>OY856411.1:1285578043-1286218043 GCA_963693085.1 Alisma plantago-aquatica
TTTCACTTTGTTTGAAGGGTACATCCAATTTGTTTGGGAAAGAAAAGAAATTGAAAGTATATCACTTTATTCGAATATGTATTGGAATAAAATTAAATGTCATGTTGATAAGGAAGTATAGTCAATTTGTGCAATTTTTGGACCGTCAGATTGGGATTAGATGAGCCACAACTCATCATCTACCTCACGACACATATGGAAATAGGTTGCCGACTTTGTGGTTTGTAAAATCATGATTTCTCTCTCGATTCTCAACTTTTTCTAAAATTTTCTTCGCCATTACATTTGTGACTCAATTTCTGACCCAACCATGCCTTATTTGATTTTTTTGTGGAGAGTTACAAAAATGCCCAAAAGTTCTTTTCCAGGCTTGTATATCCCCATTCCCTTTAGCCATGGGATTGAGCCCTACATATATATAAACCATCCTAGGGCTTTGTCTCACCCCAACCAATCATCCTCCAGAACCAATTTCATCTAACAAAAACACCTTAGTTTTCATTGAGCTACTTTCCCTCTCCTGCTTCCAACGTGTATTGTGAGGTGTATCTTTATGCCCTGGTTCAATAACTCAGAAGGTAAGATTAACCTTCCTCTTATCTCGCGGCATAACGCCTGGAAGAAAGGGGGTGCTTACTAATTTTCCCCAATTTGGGCCGCCGCAACTGCTTCTCACTAGAGGACATGTCTTGGTTGAGCGAGGGAGAAGGAGTCTATAGAGTGCTTTCTCTTCTTTACCCTCACAATGCATCTTTTCCTTCTTTTTTTGACCTGGGGGTAGTTTCGTCCTTTTGTCATTTGATTCTTTCTCTGATCGTACTGACTGGGGTGAGCGATTGGCAGTGGACCTCGACTACTTGGACACCCTTTATTGGGTCAAGTAAGCTGGTTGATCCACTAGATCTCTGACTTGTATTTTTGGTGATTTTTGATTGGTCAAAACTTTGAGAATTCATAACTTTCTCTTGGCTTATCCAAAAATTACCAAAAAATATGTTTCAGAATGTTGAGAATTTTCTCTACCTTCAATATAGTTTTCATTTCCTAATTCATGAGTTTAAAATATTGAATTTTTAGGGTTTTAAATCTTCATAATGTCACATTAATATTCAAACATAGGTTTCAATACATAAATTTGAGATCTTGGAGTCACATCCATGATCAGTAACCCTAAACTTTTTCTCTAAGATACAACTATGTGTCAATCTTGTTTTTTGTCAAACAATTAATTTTTTGGGTTTTATTCTCGCTTATGATCTTAAAAATAACTAATGAAGTTGTGATTTTGGGTCAAGATATCAGTAAGAAACTATGAACTCATTTTTAGGTCTTTAACATGAGTTGTACTGATGGATTTGGATTTCTAGGGTTTCACAATACATACAAATTTTAGAACATAAACCCTAACTGATGGATCTAAACCTATATGTAGGTTAATTTGACTTTGGACTTAAAGGGATAGGATTTAATATTTTAGTTAACAACTCATGTTGAGGTATGTGTATCTTTCCTATTATCTAGGAACTACTATTATGATTGAACAGTCTTTTCCATATGAGGCATGAGTAGATATTCTCTTTTTCATCATTATAAAATTCTTATTTTCTTGAATAATGCTTATGGGCCCTCTGACCCCGTATGATGTATTTTCGATGTTCACATCTTGTCATTTCATATGAATAAAAATTATAATTTCCTTTCCCTATTTATGTGCATGCTTATACTATCTTTATTCTTGTAGTGGTACATGTGTACAACCATATATATAGGGGCGTGCTATCGTCACCCAGGGTGTGATTTTCCACCCATTATTTATAGAGGCATTCTTTTTCTGCCTAGGGTGTGCTATCTCCACCCATTATTAATTTTAGGTTGAGATCCAATGGTGTCTCAACCCTGCTTGAAATGACTTTAGTCTTTTTTGCGACATGCACAATATATCTTTTGTTATTGTTAATGGAAAATTTTTAAAGGCAAGACTTCCTACTTGATATTCTTTAGTTAAACATACCTCATCTCTTAGCCTGATATATTTCCCTTGAAACTTTTTTCTCTTGTACATCCCTTAATTTGATGCATTTTAACTTTCTAAAGTAGTGCCTAGTTGTTAATTATTGCATTTACTCAGCATTCACTGACGTCCATAGTTTTTTTTTCTCTTCCCTAGATGTTGTTGTTTCCACCCACTCAAAGGTTGCACACCCTGAGGACCAAGAGTTGGGTGGTGGCACCCAGATCTAGCTATTAAGGACTTCTGTGGAGAGGTTACTCACAACAAACTGATCTAAGTAGCTTAAGCTTTGAATTCAATTAGATCCTTCTATGGATCATTAGTTGAACTTTGTTGAGAACATCATGTAATAGTTAGATTTAAATTTTCACTTCTACAAAACTATGTCCATGTTATCATTCTATTTTAAGAAATTTTGTGAACCCCAATTATATGAATGACTTTATTTTGTTGGGTCTGATCTATTGGGGTACTTTGCAATTGTTTTCTTTTTAAGTAAGCAGTGATTCCCCCGGGCCCTACATCTTACAAGAATGGTATCAGAGCTTGTTTGTGCTCAGTAATCTAACTATTTCATAATTCATTACTTAGTATGTACGCCTTACCTGTTAAACCTATATTTCAGGATATCCAACATGTTTGTCGACAACAGTACTACCCCTCAGTCTGACATTTTAGAAGTATTCTCCACACTGGAGAACCCTTGTTTTGGCATGAATCCCCCTCCTAGGAACAACTCCAACTCTACTCATGGGGTTGTTGGCACCATCACCTTTGACTCAACTAGACTCACCCCTGAGCTAGAGTTAGCCTTCCTACGACAATATCTCACCACAACCATGGTGGGAAAGTTGAACATCCCTCCAGTGCCAGATAAGTTGAAGGATTACACTCTAACCGACTTCATGAAGATGCAACCCCCCTACTTTAAGGGTGAAGGGGAAATGGAGATGGCCGATAAGGTAGATGACTGGGCTTTGGAAATCAAGCAAACTTTTGAGGGTGTGGCATGCCCTCCTCATCATAAGATAGGTTCGCTTCATACGTGTTGGATGTACCAATGCTTGTCTGGTGGAATGGGATCACACAAACTCATGACATCTCTATCTGTGACCTGGGAGCAGTTCTTAGCATTATTCTATGGAAAATAGATTTGCATTGTTGCTCTTAAGAAGAAACAAGTGGAGTTTTATAGTGTGAAACAATGACCACTCTCTGTCCCTGCATATGTGTACAAATTCCTAAATAGTACGCTTTTGGATTGACTGAAGAGCAAAAGGTTGATCTATTCTTACAAGGCCTCAAATATCATGGGGGTCGTGCTTCAGTCCCTCATCTTCATCTAACCTTTTAGAAAATGTTAAACAAAGCACTAGCATTGGAGTCTTATCCTGGTTTTCAAGCTCCAATTGAGAAAATAAGAGAATGAACTTTGATCATGATCAACAGCAGGATAAGTGCAAGCATTGCCTGCATCACCACCCTCCAGGGAGGTATCCAATAGGGAATCCTAGAGCACCTAGAGATGGAAAGCAAGTTGTCTGTCATGAATGTGGTAAGTCAAGGCACGTTAGACCCCAGTGTCCTCTGTCGCAAAAATGATATGCCCCAACACAAAATATGGCACAACAGCTAGCAAATCAACCTCGATAAAATCAGCCTCCTAGAAACCACAATAACAACAACAATACATAGGGTCAACATCCTCCAGTTGAGTGTCATGTTGGAAGTGTTTTTGTGATGGATGTTGCTGACACTGGTGATGACAATGAAGTAATAGAAGTTATTGTACATCTCCATCTACAACCCATAATAGCTTTGTTTGATTCTGGTTCTTCAAATACCTTTACATCTTCTAGATCCTGCATATATGAGCTATATTTTTGACGTTCAAATCCCTAGTGGTAAGATATGCTCTTCTTATCTAAAAACCCACCCACAGATTTGTTTATATCCAGAAATATGTTTACAACCGAGTTCATGTTCTCTAATATGATGGCTTTCGACGTCATCTTGTTAATGGATTGGTAGAAAAAGTTTAAGGTAGCCTTATTTTGTGATGAGAAGAAGGTTAGCTTGCTTCACCTTAATGGTGAATGGCTTTGCATAAAGAGCAAACAATGTGAGTAAAGGCAATTCATCATATCGTCCATGAAAGCTGAAAAACTTATCTCCCATGGATGTCGTGCTTATTTGGCCTCCATTGTCTTGGACCCTTCACCACCTCAGTTAGAAAATACTAAAGTGGTTTGAGACTTCCCTGATGTGTTTCCTCAAGAGTTACCTAGTATTCTGCCTTCTTGAGAGGTCGAGTTCACCATCGATCTTGTACTGAGTACCATCCCCCATATCAAAACCATCCTATCGTATGGCACTCGAGGAACTTGTAGAACTTAAGAAACAATTGCAAGAGCTTCTCGACATGGGGTTTTTCACCCTTGTGTCTCTCCATGGAGATCTCTTCTTCTATTTGGAAAGAAGAAGGATGGTTCTTTGAGGATGTCTATGAATTACAAAATGTTGAATCAAGTGCTGGTGAAGAATCGATATCCTCTACCACACATTAATGATCTGTTCGATTAGTTGAAATTTACTACAGTTTTCTCTAAGATGGATTTGCAAAGAAGTTACTATCAAATGCGGGTAAAAGATGAAGACATACAAAAAATGGCTTTTCCTACTCGTTATGGGCACTATGAGTTTCTATTGATGCCCTTCGGGTTGACTAATGCCCATATCGCTTTTATGGACTTGATGAATTGTTTTTTTGTCTGTATTTAGATGGCTTTGTGGCAATGTTTATTGACAACATTCTCATCTACTCTAGGTCTATGGATGAACATCGAGAACATTTGTGAATTTTCTTACATACACTTTGTGAAAACCAATTATATGCCAAATTTTCTATGTGTGAATTCTAGATAAAGGAAGTGATGTGCTTAGGCCACGTCATATCAATAGGTCACATAGTTGTGGATCTAGCCAAAGTTGAAGTTGTGACTAAATGGCAAACTCTAAAGAATCCCTCTGAGATACGAAGTTTCTTGGTCCTCGTGGGTTATTACAGACGATTTATTAAGATATTTTTTAAGTTAGATAATCCTCTAACCAAGTTGACTCACAAGGATGCTAAGTTTATCTACTCCCTAGAATGTGAAAGGAGTTTTCTAGAGATGAAGTGTTGTTTGACATCTGTTCCTATTTTGGCCTTACCGTAGAAGGAAAGCCTTAAGTTATCTTCATCGATGCATCTAGACAAGGCTTATGATGTGTTATTATGCAAGAAGGATGGGTTATATCCTATGCCTCCCACCAGTTGAAGTCAAATGAAGAACACTAGCCAACCCATGACCTTGAACTTGCAACTATTGTTCATGCTCTCAAGATTTGGAGGCATTATCTGTATGGTGTGCAATTTGAAGTTTTTGTAGATCATAAAAGTCTTCGCTATCTTATGGCACAAAAGGACTTGAATCTAAGAAAAGGGTGTTGGCTGGAATTTTTGAAGGATTATGATTTTACAATCACATATCATCCTAGAAAAGCCAACATAATTATTGATGCACTTAGTCATAAGAAGGATGTCATTTGTGCATCTCTACATAGGTTTTGTGTGAAAATCATGGAGAATGTTTCTAGCTAGAGACCTGAGTTAAAGTATAATGTAGATGGTGTTGCAGTAAATAAAATGTGCATGCACATGGCAAGTCTCTCAGTTACTCCATCTTGGATCTCAGAGGCTATAGCGGCACAAGCAGCTAGTCCCGACCTTGGGGATATGAAGACCATGATGGAAAGCCCACAATCTCATTTCTTTTTTGGTTTTCTTGGTGCAATATGTTTTATTCACTGGTCACTACTATAGAATGGGGATATGGCGTCAGTTATTTTAGGCATTCCATGTCTAGTTTCAAACTTCCAACCAAGTGAGTGATGGTAAAACTTAACCATTCTTCGTAGGTCAGGCCAACCGATGACAAAAATTTATGTTGTTGGTTCCTTTTTAGGGCGAAACTGACGATATAACTCATAATGGGCGACGTAATTTGTGGCCAGCTTTGACCTTTGCTCGTCGATTGTTAGAAAAATAACAAATGTCACTACTATTTCCTCATCAGAAGTGCAGTGACAAATAACCAATGCCAAACTTCATCATGTCAATTTTATCAGTGAATGAGCAGTGAATATTTTAGGTATATATCATCAGTTGTTTGTAAATAGCTGATAGAGAAATATTATCTAGTCAGTTATTTTCAAATAACCGATTAAATGTGTATGTTTTTATATAGCATGCCTATAGACCTGCTATCCAGCCTACTTGCATGTCCAGAGCCTTGTTCTTTAGCACTGAAAGTTTTGAAGAACAACTGGCTCTCTACAAGCATCATGGCTTAGCAACAGGCTGACACACCTGTAAAAAAAAGATAAAATTATACAAAGTAACATGCCATATTCTATCTTTTTTAATTCAAATTGCACACAAATCCATAAACTCATAGCTCAATTGTTTCATTTCTCAGCCGCACTTCAATTTCATACATAAATATATATGCACGAATAAAAATCATTCTTTACCCCATTCCTTCACATTCAAATTTACACACACATATGCACTTAACATTCAATTCACACTCACAAAATACATATCAACATCAGCTGCCATCTCAGATGTCACAATGTATAATTATACATCAACATTCAATTCACACTTGTAAAATACATATAAAAACCTGACATCAAACTTTGAACTATGAAAAATGTCAATCAACCATCAAGTTTTTCATTCAAGTCCACATTTTTGATGAAGCAAGCTACCCACTGAGGTCATTCAGCTACTCCAATATATAGTGTTCAGTCTTCAAAAAAAAGTACAAAGAGAATGAGACTTCTAATTAGATTTGATTGTTTGTATTATCAAATGAGACAACTTCATTCATATGATCCAAGGCTAACAACTTACATTCTCTATACATTTGATTTGTTATGCGTGATTGAAAAACACCTGCATATAGAACATCACATAATATGCACATGCCCAGCCATTGTATTATATAAGGACATGTAGATTTACAAATTTACATTAATAAAATGTAATTAAGCATGGTTGGTCATATATTATGCCATTATAATGAGAAGATTATACATCAACACTCGTCCAAGTTATTGATTTCTTTTTGTTATCTACCTTCCCTCTACCGATACAGAATGCTTTCACACCCCTATAAGCTAAATTAACATATATGTCGCATTATTAAACTGTCATATGATGCAAACATTAACAAATATGTTGGGCACCAAAAAACTATGCTCACACATGAATCGCCAATTTCATTGGGTGATCCTCATTTGGTGACAGTTCTTCACCCAAAGGATCAAAGAGATACACACTCAAAGTCTCAGGAACAATCACCAACAATTGCAATGCTTGTTTTGAGTGAATAGAAGGCAAATAAAATAAAAATTAAATCTCACAACAAAATTGAATTCATAGGTTAGACATATAAACAACAAGCCAAAAACTTATCTAACGTTGAAGGGAGCTAAGATCACAGTCTTAGAAGCACCAAAATAGTGCATCGCAGTAGTCACATATTCTTGGCCGCCACTTGGATCTCTAAGTACAATTGCTAATCAATGATGGTATTAGAAATTTCACATTTTCTATTTTAGAGTCAAGAGTCGATCAATACAAATGACTAATATAAATATATATATATAGCCAATACTCAATTTATATGTAGGAAACAATTAAATGGTTTTTCAAATATGACGGAATATTCACACTCACTGACATCAAAGTTCTACTACTGATGTGTTCAACGAATCATACCTAAATAGCTCAGAAATATTTGTTAACACTATAACATTGTCTCGTTGTATACCATTTATGCCCTCCCCAAGGTTGATCGCAATGGTATCTGTTTGGTCTATAGAGTATAACCATCTTTTCAATGTTTGACAGCTAGGACCTAAGGAGTCGAATAATTCATGTGGAATAAAATGAGGGGGCGGTGACTTCGAAACTTTAGGGGGCTTCTTAGCTATTGTAGGTTCGATTAATATATTCTAATATTAGCTTTCTATTATTTTATTTAAGTTTCAATATACATTTGTCATACCTGAAGAAATATAATGAGTCATTTGGGCCATCCAATAAAGCTGCCATCTACCTCTCCGACTGTGGTATCATCTGGGTTGATACACCCCGATCTCACAATTACCATTAATCATGAGATTAGGGAATAAATTGAGGATTTAACGTAATACAAAGATCATCCTTAACTTTTCTCCTTTTTCAAACTCTTTGTTTTTCTCACATCCAATCACGCAAACAACTTTGCAAGAGAATCAAACTTTGATTACTTTAATATGATCTTAACATAAACGATACACATCCATACATTCATTCTCAGGTACATACGACATGATAATCAGATACATTCTCTCTTATTAAGAAAACGAAGATAAAAAACATCACTTACAACACTCTCATATCTATACTAGGACCTAGAGTGATAGGGATTGATTGAACTTAACTATACTCAGACTTAACTCTTGTGGTATATCTACTCTGATGCTTTGACCTTCTACAAGTCCATGTGATTTACCTAAAAATTTTGAGTAGAGGGGTGAGCGTACTCGCTCTGTGAATGAGTACTTCAAAGAAACAGTCTAAAGCACTAATATAATTACATATATATTTTTGAGAAACTGATATCAATTATAACAACAGTAAGCTTTAAAGAGATTGATCATTGAAAATCATAAATATGGCAGGATACTCTAGATATCAACAATAGTAAATCAATATATGAGCATTCTTGATTAATTTCAAAGAGAACTAATAAATCAGAAACATACAAAGAATAATTGTTGGGAAACTGTACTTGAATCTTTCCTAGCCTTTCTTACTTATAAGAAACTCTTTAAACCTATATGAACATATTTTAGCTTATGCCCTGATCATATGCAGTGTACTCTACATATGAAGACTCATAGCGAACTACGATCTCATCGTATAAGACTTAGCTTAAAACCCGGGAAGCTAAGCCTAGAACTGAATTCGGGTCTACTTGACTCAAACCGTCATGTCTGACTAAGGTGTCTAAACAACTGGCCTTTAACTAGACCTCTCCTTCTAGGCTGAGTACACAGTCGGAGGGTCTGAGACGCTCTATGGGCCTCATCTTGGTACACTCTGTGGGTACCTCTAGATTACAACTGGGATCTTTGGTTCATGTTGGGTAACCTATCTTCTCTTAGGAGACTTCCTCAAGGGCTTCGTCTCCCCACATGCTCTATGGGTGCGATCCGATCCATATATACTGGTCGCAGTTAAGGTGGATCGTTTCCTCCCTACAGTGCACACATCCGTAGGGAATCTACGGTGTTCAAGGCAACTATGTCTATTATTTTATTATTCTTGGAAAGCTCTTTCTACATTGTGTCTTTTCCCTTACTTATACTTGACTCTGGTATCTATATGGTACTGTGTCTATTTATTTGAAGTTTATAACACAGCATGTATATCATTCTAAACTTGGCAGAGCAATATACTCAAAACACTGTAACATACTGAGAAATCAACATTTTATACCTGCAGGCAGACTAAAATTCTTAAATAACAGAATACATGTCCACTTGATACTTTATACACTAGAATCATGCAATTGAACTTCTTAATACACTGATAAGAGTTAATTACTTGACATACGAGTAATCATCATTTGCACCTATAAATTATTTGTACTTTCTTGGAAAACATGCACCTCAGCCCAAATCTTGAGTTGTGCATCACCACATCTCATATTGAGAACATTGATATCAAAATACTTTATTCATTAAACACCCTATTCTTAGGGCTTCATTTACCTCATTCACTTATCACATGGCTCTCATAAGGATTTCATGCGACATAAACATTCACTAAATAAAGACTACTATCTACAAATCATATAAAATCAATATATGTATGAAACCTTGGAACTGAGATGAATTTGGGTTTCCATGCCATTCACTGAGATAACATGCATCAATAATAAAATTGAATAAATAAAGTCTATCATGTCAAGAAAATCCATTCAAATGGATTACACGTTATCTATTCGCAAATATCCAACTTTCCTCGCATCTAGGGTTTCACCCTCTTTACTGAGATATAACACAAACACTATTCACACTGAAACGAAATCCAAGATAGTATCTGACATATATGAACTACGCATTTAGATAACTAATCATTCATAACCAAGGGGGTCCAGATAAACAAATTTCTCTATTTAATTATACAACAATTTCAGTCATAGACAAATTCCCTATATTTCAGTTTACTCTTATTACCTCTGTGAATACTTAGGGAATTCTCATTAGGATGTATTTATACATTTCTAACATGATTTTATCATCTTAAATTCATCCAAATAAAGGAAGAATCCATTTCATATCATTTTGCAACAACTAAGATCAAACAGACAATTCAGGGTTTGTAGTCGCATACTAAGCAATGAAAGATTATGGATGATTTAACCAATTTTCATGTAATATACTGTTTAAAGTTCCCACTCACCCTAAGATGTGAAAACACCTTAAAAATGTAGCTCATCCCTAAAAATCTCGATCTCATATAAAATCCCTGGCAATTTACCCGATTCTTCTTCCTTTCAACTCGAAAACCCTAAAAATGAGGCATTATGAAGAAAGAGTGAGAAAAGGGGAATTTTTGATACCATTTTGGATCAAATCAGAGGATGGACAGAATCTTGACATGTGAGAGAAGATTCACCATTAAAGTCTATGCAAAGAAGCTAAACTTATATGATTTCATCATTCCTCGGACCGCAAAACCTTAGGTCAGCATCTCCATCACTTTCTCCTCTCAAACCCTAAATATCCCTCTCTCTCTCTCTATAGTATTTCATTTCTCTAGATTGAATCACGAATTATGAGAGCTCCTTGTGTGTTAGGTTGACCATATAGAGCAATTGAGCTGCTTGGGTCAATTGCACATTGACCCCTCACTATACTTTCTCTTATTTCAGCCGATTTGTTGTCATAAAATATTACCATAATTTACCTACGGATAAGGTATAAATGCATCAAAAAATTATGAAAATTTTACATGTTGTTTATGATTGAGTTTTAGATCTCCAGTTAAAATTACAAATCATTTGGTGTTACCAATAAATAAGTAAAAATAAAACACTACATTGCTGAAAAGCACTCTGTCAGTATTTTAGTCGAAGTATTATTTGACCGAGAACCACATTCAAAGAACACTCAAATATTCCAAAATTTTTCTCCAATATGCATGATTGAGTTATCCATATCATATCCAAAATTCAATTAAATATAAAAATTTAGAAAACATGAAAAATCATTTACCACACTTCTATCATGATCAAATTCCATATTCATATACTATCAAAACCCTAATTTTTGCCGATTAGGGTTTACATTTCTCAAACCCTAATTCTTCAAACTATAATCATAGTTAGAGTTTTTTCTTAGGTTTTAAACATCACAATTGATCTACTATCATTAATCAAGTCTAAACAATGTTCAATCTAATCAAGCATGTAATCATTCAGGTAAACCCTAGTTTACCAATTAGCTCTGATACCAAGTTGTTACACCCTGATCTCACAATTACCAGTAATCATGAGATTAGGGCATAAATTGAGGATTTAACATAATACAAAGATCATCCTTAACTTTTTCTCCTTTTTTAAACTCTTTATTTTTCTCACATCCAATCACATAAACAACTTTGCAAGAGAATCAAACTTTGATTACTTTAATATGATCTCAACATAAACGATACACATCCATACATTCATTCTCAGGTACATATGACATGATAATCAGATACATTCTCTCTTACTAAGAAAACAAAGATACAAAACATCACTTACAACACTCTCACATCTTTACTAGGACCTAGAGTGACAGGGACCGACTGAACTTAACTATACTCAGACTTAACTCTTGTGGTAGATCTACTCTGATGCTTTGACCTTCTTCAAGTCCATGTGATTTCCATAAAATTTTTGAATAGAGGGGTGAGTGTACTCGCTCAGTGAATGAGTACTTCAAAGAAATAGTCTAAAGCACTAATATAATTACAGATATACTTTTGAGCAACTGATATCAATTATAACAGCAATAAGCTTTAAAGAGATTGATCATTGACAATCATAAATATGGTAGGATACTCTAGATATCAACAATATTAAATCAATATATGAGCATGCTTGATTAATTTCAAAGAGAACTAATAAATTAGAAACATACAAAGAATAATTGATGGGAAACTGTACTCGAATCTTTCTTAGCCTTTCTTACTTATAAGAAACTCTTTAAACCTATATGAATATATTTTAGCTTATGCCCTGACCATATGCAGTGTACTCTACATATGAAGACTCGTAGCGAACTATGATCTCACCGTACAAGGCTTAGTTTAAAACCTAGGAAGATAAGCCTAGAACTGAATTCGGGTCTGCTTGACTCGAACCGTCATGTTTGACTAAGGCGGCTAAACAACTGACCTTTAACTGGACCTCTCCTTCTAGGCTGAGTGCACAGGCGAAGGGTCTGAGACACTCTGTGGGCCTCATCTTGGTACGCTCTGTGGGTACCTCTGGGTTACCACCGAGATCTCCAGTTCATGTTGGGTAACCTATATTCTCTTAGGAGACTTCCTCAAGGGATTCATCTCCCCGCACGCTCTGTGGGTGTGATCCGATCCTCGTATACTGGTCGCTACCAGGGTGGATTGTTTCCTCCCTATAGTGTAGACATCTATAGGGAATCTACAGTGTTTAGGGTACCTATGTCTATTATTTTATTATTCTTGGAAATCTCTTTCTACATTGTATCTTTTCCCTTACTTATACTTGACTCTGGTATCTCTATGGTACCATGTCTATTTATTTGAAGTTTATAACACAACATGTATATCATTCTAAACTTGGTAGAGCAATATACTCAAAACACTATAATATACTGAGAAATCAACATTTTATACATGTAGGCAGACTAAAATTCTTAAATAATAGAATACATGTCCACTTGATATATTATACACTAGAATCATGCAATTGAACTTCTTAATACACTGATAAGAGTTAATTACTTGACATATGAGTAATCGTCATTTGCACCTATAAATTATTTGTACTTTCTTGGAAAACATGCACCTCAACCCAAATCTTGAGTTGTGCATCAGCACATCTCATACTGAGAACATTGATATCAAAATACTTGATTCATTGAACACCCTATTCTTAGGGCTTCATTTACCTCATTCACTTATCACATGGCTCTCATAAGGATTTCATGCGACATAAACATTCACTGAATAAAGACTACTATCAACAAATCATATAAAATCAATATATGTATGAAACCTTGGAATTGAGCTAAATTTGGGTTTCCATGCCATTCACTGAGATAACATGCATCAATAATAAAATTGAATAATTAAAGTCTATCATGTCAATAAAATCCGTTCAAATGGATTTCACATTATTTATTCGCAAATATCCAACTTTCCTCGCATCTAGGGTTTCACCCTCTTTACAGAGATATCAAACAAACACTATTCACCTTAAACGAAATTGTTGGTTGTTTACACTAACGAGTTTCAATCCAAACAAAGGATAGTTTACCCAACTTAACCAAACTCCGCAAGTATACGGAGGTAGTATAGTCGAGGTTGAGCACAAGGAGCATAGTTAATTTAACTGAGCACAACAACACTAAAGTTCAACAATCTAGATCGGTTTTAAGGAAAAGAGAATGTTTGTCTAAAAGCATAAAACTTGGAATTTAACAACAGAAAATTCAGATTTTAACTAGCAAACAAGAACCACAAAAGAAGTTTGATTTTAGAATTATTAGGAATCTTGGGCATTAGGATTTCGTTCACATACCATAGCAATCAAAGAAACACAATAATTTAAACATACATAGTTCTCGTTTCAAGGAAAGGTTGTGTTACATTTCACCTCTCAGTGTAAATGCAACAATCACAACTTAAAACAATACTCTCGTGTGTGAATTTCGTTTTTGATCACAAACTGTTCCTCAACTCATTCCTCTCTACTCTCATAGAAGAGGAAGAGTTTCCAAGAAGAGCACCTCCATACATTCCTACTTACCTTCTCAGATCAAGCAAGAAAGCAGAAAACATGCATATAAGGTGGCCAGCAATACATGCAAGAAAAGAGTAAATCGGT
Organism: Alisma plantago-aquatica; assembly: GCA_963693085.1. Taxonomy (NCBI): domain Eukaryota; kingdom Viridiplantae; phylum Streptophyta; class Magnoliopsida; order Alismatales; family Alismataceae; genus Alisma; species Alisma plantago-aquatica. Next base: position 1,285,592,294 of record OY856411.1, read on the forward strand.
ACTTTCATGGTTAAGAAACAAGAAGCATAGTATTTAGTACGAAATTACTTGTTCCATACATGCCATGACATGGGAGCTACTCTCCCATGCCCAAGAAAAGAAGGATTACTCATCCATAACCATGTCTTGCAGGTTTGTTACATAAATTTCAGTTCTGAACATGATTTAGAAAGGAAAAGACAAAGAGAACTAAATATGTAACCACAAGAAGGAAGAATTCCGGCTTGAGGATGAAATTCTCCTTCTCTAGCTTCTCCAAGACAGACTAGCTCCTTTCCCAAGAAGCTGCTCCAGGTTGGGGAAGCTTGGCTGCACCTTGGAGAAGACAATGGAGAAGTAGAGGAGAAGAAATGGTCTCTTTATGCAAGAAACCACCTTGGATCTCTCCAAAATCACCCTCCTCTGGTCTCCTCTAGCTCTGGGATGAGAGAAAACTTTTCAAATGACCCAACATAACCGTCCCTTGCCTTCCCTCCTTGTTTTAAAATCAAATTTTGAACTTTCGTATTTCTAAATCTGCCAGGTGCACGCCGTGCATCTGGGGTGCACGCCGTGCACCAGCAGTGCACTTTGCATCCGGCTGAACTGCGCATGGCATGTGCAGAGGATATGCACACCGTGCGACTTTGCAGAACTTTCTTTGGATGTTTATGTTCTAGGTGCACGCCGTGCGTCGGTATGCACGTCGTGCATTTTTCTTTCTGTGCACTTCTAGAAACTCGCACGCCATGCATTTTCTCCGTGCACGTCGTGCGTTCTCCTGGCTGACGAATAGAATTTTCTCTGGAAAGGTGCACACCGTGCATCTGGCTTGCACGCCATGCATTCTACTGTTTCAGTAGAATTAAACTCTGAATTCAGTTATTTTTGGGGCAAATCTGCAATGCAAGTTATGGAATAAGTAGAATAACACAAAGATGGCAAAAGCAATATGAAAAGAGACTGAATTATATCAGAATGAACCAAATTTGTGTGTGATAGCATGTGAAAAGATGATATATAAATCACACAACAAATCCCCCTAAGCTTGAACTATTACTTGTCCTCAAGCAAAAAGGAACATGGCTATTTTCAAGGAGAAAAATTAGTTCATGCATGGATGAAGTGAAAATAAGATATGCAATCAGCTCAGTCAACTATGTACTTTGTGTTTGTGTTTATTGTTATCATCTCAAAATTTTTAGCATCCAAGACAGATAAATTAAGTTCAGCATGGTTGGTTTCAAATTAAACGAAAAGCTCAACTAGACAACACTAAATAGAATTTGGATAATCAAACCAAACAGTCAGTGCATGTGCATTACAAGTTTTCATCTAGTATGGATATAAGATGATCAAACCGATGTTAACATTAACAAAACTTAGTTGCACTCTTTTTCATAAGGATATGATGATGAAATTTTAGGGTTTCTGACATTCAGATGCTAATTTAGGCTTATGCTCATGAGGAATGCTAGTTGGGGTGTTGTTTTTACCCTCTTTTTATTTTCATATCACCTAACCATCGTTGCCAGATCGGACTCACACTAGGCTAGCATAATATGTGGGCCATATGCCATCTTTTATTGGGTGAAAACAAACTATTGATTGTGTAACATCAAAGAGTCAACAAGAATGTTAAAGTTAGCAAGATTTTGATCATTCTTTTGAAAAAATTTCACTAAAAAATCGATTGCAAATGGACTAAAAATTTGGCAAGAGCATCCCGTATTCTGAAGAGTGTTGCAAGTTAATTAATTCGCAAAAATTTGAAACCGTTACATGTATTGAGTAGTCCAAGATGTAAAAATTGAGATATCGAACAAAAAACACAATCACATCAAAGTACATGGGAGATTTTCAACTTCCATTTCATTCAAACATGCTCTTAATTTTTCTCTCTTAAATATAGCCAAAAACACATAGAGGACAGAAACTTTCAGCATGCTAGAGGGGGTTCATTCTTAATAAGATAGTCTCAAATCATATAAATTTTTGCCATCATGGAACAGATCATGGAATAAAATGGAAAAACAGAAAAACAACTGACACAACTGACTCGAAAAAGGAAATGTTGAATGAAAACTACAACTACCGGTCGGTTGTACCCCCCTAAGCTTGAAATCAGCAGTGTTCTCACTGCTTCAATCGAACTTACGGAGTTCACAACCGGATACGTGTCCTGAAAGGAATCAGAAAAAGGATCTGCCGCCCCCCTGCTCAGGGAAGAACTGACTGATGATGTCAGGGATGTCCATCGGCTGGGTGGACGAGTCAGGCTGCTGCTCCTGGAATTGCTGTGGCTGGTGCTCTACAGGCTGTGGTTGGTGCTGGGAGAAATCATGCTATGGAACTTCTGGAGCTTCGGTCTGCTGCCGGGGAGGAGTCTGAAAAGTCTGTGGTATAGGGTAGTGGCCGTGAGAGATGTGCCACACATCCATCCTATTGACCATGCCGTACACGGTAGTGTACTACGCACTCAAGTGGTTGAACCTGGTGTCGTATTGTGTGCTCATCTGGTCAAGGCGGTTGTCCATGTGGTCAAATTTCTATTGCATGTAGCCATAGAGGTGATGCACGTCCGGCATCGTCCAACTGTACTCTGTCTGAGTACGGATGGACAGTCAAAGAGGAGTAGGGGCTGCTGGTGTAGGTGCAGGTGTAGAGTTGTTGGCGCCTCGAATGGGTGCCTCCTCATCTGCCTCTGGATGTAGCTCCACCTTCTAGGTGGCCTTGTTCTTTATGTCATTTCGAGCTACATCGGGAATGGTGGTGAACTGCTTCTTGGTGATAAAAACCTTGAATTTAGATGTAATGCTGCCATGTCTTGAGATCAGACCACAAGAGATGAGATAGTTGATATCAACAAGGTTCTTTCCCGATGCAGGTTCTAAATCACCCACATCTAATCCCAACTGCATTGTGAGAATACTTATCAACCCCCCGCACATAATGTCACCAGCTTCCCTTTTCTTCTGCTTTTTTGTGTCAAGAAGCTTATTAACAATGTAGTAGCCAGTACTGATTTGCTCATTTTTTACCAAGCACCATAAGAAAAATAGATCAGTCTTTCCTACTACACCTTGAGTTTCATTTTTAGCAAAAGGTCTTGTGCTAAGAAGACGATGCAGAACTCGGAAAACTAGATTATGGATTGCTGAAGCTCGAGCGTTCCTTGCTCTATACACCGTTTTAGAAGTGATCTCAGACCAGAAAGATTCGTTATGGAAGGTGGGAGGATAATTAGTGTAGCCGCCATAATTGCATTTAAGCAAAACACAAAACCGTTAAAGATCCATAGAAAACGATTTGTCCAAAAGTCGAAAACTGATTTTCGGATAAGGTGCATTGTAGTGTTGTGGGACATTCTCAGCCTTGAAAGTTGTGAGAAACTCATAGACAAGGCGGGGATAGGTTTTAGCAACTCTGGTGCAAAGGTAGTGTAAACCCAAAAACGTTAAATGGTCTACTACCTCATTCTTGAAACCCAATTTGTTAAGGGTTTCCTCACACATGTAGTGGGAGGGAAGAACATGCCTGGTGATGAGGAACTGGTAGTCGGTGTCCTCTTCGGGTCTGACCCTGAACTGTGTAGACAGTACAAACGTTACAAGAAGGTGGTGCATCATCGGTGGGAGGTGCAGAAGATGAAGAAGCTACTCCATGGCGTCGGCCTGCCTTGTTCTTAATTAGTGCCATTCGGTCAGTAGCTAGTGCACGGCGTGCATACTGTACTGTTCTTCTTCTTCAGACAGGATGACACACGACGTGAAAAGATGGTGCACGGCGTGCACCTGCAAATCTGCTCCGACGGTTGCATTTTTTGGGGGTGATAGGGCAAGATGCTACTGCTCGTCGTTCCGACTGGTTGGTGCTTGGGTACGGAGGCCGGTATTCAGGATGACAGTGATGGCGGCTGTTGTAGCTTAGTGCTTGGCTACTACTGCTGCTGCGGCATCGGAGAAGAAAGGAGGTAGCGAGAAGACGGCGGCGAGGTGCTGGATGCGGGCACTGCTGGTGCTACGGCAAGGTGCATGGCCAGTTGCTGCTGCTGCTCGTGCTGCGGTGAGGTGCACGACTAGAGAAGAAAGGAGGAAGGTGGCGGTTGCTTGGAGCTCGGCCACTGTTGAGTGCACGACGGGATGGTGGAAGGAAGAAGAAAGGGGGGCACACAATGCAGGGGCACGGCGAAACAGTGTGTATGGCTGCTAGGGCACGGCGGAACGGCATACACTTGCTCGAGCTCCGGTGGGTGGCGGCTCGCACGGTTGCTAGGGTTGGAGTGCACAGCTGTTGGGGTGGAGAGAGATTAGGTCGTGCACTTCAGCCCCTTTTTGTCTAAACTTTACGAGATAGTGCATGGCGTGCATGTGGAGTGCATGGCGTGTACTTCTCTAAATTTTCATTTTTAAATTCTCCTTGACGACCATGTGCACGACATGCGCTAAGGATGTGCACGCCGTGTGAGTTTCCAGAAAGTTTGTTGAAGCTTTCGAAGACTAGGTACACGGTGTGCAGATATGAAATGCACGCCGTGCAAGTTTCCCGAGAGTTGCTGAAATTTTCATTTCCCAGGTGCACGCCGTGCATATTGATAGTGCACGACGTGTCAATTTCCAGAAAGTTTTCAGAATCTCAAATTCCCAGGTGCACAACGTGCATATTGATAACGCACGCCGTGTCAGTTTCCAGAACATCTTTTGCTGCATTTTGTACTGAGGTGCACGCCGTGTCTTCAAAAGACATGTCGTGCACTTTGTGATTTCTGTAGAAAATTGCAGTGAGTCAGCAGTAAACAAAGACGGATAGAGTGGAAATCAAGTCGAGATTATTACATTCATCCATGACAGGCTTATTAATGAAATTAAAGAGTGTTTTTGACTCGAAAAACTTAAAAGAAATCTATCCTAACATGGGGTCAACTCCCACAAGGTCCTCCATTTAGAGTCTGGAGTAAGACTCTTCTAATTCTTCAAGCATCTTGGAGGGAGCAAGAGGCTCCTTTATCCACTTCATCACCGCAAGAGTAGTGTTTGCAACATTGTCCATTTACTTTGAAGGTTCCATCTTTGCCTTGGAGTTCCACAGCTCCATATGGAAAAATCTTTATCACTGGGAACGGGGCGGACCACTTTGATTTTAGCTTTCCTGGGAATAGCTTTAATCTAGAGTTGAATAACAATACTCTATCTCCTTCTTGGAAGTCTTTCCTGTGAATTCTTTTATCATGCCAAGTCTTTGTCCTTTCTTTGTACAACTTTGCATTTTCATAAGCATCGAGACGGAGTTCTTCAAGCTCCTGCAGTTGCAATAGACGTTTTTCTCCTGCCCTCTTCATATCAAAATTCAAGAACTTAATTGCCCACAAAGCACGGTGCTCCAGTTCGAGCGGAAGGTGACACGATTTGCCATAGATGAGCTTGAATGGAGTAGTCCCAATGATGGTTTTGTAGGTTGTGCGATATGCCCATATTGCGTCATCTATCTTTAATGCCCAATCTTTCCTTGAACTAGAGACAGTCTTTTCAAGAATATTCTTCAATTGCCTATTTGAAATCTCTACTTGCACAGATGTTTGAGGGTGATAGGGTGTAGAGATCTTATGAGTCACACCATACTTGGAGAGAAGATTGTTGAATTGTTTTTCAGCAAAGCGTGTGCCTCCATCAGAAATTACAGCACGTGGAACTCCAAACCGAGGGAAAATAATCTTTTGAAAAAGCTTAATTACATATTTGGTGTATGGTGCTTGGGTTGGAATGGCTTCAACCCATTTAGACACATATTCACAAGCAACAAGAATGTATTGATACCCGCAAGAAGATGGGAATGGTCCCATGTAGTCCACTCCCCATACATCGAACACCTCAACCTCTAAGATAGAGTTGAGTGGCATGTCATCGTGGTGGGATATGCCTCATGTCCTTTGGCATCTATCACAAGATTTGACGAATAGATTGACATCTTTGAATAATGTGGGCCAATAGAAACCAGCTTGAAGTATTTTGGCAGCAGTCTTTTCTCCTTTGAAATGTCCTCCATAAGGAGAGGCATGGCATTCAACAATTATGTTTGGGACCTCCTCTTCAACCACACACCTACGGATTAGCCCATCACTTCCATGCTTGAATAGCAATGGGTCATCCCAGTAATAGAATTTTACATCATGAAAGAATTTCTTCTTTTGTTGATACGTCAAGTCTGGTGGCAGTTGTCCAGTAGCAAGAAAATTAGCAATGTCTGCAAACCATGGTGCTTGAGTGGATGACAGTGCGTAGAGATTTTCAATAGGCAAATGATCCTCAATAGGTAGTAGATGTCCAGCCTCTGTGGTCAGTCTAGAAAGGTGATCGGAAACACTATTTTATGTATCTTTCTTGTCTCAGATTTCAAGATCAAACTCTTGCATAAGTAATATCCAGCGAATAAGGCGTGGTTTGGCATCTTTTTTATTCAGCAAATACTTTATGACAGCATGATCAGTATATACAATCACCCTTGATCCTACCAGATACTGTCGGAACTTGTCAAATGCATATACAATTGCAAGCATTTCTTTCTCCGTGGTTGTATAGTTGATTTGTGCTTCATCGAGAGTTTTGCTAGCATAATAGATGGCATGGAGTTTCTTGTCTCTCCGCTTTCCTAAAACAGCTCCCACTGCATAATCGCTTGCATCGCACATTAGCTCGAAGGGAGAATCCCAATCTGGAGGTTGAATAATTGGGGCTGATATGAGGGCCTCTTTGAGCTTGGAAAAGGCTGTATGGTAATCATCATCAAACACAAATTCCACATCCTTTGCAAGTAAGGAACACAGCGGCTTTGCAATTTTTGAGAAATCTTTAATGAATCTTCTATAAAAACCTACATGTCCTAGAAAACTGCGGATGTCTTTAACTGAAGATGGAGTAGACATCTTCTCAATTGCTTCGACCTTTGCCCTGTCCACTTCAATGCCCTTGTTAGATACAACATGTCCTAGTACTACACCGGATTGTACCATGAAATGACATTTCTCCCAGTTTAGCACTAGGTTAACCTTTTTACAGTGAGCTAAGACTAGAGACTGGTTTAATAAACATTGATCAAAAGAATCACCGTACACGCTAAAATCATCCATAAAAATCTCCATTATATTTTCAATAAAATCAGAGAATATGGCCATCATACACCGCTGAAATGTAGCAGGAGCATTGCAAAGACCAAACGGCATACGGAGATAAGCATATGTTCCATAAGTACAAGTGAATGTGGTTTTCTCTTGGTCGGGAGGATAGATAGGAATCTGAAAAAATCCAGAATACCCGTCCAAGTATCAAAAATAAGAGTGCTTGGCAAGACATTCAAGCATCAAATCAATGAAAGGCAATGGAAAATGATCTTTGCGGGTTGCCTTATTTAAACGTCGGTAGTCAATACACATACGCCAGTCGGTAACCATGCGTGTTTGTATTAACTCGTCAGTCTCCTATAATGACAGTTGCACCCCCCTTTTTAGGTGCCACGTGAATGGCACTAACCCAGGGGCTGTCACTTATGGGATAGATGATTCCAACATCAATTAACTTGAAAATTTCTTTCTTTACCACTTCAAGCATATTTTGATTTAGGCGTCTAGGTGGTTTGACTGTTGGTTTGGTATCATCTTCCATATTTATTATATTCATACAAATTGAAGGATGAATGCCTTTTAAATCTTCTATGGAATAACCAATGACGTCTTTATACAAACGCAATTCAGCAAGCAATTTACTTTCTTGGTCATTGGTTAATTCATTATTTATTATAATAGGGGATGTAAAATTTGGGTCAAGAAATGCATACCTTAGCCCGGGTGGAAGGGCTTTTAGTTCTACATTTTTGCCCGCTATACTTTCATCAACTTTATCTTCAACAAGTGGAGCATCTTCATTGATAGCTGTTACTTTAGAAATAGATAGTGCTCCAGAAATTTCAGAATTGTTGGGTTTAGTTACATCATCATCATAAAGATTAACCATCAAATCAGCATCATCTTCATTATCATTCTCAATAGGATCAATAATATCAAGCAAACATATTTCTTCAACACGTGTGGGTGCTTTCATGGCTTCATAAATAGAGAACTCCATAGCTTCTTCCCCAACACATAGAGTGAGCTTTCCTTCCCAAACATCAACAAGGCATCTGACAGTCCTCAAGAATGGCCTTCCAAAAAGAATAGGGTTGGAAGGAGCTTCCGCCATATCAAGAACAAAAAAATCACAGTGTATAAAGAATTTCCCGATTTGTACAAGTACATCTTCCACCATACCTTTTGGATATTTAATAGAATGATCAGCTAATTCAATAGCCATCCTTGTGGGCTTCAAATCCCCAAGATCTAGTTCTTGCCATAAGGTAAATGGAATGAGACTAATACTGGCACCGCCATCTACTAGACCTTTATCAAAAGTGGTATCATTAATCTTGCAAGGCAGTGTAAACGCTCCCAAATCATCAAGCTTTTGTGGAAAACGATTTTGAATAATAGAACTCACTCATTTTGAAAGCATTACTGTTTCTACTTGATCAACTTTTCTTCTTTTAGTTAAAATATCTTTAAGGAATTTAGCATAAGAAGGCATCTCAGCAATAACTTCAGCAAAAGGAAGATTTACATGCAATTTGTTGATTATGTCCATAAACTTCCTAAATTTTTAGTCATCTTTCTTATTGGCTAACCTTTAAGGAAAAGGTGCAGTGGCTTTGAAAGAAGGTGGTGCTTCAGCTTTACCTTTTTCCTTGCTGCAATTTGGGGTGTTGGACTCCTCTTCATTAGTTTCCTTCATGTTCTTCTCCTTGGACGGAGAAGGTCTTTCAATCTCAGCTCCACTTTTTAGGATAATTGCATGAGCTTGTTGCCTTGGGTTCACTTCTGGTTGGCTTGGAAGAGAACCAGATTGCGGAGTCCTTTGTTGGTTTAGAGCTTGTTGTGATATTTGGTTTTCTAACATCTTGGTGTGTGTGGAAATTCCATCCACCTTTGCAGAAAGTTGAGAAATAACATCTTTTAAAAGCTTGTCATTCCCCTAGAGTTCCTCATTCTGTTGCATTTGTGTAGATATGAATTTTTCCATCATAGCTTCTAGAGCAGAACCTTGGGGTTGTTGTGGCTGTTGATAACTCCTGTTGTTGAAGCCCGGCAGATTTCCTTGACTGTTGGCATGCTGTTGTTGTTGCAGTTGTTGCTATCCTTGCTGGAAGTTTTGAGTGTTGCTTGTATTCCAGTAGGAGAAATTAGGATGATCTCTCCATCCCAGATTGTATTGGTTGGAATAGGGATTGTATTTCTTATTCCCTTGAATCCCAACGACATTAACCTGTTCAAAGTTTCCTTCCATTGCATTAGGGGCAAAACATGAAGAAGAAGTATGTCCTGCATTACCACAAGCTTCACATGTTGCTTCAACGGATTGAATTGGCAAAGTGGTCATCTTCTCGAATTTCTGAGTAAGCACATCTAGCTTGGCAGCAATAAGATCAACGACATCAACGGTGTGTTTTCCTCCTTGTTTTCCGGTTGAAGAACTTGTTGTAGAGGTTAATTTTGCTCCTCTATCTCCTCCCTATTGGCAGTGATTTAGTGATATATCTTCAATAATATCATAATCCTCTCTATAAGACTTGGTCATTAATGCACCACCAACTGCGGCATCTAAAGTCAACTGGGTATTGTAAAACAGTCCATTATAGAAAGTTTGAAGTAGAAGCCAGTTTGTCAAACCATGGTGTGGGCAAAGGCGTTGAAGATCTTTGAACCATTCCCATGTGTCATATAGAGTTTCTCCTTCACTCTAAGAGAAATTGGTGAGCTGGTTCCTCAAATGGACTATCTTGCTTGGCGGAAAATACTTTGCAAGGAAAGCATTAAGGAGTTGGTCCCAACTTTTAATTTACTTCTTGGGAAGAGACAAAACCCATGCATTGGCTCTATCTCTTAAGGTGAAGGGAAATAACATGAGTCTAATTCCATCAACAGACACTCTGTTAATCTTGAAGGTATTCAGATATTCCAAGAACTCGGTAACATGAAGACTTGGGTCTTCATTGGATGTACCCCCAAAATGATTCTGATGTATCATTTGCATCATAGAAGGAGCAATTGAGAAGTTATTTGCTTCTACAGCAGGCAAGTCAATGGCTCCATAGATGTTTGCGGCAACCGGCATTGCAAAATCCTTTAGAGGACGGTCGTCTTCCATGGCTAGATTGCTTGGTGTAGCTACTACAGAAGGTGAAGAAGACGGTGGTGGTGATGATGGTGATGGTGGAGAACCTCCCAATAGTGAATGTTCCACTCTTCTTGTTCTTCTCAAACTTGAAAGAGTTCACTCTATTTCAAGGTCTAACAAAGTGGATGTTTGAATACCTCATTGTGAGCGATGCATACAACTTGAAAAATAACAAGAGAAATTAAGAACACAACTAAGAGGTATATGGAAACTTGAAAAATATGAGTGATGATCTAGTCGCAAATACTAATTAGTACCTATTAATCCAATTAAACTACCGTAGCTCCCCGGAAACGGCGCCAAAAACTTGTTGGTTGTTTACACTAACGAGTTTCAATCCAAACAAAGGATAGTTTACCCAACTTAACCAAACTCCGCAAGTATACAAAGGTAGTATAGTCGAGGTCGAATACAAGGAGCATAGTTAATTTAATTGAGCACAACAGCACTAAAGTTCAACAATCTAGATCAGTTTTAAGGAAAAGAGAATGTTTGTCTAAAAGCATAAAACTCGGAATTTAACAACAGAAAATTCCGATTTTAACTAGCAAACAAGAACCACAAAAGAAGTTTGATTTCATAATTATTAGGAATCTTGGGCATTAGGATTTCATTCACATACCATAGCAATCAAAGGAAAACAATAATTTAAACATACATAGTTCTTGTTTCAAGGAAATGTTGTGTTACATTTCACCTCCCGGTGTAAATGCAACAATCACAACTTAAAACAACACTCATGTGTGAATTTCGTTTTTGATCACAAACTGTTCCTCAACTCATTCCTCTCTACTCTCGTAGAAGAGGAAGAGTTGCCAAGAAGAGCACCTCCATACATTCCTACTTACCTTCTCAGATCAAGCAAGAAAGTAGAAAACATGCATATAAGGTGGCCAGCAATACATGCAAGAAAAGAGTAAACTGGTACTTTCATGGTTAAGAAACAAGAAGCATAGTATTTAGTATGAAATTACTTGTTCCATACATGTTATGGCATGGGAGCTACTCTCCCATGCCCAAGAAAAGAAGGATTACTCATCCATAACCATGTCTTGCAGATTTGTTACAAAAATTTCAGTTCTGAACATGATTTAGAAAGGAAAAGACAAAGAGAACTAAAGATGTAACCACAAGAAGGAAGAATTCTGGCTTGAGGATGAAATTCTCCTTCTCTAGCTGCTCCAAGATGGACTAGCTCCTTTCCCAAGAAGCTGCTCCAGGTTGGGGAAGCTTGGCTGCACCTTGGAGAAGACAATGGAGAAGTAGAGGAGAAGAAATGGTCTCTTTATGCAAGAAACCACCTTGGATCTCTCTAAAATCACCCTCCTCTGGTCTCCTCTAGCTCTGGGATGAGAGGAAACTTCTCAAATGACCCAACATAACCGTCCCTTGCCTTCCCTCCTTGTTTTAAAATCTAATTCTGAACTTTCATATTTCTGAAACTGCCAAGTGCACGTCGTGCATCTGGGGTGCACGTCGTGCACCTGCAATGCGGTTTGCATCCGGCTGAACTGCGCACGGCGTGCGCAGAGGATATGCACACCGTGCAACTTTCCAGAACTTTCTTTGGATGTTTACGTTCTAGGTGCACGCCATGCGTCGGTATGCACACCGTGCATTTTTCTTTCTGTGCACTTCTGGAAACTCGCACGTCGTGTGTTTTCTCTGTGCACGTCGTGCGTTCTCCTGGCTGACGAATAGAATTTTCTCTGGAAAGGTGCACGCCGTGCATCTGGCTTGCACGCTGTGCATTCTGCTGTTCCAGTAGAATTAAACTCTGAATTCAGTTATTTTTGGGGCAAATCTACAATGCAAGTTGTGGAATAAGTAGAATAACACAAAGATGGTAAAAGTAATATGAAAAGAGACTGAATTATATCAGAATGAACCAAATTTGTGTGTGATAGCATGTGAAAAGATGATATATAAATCACACAATAGAAATCCAAGATAGTATCTGACATATATGTACTACGCATTCAGATAAACAATCATTCATAACCAAGGGGATCCAGATAAACAAATTTCTCTATTTAATTATAGAGTAATTTTAGTCATAGACAAATTCCCTATATTTCAGTTTACTCTTATTACCTCTGTGAATACTTAGGGAATTCTCATTAGGATGTATTTTATCATCTAAAATTCATCCATATAGAGGAAGAATCCATTTCATATCATTTTGCAACAACTTAGATCAAACAGACAATTCAGGGTTTGTAGTCGCATACTAAGCAATTAAATATTATAGATGATTTAACTAATTTTCATGCAATATACTGTTTAAAAGAAGTTCCCACTCACCCTAAGGTGTGAAACCACCTTAAAAGTGTAGCTCATCCCTGAAAATCTCGATCTCATATCAAATCCCTAGCAATTCACCCGATTCTTCTTCCTTTCAACTCGAAAACCCTAAAAATGAGGGATTATGAAGAAAGAGTCAGAAAAGGGGAAGTTTTGATACCATTTTGGATCAAATCATAAGATGGACGGAATCTTGACATGTGAGAGAAGATTCACCATTAAATTCTATACAAAGAAGCTAAACTTACATGATTTCATCATTCCTCGGACCACAAAACCCTAGGTCAGCATCTCCATCACTTTCTCCTCTCAAACCCTAGCTCTCCCTCTCCCTCTAGGATTTCGTTTCTCTAGATTGAATCACAAATTATGAGAGCTCCTTGTGTGTTAGGTTTGACCATATAGAGCAATTGAGCTGCTTGGGTCAATTGCATATTGATCCCTCACTATACTTTCTCTTATTTCAGCTGAATTTTCTGTCATAAAAATATTACTGTAATTCGTCTACTGATAAGGTCTAAACACATCCCAAAATTATGAAAATTTTACATGTTATTTAAGATTGAGTTTCAGATATCCAATTAAAAATTAAAATCCTTTTGAGTTACCAATAAATAATTAAAAATAAAACACTACACTACTGAAAAGCACTCTGTCAGCATTTTGGTCGAAGTATAGTTTGATCGAGAACCACATTCAAAGAACACTCAAATATTCTGAGATTTTTCTCCAATATGCATTATTGAGTTATCCATTTCATATACAAAATTTAATTAAATAACAAATTTGTAGAAAATACGAAAAATCATTGACCACACTACTATCCTGATAAAATTCCATATTCATGTACTATCAAAACCCTAATTTTTGCCGATTAGGGTTTACATTTCTCAAACCCTAATTCTTCAAACTAAAATCATAGTTAGAGTTTCTTCTTAGGTTTGAAACATCACAATTGATCTACTATCATTAATCAAGTTTAAACAATGTTCAATCTAATCAAGCATGTAATCATTCAGGTATACCCTAGTTTACCAATTAAGCACAAATGTGGTCATTACACGGGTGCTTGTATGGGAGAGGTATGTCCCTCATTCCTAGAAAGACACATTTGATTATCACACACTAGTAATCAGCGGGAAGGAAAATACCATGAACCAGGTCAGTGATAGAAGCCTTGACATCTTCCATGATGTTTCCTGCTAGTTCGACAGCAAGACGACATTTTCTTCCCACCTAAAATTTTATAAAATATAGAATTTAATTTGACAAACATAAATAGTGATGTTTGATATTATATTATCACAATGTATAAATTGAATTGAATTGAATCAGACCCTGGTCATGCCATGAGGGTCCGATTGACTACTCCCAATGCACTTTGTGGACGAGTGATGAGCAGGTTCTATGACTTTTGGAGAATCTTGCGCCACCTGAGAAGATATATATTTCTCTAAGGTTACATCTACAATTCTCTGCACGTACTTTTCATACACTCCCCCTTTCTTTGCTTGTTTGCACTTATGTTGGGATGTGCCAAAAAAGATTTTATCCCATACACATCTCCAACGCCCCTTACACATCCAGGATGCTCTTCTGTCCCTACAGTAACCGTCAATTCATCTTGTGTGTCATGAGGGGTAAACTTGCCCTCCTTTTTATGGACAGTCAACTCAACCTAATTATCATCAAAAACTGACTAATCAGTAAAACTTAAACAAACCAGTGAAAAAAGAACATGGTCATCATTATGAGACCAATAAATTTACCATTTTATCTGCCACCTCATGTGTTGCTTGTACGAGGATTTCTCCGGTGTTATTTATCCTCGCATCTATCCACTCAATATAGCGAGGCAACCACCCAAAAGCACTAGAAGGCTTAGCGGTAGAAGGAGTAGAAGTAGGAAGCCCTTGATGTTGTCCTTGTTGTAACCCTTGCTCTTTCTCTCCATATTCCACATGATCTTTCTCTCATTGTAGCACTTACCCTTGTTGTAGATTCTCTCTTATCAGGTGTCATTTCCAATAACCACTTGAAGCCAACCAGTGGTTGTTCACATTCTTGTCATGCCTCTTTTTTGAGCTTTGTGAAGGGCCTGATCAATTCATACAAGTGATATTGCTAAGTAACTATAAGAAATCATAAAAATGTAATTAATTCAATACCTGGAACGCATTTTTTTGTCTCTGCCAAACAAAATTCTTCTGATCGTCTTTACCAATGTAGCTCCATTTAAGCCAGGGTCCCTTCTTGTCTCCAAAGACATAGTCTCTTGTGAGGATTGTCTCCCAATCTCTGCATCTTCTCCCAATGAGTTTCATAATATACTTGTGATGTATTTTTTTCATCAAGTTCATACCGGCCTTAAAAAGGTTCAACATTCAATACTGTTTAGAAATGTTAAAAGAAAGAATGGAAAAAGACTATAAAAACATAACTACATTTTATCTCACCTCTAACTCCCTCTAGATGAGGTATTTATAGACCGTACTCACTTGTATCCAATCCTCAACAAGGAGAGGCACTTTTCTTTGACCAAGGACCCCACAGTAGCTGACAAACTCTTTAGTAAATGATGTGCATGTTTCATTGAATTCAACGACACCCTTCCTCCATTGCCTATTTGGGGCATCTTTCATCACAGTTATCCCTCTAACTCCCTTACATTTTGGTGTATTAGCACCGACAGCATCCTGGTCAGGATGCTTAGCACCTTTGTCAGGATGCTTAGCACCTTGGTTAGGATGATCAACATTATCACACTCGTGATCACTGTGCTCCTGGTCAGATGCCATCTATAAAATCAAACATGAAAAAATTCAGATCATATATAAAAAGTCATATTGCATACAAAAAGTCAACACTATAAAAAGTTAGCTCACATATGAACAAATAAACATGTTGTATAATCCAAAAAAGCCAAATCACATATGAGCAGTATACGTTAAACTAATATCCCTTCTGTGTGACCTTCATGTGTATAGTCATCAGTGTTAGATTCAACATTTACACTTGGTAAGACAACATAAAATGGACTAGAGTCATCATACTTGCCATAGTACTCTTCTTCATCATTAGGATCTAAAATGATTAACTGTCCATTCCTATGAAGAATGACAGACCAATTTTCTTTTGCAGTATCATTGATATAGAATACTTGTTTTGCCTGTGATGGCATGATGAAGGGTTCATCCTTCTCGCATGTCCACTCAAAATTCACTATTATGAAACCAAGTTTGTCAACTACAACTCCTTTATTATTAACTACCCATTTACACATAAATAATGGAACTCCAAACTTTGTGTAGACAAGTTTCCATATGTCTAAAATGACATGGTAACAAGACATCTTTCCTTCACATGAACTTTTATCCTTTGCACTAGAAAATACAATGTAGATGCCTGAAGGGTGACCCCAATGTTTTGGATAACACTTATATCATTTTGACATTTGGTGTAGTATTAGAATCCATTTATGTCAAACCCATCATAAGATGTAATGTGTCTCTTTGGCTTATACATGAGCCATTTGATAGTTTATGTAACATTATATGGTGTTTGAGATAGTTGATGGAATACTTTATTTTCAAACCACCTAATAAATGTCTGATTATGCTCTCTAGAAAGCCACATTGAACTGGTTCATGGATAAGTTTTCTTAAGATCATTGTTGTGTTCGGTGATATAAATATTCACATCATCAATGTTGTGTAAAAGATACAAGTTTTCATGTTCCCATTGCTCTAGACTGATATTTATCAGTCGTTCTCCCAAAACACCTTTTTCAAAATAAACATCAGGGTTGACAACATTAGTAGGAGTTTCATTACAACTCAAAAAATCATTGCAAAAGACCATAACCTCCCTACAAATATAGCCATCGATGATACTCCCTTCGGGTCAAAAACAGTTTCATACATCACCTCTAAAACCACTCATGTACCACTCATAAGGATACATCCAATACAAGAAAATAGGACCCAACATTTTCACTTCCCTAGTCAAATGGACAACTAGACATGATATCTAAAGAATGAAATGAAGGGGGAAAATATTGCTCAAGTTGACACAAGGTAACGACCACTTCTCTTTGCAACTTATCTAGAATCTCAGAATCAATCACTTTTCTGCATAGAGTGTTGAAGAAGAAGCAAATCCTAGTGATTGCAAACCTTACATGATTAGGATGGATGGATCAAATATTCATAGGAAATATATGTTGCATTAGAGTGTGACAATTATGATATTTAAGACCTATCCGCTTCAGATCCTTCATTGATACCAATCTACGGATATTGGATGAGTATCCCTGTGGTACATTAACATTATGAAAGCACTCACAAAAAGTTATCTTCTCCTTTATAGACAAAGTGTAACAAGCAGGAGGTAGATATGAGTGGTGACCTTTGGTAACTTCTTTTATTAATTATTTCCTTATACCCATTTCAAGTAGGTCCATTTTAGTTTTGATGTCATCTTTACTCTTATTGGGTATATTCAATAGAGTGTCAATAATGCTATCACAAACATTTTTCTCAACATGTGTGACATTGATATAATGTCGAACTATCAAAGAAATCCAATAAAAAGATCCCAAAAAATCAAACTCTTTTTCAATAAAGACTTTTTACCTATGGGAGTAGTACACGGTCTCTTACTAAAATGATTTATAATGTTGTTTACTCTTGCAAAAACATCCTCCCCTGACATAGGTTTAGGGGCACTTCATTTGTCAGTTGAGCAATTGAAGGTTTGTGCAACTTTTGGTAAGGATGTACCTTTGGTAAAAACCTTTGGTGATCAAGATATATTGTCTTACCACCATGTTTTTGTCTAATAGAATCTGTATTTCCTCACAGTTAGGACATGCCTTGGTTCCTTTGACGTTGTATCCAGACAAGTTCCCATAAGCAGGAAAGTCATTGATAGTGCAAAATAGCATAGCACATAAATTAAACATCTCTCGGTGCAAAGCATCATAAGTCATCACACCTTCTCTGCATAGTTTTTCTAGTTCATCAATCAGAGGTTTAAGGTAAAAATCAATATCATTTCTAGGTTGTTTGGGGCTCGATATCAACAACGACAACATGACATACTTATTCTTCATACACAACCATAGAGGAACATTGTATACAACAAGCATGACATGCCAAGTACTATGTTGGATGGTTAATGTCCTATATGGATTCATCCCGTCAATACAAAGTCCAAGTCTTAAATTCATGGGTTCTTCTCCAAATTCAGGATACAATAGATCAATATTCTTCCATTGTGGGGAATTAGACACATGTCGTAGCATACCATCATTGTTTTTCTTTACCTTTGAATGCCTAGATAAATTTGGTACATTTGCAGTATTAGCAAATAAGCATTGAAATTGGGGTATCATAGGCAGACACCACATCACCTTGGCATGAGACTCAGTTTTGGTCTTACCCGATGTCGTCCTTTTTACCTAGACGCCCCATATTTTAGACATTATTTCATATTGATATATTCATTTTGAAATAGCACACAGTCATTCGAGCATGGATGTATCTTCTTAGTCTCTATTCCCATTAGGCACAACATTTTTTTCATTTTGTATGTTGAGATTGGAAGCTTTTTTCCTTTAGGGAAATTTCTTTCAACAAAGACAACATAGAAGTGAAGCTTTTGTCGCTCCATCTATTGTTAGCCTTCAGAGTATACAATGTTAACACAATTCTCAACTTCGTAAACTTAGTATAGCCTAAGTATAATGGTTTCTCAACATTGTGCACAAAGTTTCTAAATAAGGGAGGTTGGTTTGTAACATTTGCCCCACAACTATCTAGCATTGCATCAACCATGTCTGTTCGAATTGGTTTGTTCTCATCAACTTCGTCCACCATTTCTTCTTGGACACAACTACAACTACCAACATCTATTGATCTCATACTAGGAATCTCCCCATGCCAGTACCATTCTGTATAGCCTTGTACAATCCCATTACACATGACATAATCTTTGTCGTGTCAATAGTGTCAACTTTTAGGTTGTTTCTACAATTCCTACACGGGAAATAGAACATACCTCCATGTTGTTTTCTACATGCCTCTACAAATCTTATAAACTCACTGAAACCATTAATAAACTTTAGAGTGCAGCGTTTTGGTTTAGACATTCATGATCGATCCATTACTATATATGATCAGATGGGAGACAAGTAGCTCATCAAGTTCTATCTAATTAGTTAATTTTAGGAAAAAAATATGTTTAAATAATTGAGCCATAATCATCTACTAGCATTCACATTCATAAATGTATACCATCTATCCCATTCTTGATCACTTCATCTCACTAGTAAGTGTATAATGCATGTTCAATTTCATTAAATTTCGATAGCATTTCCCCACAGTTCTCCAAGTACACCGATGTAGATGGAAAAATATCCACCTATATATGTATATAGAGAAAAAGGAGAAATTCTGTCAAAATTTACTAAAATCGTACACAGATTATACACCTACATCCTAAATGAAATGAAGTGCTCAAGAGAAGTTCTAAATCAGGGAATATCCAAGGTTTACTCCTAATGAGTATATCTTGGATGGGTTCCTAGGATAACGATTGAATACATATTTACATACATGCATTTTCATCACAATCGTACAATTCTTCAAAATCTAATTAAATCTAGGCCAACATCATATTAGGATTTACACATAATTTTTAATTCTAATAAAATACAAAGTTACATATATGAATTTTCATCACTATCATATAATTCATATTCCCACATGATCCCCTAATTTCAATAATCACAACATTATAGATACAAAACCCTAATTTGGACATTTAAAAGTTCATAGGGTAGAAATTTGAATGATGCCTCGCTTATGCAACGGTCGTGTGAATCAAGTTATCATGAATCATCAAAGAAACAGGAAGAAATCTACAAATGCAAAAAAGAAAGAAGAAAAAGACCTACCTCATTGGACAAAAGAGAGAGAAACAACAATGGAGATGAGGAGGAGCACTGAGAAGTAGTGAGGAGGAGAAGTGTAATGACCCCACCCCTCGGCAGCCCCCAATTAAGGAAGGCCAAGAAGCTAGAGTTGTTATCCCAAAATAGGATCATACGGTTTTACAAATAATCAAAACTAATTAATAAATTCTACCACAACTAAGCTGAAAATAGGATAAAAATTTTCTTTTCACATACCTTTCTAAAGTAGGATTTCATAACTTTACCCATAGAAAGAACTAACTATAATCCTCTGAACATTATTTTGCCTTGTTCTTTTTCAATGTCACCTTTTATTGAACATTCACTTTTCATAAACGTAACTTCATATTTCCCTAAAATGCCGACAAACAAAACATCGATCAGTATAATGGATTATACTGGTATGTGGAGGATATCAAAAGTTTGCATCTAGTTGTAACAACATATTGCAACAAAATTATAGTTTAACAGATTAAACTTACATCTTAAACATAACTTCTCAATCTTGACATATTCAAACCTCTATGTTGTCACTGCAGTGGACATGGATACTACCTTTCTCATATGGTATATCCCCAATAGCCCCTTTTGATCCTACCCTAAAGGTAGACCAAGACATAGAGATGTATAGTCATATGATCCTACCCAAAGGTAGACCAAACATCGAATCATGATAATATGTTGATCATACCCCAAGATAGATCAATACCTAGATCATCAATTTTACACATATACTCAAAGCTACATAGGAGGACTAGGATCTAAGCTAGTCATGCACATACATATATAGTGATAGCCATAGTCACTTTATAGTTGCAAAAATTAAAATTCACCCAAGCAGTTAATTTCAAGCAGTCGATAAAACCTCAGAAATCGCTGTGAAACTAGAGTGATTAGCCATAAGTGTAACCACATACCAGATTAGGAAGCCTCAAAACCAAGTAAGACAGCTAATCCAATCAAGAATTTCAATCAACCAAGTCAAGCAACAAATCAAGCAAATCTTGATCCTAAAAAGTATTTATAACACTTAATGTTATAATCACATCCAAAAATCATTTTTGACTTGGGATTTATTTCTAAGGTTTCTAAGCCTTATTATGGTTTCCTTAGAGTTTTTGGTTTCCAAACTTTCATTTTCCAATTTTATGCTTTTTAGGTCAACAAACCCTAAAAGTACTTTTCTACTCATAAAAACCCTAATTACACATTAACCAAATTAAGGGTTTTTATCTGCAAATTAGTTCAAGAACATCATTTTGATGCCTTCTTGATTGATTTGCATATTTAAATCCATTAAACATCATAATTATCAGAAATAGGGTGTCTATGTCCATTAAAATATTTTTATAATCATGGAACCCTAATTAAAATCATGACCAAATATCATCCAATTAGATATAATCCATCCTTTTTATGTCAAAATGCTAACTTTGCTCATAATAGTCATGGAACATCATTAAATACATTAATCATCAAAACTTAGGTTTTCAAATTAATTAAAAGCTATTAAAAATAGCATCTTTACACACTTTTAGAGTTACAAGCATATATAGGCCTTGAATGTATTTTTACTGCATTCCTTGCATCCTCTTAATCAATTTTCATATATAATATGTCTTAATCTGATGATTGTAGCAATTATTACAATTTTTGCTAGTTAAACTTCTAATTGACCAATAGGGAAGTGTCATGCCAGTAATTAATACATTTTTATTACCTTTCTTGGTCTGATGCGGTGTTTCCTGATTGAAGTGTGTCCTAGCCAAGACACATGGGGCCCACATCCAATTTTTCACCCCATAATAGTGGTTCAATGATACCGGTTTGAGATTGAACCAGTAGTAGGGGTGAGAGGGTGACCGGTCTATCATCCCAAGCGTGAGATCTTGTTGACTGTGTAAGGCCCCTAAACTTGCTTAATGAGTTGAATAAACATAATTACCATAAATGAATTATTAGAACCCTCATATAATCTTGTGATATTCTTTGAAATCATAAGACAAGCTTAAGTTTCAAATTTGGTCCAATTTGGACACTAGTTGAGCAAGTTATGCACATTTTGGACTTTTCTACAATTTACCCAATTGACAGGTTTTTTTTGCAATTTATCACTTGAATTATGTTCCTTTGATATTCTATCATCATTATTGAACTTTTTGAGACATGGGGAGCCTATTTAAACCTTGGTTTGAAGGTGTTTTCTCCAAGGGTATTTTAGGGTTTACCCCTTCATGGATGAGCTACCTTTAGTAGCTATCAACTAATGAATTATTTGATTGGCTGGGAAATTTGACAAAGGAAAGCTAAGAAGGTCTATACAGGTGGGGGGGCTTCTTGTGTGTGTGCTTGTATATTCTTAATAAATTAAGCCCATGGTTCAACTTTTTCTTTTTCTTTATCTTAAAGTTTCATATACTTATCCCCAAGCACCAAAATGAGCCATTTTCTCTCCACCACTTCCCTCCTTCTCCCATCTTGATTCTCCCTCTTTGCTTCTGCGAATTTTCCTGTCAAAAGAAGAAGAAAGTGGGGATTTTCTTGGAAAAAGGATCTAGGGTTGCAATTGACTTCATTTTAGGGTTGAAAAAGCTTCCTTCTAGTGATCTTGACCTAAAAGAGTAAGAATCCCCTTCTTTACTCTATTTATTTCTTTGTTATCCTTCCTCCTACCTTTCTCCAGGTTGGAAACTTGCTTTTCCATGGTAGAAATTTCTCTAAAGCTCTAAAACCCTACCTTTCTTGCTCCTTGTGCTTAGGGTTTGCTCATTTGATGAAGAAAGGTGCTAGATGGACGAATTCATAACTTATTCTTGGATTTTCTACCCTACCATATCGATTTTTCTTCTGTGTGGGGTTTCATCTTATCATTAGAGGAAATTTTTATAACTTGATCCACTTATATTTCTTACCATAAGCTCTCTAGATCATGTTCTTGCTTGAAAATAATGATCTGTACACTAAAAAGCTATGCTTGACTTGGATTTCAATTTTATAATGTTCCTTGTTCTGATTTTAGTTCTAGATGAACCTGTGATCATGTGTACGTTATTCCTAAGGTATAATATGACTTGGATCATGTTGGTTTGACAACCTATGGTGCTAAGAACCTATCAACCAATGGTTAATTTTAGGGTTTAAGCTGATTTCTTCTATAAACCCATGACCCGATGATGGTACCATTGCAACAACCCAATGGTGTTGTCTTCATGACAACTGATGGTCGAGATCAAAGGTGTAAGATGATGGTGAGAACCTATGGTCACCCCCTTAGGTCAGGTTTTGGATCAATTAGAAGTTTAATGATCAACCATTAAGTACCCTACTTAAGTTATCAATCAATGATGACATTAGCTTAATATTTGATGATGATTAACGAATATAGTGTTGATCTAACAACCTATGGTGATTTAATGGTCACTAATGATGGTGGATCAGGTCTCTACAACCTATGTTGAGTTAAGCATTGTAGTTGTAGCATTAATTAAGCCTTAGAGCAATGGTTTCTTGGGTCACTTGATGCAATGGTTGGACCTAAACTGTAATTGATGGTTTTAACATATGAACTTGACCCAATGGTCAAGATCTAATTTTTATTACTCCAATAAAGTGGAATTATGGCTAATGTAATATTTTGGTCCTAATAATGTGATTTATATGGTTTCATTTATATGATCAACTTAAGGAGCTTACTTGTTGACAATGGATGCCTTGTTTTAAATGAACAGTCGATTGTGGGTTTTACCCTACTCTCAATGGAACTTTTTGTGTTGTTATCAAGGGATGTCTAGGGTTAAATGGTGACTCTTTCTAGAGAACAAATCAAGGACTTCATAGGTGGTTTATCCAAGGTGTTTACTTATGTAAACAACCAATGGTCTTACCTTTTAAACATCTGATGGTTTTGGGTGACATTATGGTACGGTGATATGGGTTGAATGATGATGGAACAAATGGAGGGTTACCCTTAATAAGGTAGTCTTACTTATTCACTCATATGAATAGAAGGAATTATAACCATATTGTGTTGATATGTAACTCTAATGAGGTATAGCTTGTTATACCTAGCTTTAATATAACTAAATGATGGTAATTGGGTATGAATAGTCCTTGAATGACTAATACAATCATGGAGTACTCTGTTACTATTGTTGAAACCCCAGTATGCTATAACCTGATGGTTACATCTTGATTTATGTGTGGGTTCATACTTGAGAATGGTATGGAATGTGATGGTGATGCTTCACCTTTTGCATCCATGATCCAATGGGGATGTCGTGAGTTCGGGATTGGGCATGAGTGTTGATTAGTAACATTAATATAATTTATCTTGTAAACCTAACTCTAATGCAAATAGATAAAGATGAGTATTCATGTTTAACATTCTTATGTGATGGAATGAGGGTGGAATAACCTCCTTAATATGATCATAACCTTGATATGTTAATTGGTGGTTATCATAGCTACATAGTTGATACTTCCTTATGCTAAACATGTGCATTATGAATATGATGAGGGTTAATCATATATAGATTCCTTGCATGTTGATGTAATAAAGGAATGTTCTTAATGTTAATATAACCCTGCTATGATTGTTTATGAATATCTTCTAGCTCATTAATGCAATATTGTGTTGATCTGGTGTATTATAGTTAGTGATGTTGTTGAGCCTTGTTATAAGGCATGCAAAGATAATGATTATCTTGTAGGGAATAGTATATATGATGGTCTTAATGACCTTTGGGCATGGTTAAGCCCTGAATGAGGTGTAATCCTCTTGTGTTGATAAGGGTTAATACCATGTGATATTGTGAAAAGGATTTATATCCTATGATAGTATGATGGTCTTAATAACCTTTGGGCATGGTTGAGCCCTGAATGAGGTGTAATCCTCTTGTGTTGATAAGGGATAATACCTTGTGATATTGTGAAAAGGATTTATATCCTGTGATAGTATGATGGTATTAATGACCTTTGGGCATGGTTGAGCCCTAAATGAGGTTTAATCCTCTTATGTTGATAAGGGTTGATACCCTGTGATATTATGAAAAGGATTTATATCTTGTGATAGTATGATGACTAGTGTGGTCTCATGAATGGCAAGTGAATAGTACCATGTGATGATGAGATGAGGAATTATGTTTCACATGTTTTATATCTTTTAAAAGTTGTGATATTTATATTCTTTCTATAAGTGAATTAGGGTTTGTATGTCCACTTGTTTGATGCAGCCTTAATTCACCCAATTGGCATAACTAATCAAGTGCAACTCTAATCATGTAGTGCCCAATGCCGTAGAGCCATCTTCAGTGTCAGAACTTGCGGGATGGTGAAACAAGTATTCCTAAGGGAAACTCGGAGCACATACTGTAGAGTATGTGGGGGTGGCAGGTTGAGGATATCCTTGTCATCCACAATGCATATTGTGGAGGTTGGCTATGGTCATGCCTCATACATCTGATGTAATAGAGAACAGTTGCATTCGTGTCTCAGTGACTATAACATGATGTGATTAGAGGACAACTATGGTTGTACCTCAGTGATTGGGTTTGAATACCCTGGTTTCTAGTGCCATGACCTGTACCAAGGGCAAACTAGTGCTTAGAAGCTTGACTATATGTCGTTGTGGTGGAAGCTTTGATTGATATGTCACTACCTTTTTACTCGTACTAATCAAGGGGAAGAGATCTTAGGATATCGGCACTCCTAGATCTTGTATGGAACCGAATAGCCCTTCAAAGGGGTCGGTTGGACTTTGAATGGTACGATTCAAATTCCCCATGGCGTAATAAAAGATGTAATACAACCGTGTAGCATATTTATTTAGGGTTATACACAACATTTCACATTGGATGATAACCCTTGTTTGTTATCTTTACATAAAGATGATGCTTAGTGCAATTAAGAGATAGTAGACATACTTATGTTGTAGATATTCTTAAGATTGTAGATGTGTACATATAGTATCTATGCTTGTGTTGATAACTATACTGCTACTGCAAATTATAATCATGATGCTAGCTATCTCATGTTGTTAGTTATGTTTAGCATGCTATCCATACCTTTGTAACTAGAGATGCATATACTGCTAATCATGCTTATCCAGATAGTTGTGATTATGTTTTTAACTCTTCTTATGATGTTGATATGTTCAACCAATTAGACATGCTCATGTTGTTAGCTATGCTATGTTACTAGACTTGCTCATGATGCTAGATATGCATATGCTATTGAATTGCTTATACTATCAACAAGATAAAGGGTGATAGTCTAGCTAATGATGATAATTATTATTTGCTCCTTTATGTATTCTATCAATCATCCCTGCTATTTAGCCTATTTGTTATATCTTATTAAATTGCTTAAATATTTAATTATTTAAAAATGTTTTAATCAATAAACGATGTTGGAGGTTATATCTCTTGTTGGGACATGGGTCTCACCCTTGTGGTTTGCCACATTTTTTAGGTAATCGGAAGTGACGAAAACATACATGTGGTAGAAAAGAGGAGCTATAGTAATGAATCTTTGATAAAGTTGATTAGATGTCTAGTGTGTCCTAGAGTCATCCTTGTACTCTTAGGTCCGGGCAGGAAAAGTTTGTATATGGTGTTTCAAACAAATCAAAATTTTGTTTGCATGTTAATGTTTGTTGTGCGGGATATACAAATATTGTTCTCCTGTGTATTTATGTTGTGGCTAAGGTGATAGAACAATTTGTATAAAATTCTTAGCATAGTATAGATATAAGAAAGATATTGGGCTCTTATGCGAATGTTTCTGAGCGGATGCTGACATTGAAATCGGTCTTATTTACCCATATTTTTGGGTATGTGATTAATTACTGATTGATTTTACTTTATATTTTGAGTAATCTCGTTTAGTGTAACAGGCTCTCACAAGTTGGTATCAGAGCTTTAGGTTCACTGAGTCTACAGGGACACTAGGACTTAGGACTAGGATGATGTCAAAATTAGGAATATGACATAAATATATGGTGCATACTGCCTAACCTCAGTATTTGGGTGCCCTGGCCAGGTATTCAATTATTGAAGAAATAGTAAGTATGGAACTCTTAAATTGTTATGTTTCTGATTACTCTGATCAAGTAGTCATTTTGAGACAATCTAAAGAGCATAACGAATAAGAAATCATGGTGTGAATATCTCAATCCTACCTTAAAGAAGATGAGAATTGCATCATTATCTATCAAAACTTGAATGTTTGGTAAATATAAGAGAAAGACAAAACACCATGAAATCTAAATCTAAATACAAATAAGGAAAAGAGGAGTTCTTGAAGATGTGATTCAAGAAGATAATAAAGTAAAAGACAGACAAGTCTATGCTGATAAAGTGAATCAAGGTATGAAATCCATATAAGATAGAGAGAACTCCTATAACAAGTACAAAATGAGAAGATGAATGGGGACAATGATAAAGAAATAAGGTGGAACATGAGTTAATCTCAGACCAACCTATGTGTGTAAGAAAGTGTTAATGAAAAATCAGCATGGCATGTGAAACAAATTAAGGGAGATGATCCCGATTTAATGAAGAAAATGTGGAATATGATGATTTACCTGTCAAAAAGTGGTTGAAAAATATAATAAAATAAGAGAACATACCTAAGTGTGATAAATAGTCATCAAGGAAGGAGTAATGAGATATTTTAATCATGATGATTCCTATTCTAATGGCCAGGAACCCAAAATGAAAAGGGTAAAATGATACATAAGAAACTATAACCTACATAATGAAAATAGAATTGGTTACCTTTTTGCTAGTGACCCTTGAAAAATACTACTATGGTATGGGAATTGTGTTTCACTTTGTGTCTTTCCTTTCTAGGGCACAGCTTTCAAGTGGATCATTGCCACTTGGTATGTGTGGATTCATTATAAACATGAGGGTGGATAGCTTATTATAGCATAAGGTTGTTTGGACTATGGTTCCAAGATCATAAAGTTTGTGATGATTTTGCTTTTGAGCCTTCCAATAATTAGGAAGACTCCCTTTATATGTCTTGATATTTGTTATGTTGGTAAAAGTAGATGATATAATGATGTGAGTTCCTTATAGCACATGAGGTGGATACCAAGGTAATGAATCCTAGTATCCGACATGTATCAATAATATGAGAAATATGTGAAGGTTGGAGATGTTTATTAAATGAACATTCCAAGTATTCCTCTCCCGTAGAGAGAGAGAGAGTTGATGATGATCCTATAAATGTTGTTTGGAATGAAAAAAAATGTGATTCTATAATGTTGTGTATGGTTCAGTGATAGCTGGGCAAGACCACTATCAAGGATAGATGGTTTGTTGGTTAATAGATATATGATATTGTGTTCCTTTAATATAAACCTATGATCAAATATCAATGCATAAGAGTTAGATTGGATGACATAATTCACATGACCATGATGAGTTTAGAGTTATGTCCTTTAGACTAACCAATGTACAAATAGAATTTATGAATAGGAGGAACAGAGTGTTCCTGTCATGTCATACAAGTTATATCAAGATTTAAATGATGACATGTCAAAGTATTTCAAATATGGTAAAAAATGTGATCAATATTTCTTCAAAAACCTTAGGGTTGCCGAAGCAGCAATAGCTATGAGACCAGTTGAACAAGAGTGAGATGGGGTTGATTAAATTTCTTTATGGGATCATGATACGTATTTTAAGTAGGTTGTGTAAATCCTAGTAAGGTGAAGATAGTGTTGTTGTTTCACCCCTAACAAGGTTGACTAGGAATGATGTTTCCTTGTATGGAATGGCAGGTGCCAACATCAGCATTTCTTTTTATGCTAAAAAAGAACTGACAAGAGTTCTAGTGTCAGTGTATTAAAAAAAAGGGATGGATACATTGCCTTTTTTTATGCTTCAAGTAATGGTATGGGACACATGGCATGATTGGTAAAAAGCTAGCAAGTATGACTTTTGAGTAATGTGTTGATAAATTAGATATAATTTTAGGATTATAGTAAGAATTTAAAGTTGAACATTACTACTAGAGTTGTACATATGACACAACAAGTTTCTACATTCCATATTGATAATGTCTTCTTAGGTGGGGGTTTTGTGCTGACCCAAGATGAGATATGTATGAATGATGTGACATCACCATGATATGTAAGTAACCATGTGAAGGTAATAGAATGAGGTGCAAAGGAAGTACCCATCTTTGTTTACCTTGGATTTTGGGGGCAAAATCCCTGTTAGGGGTTTATAGTTGTAAGGCCCCTAAACTTGCTTAATGAGTTGAATAAACTTAATTACCATAATTGAATGCTTAAAACCCTACTATAACCTTGTTATATGCTTTGAAATCATAAGACAAGCTTAAGTTTCAAATTTGGTTCAATTTGGACACTGGTTGAGCAAATTATGCAATTTTATGCACATTTTGGACTTTTCTGCAATTTACCCAATGGAGAGATTTTCTTTGCAAATTATCACTTGCATTATGTTCCTTGGATATTCTATCATCATTCTTGAGCTTATTGAGACATGGGGAACCTATTTAAACCTTGGTTTGAAGGTGTTTTCTCCAAGGGTATTTAGGGTTTACCCCTTCATGGACGAGCTACCTTTAGTAGCTATCAACTAATGAATTATTTGATTGGCTGGGAAATTCGACAAAGGAAAGATAACAGGTCTATACATATGGTGGGGGAGCTTCTTTTGTGTGTGCTTGTATATTCTTAATAAATTAAGGCCATGGACACTTAGGTAGATACTAGAACTTCAACTTTTTCTTTTTCTTTATCTTAAAGTTTCATATACTTATCCCCAAGCACCAAAATGAGCCATTTTCTCTCCACCACTTCCCTCCTTCTCCCAGCCTCGTTATACCTCTTTTTTTCTACAAATTTTTCTGTCCAACGAAGAAGAAAGTGGGGACCTTCGTGGAAAAAGGATCTAGGGTTGCAATTGACTTCATTTTAGGGTTGAAAAAGCTTCCTTCTAGTGATCTTGACCTAAAAGAGTAAGAATCCCCTTCTTTCCTCTGTTTATTTCTTTGTTATCCTTCCTCCTACCTTTCTCTAGGTCAGCACCTTGCTGTTCCATGGTAGAAATGGCTCTAAAGCTCTAAAACTCTACCTTTCTTGCTCCTTATGCTTAGGGTTTGCTCATTTGATGAAGAAAGGTGCTAGATGGATGAATTCATAACTTATTCTTGGATTTTCTACCCTACCTGCTCGATTTTTCTTCTATGTGTGGTTTCATCTTCTCATTATAGGCAAGTTTTATAACTTTCACCACATTTATTTCTTACCATAAACTCTCTAGATCATGTTCTTGCTTGAAAATAATGAAATGTACACTAAAAAGCTATGCTTGACTTGGATTTTGATTTTCATAATGTTCCCTATTCTGATTTCAGTTCTAGATGAACATGTGATCATGTGTATGTTATTCCTAAGGTATAATATGACTTGGATCAGGTTGGTTTGACAACCTATGGTGCTAAGCGCCTAAGCACCTATCAACCAATGGTTAATTTTAGGGTTTAACCAATGGTTAATTTTAGGGTTTAAGCTAATTTCTTCTATAAACCCATGACCCGATGATGGTGCCATTGCAACAACCCTATGATGTTGTCTTCATGACAACTGATGGTCGAGTAAAGGTTTCAGATGATGGTGTCAACCTATGGTCACCCCCTTAGGTCATTTTTTGGATCAATTAGAAGTTTAATGATCAACCATTAAGTATCCTACTGATGTTATCAATCAATGATGACATTAGCTTAATATTTGATGATGATTAATGAATATAGTGTTGATCTAACAACCTATGGTGATTTAATGGTCACTAATGATGGTGTATCAGGTGTCTACAACCTATGTTGAGTTAAGCATTGTAGTTGTAGCATCAATTAACCCTTAGAGCAATGGTTTCTCAGGTCACTTGATGCAATGGTCGGATCTATATTGTAATTGATGGTTTTAACATATGAACTAGAATGAATGGTAAAGATCAAATGTTTATTACTCCAATAAAGTGGAATTATGGTTAATGTAATATGCTGGTCCTAATAATGTGATTTAGATGGTTTCCTTTGAAAACTACTAGAGGGGGGGGGGGTGAATAGAGTTTTATAGATAATTTAACAATTATTGAACTCAAACAACCAAAATGAAGATATTGGACAAGGAGACACAGGGTTTAGAGTGGTTCCAACTATAGCAAATACTATAGCCGTCAATCCACTACCCGGTTGCTTACCCAACCGAGATTTGAAAAGAAATTTATTTTATTACCTCGCAAGGAATTTACATAAAATACAATCTCTTTTCCCAAACCCTTCAAGCAGCCTTCACCTAGAAGTAATCGCCAACCTTGAAGCAGCCTTCCCTTGAAGTAGATGCACCAACTCCCGTTGCACCAGCCTTCTGAAGTAGCTTCCCTTACGATAGCCTTCTTGAAGTATCTTGAAGTCCCCTTCTCCACCTGAGAAGTCAACCCTCTCCAATCCGCAGCCTCCAACCCTAGGAGTAGCAAGGAGAGTACAAAAGATAAAAAGGAACAAGAAAGAAAAAGGAAATTACAACTTATCCTTTAAGACCAAGGCTTGATATGCCTAGATCAAGCATATAGATCTCCTAGCCAAGTGTGTGAACTTGTGATTGCTGTGGATAGGAGAATCTAGCCTATAGGACACGAGATTGAGCTAAGGAGAAAGTAGGCCAATGATCACAGTGCTCAAATTGCTTGCAACAGATTGCTCAAGTAAGCTCAAGTGTATTCTCAAGTGTAACAAGTGAATTCTAGTGTCCTATGGCTTGTCCTATTTATAGGAATGGCCTAAGTATGCTTAAGGACGTTCTAGACAACTTCTAGGGGTTTCTAAGTGCTTAACTAGCAGTTAGGTACAAAGTTGTTGCTTTAACAACGGCTAATTAATTTATTCTGCAGTTGCTGTCAGAGACCATCTCGGTCGACAAATGGTCGACCGAGACACCTACTCGGTCGAACTTTTTTCGACCGACAGGCTCTCTGGAACAAGTGATTTGCAACGTCTTTCTTCAACTGCCAACTAACTTGTCTGTTGTGTCTAACGGCTACTTTGGATCTTTCTCGGTCGAGAAGATTGTCGACCGAGAGTGTCTCGGTCGAGGAGTTTGTCGACCGAGAATGATCATGTTTCAAGGTTTCAATTTAGGCACTAATTATATGTGTGAGTGTGCAAAGGTGATCCTAATTAAATGGGATGACGTGTCTAACTATGGTGTTTGGCTAGGGAAAATCTAACGCTTGATTTACATGCAATTCTAAGTACTTGTACATTATATATTTGTACAAGTTTTTACAACAATGATTACATTGCATGAAAATATAAACATTTTAGCTTGGGGATTTTCCCTAGTTTATTTGCCATCCATCTTAGTTCTACACACTCAAGTAGCTCATTAGATTAATAAGAATGAAATGTTTGTCATAATCAAAACAAAGGGATTTATAGATGTCCAATTAGCCAACAATCTCCCCCTTTTTGAAGATGACAAACATTTCCAAAATATAAATAAAGGAAATATAAAACATATGAGTTTCATACCTTTAGATTACCTTATGTAGCTTTTCCTCTTGTTTATAAAATGTGTGCTTATTATTCCCAATGAATTATGGAACATGAAATCCAGTTCATTTGGGAATATAGCAACTTTCAATGTAAAGCCAAGAGTATATTTATGAAACTCATTGATTGAGTTTTTCATAAATACTAAGTTATAGTTTTATTTATCTCTCCCCCTTTGTCATTTCAAAAAGATAACCGTTTTAATAAAAACTCCCCCTTAATTAGATATCCCGTCAAATCTAATAAAAAAGATGTCCATTGAAAAGCCAAAATAAAATAAGTAAACGTATTCGTTTTAAGAACCGCAGATATCAAAGAAAACATCTTCCAAAGGAGTAATAAGCAGTTGCTTCCTAATGTTGTTGAATTGATCTAGTGGAAGCGGTTTTGTAAAAATATCAGCCAATTGATTTTCCGTATCAACATGATGAAGGGAAACATGATTCTTTGAGATGTGATCCCTTAAGAAGTGATGACGGATTTCAATGTGTTTTGCCCGGCTGTGTAAAATAGGATTGTGTGCTAAGTTTATGGCGCTCGTGTTGTCATAAAAAATAGGTGTAGAGGGAAGATTAAAACCATAATCGCTTAATACCTGTTGCATATAAAGCACTTGAGCACAACAAGACCCGGCTGCCATATATTCAGCTTCAGTTGTAGATAAGGCAACCGTATTTTGTTTCTTGCTAAACCAAGATACTAAGGCTCTCCCTAATAAGAAACAGCCACCACTAGTACTTTTGCGATCAAGTCGACAACCAGCATAATCCGCATCAGTATATGCTTTAAAATCCAAGGATTGTCCTTTTGGATACCATAAACCAAAACAAGTAGTACCAGCTAGATATCGAAGAATTCATTTAACCGCTAGAAAATGAGATTGCATAGGTTGGGATTGAAATCGAGCACAAAGACCAACGGAAAACATAATATCCGGTCGAGAAGCAGTTAAGTATAGCAAACTACCAATCATGGCTCTATATAAGGAATCATCAATAGGTTCCCCATTTTCATCCTTATCAATTTTGATAGAGGTAGCCATAGGAGTAGTAGCATATTTGCATTGATCCATCCCAAAACGTTTTAAAAGTTCTTTAGTATATTTTTCTTGGCTTATGAAAATTCCTGCAGGTGTTTGCTTAATTTGAAAACCAAGAAAGAATGTTAGTTCACCCATGAGGCTCATTTCAAATTCTTTTTGCATAATGTCACTGAATTGTGTGCATAATGAATCATTAGAAGCTCCAAAAATAATGTCATCAACATATATTTGCACAACTAGGAAATCAGATGCATATGTTTTGAAAAATAAAGTAGAATCTGAATTTCCAATAGAAAAACCATTATCAAAAAGATATGTCTTGAGTCGTTCATACCAATTCCTAGGTGCTTGTTTGAGACCATAAAGTGCCTTTTTAAGTTTATAAACATGGTCACCTTTTTCTGGTATTTCAAAGCCAGGTGGTTGAGCAACATAAACTTCTTCGTGTATGATGCCATTTAGAAATGCACTTTTGACATCCATTTGATATAGCTTAATGTTTTTATGGGCAGCAATAGCTAGTAACATCCTAATAGCTTCAAGTCTGGCTACGGGTGCATATGTTTCATCAAAATCTATTCCTTCTTGTTGATTATATCCTTGTGCTACTAGCCGAGCTTTATTCCTTATGACTTCTCCTGCCTCATTGAGCTTATTCCTAAACACCCATTTAGTTCCTATGATAGTTTTATCTTGTGGTTTAGGAACTAAATCCCATACATCATTTTTAGTAAATTGATTTAACTCCTCTTGCATGGCTATTATCCAGTAATCATCCTTAAGAGCTTCGGATATCTTCTTAGGTTCAATGATAGAAACAAAAGCCATGTTTGCAACATCTTTGAAGGAAGACCGAGTTTTGACTTTATCATTTGGATCTCCAATAATTAGTTCTTGGGGATGATCCTTGATAAGCCTAGGTGTAGGTTGTGTTTCAACTTGGGGATCGGATATAGGAATTTTCTCACGATCATTGGAAATGGTTATATTTTTGAATTGATTAGTGAGATCAATGATATCTAGATTTTCAGACTTCGATTCTTCATGAAAAGAAACATGAATGGATTCCTCAACTTTTCTAGAGATAGTGTTATATACTCTAAAGGCTTAGCTAGAAGTGGAATATCCCAAGAAGAATGCTTTGTGTGATTTAGAATCAAACTTGTCTCTATCATCTTTGGTATTTAAAATGTAGCATGTGGAGCCAAAAGTATGAAAGTAGTCAACTCTAGGTTTCTTAGAGTGTAATATTTCATATGGAGTTTTCTTCAAATGAGAGTGAACAGTTACTCTATTAAGCACATAACAAGCAGTGTTTACAGCTTCAGCCCAAAAGGTTTTAGGTGTGTTGTGTTCAAGCATCATGGTCCTAGCCATTTCCTGTAGGGATCGATTTTTCCGTTCAACTATACCATTTTGTTGTGGGGTACGTGGAGCAGAAAAATTATGAGTATACCCTTGAGATGTACAAAAGGTCTCAAATGTATGATTCTCAAATTCGCCACCATGATCACTTCTAATGGTACATATTTTATGTTGTAAAAGATTTTCAATCTTGGAACAAAATTGCATAAAGACATGAATAGTATCATCTTTAGTTGCAATAAAATGTACCCATGTATATCTACTATAATCATCAACAATAACAAAACAGTATCGTTTACCACCAATAGATTGTGTCCTCATTGGTCCAAATAAGTCCATATGAATTAATTCTAAGGATCTACTGGTGCTAAGTACATGTTTTGATTTAAAAGATGTTTTGGTTTGCTTTCCCATTGTGCAGGGTTCACAGTTTTCAACTTGATCAAAAGACAAAGCAGGTAATCCACGAACAAGATCATATTTCACTAACTTTTTAATAGCATGTGAACTAGCATGTCCCAGCTTTTTATGCCATAGTTGTAAGGTATTTTCATTTGCAAGCAAGCATTTACCTACTACTGATTTCATAGAGTTTGGTTTAAGGATATAAAGATTTCCAACTCTATTTCCTTCATAAACGACATTTGTAGTGTTTTCTATCAATAATTTGCAGCAGGTTTTGTTAAATAACACATCATAACCACTATCACATAGTTGACTTACACTTATTAAATTATGATGCAATCCATCAACAAGTAGAACATTTTTAATTTCGAGATTTGTTCCAACATTACCTATTCCAACGATTTTGCCCTTACCATTGTCTCCAAAGGTGACCGTTCCACTTTTCTTTTCTTCAAAAGTTTGAAATGCGTCCTTGTTCCCGGTCATATGTTTGGAGCAGCCACTGTCAACTACCCATTCCTGCATTAGAATGTAGATTTTGGTACCCATGTGATGGTCCGATATGGTTAGAAACTTTTTAAGTGCTTATGTATATAAAAGTTCTGATACAGAAAACCAGTCGGTCGACAATTGTTCGACCGATATTTGTCTCGGTCGACAATTTGTCGATCGAGCAGGTTACTGTATCACAAGCAAAAACACAGAAAATTTCTCGGTTGACCAATTTTCGACCGAAATAGGTGCTGTAAATTTTTGATTTGTTAAAGACATCCAGTCGGTCGACAATACTTCGACCGACCCAGAGCTCGGTCGACAATACTTCGACCGACAGAGTTTCTGTTTCAGCAATGCAGAAAAATAATAACAATAAGCATAGCACCTTTTGTTGAGATAAGACAATATAAATAGCAAAATTAAGCATTTGGTCATATCTCAACTACATTCCATTCTTCTAAGTTTGGGGTTTTGGGATCCAAACTAAGTCGGACTCCTTAGTCTTGTAGGGGCATGAAAAACAATAATGTCCAAGACGTAAGCAGAAATGACAAGTAATAGAGTCAATTTCATTTCTCTTTCTAGTCATTGTGTTCTTGGGTACAAACATAGTTTGGGTCTTTTTGGGTTGGTTTTTCTTTGGAACATATCCCAAACCTTTTCTTCCATTGAAGACAGTACCAACTCTCAATATGTTATCAAGAATATCTTTTCTTCTTAACTTATAAAGTTCTCTTTGCAACGTAGCAATGTCATTCATCTTCTTATGTATATCTTTTCTTGCTTGGTCTAAATCAGAAAACAATGAATCCTTTTCTTTTACAATATTATCATAGTCCGAATGGTTGCACAAGATAGGTTGAGTTTGATAATCTTGTAGTTTAGCTAGCAAATCAGTCTTTTCTTTTGATAGAAGATCAACATTGGTTTCCAAATTGAGTAGCTTTCTAGTGCAATCATCTAAAGATGTTTTTAAAGATACATTTTCAAGATCAATGTTGTTCTTTTCATAAGAAAGTTCATCTAATTTGGCAATGATCTCATTATTTGATTTTATAGCCTTCTTTAGTTTCTTCTTGGCATCAACATACTTATCATGAGTTTCTTGTAAACTAGTAACTAACTCTTCTTTAGGAAGATCAACTAGGCTTACCTCTTGAGAGTCTTCATTTTCTTCTCTTGCCATTAGACATTCCACCTCTTCTCCGCTTTCACTGTCACTTGACTCATCCCAGGCAGCTTTATAGGCTTTTTCTCCTTTCTTCTTATGTGAGCTTTTCTTTCCCTTCTTTGCTTTGGGACATTCATTTTTGAAATGCCCTTTCTTCCCACATTCAAAGCACCTGGGAGTAGAGGAACTAGAAATTTTGTTAGATTTAAACCTTTTGTACTTCTTACCGTTGACGATTAAGGCTTCTTTTTCTTCTTCACTTGACTCCTCACTTTCTTGTGTGACGACTTTTGAGGCTTTGAGAGCCACATCCTTCTTCTTCCCACTTTGGTGTTCACGTTCTCTTCTTTCTTCCTCTTCTAGATCTGCTTCATGAGCTTCTAAATTACCAATGAGTTGTTCCATTTTGAGGCGAGTGAGGTCGTTTGCTTCTGCAATGGCTGTCACCTTTGGCTTGTACTTTGGAGGAAGTGATCGAAGAATTTTTGATACCTGATCTTCCTCAAGGATAGGTTTTCCTAAGGCACTTAAACCATTAACAATAGTAGAGAATTTTGAATACATTTCACTAATAGATTCATTTGGATCCATACGAAAATGTTCAAGCTTTGTTTTAAGCAGACTAATTTTGGAATTTTTGACTTGGGTTGTACCCTCATAAGTGATGGACAATCTATGCCAAATATCATACGCTGTATCACAATTTGATATTCTATTAAATTCTCCTACAGAAATAGAACAATATAAAATGCTTACAGCTTTTGCGTTCATTTGGGCCTGTTTTACCGTGTTTGCATCCCATTCCGCAAAGTCATTTTGAGGGAATTCATAAGGAGTAGATACCATTCTCCATAGATCCCAGTTGACGCCTTGGAAGTAGAACTGCATCCTTCTCTTCCAGTATTGGTAGTTTGTTCCATCGAATGCCGGCGGCCTAGCAACAAGAGTCCCTTCAATGTTGAGGTTGTTGAGCATTCCATCACCCATTTCTTCAAGACCTTGTTAGGGTTCCTTAAAGCCTCGCTCTGATACCAATTGAAAACTACTAGAGGGGGGGGTGAATAGAGTTTTATATATAATTTAACAATTATTGAACTCAAACAACCACAATGAAGATATTGGACAAGGAGACACAGGGTTTAGAGTGGTTCCAACTATAGCAAATACTATAGCCGTCAATCCACTACCCGGTTGCTTACCCAACCGGGATTTGAAAAGAAATTTATTTTATTACCTCACAAGGAATTTACATAAAATACAATCTCTTTTCCCAAACCCTTCAAGCAGCCTTCACCTAGAAGTAATCGCCAACCTTGAAGCAGCCTTCCCTTGAAGTAGATGCACCAACTCCCGTTGCACCAGCCTTCTGAAGTAGCTTCCCTTGCGATAGCCTTCTTGAAGTAGCTTGAAGTCCCCTTCTCCACCTGAGAAGTCAACCCTCTCCAATCCGCAGCCTCCAACCCTAGGAGTAGCAAGGAGAGTACAAAAGATAAAAAGGAACAAGAAAGAAAAAGGAAATTACAACTTATCCTTTAAGCCCAAGGCTTGATATGCCTAGATCAAGCATATAGATCTCCTAGCCAAGTGTGTGAACTTGTGATTGCTGTGGATAGGAGAATCTAGCCTATAGGACATGAGATTGAGCTAAGGAGAAAGTAGGCCAATGATCACAGTGCTCAAATTGCTTGCAACAGATTGCTCAAGTAAGCTCAAGTGTATTCTCAAGTGTAACAAGTGAATTCTAGTGTCCTATGGATTGTCCTATTTATAGGAATGGCCTAAGTATGCTTAAGGACGTTCTAGACAACTTCTAGGGGTTTCTAAGTGCTTAACTAGCCGTTAGGTACAAAGTTGTTGCTTTAACAACGGCTAATTAATTTATTCTACAGTTGCTGTCAGAGACTATCTCAGTCGACAAATGGTCGACCGAGACACCTACTCGGTCGAACTTTTGTCGACCGACAGGCTCTCTGGAACAAGTGATTTGCAACGT
Organism: Alisma plantago-aquatica; assembly: GCA_963693085.1. Classification (NCBI taxonomy): domain Eukaryota; kingdom Viridiplantae; phylum Streptophyta; class Magnoliopsida; order Alismatales; family Alismataceae; genus Alisma; species Alisma plantago-aquatica. Next base: position 1,285,630,871 of record OY856411.1, read on the forward strand.
CTTTCTTCAACTGCCAACTAACTTGTCTGTTGTGTCTAACGGCTACTTTGGATCTTTCTCGATCGAGAAGATTGTCGACCGAGAGTGTCTCGGTCGAGGAGTTTGTCGACCGAGAATGATCCTGTTTCAAGGTTTCAATTTAGGCACTAATTATATGTGTGAGTGTGCAAAGGTGATCCTAATTAAATGGGATGACGTGTCTAACTATGGTGTTTGGCTAGGGAAAATCTAACGCTTGATTTACATGCAATTCTAAGTACTTGTACATTATATATTTGTACAAGTTTTTACAACAATGATTACATTGCATGAAAATATAAACATTTTAGCTTGGGGATTTTCCCTAGTTGCTTTGCCATCCATCTTAGTCCTGCACACTCAAGTAGCTCGTTAGATTAATAAGAATGAAATGTTTGTCATAATCAAAACAAAGGGATTTATAGATGTCCAATTAGCCAACATCCTTTATATGATCAACTTAAGGAGCTTACTTGTTGACAATGGATGCCTTGTTTTAGATTAACAGTCTATTGTGGGTTTTACCCAACTCTCAATGGAACTTTTTGTCTTGTTATCAAGGGATGTCTAGGGTTAAATGGTGAATCTTTCTAGAGCATAAATCAAGGACTTCATAGGTGGTTTATCCAAGGTGTTTACTTGTGTAAACAACCAATGGTCTTACCTTTTGAACATCCAATGGTTCTGGGTGACATTGTGGTATGGTGATATGGGTTGAATGATGATGGAACAAATGGAGGGTTACCCTTAAGAAGGTAGTATTACCTATTCACTCATATGAATAGAAGGGATGATAACCATATTGTGTTGATGTGTAACCCTTTTTTTTTTAAATTAAGCCAGAGGATCTTCTATTCATCCCACTCCTCTCATTGTGGGCGAAATCAATCAAAAATGTACACTCCTGCTTACTAAGTAGGTATAAATCCCCCAAGAACAAACAAACAAGTCACACCCACCAAACCGGAGACCAGACTACATCAGATTCAATCTATTGAAGAAAATGTAAGGAAAGTTTCTCTTCTCCATGACGTTCATACCTCTTATCCTCATCGGCAGCTGAGAAGAATTAGAAGTAATGAAAGATGTGGAGAAGTTTGCACCCCATAAACCAATCTCTTTGGCAACAGAATTGCAAACTTTCTGAACAAGACTTCCTCTAATGCTCTTCATATCCAGAATATCCCTAAGCTCTCTCGTGACAGATTCATATCGCCACGGCCCTGGACTGTTGTTCCACAGGATCTGATATATATGATTATCATCTATCTCAATCTCAGATATGTCGATATTGTTATCATCGATGATCTTCATGGCCACGAGGGTCCCTGCAATATATGAACTTATGTAGTCTTTGGCGTTGAGCCATGTTCTGACCACCAGGTCAATATTACAATGATGGTTGCAGACAACTCCAGCAATCCATCTTCTCTTAGTGCCTGATGGATCGACAGAAATACCAGCAGTCAAGTTGAGCTTACGATTATATATATCCGGGGGTATCCATCGAACAAGTTGAATCTGTTTGATCTGGAGTCTCGGAAGGGCAACGCCATTGTCGGACAAAACTGAGAAAATGTTGTCTCTGGAAGCATTCTTGAAGGATTTCTTAGTGATGTGGTGATTAATGTGTCTAATAATGTTGTGCCAGAGCTCATCATATAGATTCTTCTTGTCATTGAATCTGTTATTACATCGAGTCGTCCAAATCTGCCAAACTATAAGGGAGATCAGCTCACTAGTGAGCCATCCACTTAAGGTTTTATACATCTGCTCACGACCACTCTTCAGAATGCCATCGATCCCTGTCGGAATGAACTGATGATTGTCAAAGAGCATCGTAGCTTTATTCCAAAGGTTTCGGGCGAGATCGCTCCATATGAACAGGTGTTCAACATCTTCGATGACTGGTATATCGCAGCACGAGCATCTAGAGACAAAGGGAATCATACATTTCTGAATATTGTCGTCAGTTGGCAAGGCTCTATTAGCCAACTTCCAAAGGATAGCACTTGCTTTAGGCATAGCGAGCTTCCAAATCCAGCTATAATTCCTGTTATCATCAATCACCGCAGTAGCAGCTTTCATCTTCTTGACGGATCTAACCGAAAACTTACCCCTCATGTCAAGTTTCCAAATCATTCTATCAGGACGATGAGAGATTGCCTGATGAGATCTCTTAATAATATTTAAACCATCATTGTCGATGATATGCTCTAAGAGCGGCCAATTCCATCCAGTCTGCTCATTCCAGAAGTCTTTGACAAGAAAGTCTCTTGTTCTGTCGTGCCTGTGAATAGCATAATCAGTAAGAGGTCTCTCAACCCATCTACTGTCCCACAACGACATATTACCCTTCCCAACAATCCATCGGGTATATGGTAAGAATTTGGGAAAAGTTTTCCAAACTCTCTTCCACATGGGAGAAGCAAAATTGCTCAACTTTAGGTACGGGGGATAGCATCCATTATAATTTCTGTATGGCGAGCTGTACTTGTCATTGCAGAATCTGGACCAATTTGATCGGTTGTTGGTAATCTCCCAACAAGCCTTGAAAGTGTAAGCCTCTTCAATGTCCCTGAGGGGCGTGAAGTCAAGCCCTCCGGCCTCGTAGGATTTAGCAATATGCTCCCAGGCAACCCATGTCCTTCTCCTTTCATTTTTCCTGTTCGTCCACAGAAATCTTGAGAACATAGATTCAATCCTCTTGATGATCCCGCATGGAATCCCAATAGAAGCTGTAGTGTAAAGAGCAGTGGAGGTGAGAGTGTGACGAATTAAGAGCTTCCTTCCTGCAAAAGACAGCAGTCTAGCTTTCCAAGACGCAGTCTTATTCATCATCTTCTCAAGCAAAAAGTTGTAATCACTGATCTTGAGCGGTCCCGATGAAATAGGAACCCCAAGATACTGAATAACTCTGTCAGAGGCCTGAATATGCAGCTGATCACAAATAGAGATGGTGGTAGCAGCGTCCGTCTTTCCAATGAGGCAGTTGGATTTATTGTAGTTAATCATCTGCCCGGTAGAGTTCATATACCGTTGGAAAGCGTCTTTGATGGCATCGATCGATTTCTGGTTGGCTTTGAGAAAGAGAATCAGATCGTCGGCATAGCTAAGCATGGGAGGAGCGTCCCCACGACCTCTCGTGGAATACCGATCAATCATACCGTCGTTTGTGAGCCGCTTGATGTGTCTGCTGAGCGGTTCTTCAAAGATAATGAACAAGATAGGGGAAAGAGGATTTCCCTGCTTAAGTCCTCTTCCGAACTGAAAGAAACCTGCGGAATGATCACCTATATTGACAGATGCCCACGTCTCATGAAAGAATCTGAGGCAGAGATTCGCAGCTTCCTGTGTCATTCCATATGTAATCAGAATCGTTTTCAGAATGTTCCACTCTACACGATCATACGCTCTGGACATATCATATTTGATTATGATGTTTGGATGATCGGAACTGCTATTCAAGTCATGAGCCAATTCCTTCGCTAATCTAATGTGGTCCGTTATATCACGCCCTTTGATGTAAGCGCCTTGCTCGTCTGAAATCATACTGGGCAAGAATTTAGCAATTCTGTTGCTCACAATCCTGGCCATGATCCGCAGAGAGACGTTCTCAATGGCGATTGGCCTGAAATCCTTCTCCAGGAACTTAGGATCTTGAACTTTGGGAATAAGCATAATTCTACATGCTGTGAGACTTCGGTGGCACTTCTGACCTTCAAAGAAACATCGAATTACACTCATGAAGTCTTTGCCTATCGTGTTCCAGGCTTTTTTGTAAAACGCAATAGTTAGGCCGTCAGGGCCGGGGGCTGAGTCTTCATCCATCTCGCTGATAGTCTCGAGCACTTCTTCAGAAGTAGGGCAAGCTACGATGGTACAGTTGTCGTCTATGGAGAGCACTCTGTCTATATGACTGAGGAGTTGATCATCAAGATGATATGAGTTGTCGGACGAGTAGAAATCTTTATAGTGAGCAGCAGCAGCGTCTGCAATAAGCATAGGATCGGAAATCTCGCTGCCATCCGGTAAAACCAAGCGATGAATGATTCTTCTCTTTCTCTTGGATTTAATAACAACATTGTAGAAAGTGGTGTTCCTCTCTCCATTATCTAACCAGTTAATTCTAGCTCTCTCTCTACAATGTAACGCTTCTTGATCTAGAAGGTCTTCGAGCTCATCGAAAGCCTCATTCAGAGTGATTCTGTTGGAAACGGTTGGATTTTCGTCAAACGACTTCTGGGCGATATGAACAACATCATGTAAGTCATCAATCTTCTGTCTGATGTTACCAAAAATCTCTTTGTTCCACTTCTTGAACTGTTTCTTCAAGGTCTTCGTTTTATCATAGAACATGGTGGATGGTTGCCCATAGACCTCAGTTTTCCACGAATCCGAAATAAGCTTCATGCAATCATCGTGTTTGAACCAGGATTTGTTGAAGGAGAAAGGGAAGCTATGACGGGCCTCATTTCTAGTAACTGAGGACTTTACAAGAATAGGACAGTGATCAGATATTCTGAATCTCGTTAAATGAAACAATTTGCTGTCCGGGTATCTGTTGGACCAAGAAGAATTGGCAAGCGCTCGATCTAATCTCACCCACGTGGTGGGTTCTAATCTCTGCTTATCAACCCAGGTATATCGACTACCATCGAACATAATCTCTTTAAGATTCATATCAATAATAAAGTTATTGAAATCACACATTGATTGAAAAACCGGAGGATCTCCGCCTCTCTTTTCTTCAAGATTTCTGATCGCATTAAAGTCTCCCGCAATGCACCAAGGTTTATCTCCAATAATGTGTGTGATATCAAGCAGGTCATTCCAAAGATGTCTTCTGTTATAAAACTGACAACTGGCGTAGACAGAAGTAATGAACATCTCACATTGATCAGAGGGCATGATTCTAATGGTAATGTGCTGTCGGTGCCTCTTAATGACAGACGGGTTTAGAGAGCTGTCAGCATATAGCCAAATTTTTCCTCCAAACTCCTCATTATCAGAATTCCAGTATAGCCTCGTGATATCATTCAGCTCAACGGACCTAACCGCGTTAATGAAAGGTTCAAGAAGCCCGACAATGAGAGGTTTGTGCACAGAGCAAAGACGAGCAAGGACACGTCTTGTGGGATTATTAGCCGCTCCTCTTATATTCCAGAACAGGAAGTTCAGGTTATTCATTCAACAACTAATCAACTCAACCAAACAGACCCGGATCTCAGATGCTCTTCGTTCTATATAATCCTTCTAAGGCTCTCTCTCTGCCATTCTGGGGGCATCTTCCAACATCGGAATCATTCCGTGTATCTTCAATGGATTCTTCGGATACATCCTCCCATGTATCTCTATCATCTTGATCCTCATGAACGGTCGATCTCCTTCTGAGTTTTCTGTTGCGAGGGATCACCGGTTCTAGATTAATGAAATCCGCTAAACGTCTATGTGGGAGTATGGTTCTCTCACCACTAGTGTCGACGACCACTCTTTTTTCAATATGGTTAGTTGTCTCAAGATCAACAGCAGTAGCATCATGCTCATCAGAAAAATTATCGCCGATCCCATTGTCAGGATCAAACTCCTTATGGTTGTCAGAATATTCTATTGCTTCCGCATCTGCATGGTTGTCCTCATGCAAGATTGTAGAAGGGTCCTTAACGGGGTTATTCTCTTCTTCTGTCTGTTTACGTGGATCAGCTTCTGGGGATTCTTCGTAGGAAAAGGCTCTTAGAGCTGACATCGGGAACTTCATTTCTCTGCCAATCTCAGTAAGGTGAAGATTATTCTCATTCAAATTGCTTTTAGCAACAATGTCTAGCTTCAAATAAGATCTGTAGTCATGATTCGAGAGATTTATGAATTGAGGTACATCTTCGTTGAAAGCTTTAACCAAGACAAGCATGCCTGAAGCATCATCTGCTGTTCTCTGCCAATTTGATATCCCGATCAACTCACCGAACGAGCTCATAATCTCTTTGATGGATTCATGGTTTCTACAAAACAGCGGAATGTTCTTCACCCAGAACCATATCTTCTCCTTGGTCTGTTGCATTCCTCCATTCTCGAGCGACATCAGATAAAGGTTCGATGAGCCGAACTTTATGTTATTGATCTGCAGCTGTCTCCATGCTGTGTAGGACGAGTCGAAGTACACCACAGCCTTTTTGTCTTCAAACCGGAAAATCTCCACGGCTTCAGGCCATCTCTTCTGCAAGAAGGAGGCAACATCGCTCCATACAAGGTTGTCAGTCCATCTGACTGCGACGGCGAGATCCAGAGACCTTAGATAGTCACGTCTAATAGGGCTATTGACGTCCAGATTCAAAGCAATTCTCTTCGGAGCAATAAAAGATCCGCTTCTTGCTGATGCCCTCGACGGCAGGGGTGGGAAGCTTATATCGGAGTTGATGTTAGGGATGTTCTGTCTCAAAATCCGTCTCCCGCATCTATTGGCCTCATGGCCTGTCTCTCTGCAGCTGTAGCATATCTTAGGGTTTGTGCATTGAGCCCTCTAGTGTCCTCTCTTGAGACATCGATAACAAGTATCCTTTGGGATGTTGAATCGGCTCCCTGTGGGTTGTCTTCTGAACGAAACGTCGGAGACGTCCGTGGATCTCTGAGGAATCCTTTGGCTTCGAGGATTCCAGAGATTTTGTATATCTTCAATCGCCCGTTCACTAGGGATCCCGTTTCTCATGAATGCTGCTCTTCTGTCAGAAACCGCCTGTCTTGTTGAGACACTTCCTTGCATCGGGATCATCTCTATATACCAGACTTCTCAAAAACCGAGCTAGCAGCAGGCGACAGACGTTAAGGATCAAGTCGCGCCCCCCAAGACGCACGAGGTGTGACGTCCAGAGGGAGGAAAGCGCACGCGGCGCCGCCGCCCGACAAACTCGCACCGAGTCGCCCTAGAATCGCCCTAGAATCGCCGCCGCCCTCCGACGGTTCTTCAAGTTGATGTGTAACCCTAATGAGGTATAGCTTGTTATACCTAGCTTTAATATAACTAAATGATGGTAATTGGCTATGAATAGTCCTTGAATGACTAATACAATCATGGAGTACTTTGTTACTATTGTTGAAACCCTAGTATGCTATAACCTGATGGTTACACCTTGATTTATGTGTGGGTTCATACTTGAGAATGGTATGGAATGTGATGGTGATGCTTCACCTTATGCATCAATGATCCAATGGGGATGTCGTGAGTTAGGGTTTGGGTATGAGTGTTGATTAGTAACATTAATATAATTTATCTTGTGAACCTAACTCTAATGCAAATAGATAAAAATGAGTATTTATGTTTAACATTCTTATATGATGGAATGAGGGTAGAATAACCTCCTTAATATGATCATAACCTTGATATGTTAATTGGTGGTTATCATAGCCACATGGTTGATACTTCCTTATGCTAAACATGTGCATTATGAATATGATGAGGGTTAATCATATCTAGATTCCTTGCATGTTGATGTAATAAAGGAATGTTCTTAATGTTAATATAACCCTTCTATGATTGTTTATGAATATCTCCTAGATCATTAATGCAATATTGTGTTGATCTGGTGTATTATATGTAAGTGATGTTGTTGAGCCTTGTTATAAGTCATGCAAAGATAATGATGATCTTGTAGGGAATAGTATGATGGTCTTAATGACCTTTGGGCATGGTTGAGCTCTGAATGAGGTGTAATCCTCTTATGTTGATAAGGGTTAATACTCTATGATATTGTGAAAAGGATTTATATCATGTGATAGTATGATGGTCGTAATGACCTTTGGGCATGGTTGAGCCCTGAAGGAGGTGTAATCCTCTTGTGTTCATAAGGGTTAATACCCTGTGATATTGTGAAAAGGATTTATATCCTATGATAGTATGATTGTGACATCCCACCATCACACAAACAATGAGATGCCACGTGAAAACGCGTGGAACCACCATAAACCACATATTATCGAAAACACGGGTTAATTAAAACTGATTGTAGAAAAAGAGAACTATTACATATAGATCCTCATCCTGCAAGAAAACATTTTATATAATTATTTACAAGCCTTGATATTTGTCCACAGCCTATATGGACCAGTTGTCCTATCAGCATAAGAGTTCATCACATGTTTATATATACATAACGGGCCACATCAGGCCAGCAACAGGGTATACAAGCTACATCAGCTATTCATCATAAAACATCGTCAAAAAATCTCCGAGGACCTGAGAGTATAGGGATGACTCTAGCACTCTACTGTAAAACCATCAAAACAGCAGCATATCCATCTCTTGCCTTCTACTGCTCTTCTTGCTGCTCGGACGCAACCTCACGACCACCACCACATCTAGCATGATCACCTAAAAAGGTTGTAAACCAACGGGGTGAGACACATAGTCCCAGCGAGAAACATAACTCCCCGCCGAAACTATAAAACTTCAGAAAAGCTAAAGCAGATAACTGATATAAGTAGATTATATGAGCAGCATACTGAGCAGGACTTATAAACTTACCAAGGTATCCAGGAGGCATATATCCATATATTCTTATGGAACATGATTGACAAGATAAGCTTTATAGGAACTTATCACAAAACATAAGGAACGTACAAATAACTGCAAGGTATAAATAGATCAACTACACAAGCAAGGCCTCAACCAATGTTCTGTGTTTTTGCCCTAAGAAGAATATACTATTCGGATGGATTACGTATTATCATGCTCTGAGGAAGTGAGTCGTACCGCTCAAATCCAACCATCAGTTGTGAAGCCCAAACCGGTGCCATACAAGGTTAATGGAAGAGTCGGACTCCATGACCTAATCACCTTGTGGTCAGTGCACGAGTGCTAATCAAGCAAGATCACAGTCTCATGCTTAGGTGGTTGCAACCACAGGGTCAGGCTACCCTCTGCCTAGCCAACCTTTGTATAGGTATCGGCACTAGTGAAACTAAGCCACGAGCCTGTTCATTGTGTTCCATAATCATTGAGCCATGGGCCTGTTCACCATGCTCTTATCACACATCCTGATCCATGGGCATGTTCTCCATGCCCTATCATATTGAGCCATGGGCTTGAATCTGTGCTCTAGAGTCTACAACCGAAGTTGCACTCTAATCCTCCTATTTTTGGCTAGAAGAAACCACACATATTCAACAATATGCGCTTCCAGGTTAACCCGCAGGAGAACCCATTTCACCATCACCAACTACTGACGATGATGGATTTATGGCCAGGGCAAACTACATGATATGTTCCACTATAATTAATTAGTATATTTTAAGTGGATTGTTGAGGCAACCAAGTTGTAAAACATAAACAACATTGAGTTACATTATTACTTCCATTATCACAATATCATGGGATCTCAATTCCTTACCATAGAATGTCACTGCCTCTCAAGGCATCATCACCATGGGATAACAATCCCTTATCTCAACATCAGAGGATAACACCTCAACTAGGCACTCAGCCTTCATCAGGTCAACAGACCTTTCACATCATATCGGTGATACATGTTATCTTATCAACAAGGATTATCATCTTTGAGTGTTATACCGAACACATACACCTCATAGCTCTTACCTGGCTATGAATTCACTTGATTCACCTGCATGGTTAGTATGCATATCAAGAGAGATAATTGAATCACCAAACATAGATCTTTATGATTATCATGCTATTAGGGTTGAAGGTACATGATTGGAACAACATTCATGATCATAGCTACATGAAGCTCAAAGTTGTATTAATTACATTATTGTTATCAAACCATGAGCATCCAATATGGCCTTATCTTATAAACATAACCATGTGACTTATCATCTTATGTAGCATCATCTTTAAGTATCAAACATATCACGGTTCACAACCTATCATCCATATTGCATCATCAACATAGGTGCGGTTTCAAGATAACAGATCATCAACTTAGGTTTTCTGGGTTAAGAATAACCCTCACTGAAGGTACCATCTACCCTTACTATAGGTGTGGCGGGTAGAACCATCCCTCACCCAAAGGGATATCGAGCAAATAGAGATGATGTGTAACGTGCAACTGGTCCAGAAGATGTGTATCGTGCAGCCAAGGAACCAGGGGTGATATCGTGCATCTCATACCGTACAACCAAGGAGCAAGGGTGTGTCGGGAACACAACTAGCCCTAACGGCCAAGACCCTATCGCCCATTAGGGTTAGGCTTCATATCGAGCAGCCTTCTACACCATATCATCCAAAGCCATAATGGCCAAATCCATGGCACCCAAGCTCAACACTGTGTCACCCAACAAGCTTACTACAACAAATGACACCAAGGCACCACAAGGTGGCCTGTCGTCCAACTAGGTTAGGCACTACATCTCAGTCACCACTAAGGCACCTCTTAGGGTTTCACTACCCAAGCATCATATTGGGCAACAACAAAACTAGCCTATGTCACCCAAGGTACAAAACAGAGGTATCTACTAAGCACCATGTCGGCCAAAGGCACAACACCAACTAAAGTAAAGGTACATCTCAGTCAAGGTATATCGCCCAAGGACACTAGCAAGGTTAAGGGGTCATATCGGGCAACAAAGTCAATAGAACTCAACTTATCATATCGTCTAAGACAAAACCCTAGAAGAGGGGTATCGTACAAAGCACAAGGTCCATATCAGTTTGTTCATCACCAACCTCAAGATCACCATCATCAAACCCTAATAGATCAAGAGAGTTGGCTCACCTCTCAACAACCAAGAGAGAGGGTTTTTGCACAACCTCCATCACATCTCGGGCAACATGGTGGATCATCCCCATATCAATCAAGATCCCAACCTCCACTAGGTCAACATCCAACCAAGGCTCACCTCTCAAATCCATGGTGAGAGAAGGGTATTGCCCAAGCAACTAGAGTATAGACTCACCTCTCAACAACCAAGTGAGAGGGGTTTTGCCTACACCATTAGAGCTTAGACTCACTTCTCTAAACCAAATGGATGATAAAGGGGTTTTGCCCAGGAAACCCTAAACTCAAGGTTCGGCCACAAGGTCTAAGAACACATCAACAACATATCCATCATATATTCAACAAGATTAAAGATATAAACTAGGGCAAGAAACATATCTAACAAGATGCATGGCCGATCAAGATGAAACATAAACATGCAACAAGAAAAGGAAGTAGTATAGCTAGGGTTAGGAGTTATGTAGCCCGCCTTAAGCAAGATCCAAGCTCCTAGCACCAAGCTTCCAAGCTCCAAACACGACCTTCGGCCACCTTAAGAAGAAAAGCAAAGCTTACTCAAGCAACAAGCCCAACCCATCCTCTCAACCCTAGAGGATGCAAGGGGAGAGAGAAACATCTCTCAAGGTGACAAACAAACTCTAATCACCACTACAGGTGATTAGCAAGCAACTAAACACAAGGTTTAGGAAAAGCAAACAAGATAAGCCCAAAATGAAGGTCAGGGTCCTTACAATGGTGGTCTAAATGACCTTTAGGGATGGTTGATCCCTAAATGAGGTGTAATCCTCTTATGTTGATAAGGGTTGATACCCTGTGATATTGTGAAAAGGATTTATATCTTGTGATAGTATAATGACTAATGTGGTCTCCTAAATGGCAAGTGAATAGTACCATGTGATAATGAGATGATGGTGCACTGGAACCTTGTATCACAAAAGGTGCTGAAAACCTTGTCTTCTTGAAGCCATCAAACCTCTGTCTCGAGAACTAAGCAAGTCTCTTCTTGGACATGGACTCTCTCTTCTCCTTGACAGACCATTTTATCCTTCAGACAGACTCCACAAACATGGTGAACCGCTCCCGGATCTCCAAAGCAGTAGCAGGTGTTGTCAACTCAGCACTCAAACCTTTCTCAAACCGTCTGATTCTCTCGTCATCTGTCGTCGCCATGTGAGGTCAACCCCTCAGCAGGTCCATAAACTTGGCTTCATACTCAGTGATTCTCATGATCCTTGGCACAGACGCTCAAACTGGTTGATCTTCTCGTCTAGATACGTCTTCGGGAAGTATCAGCTGACGAACTCCCGTCGGAAAACATCCCAACAGATCACCTCACCGGGTCGCTTCTCCTCTTCGATGGCCCACCAGTGGCCAGTACTACCTTTTAGAAGGTAGACAACATGCTTGACTTTGTCTGCTTCAGGGATGTTGAGGATCTGGAAGGCCTTCTCTAGACTTGTCAACCATAGATCTGCATCTGCTAGATCAGTCGTTCCAGCATAATTCGAAGCTCTGACTCGGCAAAGCCACTCGAAGGTCTTCCTAATACTCGATGTTTCACCATGGGGAGCCTATGCTCTTGGCGAAGGCACTGGCAATATTTCCACCATGAGATTCATCATAGCCATTAACTTCCCCATAAGCTACTGATAGGTAGGGTTTTCAAGAATGGTTGGGTCAAGTTGGGGGACCTCAGGCACCCGATCTTCATGTGTCTGCACTCTTGCTCCATCAACTGATACAGCATCACTACTCTCGACAGCATGTTCTTCATGGTTTCCAGACATCTTTAAGCTTTATCTTTCACTGAGGACTAAAGGTTATTGTAAGAAAATCTACAAAACTCACAAGAACAGACACAACCCTAGTCCTAGATCCCTGTAGACTCAGCAAACCTAGGGCTCTGATACCAAAACCTATTTGTGACATCCCGCCATCACACAGACAACGAGATGCCACATGAAAATGTGTGGAACCACCATAAACCACATATTACCGAAAACAGGGGTTAATTAAAACCGATTGCAGAAAAAGAGAACTATTACATCCAGATCCTCATCCTGTAAGAAAACATGTTATATAATTATTTACAAGCCTTGATATTTGTCCACAACCTATATAGACTAGTTGTCCTGTCAGTACAAGAGTTCATCACCTATATATATATATATATATATATATATATATATATATATATATATATATATATATATATATATAACGGGAAACATCAGGCAAGCAGCAGGATATACAAGCTACATCAGCTATTCATCGTAAAACATCATCAAAACACCTCCAAGGAGCTGAGAGTACAGGAATGACTCTAGGACTCTACTGCAAAACCATCAAAACAGTAGCATATCCATCTCTAGCCTTCTACTTCTCTTCTTGCTACTCGGCCGCAACCTCACGACCACCACCACATCTAGCACGATCACCTAAAAAGGTTGTAAACCAACAGGGTGAGACACACAGTCCTAGAGAGAAACATAACTCCCCGCCGAAACTATAAAACTTCAGAAAAGCTAAAGCAGATAACTGATATAAGCAGATTATATGAGCAGCATACTGAGTAGGACTTCTAAACTTACCAAGGTATCCAGGAGGCATATATCCAGATATTCTTATGGAACATGATTGACAAGATAAGCTTTATAGGAAATTATCACAAAACATAAGGAACGTACAAATAACTGCAAGGTATAATTAGATCAACTACACAAGCAAGGCCTCAACCAATGTTTCATGTTTTTTCCCTAAGCAAAATATACTATTCGGTTGAATTATGTATTATCATGCCCTGAGGAAGTGAGTTGTACCGCTCAAATCCAACCATTGGCTACGAAGCCCAAACCGGTGCCATACAAGGTCAATGGAAGAGCCAGACTCCATGACCTCACCACCTCCTCGTCAGTGCATGAGTGCTAATCAAGTAGGACCGCAGTCTCATGCTTAGGTGACCGCAGCCATAGGGTCAGGCTACCCTCTTCCTATCCCACCTTGGTATAGGTATCGGCGCTAGTGAAACCGAGCCACAGGCATGTTCACCGTGCTCCATAATCATTGAGCCATGAGCATGTTCACCATGCTCTTATCACACATCCTGAGCCATGGGCTTGTTCACCATGCCCTATCATATTGAGACATGGGCCTAAATCCGTGCTCTGGAGTGTACAACCGAAGTTGCACTCTAATCCTCCTATTTTTGGCTAGGAGCAACCACACATATTCAACAATATGCGCTTCCAGGTTAACCCGCAGGAGAACCCATTTCACCATCACCAACTACTGACGATGATGGATCTATGGCCAAGGCAAACTACATGATATGTTCCACTGTAATTAATTAGTATATTTTAAGTGGATTGTTGAGGCAACCAAGTTATAAAACATAAACAACATTGAGTTACATTATTATTGTCATTATCACAATATCATGGGATCTCAATCCCTTACCACAGAATGCCACTGCCTCTCAAGGCATCATCACCATGGGATAACAATCCCTTATCTCAACATCAGAGGATAACACCTCAACCAGGCACTCAGCCTTAATCAGGTCAACAGACCTTTCACATCATACTAGTGATACATGTTATCTTATCAACAAGGATTATCATCTTTGAGTGTTATACATAATACATACACCTCATTGCTCTTACTTGTCTATGAATTCACTTGATTCACCTACATGGTTAGTATGCATATCAAGACAGATAACTGAATCACCAAACATATATCTTTATGATTATCATGCTATTAGGGTTGAAGGTACATGATTAATACAACATCCATGATCATAAGTACATGAAGCACAAAGCTGTATTAATTACATTATTGTTATCAAACCATGAGCATCAACTATGCCCTTATCTTATAAACATAACTATGTGTCTTATCATCTTATGTAGCATCATCTTTAAGTATCAAACATATCACGGTTCACAACCTATCATCCATATTGCATCATTAACATATGTGTGGTTTCAAGATAACAGATCATCAACTTAGGTTTTTCGGGTTAAGCATAACCCTCACCGAAGGTACCATCTACCCTTACTATAGGTGTGGCGGGTAGCGCCATCCCTCACCCAAAGGGATATCGAGCAAACAGAGATGATGTGTAACGTGCAACTGGTCTAGAAGTTGTGTATCGTGCAGCCAAGGAACCAGGGGTGATATCGTACAGCTCATACCGTACAACCAAGGAGTAAGGGTGTGTCGGGCAACACAACTAGCCTTAACGGCCAAGACCCTATCGCCCATTAGGGTTAGGGTTCATATCGGGCAGCCTTCTTCACCATATCGGCCAAAGCCATGACGCCCAAGCTCAACATTATGTCACCCAACAAGCTTACTACAACAAACGACACTAAGGCACCACAAGGTGGCATGTCGTCCAACTGGGTTAGGCACTACATCTCAGTCACCACTAAGGCACCTATTAGGGTTTCACTACCCAAGCATCATATCAGGCAACAAAAAAACTAGCCTATGTCACCCAAGGTACAAAATAGAGGTATCTACTAAGCACCACGTCGGCCAAAGGCACAACACCAACTAAGGAAAAGGTACATCTCAGTCAAGGCATATCGCCTAAGGATGCTAGCAAGGTTAAGGGGTCATATTGGGCAACAAAGCCAACAGAACTCAACTTATCATATCATCCAAGCCAAAACCCTAGAAGAGGGGTATCGTGCAAAGCACAAGGTCCATATCAGTTTGTTCATCACCAACCTCAAGATCACCATCATTAAACCCTAATAGATCAAGAGAGTTGGTTCACCTCTCAACAACCAAGAGAGAGGGGTTTTGCACAACCTCCATCACATCTCGGGCAACATGGTGGATCATCCCCATATCGATCAAGATCCCAACCTCGACTAGGTCAACGTCCAACCAAGGCTCACCTCTCAAGTCCATGGTGAGAGAAGGGTATTGCCCAAGAAACTAGAGTATAGACTCACCTCTCAACAACCAAGTGAGAGGGGTTTTGCCTACACCACTAGAGCTCGGACTCACTTCTCTAAACCAAATGGAAGAGAAAGGGGCTTTGCCTAAGAAACCCTAAACTCAAGGTTTGGCCACAAGGTCTAAGAACACATCAATAACATATCCATCATATATTCAACAAGATTAAAGGTATAAACTAGAGCAAGAAACATATCTAACAAGATGCATGGCCGATCAAGATGAAACATAAACATGCAACAAGAAAAGGAAGTACTATATCTAGGGTTAGGAGTTATGTAACCCACCTTAAGCAAGCTCCAAGCTCCTAGCACCAAGCTTCCAAGTTCCAAACACCACCTTCGGCCACCTTAAGAAGAAAAGCAAAGCTTACTCAAACAACAAGCCCAACCCATCCTCTCAACCCAAGAGGATGCAAGGGGAGAGAGAAACATCTCTCAAGGTGACAAACTTGCATATCAACCCTAAAACTTGGGTCATTTGCAAGTAGCACCTCCAACTCTCAACAAAGCACAAACAAACCCTAATCACCACTAGAGGTGATTAGCAAGCAACTAAACACAAGGTTTAGGCAAAGCAAATAGGATAAGCCCAAAACAAAGGTCAGGGTCCTTACAATGATGGTCTTAATGACCTTTAGGGATGGTTGAGCCCTAAATGAGGTGTAATCCTCTTATGTTGATAAGGGTTGATACCCTGTGATATTGTGAAAAGGATTTATATCTTGTGATAGTATAATGACTAATGTGGTCTCCTAAATGGCAAGTGAATAGTACCATGTGATGATGAGATGAGAAATTATGTTTCACACATTTTATATCTTTTAAAAGTTGTGATATTTATATTCTTGCTATAAGTGAATTAGGGTTTGTATGTCCACTTGTTTGATGCAGCCTCAATTCACCCAATTGGCATAACTAATCAAGTGCAACTCTAATCATGTAGTGCTCTGTGTCGTAGAGTCATCTTTAGTGTCAAAACTTGCTGGATGGTGAAATGAGTATTCCTAAGGGAAATTCAGAGTGAATACTATTGAGTATGTGGGGTGGCAGGTTGAGGATATATCCTTGTCATCCACAATGTAGATTGTGGAGGTTGGCTATGGTCATGCCTCATACATCTGATGTGATTGAGAACGGCTGCGGTCGTGTCTTTGTTATTATAACATAATGTGATTAGAGGACAACTATAGTTGTACCCCATTGATTGGTTTGAATACCCTAGTTTCTAGTGTCGTGAGATGTACCAAGGGTGGACTAGTGGTTAGCAGCTTGACTATATGTTGTTGTGGTGGCATCTTTGACTGATATGTCACTGCCTTTTTACTCGTACTGGCCGAGGGGAAGAGATCTTAGGATACCGGCACTCCTAGATATTGTACGGAATCGAATAGCCCTTCGTAGGGGTTGGTTGGACTTTGAATGGTATGATTCAAATTCCCCAGGGCAAAATAAAAGATGTAATATGACCGTGTAGCATATTTTTTTAGGGTTATACACAACATTTCCCATTGGATGATAACCCTTGTTTTTTATCTTTACATAAAGATGATGCTTAGTGCAATTAAGAGATAGTAGACATACTTATGTTGTGGATATTCTTAAGATTGTAGATGTGTACATACAGTAACTATGCTTGTGTTGATAACTATACTGCTACTGCTGATTATAATCATGATGCTAGCTATCTCATGTTGTTAGTTATGTTTAGCATGCTAGCCATGCCTTTGTAACTAGAGATGCATATATTTCTAATCATGCTTATCAAGATAGTTGTGCTTATGTTTTTAACTCTTCTTATGATGTTGATATGTTCAACCAATTAGACATGCTCATGTTGTTATCTATGCTATGTTACTAAACTTGCTCATGATGCTAGATATGCATATGCTACTAAATTGCTTATACTATCAACAAGATAAAGGGTGATCGTCTGGCTAATGATGATAATTATTATCTGCTCCTTTATGTATTTTGTCAATCATCCCTGCTATTTAGCCTATTTGTTATATCTGATTAAACTGCTTAACGGTTTAATTACTTAAAATGTTGTAATCAATAAATGTTGCTGGAGGTTATATCTCTTTCTAGGACATGGGTCTCACCCTTGTGGTTCGTCACATTTTTTTTAGGTAAATGAAAGTGATTAAAACAAACATGTGGCAGCAAAGGGAGCCATAGTAATGAATATTTGATAAAGTTCTGTAGATTTCTAGTGTGTCCTAGAGTTGTCCTTGTACTCTCAAGTCTGGGCAGGAAAAGTTTGTATATGGTGTTTCAAACGAATCGAAATTTTGTTAGCATGTTAATGTTTGTTGTGTAGCATATACAAATATTATTCTCCTATATATATGTTATGACTAAGGCGATAGAACAATTTGTATCAAATTCTTGGCATAGTATGGATATAAGAAAGATATTGGGCTCTTATGCAAATGTTTCTAAGCAGGTACTGACGTTGAAATTGGTTTTAATTTACCCATATTTTTGGGTATGTGATTAATTAGTGATTGATTGTGATTTATATTTTGAGTGATCTTATTTAGTGTAACGGGCTCCCACAAACTGCTTGACTTGACCTTTTATTGAACAGTTGCTGCTTTCCTCTTTCATGTGAGGAGCAGCGATAACATGCGGAGGAGTTGTTCGCCAAAGCACAAGGGAAAAGAGGCAAGGAGAAGTAGGCACATCCCGAAAGGATACCGCTCACTCTTAGATTGTTCCCACGAAGCCAAGGGGGTCCCTAAGTGCTGCCTCGATGACCGGAAATTAAGTTTCTCTATGGTGACGTTGACTCCTATGGCACATCATAGTTGGGGCAGAGAAAAGGGATGAGGAGATCCATTTTTCAAACCCCTGAGAGTGGGCGAAACACTGGATATGAGACGAAGGTGTAGGGGTGGTTTTTATAAATGTATGGATGGCTAACCTAGGATTTTGATCCCTGGTTCACGCTAGTTGAGGACATGGCAGTGCAGTGCCCCTATTCTTGGCACCAAGGCATTGTATCCCACAGTTAGTGATCACCGAGTTCAGTTTTGTGAGAAGGCCATGAATATGAAAATTTAATAGCAAGATCGTGTGAAGAGAAGGAGATAGAGAGGGGAATCGAGAAAGGAGTCTAACAGTGCCCCTTTCCATCCCAAGTTGGAGGTAGGTGATGAATTGTGCACCCTCTAATTTTGATCCAACGGCAGTTGGGCCTTGCAAGGAGCAAAGGGGAACCGAGTCCCTTATTTTTCAATTAAATGAAAATGTGACATTAAATGCATATTTCCATAATCCTCCTCACTTTTGGAAATTAGAAAAAATCATCTCTCTCACATCTTCAATCCTTTTTCTCTCAAATTTTAATGGAAAGTCCACAATGACTTGAGTTACTTGTGTGCCAAGTTTGAACCAAAATTTGAACAAGAAAGAGAGTTTTCTTTATATGCAAGTCATCCACTTTTATGGAATATATTATGCATTTAAAATTCATCTTTTCCTCTTTCTTTATTTTCTATTTTCTTTATTTTGATTTCTTTTCTTATTAGAAACCAAGTATAAGAGAAAACTAATCAATTATGGCCAATTATGCCGCTTTCTAGAGAATTTTACATAATTCTCACTTATGCACACAATTATTTTATATTTCTTTTTCCTTTTACTTATTATAGGATGTTCTTTTATCCTTTTTCCCTTTTATTGTTATTGGATATGTCAAAATAGGATAAACCACAAAATCATGCATCCAAGGTAAATCTTGCAAAAGAATCCATTCTTTGAAAACAAAGCATACAAATTTCCATTCAAACCCCTTTTATTTGTAAAATTGCATTTCAATCAATACAAGCAAAATTTAGGTTATAATATCCTTCCCCTCATTTGATTTTTTCCCTCAAAATTCATCTAATCAAGTAAACAACTCAGGGTAAGACTTTTCTATGTCCGTCTTCAGCTCCCATGTGGCTTCATCCTCTCCATGGTGCTTCCAAAGAACCTTTACCATCTCTATTCCTTTACTCCTTAGATCTTTCACCTTGGTATCCAGTACCCTCATAGGTGACTCAGGGTAAGTTAGCCTCCCTTGGAGTTCAATAGGTTCAATGCTCAGCACATGGCACGGGTCCTTCACAATGTGCTTCAGATTGGATCCATGGAACACTTCATACATCATACTATACCAAGGGGGTAAGGCTAAATGATAATCATCTTCACCAATCTGTTCCACTTATCGGGGACTCAGCCTTCCTCTATTCTTAGTTGTAGCTCGGATGGGTCAGTTTTTCAGAACACGTACTCACCCATAGTGAGGTGCAACTTAGTCTGTTTCACATCAACATACGACTTATGTCGATCATGAGCTCTTTTTAGCCTTTACTTGATCAAAGAGACTTTATCAATATACATATGTAGTTCTTCTAACCTCAGTAAAGTCCTCTCACCAACATCATCCCAATGAAGTGGTAACCAACACGACCTCCCATAAAGAGTTTCATACAGAGGCATCCTGATACTAGCCTGGTAGCTGTTATTATAAGCAAACTCAGCTAAGGGCATACCGCCTGGAGGAAAGGGGATGCAGACTTATTTTGGCCAATTCTGACTATTGTAGCTGCTTCTCACTCATGGTCATGGCTTGGTCAAGCACGGGAGAAGGAATCTATAGAATGTTTTCTCTTCTTTACCCTCGCCTCACATCTTTTCCTTCTTTTTCTGACTGGGGGCAGTTTTGTCCTTTTGTTGTTTGATTCGTTCTCTTATGGTGTTGATTGGGGTGAGTGACCGACATTGGACCTAGGCTACTTGGCCACCCATGATTGGGCCAATTATGCTGGATGATCCACTAGATCTCTAACTTGGATTTTTGGCGATTTTTTATTTGTCAAAACTTTGAAAATTCATAACTTTCACTCTGCTTATCCAAACCTTACAAAAAAAATATGTTTTAGAATCCTGAGGATTTTCTCTACCTTTTGGTGTAGTTCTCTTGCTTGATTCACAAGTTTAAATATTTAATTTTTAGGGTTTTAAATCTTCATAATGTCACATTAATATTTAAAGATAAGTTGTAAAAGATAAAATTGAGATCTTAGATTCACATTCTTGATCAGTAACCCTAAACTTTCTCTCTAAGATACAATTATCTATAATTCTTGATTTTTGTGGAAGATTTGAGTTTTTAGGGTTTTGTTCTCATTTATGATCTTAAAAAATAACTAATGAAGTTTTTATTTTGGGTCAAGACATCATTAAGAAACTCTAAACTCATTTTTAGGTATTTAACATGAGCTGACCTAGGGTTTTATCAATGGATTTGGAAGTCTAGGGTTTCACAATAAATACACATTTTAGAACATAAATCCTAACTGATGGATCTAAACGTATATGTAGGATGAGTTGACTTTAGACTTGAAGGATTAGGATTTAATATATGATTTAACAACTCAAGTTGAGTTATGTCCATCTTTCCTATTATCTAGACATTGCTATTATGATTAAACACTATTTCCCATATGAGGCATCAGTAGATATTCTCTTTTTCATCATTATAAAATTATTATTTACTTGAATAATATTTATGGGTCCTCTGACTCCACATGATGTATTTAAATTTTTTCTCATCTTGTTATTTCATATGGACTAAAATTATATTTGTCTTTTCCTATTTATGTGCATGCTTAGGCTATCTTTATTTCTTGTAGTGGTATATGTATAGGGCATGCTATCTCAGCACAGAGTGTTCTTTTCCTTTCATTATTTATAGAAGTGTGTTTTTTCTTCCTGAAGTGAGCTATCTCAGCCCATTATTAATTTTGGATTGAGCCTGCTTGAAATGATTTTATTCTTTGTTTGTTACATGCACAATATACATTTTGTTATTGCTAATGGAAAATTTTTAAAGGCAAGACTTGCTACTTGATATTCTTTAGTTAGACATGTCTCATCTCTTGGCCTGATATATTTCTCTTGGTACTTTTTTCTCTTGAACATATCTTAATTTGATGCTCCGCATTTGAACTTCTAAAGTAGTGCCTAGTTGTTAATTATTGCACATACTCAGCATTCACTGACGTCCTTGTTTTTGTTTTCTCTTCTCTGAGTGTTGTTATTTCCACCCACCCTGAGGTTGCACATCCTGAGGACCAGGAGTTAGGTGTGTTGGATCCTAGATGGGTGATTAAATGCTCTAGAGGGGGGTGAATAGAGATGAATGCACAACAAAATTCATTAGACCTTCAAGATATATCACAAGATAAGGTTGCTAAATAGGAAATTTGTGTGCAACTAAAACATGCATAGAAAGGGAGAGAGAGATTGAACATACACCAATTGACAATCTATTTAGAGTGGTTCCACACTTCAAACTAGAAGTGAGTCAGTCCACTACCTAGAGAGGTCAACCTCTAGGATTTCCTAACCTTGCATCTTCATTATATTCATTATAAGAGATACAATTCATGACCACCAAAGGACTTACCTATCCAATACAAAGAGTCTTCAACCTTACCAAGGACTTACCCACTTTGCAAGGAGTCTTCTGCCTTCTTTCAAGGACTTACCTACTCTTGCACAAGTCTTCAACCTTCAAGGAATTACCCACTCTTCTTGGATCTTCCTCCTTTGACTTCACCTTCACTCGGAGAAGCTTCCACCAAGGACTTACCCACTTGAGCAAGGAGTCTTCTGCCTTCACCAAGGGCTTACCCACTCTTTCTCCAAGTCTTCAGCCTTGATCTTCACCAAGGGACGCCTTCCCTTGTTCTTCTTCACCTCTCTTAGGCAAGAGAGAGAACCTTCATCTTCATGATTGAAATGAGAGATAGGGAGGTGGTGGAAGTGAGAGCCTCACAAGATATACATGTAGGACTACCTCTCTTATAGATTTCCTACTCACTCTAATGAATGTAGCAAGTGATTAAGCTTAGAGAGAGAGGAGGTTGTAGGAAGCACTCAACTATAGAATAGGAACCTCACATAGAGTTTGCATTGAATGCTCCACCTTGGAATGAAGCCCAAGGGGTCCTATTTATAGTTGGGGATGCCTCTTAGCCTTTGGGAACACTTGAGAATGAAAACTAGCCATTTTGTGGCTTGCAACGGATATATTTTCACTTGTTGCAACTCCACAACGGATAGAAGCACTTTTCTACACTTTTCTATACAGTGCAATCGGTCGAGTTTCTATTAGGGTAACTCGACCGATAGAGTAAAAGACAAAGCTGATATTCAAACCATCAGTCGAGTTTGTTCTGGGGAAACTCAACCGACCAATGAAAATTGAATTGGTCAGGTACTACATCGGTCGATTTATGTAAAGTGTAAACTCGGCCGATCAAAAGTCATTTTCAAGATCCAATCAGGATCGGTCGAGTTCTGTGTATTGACAACTCAACCGATGAACAACCTGATGTGAATTTTGAAAATTGGCTTTTGAGTGCTTAAACAATCAATCTAAGTGCTCCTGATTTTTTCCAAGCTTAATTACAAGTCATACAATCATTACAAGTGATTTACAGCATGATTCTAATGGATTTACATCATATTACAAAAATGTGCACTTGTATTGACTTTGACTTGTCTTTTCTCCAATTTGATATGCGCAAGTTAGGGCATTTGGAGTGTGTCTTTACCTAATCTAAAATCACTCAAGTAGAGACATTAGACACCAATACGTGGAATGGTTAGTCATCCTCAAAACATAGGTTAGTAATTTAGATGTGAGTCAACATTGACCTAATTGACCTTGAGTCAACATTCTCCCCTTTTTTGAAGATGACAAACCATTCCATAAATGTATTGAAAGCTTTTAAGTAAATCCATACCTTCAGAGAAACCTAGGGGTTTCAATAGGATTGAGCTCATATGCTCCCCCTCAATTGATGCGCATAGAGTTCTCATACTCCCCCTCAATTGATGTTATTTCTCATGCATGGTTAGCTTTCATAACATTTATAGGATACTATGTCTTCTACTCATATGTGTTTCTACACATATATGCCTTCTCCCCTTTACCTTTTCCCTTTACATGAACATACTTCTCTTCTTCATGTAAGACATGCCTTCTCCCTATTTTGTCAAAAGAAGACATACCTTTCTCCCCCTTTGTCATTTCAAAAAGTGGGGTTATGAAGAAATAAGAAACATCACTTGTTAAAGAGAAAGGAGATAACAAAAATATATATAAGGAGAGTAGAAGAGCACATATAGGGGCTTGTCCAAGCATAGAAAAAAACGCAAGTTAAAGAATGCACTTGAACAACCAAAAATGCAAGATGAAGTGTTGTAGAAAAACAATAAAATGCAATTTTGATCCTCAAGATGATAGAATTTGTCCAAAAAGTATCAATGCTCATGGCAAAGCGATGAGCCTTGCTCAGAAGGTCGTTTCTGCATAAAAAACACTAGTCTTGCACTAAAAACTGAAACTGGAGCAAAATCTGCATAAAATCCAAAAATACTCCAATTTCTACATATAATGTAGATCTATGTACCCTGCATCACAATGTTATGCAAGCAACTCAAGATAGTATATATGCAATTCAAGGAACAAGCTTGAGCATGTATGAGATAAGATACAAGCATAGCATATAGATGAGCAAAGATGCCAATTATAAACAAGGTTAGAACTACATGTATATGAACTACTAGTAGATGTTATCACAAGTTAGGACTACTAGTAGGATCTAGATCATAGCAAGAGATACCAAAAGATACACAAGATAGATCAAGCTATGAGTAGATGTAGAGATATATACAAACAAAAAGATATGCAATTTTTGAAGCATGGAAGGATATAACTCACTAACAAATATGCATCATTACCAAAGGATGATTACCACTAAGAAACTCAAGGTTGTATCAAAACAAGATATACACCTAGATAGATGTAGCAAGTTAGAGCACAACGGAAGCAATTTAAGACACAACCAAGAGATCCAAAGAGATCATCATCAAAACCTGCAAAGCAACTCAAATCCAATAATTTCAAGATATAGATATACCAATTTAGAGCAATTTGAAAGATAGAGTTGTAGGCAAGATAGGAAATTTAAAGCATGGCAATATGCATATATAAAGGTACCACAGGAGTGCCAAAGAATAAGGCTATTGGTTGAAAAAATCTAGTTGAGAGGGAGATTCTCATTCAATAAGCCAAATGTATATTCTATGCACAGTATTATCGGTCGAGTTCTGTGCATTGACAACTCGACCGATGACAGCTGTTGGCAACACCAATTGGTGCCTATCGTTCGAGTTTTAAATAGGATAAACTTGACCGACAGAGTTGTTGTCAAAAGGCACATATATTTCATAAAAACATATTTAAAGGCATGCTAAAAATACAAACCATATCCAAACATGTCTAAGCAAGTTAGTAATGCACTATAGAAGCATTAGAAACAGTTTTTGAGCAAGAGTGTGAAGAGAATCACAAAATACCACTTTTGACTCAAAAACCACATGCATAGTGCACCTAACTTGACAAAAACAAGTTAGAATAGGTTATAAGCAAGTAAACATTTACCTTTGTTCTTACCAGTCCTTTTTCCACTTATTGTCACCATCTACACGTCTCACCTTTCTTCTTTCATGTGGATTGAGAAGTCAATTTGCAATTCAATAGCTCAATTCAATCCATTTGCAAGTACCTACAAGAAGAAAGATGAAATGGTCCCCAATCATGTTTTTGGGTCCGGAGGGGTTAGTTTAGCAACCCAAGTCCTATTGCTCTTGGGTGCTTTCCTAAAAGGACAACAAGTAGAATAATGATCAATTCCATTGCAATAGTTGCATGTGCCCATAGTCTTAGAACTAGAGGATTCTCCATGGAATATTGGAGGTCCTTTACCTTTGTTGTTCCTTTGACTACTATCATACCCCAAATCATGTCTACCAATTTGTTTAGTAGTATGGTGTAGGATGTCATTAAGATTCTTTTTACCAACTAAGAATCTTTGCAAAGAAGATCTCAAACCATCATTATCATGCATAAGAGAAGTAATAGTAGAAGACAAATGATTGATATTATCTCTAGCATGCAGAAGATCATTTTCTAAGCAAAGAGATTTAGTTAAATAAGAATCTCTATCAATATGAAGAGCAGCCACATCATTCTCCCTACTAGTAGAACTAGAATAAGATTCATGCACATTGATTTTAGAAAGCAAGGAGGCATTTTCTGTTTCAAGCAAAGCAATCTTAGAAAGATAAACACCATTTTCATATTCTAATCCTTGCAAAATAAAATTTGTGTCCTTGTTTTTAGATTTAAGAACATCAATATCATGCATGAGAGAATCAACAATTAGAGTATACTCTTCATTAGAACTTGGCATAAGAGGTTGAGCTTCTAGAAATCTAACCTTATCAAGAAAACTAGCATTTTCAAGTTTAAGAGAATCTACTTGACTAAGACAATCATTTTTATCATTAAGCAAGCAAGAATTAGCATGTTCAAGATCATCTAATTCTACATGCATATTATCAACAATTCTAGCAAGCTTTTTCTTTTTCCTTTTATAAGACTTAAGAGAAGCACAAGTATCATGAATAATAGCAATCAAAGATTCTTTATCTAAAGAGTTTAGATTTACCTCACTTGAGTCCTTGCTTGTTGATTCCATAAGAGCAAAATGGCATTCTCCTTCATCACTAGATCTTGAGCTACCACTTGACTCTTCACTTGATTCTTCACTTGAGCTTGAGTTGGAGGAGTCGCTTGAGCTTGAGTGGCACTTATCTTCTCTTTTCTTATGATGATGGGTCTTTATAACTTGTGGGAAATATATCTTGAAGTGACCCTTCTTTCTACACTTGAGGCACCGGATGGAGGAGGACTTGCCTTTGTAGAGTTTTCCCTTGGAGTACATGGCATCTTCTTTTACTTGAGAGGATGGAGAAGCTTGACCAACAATAGCCTTGCTATGCGCTTTGATTTTAGCATTCTTCATTCTCTTGAGTTCTTTCTCTTCTTGTCTTTCTACTTCCTCCCTCTTGTCAAGTGTGGCTTCATGTGCTTGTAGATTTCCAATGAGCTCTTCAATAGGGACATCCTTAAGAGACCTTGCTTCTTCAATAGAAGTCACCTTGGGTTCCCACCTCTTGGGGAGAGTTCTAAGGATCTTTGAGTTGATCTCTCCACTAGACATAGGATGACCTACAACTGCAAGACCATTCACAATGGTGTTGAGCCTTGAGTACATGTTGGTTATCTTCTCCTCGTTTCCCATCATGAAGTTCTCAAGCAGCTTTTTGAGCATATAGACTTTGCTTTCCTTCACTTGATCAGTCCCCTCATAAGTGATGCATAGCTTTCTCCATACCTCATAGGTTGTTTCACATGAAGAAATCCAGCTAAACTCGGTGGAGGTCATGGAGGCATAGAGGATGTGCATGGCTCTAGCGTTCAAGGTTGCTTTTTTCAAGGTAGCATCATCCCATTATTCAATCTTTGTCTTTGGTAGCTTGTATGGATTGTTCACCATTTTCCACATCTCAAGACTTGATCCTTGGATATAGAATTGAAGCCTTCTTCTCCAATAGAGGTAATTGCTCTCATCAAAGATTGGTAGGCTGATCAAGTATCTCCCTCCTTCGTAGTCACCCATCTTCTCCTACTTGTTGAAGTATGCTTGGAGAAGTCTGCTCCAATACCAATTGTTGGATCCTAGATGGGTGATTAGATGCTCTAGAGGGGGGTGAATAGAGTTGAATACACTTAAACAAAATTCATTAGACCTTCAAGATATATCACAAGATAAGGGTGCTAAATAAGAAATTTGTGTGCAACTAAAACATGCATAGCAAGGGAGAGAGAGATTGAACATACACCAATTGACAATCTATTTAGAGTGGTTCCACACTTCAAACTAGAAGTGATTCAGTCCACTACCTAGAGAGGTCAACCTCTAGGATTTCCTAACCTTGCATCTTCATTATATTCATTATAAGAGATACAATTCATGACCACTAAAGGACTTACCTATCCAATACAAAGAGTCTTCAACCTTACCAAGGACTTACCCACTTTGCAAGGAGTCTTCTGCCTTCTTCCAAGGACTTACCTACTCTTGCACAAGTCTTCAGCCTTCAAGGAATTACCCACTCTTCTTGGATCTTCCGCCTTTGACTTCACCTTCACTCGGAGAAGCTTCCACCAAGGACTTACCCACTTGAGCAAGGAGTCTTTTTCCTTCACCAAGGGCTTACCCACTCTTGCTCCAAGTCTTCAGCCTTGATCTTCACCAAGGGACGCCTCCCCTTATTCTTCTTCACCTCTCTTAGGCAAGAGAGAGAACCTTCATCTTCATGATTGAAATGAGAGATAGTGAGGTGGTGGAAGTGAGAGCCTCACAAGATATACATGTAGGACTAGCTCTTTTACAGATTTCCTACTCACTCTAACGAATGTAGCAAGTGATTAAGCTTAGAGAGAGAGAGAGAGGAGGTTGTAGGAAGCACTCAACTATAGAATAAGAACCTCACATAGAGTTTGCATTGAATGCTCCACCTTGGAATGAAGCCCAAGGGGTCCTATTTATAGTTGGGGATGCCTCTTAGCCTTTGGGAACACTTGAAAATGAAAACAAGCCATTTTATGGCTTGCAACGGATATATTTTCACTTGTTGCAACTCCACAACGGCTAGAAGTACTTTTCTGTAGTTTTCCGTACATTGTAATCGGTCGAGTTTCTATAAGGGTAACTCGACTGATAGAGTAAAAGACAAAGTCGATATTCAGACCATCAGTCGAGTTTGTCCTGGGAAAACTCGACCGACCAATGAAAATTGAATTGGTCAGGTACTCCATCGGTCGAGTTCTATGAAGTGTAAACTCGGCCGATCAAAAGTCATTTTCAAGATCCAATCAGGATCGGTCGAGTTCTGTGTATTGACAACTCGACCGATGAACAGCCTGATGTGAATTTTGGAAAATAGCTTTTGAGTGCTTAAACATTCGATCTAAGTGCTCCTGATTTTTTCCAAGCTTAATTACAAGTCATACAATCATTACAAGTAATTTACAACATGATTCTAATGGATTTACATCATATTACAAAAACGTACTCTTGTATTGACTTTGACTTATCTTTTCTCCAATTTGATATGCGCAAGTTAGGGCATTTGGAGTGTGTCTATACCTAATCTGAAATCACTCAAGTAGAGACATTAGACACCAATATGTGGAATGGTTAGTCATCATCAAAACACGGGTTTAGTCAATTTAGACGTGAGTCAACATTGACCTAATTAACCTTGAGTCAACAAGGTGATGGTGCCCAGATCTAGTTGTTGAGGACTTCGGGGATGGAGAGGTTACTCACCACAAACTAATCCGAGTAGTTTAAGCTTTGAATCCAGTTAGATGACGGATGGCACATTCATTGAACTTTGTTGAGAATATCATGTAATAGTTAGATTTATATTTCCGTTGCAACAAATCTATGTTCATGTTATCATTTTATTTATGGAAATATTGTGAACCCAATAATATGAATGAGTTTTATTTTATTGGGTATGATCTATTGGGATATTTTGCAATTATTTCCTTTTTAATTAAGGAGTGGTCTCTCCCGGGCCTCACTCCTTACATGGTGGGACACTGTCATATTGAAAATAATACTTTTTGACAATATTTATGGGTTTCTGAGAATTAGTTTAACCATCCAGAATGGACTAATGACGCAACTTGTTGTTCGATTGTCTTCCACCCCGATGTATCATATTTATATAAATTCTATATTATTTTTCTAAAGAGTTTATACATTATGGATTAGAAGTTATATTCAAATAAGTGAATGAACTATTATTTTCTTTGTTTCTTCTACTATTAGTTTGTATATTTCACCTGGATATGTGATAAAAAGAAACTACAAACATATTCAGTTTAATTTTATAAAAATTGATCACGTTTGTACTTCTTCACAAATCTAACATAACGTTTCAAAAATCACTCCTTTACCCAAAACTGACAAGATACCAGACCGCTTATTTTCTGCCGGTGCAATGTGTTCTTTTAGGATTCCAGCATAGTTTTCTTTCTGTTAAACAAATTCAAAAAAGGTTAGTTGCCGCAAAAAGAAAACTACATGTTTGCCTAGTGTTTCTATCAAACTTGCTCTGAATGAATATGAAGCCATCTCCGGAGCCACATCAGCCTACTGTGGTCATCTTCCCGCCTGTAGTTCTTGACAGTGATGGTGCTTCTTATTCCTGCCGCATCCATCTTCATGCTTATAGGCCTAGACAGAAATGTGACTACCATTTTACTGTGTGGGATATATGCGCCTAACTTTGGCTGTCATGTTTCACACACAACTGAGATGAAGGGGGTTAATTGAAACACAGCCGTCCGATTGAAGAGTAACAATGGCATGGCCATGGCTTTCATTAGTTTGATTGTCTGTTGGATTAACATGGAAGTAAAGGAGTGAAATAAGTTGATGGGAAAATAAGGAGGCAGATTTTCTTTACTCGGGGATGGGATTGGTCGTGGGTTAGTACTAAGGTGATAGACCCGTAGACAATAAGTTAAGGATTTAAATAATGATAGAAATGAAAAGGCCTATACCTGATTGTGATAGAGAAGTAATTTCTGCAACGTTATGATATATTTGTTAATTCGACAAAACATTGTGTCTTTTAATGAAATGAACCCAACATATTATGAGTTGTCCTTACGGAAATCAAGTCATGCAGATGTTCTGATTCATTACATCGTTGTAGGTCGTATGAAGATGCATAGATGGCAGTGAGAGCATATTGGACTGTATGAATCCCCTAATCAGCATTAGGCAATGTGAGTAAGTTGCCTTTGTGAATCCCCAATAAATCATCCTTAATAAAATTCTTTAATGCGTAGGAGAGAAATAAATAATGATGCCTGAGGATATGGCCCAATGTGATCCTGAATCTACAAGAAACAAAAACTACAGAACCAGACAGTTCATGCGCTGACCTACTTCAATTAATAAAAAAACAGAAAACGAAGACAGATAGTAAGATAAAAATATTCCATCTTTCAGAACATAGGACGGGGCCAAGTGATGCGCTTCTTTTCTTTGTCTCTCGCCAGCTCGCCTTGTTAAATGATTTATTCCTGGATAATAGAGAACAAGGGATGTTCCTCCAGGGGAGGTTTGAAGAAAGATTAATCCTGACGCCGGGTTGTAGTCGGCATTGGCTAACCGGACGTGCGACGTGATTGTTGCCGGTCTAATGGGAACGACGACGGACTTCAATGATATTTGCTTCATTTTTCTTTTTAGTATTCTAAGTTCTAACTTAGGATGAGCTGATAAGAGGGAATCTTATTACATTTTATTGTCGATCGGTAGAAAGAGAAAGAAGAGGCCATGATGATCTCGGCAAGACGGAAAACGTAGAATAGGAGAAAAAATTATAGACGTGGCATGCTATTACGACCAGTAAGATTCCTGACGTGGTATAAATTATAAAATAGTCAGAAACCTTCTACACGGTTAGATACTCAGGTATTCACTGGGTTTGATGACAACGCTCTGGCCACTACAAGTACATGGATGGATGCTCGGGTATTCACCGGGCTTGACGCGGTAACGGCGATGACGGCAACCACTGAATTCGCCCATTGTAAAGAAAGACTAGGCATAAACCCGTGTCACTGATCCGCCCATTGTAAGAAAGACCAGGGCATGTTTGGTTGGGTGTAACCGGGAGTGTAAATTGCGTTTTTAAAATTTATATGTTAATAAAAATGGTACTTAATTTGGTTGGACGTAAGTTAGATCCGATGAATATTGTTTCCGCCATTTGGCTGGCACGTAAAATCACTACTTAAATGCCTCAATGCTGCACCTGCATGTATTGTATACTTTCTTGCAAGCTGGGGCTCCTAGCAATGTAAACACAACCTCCTAATATGCTTCTGTTCAGATGGGCATACATTATGCGGGTGTTCATATGTCATGTCCCGCCAACAACACCCGACCGCATGGTTTTACGGGGTAGTACAAACTATCGGATCTTGGGGGTCTCGGGAGTAGCAAATGGGAATTGCATTTCATCAAACTGCATCCGACCTCATCCTACCAAATGCTTTTCAAAATTCTAACATTCAAACGACATGAACATGAACTGAAACACTGCCAAATAGGCCCTAGACATAAACTCGTGTCATGTATGTTTGCTTTATTAAAATAAAGAAATATTAGTTTGTAATCTAATTCTTCTATGGTTTTTCTTTTATGTAGTATAGATGAGTTATTTTATATAATAAATAATTCTAAAATAAAAAACAAAAGTGTAGTGCACACATGGATCAATTTTAATTTTAAAAATAATGAAGAAAATAACATTCATGCCCCTTTGCGGTCTTTATTATATAGTATAGATGAGTTTTTCTATATAGTAAAAAAATTTAAAAATCAAAGGAAAAAGTATAGTGTACACATATAGGGACCAGTTTGTAATTCTAAAAAGTAATGAAAAAAGTTACATTCAGCCTCCTTTGTTGGATGTGTTATATAGGACAGATGAGTCTTCTTATACAATAAATAATTTAAGAAATTAAATACGAAATGGTAGTGTAAACTACAGGGATCAGTTTATAATATCAATAATAATGGAGAAAATTGCATTCAGTCCTGGCTTTCTTAATGTAGATGAATCTTTTTATATAATATATAGTTTTAAAAATTAAAGACCAAAGTGTAGTGTACACTTTGTAATTTCAAAAAAGTAGAAAATTTGTATCCAGTCCCTTCTACAGACCTAGTTATATAGTATAGATGTTGACCTTTTGTATGAAATATATGTAAGAGATAATTATATAGGAACCACAATTGTAATTTTATGCTTGTAATTGCTCTTTGGTGGGGAACACGTGAAGAGAGCATAAGACTACATAATTTTCTATCTTAAAATTGTTGGATTTTTATTTGTTGTTACGAGCAATAACAGACAATTTGTAAAGAGTGGATCCGAGAGGGATTCATTCAAATGGTACAATACAACAAGTCATATAATGATGAAGTAGCAGAAATAAAAACTATTATAAAGTTGCATCGTAATTCATCTATAATTGTTCCTCAATATAAAAAAATTGGCATGCCAAAATAAAAATATACACATCTAATAAATTTAATGATATGTAAGACATATTGGAGAGGACAATCGGGCTATTTCAAGCTATCCTCAAGTTCAAATTCTTGAAAATGGTCTTCTTGAGTTTTATCACCTATATCTGGTTGAAAGGGAACATCATCCAGAAAATAGGAAACAAAGGCATATATCAACAAACACTAAGTATGTGTTTATAAACCAGATTTGCACATGGTGTAGGATTACAAGTATGAAATAGATGTTCCAATGAAAAGGGGCCATTTAAAGGTAGCTACCTTCAAAAAGAGTTAAATCAAGAGGCTGAGGCATAACATTTATGACATTTATGAAGATCAATAACTAAGATAAAAAAAATATCTTGCCACGACAAACATTCACAATTTTTAAATAAAAAATATCTTTACTTCATAAACAATATAGACTAAATATACCTAAAATAGGGTTCTAACACTATAGGATCATGGTCAAAAAGTAAGAGTTGAAATGTACACCACGGGAAAAATACTATCGTCATATATATGTATAGTTGTATATAAGTGTCACTATTTTAGATATTTTAGTCAAATATTTAGCATGCATAAATAGAGTGGTAAGACTAGCTTTGCAGTCATAACTTACACCAGATACTAAAAGCATAGCAAGAGGGGTAAAAGGACCATTTAAACATAATAATTCAATGTCTACAAGAGTTCATAAGATTCATATAAGTAAATCTAGATGTTCAACTTTGGATTTTTAAAAAGAGAAAGTAGTGAACTACATGCCTCAATATAGAAATTTAGACCACAATCATGACAATACTCAAAATAAAATAGGAATTGCACATACATGGACCTCCCGCCTAACCCTATCTCTGGGGTGATATTAAAAAGTCTCTAAGACTTGACAATGGGAAATCTACAAGGTGCAAGGTGCAAGAATGCCACTACTATTTGGATCAAATGTTTTCCAATTGGTGATATTTAAAATTAGGTTCTCTACTTAGGATTTTTGTTTTAGTAATAAGGTTCATTTCCAATCACACAAGTCTAGATATGTCTGTTACGTATGGATTGTGTAATAATATGATCTTTTTCCAATCTAAGCTTTGTGTTTTATTCTGTATCTAGTACCATGTGAGTCCATATGATTCGTGGCATCATATTTAGCATGTATGCCGGTATGTGTTATTACCAAATTATTGGATATGCCATAAACATGCGTATGTGTTTTCGAGATAATTGAAAGTATATTCTAATTTCAGTAATAAGGTTCATTTCCATACTTATGTTTATAAAGCAATATTTTTAATAATGTTCCTCATCTCATATCCCATCTCATTTAACATGTGTAAACCTCAATAAATGTACTTCTTATCCGGATTTGCATTACTAATTACCATCAAACTATATGTACACACGGGTATCTAGGGTTTGTATGATATATAAGGGATGATTCACTTTAATAAGTTTTCTCTGTTAACTACGCTTAAGATTACAAACCATGTTGTACGAATTATCAACCCAATCTAATGTTGTATACTAGTGTTGACTCACTTTTACATTAGTAGTTTATAGTAGAGAAAGTATGCTACAATCGCCTTTTTTATGATCTATTGGTATCAGCATATTGATGTACATGTACTTGTTCTAGGTGTATCTTACTAAGGTAAGTATATTCAATACTATTAATATTATGCTTGTATTTTAAGTGGAAAATATTTTGGAATCATGTAAAGGACAATGAACTCTCACTGTAAATAAAGTATGTATTGATGTGTTCTCATAAACATATCTTATACATCTTATTAGTCAATGAAACTAACTACTATTATCCATACATGCATACTACTCAAGGTCTTAAACTACGTAGCTAGTTTTCCTATCATTTTGATTTGTTTAGAAAATGAGGTTGTGATCAAGTGAGCAATAGAAGAGGAATATTAATCTGCTAAAAATCTTGACAACTAGTACGTAGATTATTTCTTAATGATCCTTGAGATCAATGATCTCTAAATCATATGGTTGCATGTCTTGACTTCCTTACGATTTACATATGTTGAGGTAGTAGTATGTTGTGTGCTTCCGTAGACATTGTGATCCCATACAAATTAGTTCAGGCAGTTGAAGAATGGTTTAGGGTCAAGATTGTAGGATCTATGGGGTTAGAGAAGGGAAGCGGTAATCTTGCTACATCAACCTCCAGTTGAAAGAAGGGGTTGTGGCAGACAAGGTGATGAATGTGAAGCAACAAGGATATGCAGGAGGATGGCTCTTGTGTATGGTCTTGTGGTGTCTACTGGGTTCAGGGAAAAGAGGAATAAATGTATATGTAGGTCAAAGATGGTTGAGCATCTAGGGAAGAAGACCCCAATGGTGACTAATGACCTTGGTGGAGGATTGAGAGCTAATGACCAATGTCTTCCTTGAACCAACGTAGTTGCGGGAAGAGGCAGTGGATAGCAGAACCATCATCACATGTTGGGTTGGGGATCTTGATGGAGGTTGTAGAAGATGGTTGCGAGGTATAGAACGGTAGCGACAAAGATGATGATAGCTTCATGGATAAGATTCAGGGTGTTGTCTCTCTCCTGAAGGTCCAGTGTGTTGGTGTTGTTGCATCACAACCTAACGAGGTTGGTAGGTAGTGGATCATGGTTTTGTGGTGGCACCTAGTTCTAGGTGGTAGAGGACACAAACTTATATAGATGATTCTTCATTACAGGTCGATGTTGCCATGGTGGCGACACATACAGGCTTGGGGGTCGGTGACCTAGGAGAGGTTTTTTGATCGGTCTAGATCCTCTTGATGCAGGTCTGTGTCAGTCAAATGGGACCCACAGAGAAAAAGGAAGAAAGCATTCAGGTGATGGAAGTGAGTGGATCAACTCTGGCTTATAATGGAGATTGTCAGGGTTGACAGTGGTGAAGGGTGACTGCCATAAATGGGCATTGTTTTGCCGCTTCCTAGATGGAGAACGGGTGGGAATCTAGGTGGTGATGGGGAAAATATGAATCGAGAAGAGAGGGTGTATCAAGAGGAAGAGGAAGCGAAGAGAAGGGAAGAGAGGAAGAAACTGATATAAAGGAGGTAGAGAAGCATAGTCTGCGGCTAGGGTTTCAGTGCAAGACACACGTTCAAGGAAGAAGAGATCTAAAGATGCTACATGTAGAAGGAAACTATAAGGCCCCTAAACTTGCTTAATGAGTTGAATAAACTTAATTACCATAATTTAATGCTTATAACCCTAATATAACCTTGTGATATTCTTTGAAATCATAATACAAGCTTAAGTTTCAAATTGGGTCCAATTTGGACACTGGTTGAGCAAGTTATGTGATTTTATGCACATTTTGGGCTTTTCTACAATTTACCCAATTGAGAGGTTTTCTTTGCAATTTATCACTTTCATTATGTTCCTTGGATATTCTATCATAA
Organism: Alisma plantago-aquatica; assembly: GCA_963693085.1. NCBI lineage: Eukaryota > Viridiplantae > Streptophyta > Magnoliopsida > Alismatales > Alismataceae > Alisma > Alisma plantago-aquatica. Next base: position 1,285,667,091 of record OY856411.1, read on the forward strand.
TTCTTGATCTTGTTGAGACATGGGGTACCTATTTCAACCTTTGGATTGAAGGTGTTTTCTCCAAGGGTATTTTAGGGTTTACCCCTTCATGGATGAGCTACCTTTAGTAGCTATCAACTAATGAATTGTGTGATTTGCTGGAAAATTTGATAAAGGAAAGCTAAGCAGGTCTATAAGGATGGTGGGGGAGATTCTTGTGTGTGTTCTTGTATATTCTTAATAGTTTAAGGCCATAGAAACATGGGGAAGCTACTTTTACACCTCACACTTGCTTCCATCCTTATCCATGGGCTATATTTACCTCTTCCTTGCCCAAATTCGAAAATATGCTTGCTTTCTATTTACTTTAACCTGTATCAATGACTCCCCTCTATTTTTCTATGGAACCAAGTTCTCTAAGTTAGAAGACAACCTTTTTTTGGAGAAGAAGGTCTCCCAGAGCTCCATTTAGCCCTACCTAGGGTTTCCAAGGTCATCTTCTAGGGATTTCGACCAAGGCAAGTTATTTTCTTCCTTCCTTCTCCATTTCTCTTGCTCTTCTACTTCCTGAGACCTTCCTCCAGGTCGTAACCTTGCTTTTCCATGGTAGAAATTACTCTAAAGCTCTAAAACCCTACCTTTCTTGCTCCTTATGCTTAGGGTTTGCTCATTTGATGAAGAAAAGTGCTACATGGACGAATTCATAGATTATTATTGGATTTTCTACCCAAACTGCTCAAGATTTCTTCTGTTTGGGGTTTCATCTTCTCATTAGAGGCAATTTTTTTAACTTTCTCCACATTTATTTCTTACCATAAGCTTTCTAGATCATGTTCTTGCTTGAAAATGATGATCCATGCACTAAAAAGCTATGCTTGACTTGGATTTCAATTTTTATAATGTTCCCTATTCTGATTTCAGTTATAGATGAACCTGTGATCATGTATACATTATTACTAAGGTATAATATGACTTGGATCAGGTTAGTTTGACAACCTATGGTGCTAAGCACCTATCAACCAATGGTCAATTTTAGGGTTTTAAGTTGATTTCTTCTATAAACCCATGACCCGATGATGGTACCATTGCAACAACCCTATGGTGTTGTCTTCATGACAATGTATGGTGGTAACCAAGGGTGTCAACTGACGTTCACCCCCTTAGGTCATGTTTTGGCCTAATTAGAATCCTAGTGATTAACAACTAAGTACCCTAATGATGCTATCAATCAATGGTGATATTAGTTTGATATTTGATGTTGATTAATGAATATAGTGATGATGTAACAACCTATGGTGACTTAATGGTCACTGATGATGGTGGATCAGGTCTCCAAAACCTATGGTGAGTTAATCATATAGTTTTAGCATCAATTAAGCCTTAGACCAATGGTTTCTTGGGTAACTTGATGCAATGGTCGGACCTATACTGTAATTGATGGTTTTAACATATGAACTTGACCCAATGGTCAAGATCTAATGTTTATTCCTCCAATAAAGTGGAATGATGGCTAATGTTATATGTTGGTCCTAATAATGTGATTTATATGGTTTCCTTTCTATGATCAACTTAAGGAGCTTAGTAGTTGACAATGGATGGCTTGTTTTAAATGAACGATCGATTGTGGGGTTTACCCTACTCTTAATGGATCTTTTTGTGTTGCTAATCAAGGGATGTCTAGGGTAAGATGGTGACTCTTTCTAGAGAACAAATCAAAGACTTCATAGATGGTTTATCCAAGGTGTTTACTTATGTAAACAACCAATGGTCTCACCTTTTAAACATCCAATGGTTCTGGGTGACATTGTGGTATGGTGATATGGGTTGAATGATGATGGAACAAATGGAGGGTTACCCTTAATAAGGTAGTATTACATATTCACTCATATGAATAGAAGGAATGATAATCATATTGTGTTGATATGTAATCCTAATGAGGTATAGCTTGTCAAACCTAGCTTGAATATAACTAAATGATGGTAATTGGGTATGAATAGTCCTTGAATGACTAATACAATCAAGAAGTACTATGTTAATGTTGTTGAAACCCTAGTATGCTATAACCCAATGGTTACACCTTGATTTATGTGTGGGTTCATACTTGAGAATAGTATAGAATTTGATGGTGATGATTCACCTTATGCATATATGATCCAATGGAGATGTCATGAGTTAGGGTTTGGGTATAAGTGTTGATTAGTAACATTACTATAATTTATCTTTTTGAACCTAACTCTAATGCAAATAGATAAAGATGAGTATTCATGTTTAACATTCTTATATGATGGCATGATGGTGAAATAACCTCCTTAACATGATCATAACCTTAATGTGTTAATTGGTGGTTGTCATAGCCACATGGTTGATACTTGCTTATGCAAAACTTGTGCATTATGAATATGATGAGGGTTAATCATATCTAGATTCCTTACATGTTGATGTAATAAAGGAATGTTCTTAATGTTAATATAGCCTTGCAATGATTGTTTATGAATATCTCCTAGATCAGTAATACAATACTTGTTGATATGGTGTATTAAATGTAAGCGATGTTGTTGAGCCTTGTTACAAGGCATGCAAAGATAATGATGATCTTGTAGGGAATAGTATGATGGTCTTAATGACCTTTGGGAATGATTGAGCCTTGAATGAGGTGTAATCCTCTTTTGTTGATAAGGGTTGATTCCCTGTGATATTTTAAAAAGGATTTATATCATGTGATAGTATGATGGTCTTAATGACCTTTGGGCATGGTTGAGCCCTGAATGAGGTGTAATCCTCTTGTGTTGATAAGGGTTGATATTCTATGATATTGTGAAAATGATTTATATCTTGTGATAGTATGATGACTAGTGTGGTCTCATGAATGGCAAGTGAATAGTACCACATGATGATGAGATGAGAAATTATGTTTCACATGATTTATATCTTTTGAAGTTGTGATATATATATGCCTGCTAGAAGTGAATTAGGGTTTGTATGTCCACTTGTTTGATGCAGCCTTAATTTACCCAATTGGAATAACTAATCAAGTACAACTCTAATCATGTAGTGACATGTGCCATAGATCCATCTGAGTGTCAGAACTTGCTAGATGGTGAAATGAGTATTCCTAAGGGAAACTCGGAGCGCATACTGTTGAGAATGTGGGGGTGGCAAGTTGAGTATATATCCTTGTCATCCACAATGCAGGTTGTGGAGGTTGGCTTTGGTCATGCCTCATACATTTGATGTGATTGAGAATGGTTGCGGTCATGTCTCGGTGATTATATATGTGACAAGATTGGAGGACAATTGTGGTTGTACCTCGGATGGTAGGGTATGCGTACCCACCTCCTTTCACTAGTGTTGTGACCTGTACCAAGGACGAACTAGGCTGTTAGCAGCTTGATGTTATGTGTCCCTGTGGCGGACCCGTACTGACCAGGGGCAGAGAAGATCTTAGGATTCCGGCTCTTCGTAGATCTTGTATGGCACTGATTTCGACTTAGTAGTGGTCAGTTGGATTTTGAGTGGTATCCTCAATTTCCTCAGGGCATAATAAAAGATGTAATACAGCCGTATAGCATATCTGTTTTGGGTTATATACGATGCTTCACATTGGATGATAATCCTTGTTTGTTCTCTTTTTATAAAGATGATGCTTAGTGCAACTAAGAGATAGTAATTATACTTGTGTCTCACCCTTGTACTTCACCATATTTTTTTAGGTAATCAGAAGTGACAAAAACAAACATGTGGCATCAAAGAGGAGCTATAGTAATGAATCTTTGAGAAAGTTAATTAGATGTCTAGTTTATCCTAGATTCATCCCTGTACTATCAGGTCCGGATGACAAAAAGTTTGTATATGGTGTTTCAAACGAATCGGATTTTTGTTAGCATATTAATGCTTGTTTGTGTGGCATATACGAATATTGTTTTCCTGTGTATATATGTGGTGGCTAAGATGATAGAACAATTTGTATCAAATTCTTGGCATATTATGGATATAAGAAAGATGTTGGGCTCCTATGCAAATGTTTCTGAGCGGGTGTTGACGTTGAAATCGGTTTTAATTTACCCATATTTTTGGGTATGTGATTGATTAGTGATTGATTGTGTTTTATGTTTTGAGTAATCTCATTTAGTATAATGGGTTCTCACATAAACGGTAAATGGAACTTAAATGTAATTACTGAGTGGAATAATGCACATAAAGAATGGATTTTTCACCAATTAAGGGGGTGGGAAAAAGAAGCCGAAATGGCACAAAATTTGATATATGCTAAATTAGATATGAGGAATCCAATTTTTCCATCAATTGAACATTTTGAAGATGGCCCATATTATACTTTATTATTTAATGTATTTACTCCTAATTAATAAATGGTGACAAGACACTCCCTATTAACTCAATTTCTTTTATCTTTTAATCCTATAAGATTCTAGAGGGACAAATTGGAGTCAAAAATATTAGTTGGTTATTCACAAATGAATTTTGTTATTAGTTTAATTTGGCTATGTTATCCTAATATCTACTATGTAATGGACATTTCAACTACATTATGTTATTTGACCTCAATTTATCATCATATACATTAAATTAGGGAAGGAGGTACTAAATATCATCATAAACATAGCATGCCTATAATAAGGGAGGGTTAAGATATAAACCTAGATTTGGGTATGCTTCAACACTCCAATTCTTAAGTAGGATTTCTTCCCCAAATCCATCCATTTATATCCAGATATACATACTAGGTTATGCGTCCCAACCTTAGCATAGATTTGTAGTTCACATAATGTAGTGAATCATTGTGCATCACTCCATATCACACTAATGGTCTGATCCCAAGGGGAAATTATATCACCCAATGTGTGGTCTCCATTAGTCTTTTCATATAATACGTTTAGGTAGGGAAGTTACACCAAAACCTAGAGTTGCCTCAAAGTATTGTATTCATTATTAAGGTGATTTCACTTCCCACTTATCATGATTAGCATCACTTGCAAAAAATGTCATGATATGTATGTATGTTTTTTTTCTTTTTCACTTAGTAATATATCTTACTAGTGTTCACCATTTTTATAAGTGAATATTAATTATAAAATGTATTTCAATTATGTAAATAATGTTCATGGTTGTAAAATTTACAAGGCTTACCCATCACCCTAGTTAGGTGGTATAGTGGATATCACTGGTGTACTACTTATTAAAACCACTATTTACTCTATACATTCCTAAGCTTAATTACATTCCTAAAGGATAAAGCATTAGCACTCCACCCCTTAAAGAAGATTAAGATATATCCTAGCCAACCATCTAGAGGGGCAACATGGTAAATATAAGACCCCTGACCTAGATTTTGTTTGATCTTGTTTGATTATCATAATGAGATGCTTAAACCCCTAATATAATCATGTGATGTGTCCTAATAACATGTCATTGACTTGTGTTTTTAGTTTGGTCCAATTTCAATGTTGTTTGAGCTAGCTATGTTATATGTGTGCTTGTTTTGAACCTAATTGCAATTTACCCATGTTTAGGGTTTATCTTGCAACTTGTGACATGTTTTATGTGACTCACATCCTTTAGAATAATGTTGGAGAGAGAGGTGCATAGGGGCACTTTGTTGCACCTTGATGTGATGTGGAGAGATGTGTTGACACCATTTGTTGATGTTTAGGGTTAAGCCATATGACGTAGTCTTGGTGTTGACTTCAAGGGTTGAACGAAGACCTCCTTATTTTTCAATGACATCATGATATACCTTTGGCTTTTGTTTCTTCAGTCGATGAAGTTCTTGATGAACCAAGAAACCCTATTAACCTCCTTCACTCTCTCTATCCTTGAATATATATGCATCCCTCCTTGCATGCAAATGATCCTTTTGCACCCTCTATTTCTATCTCTTTCTTGGAGCTCATCCCTTGTGTTATTGGTGGATAAGATAGTGCTTGACCTTGGAGTGGTGGTTGATCCTTTGCATGTATGGATCCAGGGTAGGAACAACTCATCCTTAGTGATCCTTTGGTGCTCCTTGATCTTGGTAAGTAATCTACCCTCTTGATCTTCTTTCCTTACAACACTACCCCTCTCTTCTTTCTCTTGGTTGAATCCATGTGTTGTCATGGGGGTTCTTCTTGAGGATCTCCTCTTTTCTTGACCAAATCCATGGTTATCCATGATAATGTTGACTTGAGTTATAAATCTCCTCTCTCTTTTGTGTTCTTTTTTACCTAGAAGCATTGCCTCTATATTTCTTGTTCTTTAACCTAGGGTTTGCTTCTCTTTTGAGTTGGTGACCAACTTGGCCGTGGAGATGATCAAGATAGGTTTTCTCTCTTCTTTGGAGCTTCTTTTCTTGGGAGTTGTTTCTTCACAATCAAGGCGAGATATATAATCCTCTCCTTGGTTATTGTTACACTTAATCTTTGCATGAAATTAATCTATCCTTAAAACATTGTTCCAAGTATATTAGTGATGATATATCTATTCTAGGGTTTAGTTTTCATGTTGATCTTGAGTAAATAATCTCCCTTACTAAAATTTAGTTTATGTGATTGAATTCTTATGTGATGGTGGAAGTGGTGACCCTTTCAAGCATGTGTTTGACCTTTCTTTCCTTACTCATAATTGGGGTTTTATCTTTTGCATAATGATGAAGGTGTACATTCATGTGTTTAACGATGGTTTCCCTCTTGCACTTGGATTTTCCTAAGTTTTGATGATGATCGGATTTAGGGTTTGGTGATGTTTTCCCTTCATGAGGTTACACCTTGATGGTTTAGTTTCCTCCATATTTGATGGTGGGATTTAGGGTTTTAATTATGAACCTCTACTTGAGTTTTGATCCTTGTTGGTTTTGGTTTTATGGTGATGATCATCTTGATGATCTTGTAGTCGAAGAGTTTTACTGGTTTTGGATTGCTAAGTAGGAACCTACTTGTGAGGCCGCTAAGGTGACAATTTTCTCTTCGGTCGATGAGTCTTGACCATGGTCTTCGGTCGCCATGGTTTCCCATCTTGTAGATGTTTGATGTTGATTCTTATTCAGTTGATGAAGGTGGGTGGTTTCCTTCGGTAGCCAAATCCTATTCAACCTAGCCTTTTCGTTCGAAGACCTGCCTTGATTCTCTTCATTTGAAGACCTACCTTGAGTCTCTTCGGTCAAAAACTTACCTTGAGTCTCTTTGATTGCTTAGCTTGGGTCCTTGAGGTTGCTTATTTTAATCATCTTATGCAATCGATGAAGGGCTTAACCCTAGTTTCTTCGTTCACCCAAGTGGTCTAGTCTATGTGGTTGCATAGGATGAGGTGACCTAGTCTTATGTGGTCGATGAAGTAATTTTCCCTTATGCGACTGATTGATTTTTCTAATTCTTGCAGTTGTTTTATGTTGTAGCTCTATGATGTTGATGATTGACCTATGTGCTTCCAATATTGTTGGAGATGCTAGAGATTAGGGTTTACCTCTCCTTGCTCTTAAAACCCTAATTCAGTTATGATGTTTAGGAAGCCTAACCCAAATGTAAGCACATGGTGATACTACTTAGTTTGCTTAACTAATTAGCATGTTAATAAAATATTTCTCTCTCCTATGATGTAACCCTAATTGGTGATCTTTAAGCATGATAGCTTTTAATTGCAAATTCTATGCCAACTTAGGTAACATATGTGTGTGGTGTGATGATTGTGAGCCCTGATGAGGCATGGAGAGATTATGATGTTCTATAGTGAATTATGTGAATGCTCTTATGACTTTTAAAATGGTTTCTATTCTCTAATTGAGGTGATAACCTATATGTGATGTGATAAGGGATTGTTATCCCATGATAGTGTGATAATGGTGATGGTCCTGTGTAAGGCAATGAGACATTATCATGTGGTGATGTGATCAGCTTTATGTTTTATACATTTTATATCTTCTAAAGTTGCAATCTACCCCTATCTTTGTAGAATCTTTCTAAGGTTTACATGTAACTTGATTGATGTTGTTAAAAGATAGCCAATTGTCTTAACTAATCAAGTGAAACCCTAATCATATAGTGCCATGTGCCATAGATCCATCCCAGTGTTAGAACTTGTTGGATGGTGAAAGGATTCTTCCTAAAGGAAACTCAGAGTGTATATTGTTGAGTATGTGGGGTTCTTGGAGAGTACATCCTTGTCATCCATATCCCAAGTGTTTTGAGAATGATTGTTGTCCGGTCTCGATGATTATATTTATATGTGATGTGATTAGAGGACAACTGTGGTTGTAGCTCAATGATTGGATTATATACCCTGGTTTCTAGCATCGTGACCTATACCAAGGTGGTCTAGGTGTTTTCAGCTTGACTATATGTCATTGTTTGCACTTTGACTGATATGTCATTACGGTGTAGACTCGCACTAAATGATTAGGGCGGGAAGATTTTGGAGTTTGGTTGCTCCTAGATCTTATATGGGAATGATTGCGACCAAGCGGTGGTCAGTTGGACTTTGAGTGTTACGAGTCTAACTCCCCAAGGCAAATATAATATGTAATGCAGCTACATAGCATATCTATTTTTGGGTTAAATACACTTCACATTGGATGTTTACCCTTGGCTTGTTTTATTTATTGCTCATTTGTTATATAATACGGTAAGAGAATTTAATTGTTATACATGTTCTTCATATTCCTTCTAAGTTTCTAACATAATATGATAATCTGCTTATCTGCTAGAGATATTAGATCTAGATAACATGTGTACTTAAATTTAAGTAGATCTTTTAGCTGAAACTGCTCTTTTTGTTTAGTAGTAATATAACTTGTTGTAGTAATAACCGTTGGCGGAGAGTTATCTCTCGTTGGGACATTGTTCTCATGTCATGGGTTTCCACACCTTTTTAGGTGGTTGTAAGAAACATGGTAGAGATCGTGTTGTTGAGGAAGAGCAGCTTGGAGATCAGTGAACTCAAAAGGTTGGAAAGATGTTAGTATTATAGTTGAGTCCTATGTGTTGTCCATGTACTCTCAGGCCCTGGGAGGGTTTTTTTTGTAGACGATATGTACCTCAATATGTGTTTTGGAAATATGACTTGGTTGTACATATGGTGTGTATATGTGTCTCTCACATGTGGACCTTGATGTAATATGTTTCTAGATCTATTGGTCATATAAGATCAATTTTAATTTACCCTATTTTGTGGTAATGTGCTTGTTTAGCTGTTAATTATGTGTTTTTGTTTTGAGTTAACTCGTCGTGTGGCATCGGGTTGTCACATAAAAAGGTTGGTATCAGAGCTCTAGGTTCACTGAGTCTATAGGGACATACGACTAGGATTGTGTTTGTTCTTGTGTCCTGCAACATATCAGATTATAGATTCTGCTTATGCAGATATGTCTGGAGAGTATGAAGAACATGTTGAGAGCAGTGTTGTTGCACCAGGAGGTGTTTCCTGGAGGCATGCAAGAGTAGATGGAGTGTCTGAAGTGCCTCGGTTCGACCTAGAAACTATGGCCAACCCCACTTTTCAGTCCACGTTTGGACAGTTTACGACCATGATTTCACATATGGTGGCTAGTGTGCTCATACCTCAAGCAAGGGCAGTCGTCCCCAATGTGGAATCCCAGGATTTCGGGAAGACTTTTGAGAGGTTGAGGCATGTGGAGATGATCGGGTATGCGAGTACGGAAAACCCAGTAGATGCATACATTTGGCTGACTGAGCTAGAGAAGACATTTAAGATCCTCAATATCCCAGAATAGGATAAGGTGAAGCATGCAGTGTACCTACTGAAGGGCAGTGTTGTGAGAAGATCTCATAGTTTGAGAAGATCTAATGGGGATTAATGATGATCAATGAGTACAGCGCCAAGTTCATCGAGCTATTGAGGTTTTGTCCTCATAAAGAGTGACAGATAAGGAGAGAATCTGATGGTTTGAGAAGGGTTTGAAACATCTAGAGGGGGGTGAATAAATATTTTTGGGGTTTTAAGGTTAATTAAACAAATTAAAACACTTGAACAAGAAATAGGAGGAAACAAGGAAGACACATGGATGTAGAGTGGTTCCTACCTTAGAAATCTAAGATAGTCAATCCACTACCCGATTGTTTCCAACAAGGATTTTGCAAGCAACTTATTTTATTACCTTGCGAGGATGTTACACAAAATACAATTGCTTTCCTACACCCTTGAAGTAGCCTTCACCTGAAGTAGCCTCAATCCTCCTAGAAGCAACCTTCTAAAGTAACTCCAAGACCCCCATGAAGTACCCTTCACCTGAAGTAGCTTCAATCCTTGAGGCAGCCTTCTGAAGTAACTCCAAGTCACCGAGAGAAGCCTTCACCACCTTGAAGTAGTTCCACGAACATCCTTTCAATAGTCTCCAACCTAGGAGTAGTCAAGGAGAACAAAATACAATAAAAGGAACAAGATTGGAAGAAAGAAACAATGTTACCAATGAGTATAGTGCTTTGATCCTATATCAAGCGTATTGATCTCCTATCCACTATAGATGAACGTGGTAGTGTAGTGGCTAGGAGATACTAGGCTATAGGACACTAATGTAGAGCTCAAAGAAACACATTGCAAGTGTAGCTTTGCTTGTTGCTCACTAAGAATGAATCTCAAGTGTGATTGTATGCACAAGTGATGCTTTGGGTGTCCTAAGGCCTCTCCTATTTATAGGAATAGGTTACAAGATCTTAGGGATGTTCTAGACACTTTCTAGGGTGTTCTTAGTGCTCAACTAGTCGTTAGGTGTCCTTAAATTATATTTCAATGGCTAGTTGTTTAGTGCTAAAAAGTGTAGTCCAGAACTTGTATCGGTCGAGAAGTTTGTCGACTGAGATGTTCTCGGTCGAGAAGTTTGTCGACCGAGTGTTGGTTTGGAGTAAAAGTGTTCAACAGCTAGTGTGACTTTCCAACCACCAACTACTCTCAGTCTAACAGCTATGGAACCTACAGTCAAGAATGTTGTCGACCGAGGACTATTCTAGTGTTACTTGAGTAGGTCAACAATCAGTGTTCGTGAGTTAGACTGGGGTGATTCTTGGTCGAGGATTTTGTCGACTGAGAGTGTCTCGTTTGAGAAGTTTGTCGACTGAGAATGTCCCTGTTTCAATGTGTTGAATCATCTACGAAGTGTATGTATCAATGTGTAATTGTGATTCTTAGGGGAGGATATATCTAAGTGTTGTGAGTGGATAGGGAAGATCTAATGCTTGATTTACTTGTTATCTATGTACTTGTACATTATATACTTGTACAAGTTTTTACATTGAGTACAATCATGAAAAAAGTAATCTAAGCATGTTGATCTTCCAATTTGTAATGATCTTCAACTATCCACTACCTTATTTGTTTATCCATGAAACACTCAAATAACAAGTTATATCCACAAGAATGAAATGTTTGTCATCATCAAAACAAAGGGTTTAATAATATCCAATTTAGCCAACAATCTCCCCCTTTTTGAAGATGACAAACATTTCTAAAATATAAATCAAGATAATTTAAATACCATGAGTTTCATACCTGAGATTTACCTTATGAAGACATTCTCTTATTTTGAGTGTGTGCTAGTTATTCTCAAAGAGGTATGGAACATAGCATCCAACTTTTTAAGGAATATAACAACAATTTATGTGAAGCCAAGAGATTATGAAACTCATACATTTTGATTTATATTATTTCCCCCCTTTGTCATTTCAAAAAGATAACCATATAACCAATTTGCTCCCTCTAAATGATATACTCCCCTTAATTGTATACTATAACAAGAATGTCAAATTTAGCCACAATTCAAAAATCATGAGTTATTTCTCAACCATTTGCAAGGGATGTTAAGCCCTGAAATGATATGAGAACCTTTTAGGCACATGGATATATTTTATTAGTTTCTCAACCATTTACACGTGATGTTAAGCCCTAAAATGATATGAGATTCTTTTAGGCTCATAGTAGGATCAATGAATATATTTTTCAACCATTTACACAGGATGTTAAGCCCTGAAATGATATGAGATTCCTTTAGGCTCATAGTAAGATCAATGAATATATTTCTCAACCAAATACAAGGAATGTTAATCCATAATCAGTATAGAGAATTCAATTAAGAGAAAGATATACTTTGGATTCAAGAATGTTGTAAGCTCCCAAGTTTTTATAACCATGATTACTTTAAGGATACTAAGGTCATAACTAGATTTGAAGTATAATGGAACAAATTTTATAACATGATGATCAAATATACTAAGGTTGAGTGAATGATTTGATTTCACAAATAAGCATGTTGTCAGGCTTATTTTAGGTTGACCATGACTTCGACCATGGCGCCCCTCATTCGAACCCTTTTTCGAACGAGAGGCATTTCTATAGCTATGTATTTTCATAAGTTATCCAATGAGCCACTTCTTCTAGAATATGATTTGATTTTGTTGTGTATGATCATTATTAGTTCTTCATTTTGCTCATATAGGAACTTGTGAATGTTGAATAATTCTAAAATAAAACCTTAAGATTAAGTTTTCCTATTAGAGCTAAATTTATGTGAGCAAGATTATCTTGTCATAATTTCTTAAAATGCTCAAACCTTAAATTTTCTCACAAAATGATGATGATTATATTTTAACCAAGTTCCTTGTATGATCACCTTTTTTGAATTAATGTTGAAGAAAATCTCCTATGCCAATAGATTTGCCATTAGTACTTTTCTTGAATAAAACCAATATTTTCCTCTTGTATGCTTATTTGGGACAATTTAATCATGCAAAGTATAAAGTTTTGATGCCCACCATATATTCTTCCTTTTGATTAGGGTCATTCAAATATTTAAAGCAATGTAAAGTTCATTACATATTTGAGCCACTTAAGTTAATTGCAATTGAAGTATTGTGTTCTTATAAAACAACTCTGATAGAGTTTTCCTCGGTCGACAAAGTTCTCAGCCGAGTGAGGTTCGGTCGAAGTATTTGTCAGCCGAATGTTTTTCAAGTCTTTGTAGGCTTAAGACAGTAACTTACTTGGTTGACCATTTTCTCGACTGAAATGTTCTCAGTCGACAACTTTCTCGATCGATAATGTTATTGTTTCTCCAGAAAATGTAGGTTTGAGATAGAAGCTACTTTGGTCGACAACTTTCTCGATCGAAGAGTGTCTCGGTTGAAGTTGTTTTCGACTGAGATTTTTTCGATTTTTGTTTTCAGTTATTATTTTCAAGTAAAATATAAGTTACTTCCAATACAATTTTACAGGAATATGCAAATCAAAGTTCAGTTTAGTTGAGATAAGACATTTTGAATATGAAAGTAACATTTTAGGTCAAATCTCAACTAATCATTTTCAAATATCCTAGGTTTGAAGCCTTGGAACCCAAACTCAATCAACATCCTTTTTCTTGTATGGGCATGAAAAAGAATAATGTCCAAGACGCAAGCAATAGTGACAACAAATGGAATCAATTTCATTTTTTCTTTGAGTTGAGTTGTTTTTGGGTAAAAATATGGCCTTGGTCTTGGGTGCTTGTGTTCTTCTAGATTTAGGATGAGATCTTCCTTTTGGAACATATCCTAAACATCTTCTTCCAATTTAGCAGGAAGAATCCTTTAGGATCTTGTCAAGAATACCATTATTTTTCAAGCTACTAATTTCCTTTTATAACTTAGCAATTTCATCCATTCTTCTTTTAATGTCTAGCATTGCTTGATCTAGATTAGATAACAAACTATCTCTTTCTTTGATAACAGCATCATAATATCAATGAGTACACAAGATAGGTTGAGTTTGAAGATCATTCAATTTTGCAAGTAGTTCAACCTTTTCTTGAGAAAGAAAATTATAGTTTGTTTCTAGAGTAAGCAACTTCATATTGCAATCAATAAAAGATGATTTCAGTGTAGAATTTTCAAAAACAATGCTTTCCTTTTCAGAAGCAAGATCATTTAATTGATCATATAATTCTTCATTAGTTTTTGTAACTCTTTTTATTTCTTTTTACAGTCAATATATTTATCATGTAATTCTTCAATGCTAGCAATGAACTCTTCTTTAGATAAATCAAACAAGCTTACCTCACTCTCTTCCTCCTTTGTTGTGGCAATAAGACACTCCACTTTTTCTTCTCCATCCTCACTATCATCACTTGAGTCATCCCATGCAGCTTTGTAGGATTTTTCCTTCTTCTTGGGAGAGTATTTCTTTCCCTTCTTGAGTTTGGGACAATCGCTTTTAAATGTCCCTTTTTGCCACATTCGAAGCACCTAGGGGAAGAGGAAGAAGAAATACTAGAAATTTTGTTAGTTTAAAATCTTCTATATTGCTTACCATTTACAATGAGAGTCTCTTCTTCACTATCTTCTTCACTTGTATCATGACTAATTTTAGTTGTTGCCTTGAATGCAATGTCCTTTCTTTTCTCCTTTTTGTGTTCGTCTGCCAATCTTTCTTCTTCTTCAAGGGTGACTTCATGAGTCTCTAAGTTGCCTATGAGCTGCTCCATCCTTAATCTAGTGAGATCATTGGCTTCTTCAATGGCCATCACCTTTGGTTTGTACTTTGGAGGAAAACACCTAAGGATTTTGGATACTTGATCTTCTTCACTTATGAATTGTCCTAATACACTCAAACTATTAATGATAGTAGAGAATCTTGCATACATTTCACTAATGGACTCATTTGGTTCCATACAAAATTGTTTAAAATTTTGTTTAAGCATACTAATCTTGGAATTCTTAACTTTTATAGTTCCTTCATGTGTAATAGAAAATCTATGTTGTTATGACCCACATCAAAGTTAACTAATAAGTACAATGATAATAGCATCATCATGTTAATTAAGCTAAGTTAAGTGCTTAAGATGCAATCAGTGCTTTGATCAAGTAAGATAGTTTAATTAGCATAATTTCATGCCTTCAAGTTGTAGAGGATCTCATGCTTGAAAAGTTGCAAAAGAAATCACCTCAATCGGACACTCGAGGCGAGAGTTACAGCATTTTCTAGAACCTTGGGTTTAAGATGCAATTTTTCCATTTATTGGCCTTTTATTTCCTTTTTCCCTTTCTCCCTTATCTTCTTCACCCGAACGAATAGAGAAACCGACAGAAGTGGCGCCCATCCATCCCGACAGAGAGCAGCAAAAGGGGGTGTGGGCGATTTAGGGTGAATTAGCAGGCAACTAAGCTTCGTCCACCTTCGTTCTTCTTCCTCCACCCTTCCTTCTTCCTCTTCCTCGCCTTTACCAACAGCTCCACCTGCTAGGGCGGTGGCCAGTAGCAGTGCCGCACAGCAGTTGTGGCGGTCGGCTAGGGGATCGATTGACATAGGAAACACCTCCAATCAACGGCAACAAGTTCGGCCTTGAGGCCTAGGATCAAATCCCCAGCCCTAGCCGCGAGCAGCACTCAGCCTAGCTCGTTTCCTCCACTCGTATGTGAGGTGGAACCTGCTTCTTGCAGTAGGTCTGAACCATGGCCATTTGGGTGCGAAGAACAGCTCAATTTGATGTCCTTGAGCTCAGTCGGGAGCCTACAACTCAAATCCACAGCCACCTAGCTTTGATTTAGCACCTAGCTCAGCCCCTCTTCAACTTGTTGCGTGTAGCATGTTCAAACTAGGCAATCCAAGGTGAAGACAACCTGTTGACGCCCAGAAACTGGCCTCTAGACATGTTTCAGGTTGTTTTCAGACGTCTCGAATCACGGTGAGTAGAATCTCACTCCCAAACGTAAGAATAACTCTAATAATTGTATGTTTTGGTTGAAATCGACGTTATTCGCAGATGTCAGCGTTTACCTAGGTGCCTGGCAGTGTCGACATTGTTTAATTTCTAAATTGCACATTTTATTTATTTACGTTCACACGATGCTAATTATTTGATTTATGTGTGTGAATTAGATTAGTGAAATTACCCAATTTATCAAAACCTAAATTACTCAGTTAAAGGTAGAAACCAGTAGCACACGACCAGTAACTGGACAGTTTGGGTCTAAACCCAGGCTGCACAATTTTAATAATTCAATTGATGCACGATTACAAAGAAATGACGATGACATGAAAACATTCAAGAAAACCTGGTTGCACGCTCCCTACTATACTTAATGTGAGTAGTTTAATAACTATACAAATTGACATGTTTTCCAAAGAAATTATTTGAAATTCTCAATTAATATTAATAACTCATGACATAATAAGTAATTTAACTCTTAATTGAGTTATGTGATGCACAACTCTGATCTTGGGCTGATGTGCATGATTTTTGAGGAATTACAGATAATTTACAAGTGCTACTGAAGATTACTCATATATCGAGTAATTAACTCTTATTAGTGTGTTACGATGTTCAATTGTATGATTTCAGTGTATATGTGCCAAGTTGACCTGAATTCTATTTATTTAAGAATTTTAGTCTGTCTGCATGCATAATAATGTTGATTTCTCAATAAATTACAAGTGGGCATGTATTTAGTTTATTTAAGAACTTGAAATCTACCTGCATGCTTAATATGTCGAATCTCTCAGCATTTGCAATGCTTGAATAAACTTCTCTGTCAAATTTAGAACGATATTCATGTCGTATTGTAAAGTTCAAATAAATATACACGGTACCATAGAGATACCAAAGCCAAGAATAAGTAAGAGAGAGATGCAATGTAGTAAGAGATTTTCTAGAATAATAAAATAATAGATTTAAGGGCCCTGACACCGTAGAATCCCTATGAGAGGTCTGTGCCTTAGGGATGAAATGACCTACCCTGGCGGTGTGTCCAGTATATGGGGGTCGGAACGCACCCACAGAGCGTGCGAGGAGACGAAGCCCTTGAGGAAGTCTCCTAAGAAAAGATAGGTTACCCAACATGAATCAGAAATCCCAGTGGTAACCCAGAGGTACCCACAGAGTGTACCAAGTTGAGGCCCACAGAACATCTCAGACCCTCCACCTGTGTACTCGGCCTAGAGGAGGAGTCCAGTTTATGGCACCATAGGAGTGTCGAGGCCAGAGAGCCAGTTTTCCTATTGTAGACTAGGATAGTAGTCAGACTTAGCTATCTCAGGGTGTCGGCTAAGTCTTGTACGGTGGGATCATAGTTCACTATGAGTCTTCATATGTAGAGTACACTGCATATGATCAGGGCATAAGATAAAATATGTTCATATAGGTTCATAGAGTTTCTATAAGTTAAAGAGTTAAGAAAGATTTGAGTTAGTTTCGCAGCAGTTTTCCTTTAAATGAAATTTTAGTATTTTCTATTAATTAATGGTATATACAGCTTTGCAGTAATTGTTATCATAATGAAATGTTGACATCTCCTATTATTTAAATTATATTGCTTAGATATGCTCAGTATAGTATTATTTGGTATTTTATTCCAATTAATAAACATAAATGAGTTATTTGCGATGGTTGGGTGAAATTCTATTCACTGAGCCAGTAGCTCACCAACCTACTGAAACATTGTTCAGGTCAGTGTCAGTATGAGGAAGTTGAAGGATCATATCACCCAAGTACTTAGAAGGTAGTTCGTAGTTAGTTAGAGGTATCTCAGTCCTTTTCCCTTGGTCCTTGGGCATGTGGTATAGTAGAGAGAGAGAGAATGAAATGTAATATGTAGTTTAGTTTTCAATTAACTGTTGCACTTTATATTCCGCAAGAAAGATGTAATATGTTGTTTAAACTCTGAGGTATCTTTCAAGATTTATAAACAGTAAGTTTGCTTCTGCAATTTTAAGTAAGATTTCAGTATTGTCCAAATTATGAGATTTTCCTTTAGATAAATTTTAAGTGATTAAGAAAGAAAAAGTTAAGGGTGGTTTACCGAGGGTGACTCCCCAGTCTCCGGGGTCATTAGAGATGGCATGGGGATCAGGGCGTCACACTATGCCATATATCATATGCAGTTTCACATGAGGAAATTCTATTGAATTCACTTACTAAAATAGAACAATATAAAATACTTACAGCCTTGGCATTAAGTTGATCTTGCTTTACCGTATTGATATCCCATGTAGCATACTCAGTTTCTGGAAGCTCATATGGTGTAGACACCATCCTCCAAATCTCCCAACTGATGCCTTGAAAATAAAATTGCATCCTTCTCTTCCAATAGTTTTAATTGCTTCCATCGAATGGTGGTGGATGAGCTACGTAGGTTCCCTCCAGGTTCAAGTTGTTTAGCACACCATCCCCCATGCTTCAAGACCTGTTAAGGTTCCTTGAAGACCTACTTTGATACCAATTGAAAGATCTAGATGGGCTGAATATATATTTTTGGAGTTTTAAGGTTAATTTAACAATTTAAAACACTTGAACAATAAGTAGGAGGAAACAAGGAAGACACAAGGATGTAGAGTGGATCCTACCTTAGAAATCTAAGGTAGTCAGTCCACTACCCGATTGTTTCCAACTGGGATTTTGAAAGCAACTTATTTTATTGCCTCGTGAGGATGTTACACAAAATACAATTGCTTTCCTACACCCTTGTAGTAGCCTTCACCTGAAGTAGCCTTAATCCTCCTAGAAGCAGCCTTCTGAAGTAACTCCAAGACCCCCTTGAAGTAGCCTTCACCTGAAGTAGCTTCAATCCTTGAGGCAACCTTATGAAGTAACTCCAAGTCACCGAGAGCAAACTTCACCACCTTGAACTAGCTCCATGAACCTCCTTTCAATAGCCTCCAACCTAGGAGTAGTCAAGGAGAACAAAATACAATAAAAGGAATAAGATTAGAAGAAAGAAACAATGTTACCAATGAGTACATCGCTTTGATCCTATATCAAGCGTATTGATCTCATATCCACTATAGATGAATGTGGTAGTGTAGTGGCTAGGAGATACTAGGCTATAGGACACTAATGTAAAGCTCAAAGTAACAAATTGCAAGTGTATTTTTGCTTGTTGCTCACTAAGAATGAATCTCAAGTGTGATTGTATGCACAAGTGATGCTTTGGGTGTCCTAAGGCCTCTCCTATTTATAGGAATAGGTTAAAAGTGCTTAGGGACATTCTAGACACTTTCTAGGGTATTCTTAGTGCTCAACTAGCCGTTAGGTGTCCTTAAATTATATTTCAATGCTAGTTGTTTAGTGCTGAAAACTGCAGTCCAGAATTTTTATCGATCGAGAAGTTTGTCGACCGAGATGTTCTCGGTCGAGAAGTTTGTCGACTGAGTGTTGGTTTGGAGTAAAAGTGTTCAAAGGCTAGTGTGACTTTCCAACCACCAACTACTCTCAGTCTAACATCTATGGAACCTATTCAAAGGTTTATCTCGATCAAGAATGTTGTCAACCGAGGAATATTCTAGTGTTACTTGAGTAGGTCAACAATTAGTGTTCATGAGTTAGACTGGGATGATTCTCGGTCAACGATTTTGTTGACCGAGAGTGTTGTTGGCTAAATTGGACATTATTATAATCCCTTTGTTTTGATGATGACAAACATTTCATTCTTGTGGATCTAACGTGCTACTTCAGTGTTGCAGGAACAAGGTGGATGACAAACCTTTGGAAGATCTACATGCTCAAAATGCTTTAATATCATGATTGCAATCAAATGTAAAAACTTGTACAAGTATATAATGTACAAGTACTTAGATATCATGTAAATCAAGAGTTTAGATCTTCCCTAGCCACACACAACACTTAGATAGGTCATCCCCTATAATAGTATCACAACTACACACTGATACCCACACTTAGTACATAGTTCAAAACATTGAATCAGAGTCATTCTCGGTCGACAAACTTTTCAACCGAGACACTCTCAGTCGACAAACTTCTCGATCGAGACACTCTCAGTCGAAAATCTCCTCGACCGAGAATTGACCCAAATAGCCATTAGACACAGTAGAGAAGGTAGTTGGGAGTTGGAATCGAACGTTATATACACTTGCTCCAGACTGTCCCTCGGTCGACAAAGACTTCGACCGATAGGACTCTCGGTCGACAATTTCTCGACCGAGACTGTCTCTGTCTGCACTTTTTAGAATTAATTAACTAACCGTTGCTAAAGCAATTAGTTGACAACTAACGACTAGTTAAGCACTAAGAACCCCCTAGAAAGTATCTAGAACGTCCTTAAGCACTCATAGGCCATTCCTATAAATAGGACATGCCTTAGGACACCCAAAACACATTGTGCAATATTTGAGCATACATACTTGCAATTGGCAATCCTTTCTTGAGAGCAATTGAGCAACTCCAACATTTGCTATTTGTTTCCACTGCTCCAAATTTGTGTCCTATAGGCTAGCATCTCCTACCCACTGCACTTCCACTTCCATACACATTGGTTAGGAGATCAAAACGCTTGATATAGGAAATCAAGCCTTGTGCTACAACGGTAATTGTAATTTTCATTTTCCTTTCTTATTCTTTCTTATTGCTTGTACTATCCTTGCTACTCCTAGGGTTGGAGGTTGCGGATTGGAGAGGGTTTGATCTTCTTGGTGGAGAAGGAGGACTTTGGACTACTTCAAGAAGGTTGTCTCAACGGGAAGCTACTTCAAGAGGAAGGCTACTTCAAGGGGGAGCTTGAAGTTACTTCGAGGAAGGCTGCTTCAAGGTTGGTGGGACTACTTCTAGGTGAAGGTTGTCTAAAGGGTGGTGAAAGTATTTGTAATTTTATGTAACATCCTTGCAAGGTAATAAAATGTAAATACTTTCAAAATCCCAATTGGAAACAATTGGGTAGTGGATTGACTCCTTTAGTTTTTGCTAAAGGTGGAACCACTCTAAACACCTTGCCTCCTTCTTAAAGTTTCAATTGTGGTTGCTTGAGTTGAATTATTATTAAAATAACTATAAAACCCTATTCACCCCCCCCCTCTAGTGGTTTTTCATTTGGTATCAGAGAAGGCTTCAAGGATCTCTAATCGAGTCTTGAAGAATGGAGGATGGTGGTGTCTACAACCGCAAGCAAAGGAGAAGCTTGGACCAATCTTCAACAAGTTGTAATTGGTGTTTAGGAACAAGACACACAACACCTAGCTGTCCATGGAGGTTAAAGAAGGAAGATGTGCATAAAGAATGCCTTATTGCTACAATAAGTGAAGAAGAAGAGGTAAGCCTTTTTTATTTATTTAAAGAAGAGTTAATTGCTAGCCTTCAAGAGATACATGATAAGTATATTGAGTGCAAGAAGAAATTAAAGAAATCTAATAAATCAAATGATGAGTTACATGCTAAACTTCTTGCTCTCACATCTGAAAATGGAAATCTGTATGCTAAATTAAATGATCTTGGATTTGAAAAGGATAGTATTATTTCTAAAAATAGTAATTTGAAATCATCTCTAAGTGATTGTAAGGTGAAGATTTTTACTCTAAAAACAAATTATGATATCCTTTCTCAAAAAAAGGTTGGACTGCTTGCAAAGTTAAATGATTTTCAAACTCAACCTATGTTATGCACTCATCTAGATTATGATACTATTGTGAAAGAAAGAGATTCTTTATCATCTAATCTAGATCAAGCAAAGTTAGATATCAAAAAGAGAATGGATGAGATTACTAAGTTACAACAAGAAGTTAGTAGCTTAAGAAATAATGATGTTCTTGATAAGATATTAAATGATTCTCATGGTCAAATTGGAAGGAGAGGACTAGGTTACAAGCCTAAAGGAAAATCTTATCAAAAACCTAGTGGGGGAAGGACACCAGTTCCAAATACTCAATCTATGTATGTACCTAAAGGCAAGTATACATATGTACTGAAGAACAATCTAGATCAAACTCATAAAAAGAGAAATGAGATTGATTCTATATGTTGTCATTATTGTTTGCGTCTTGGACATTATTCCTTCTCATGTCCTTACAAGAAAAAGGATGTTGAGCTGGTATGGGTTCCAAAACCCCCAAACTAAATAAATTAAATTAAGTTGAGATATGACCAAAGACCCTAAATTTTATATCTTTATGTCTATCTCAACTTAACATAATAACAAATTGATTCAAGTAATTAAAATTTCTAACTTGAAAATACACATTTTTAAATAAATCTGCAGCGACACATCTTTAATAACTTGTTCTAGTTTGGATTCCTAAAACCTAGAGATTTGAATATGATTAAGTTAAGATTTGACTTAAATGTTACTTTGATACTTAATTGTTTCATCTCAACTAAATTGAGTTTTAAATTGCATAATTGAATTGGAAGTGATCTATGTTTTACTTGGAAATAATTACTAAAAAACAATACAGAAATAGTCTCGGTCGAGAAAATGTTCGACCGAGAACACTGTCGGTTGAGAATTAGTCGACCGAGAAGGTTACTATTTTCAAGCTTGCAAAAATCTGATAAAACCTGTACAAACAGAAAAATACTCGGTCAAGAAAATCTTCGACCGAGATAAATTCGATCAAAGAAAAGTTCGACCAAATCAAGTTCTGTTGAACCTGTTCAATTGATCTAGTTTGCTATCAATTTTCTATTAATGATTGATTTAATATGCAAATCAAGAACGAATCTTGGAGAAAATTCTTTAAACATATAGCATAAATTGCAAGTTCATTTTTAATTGCTATAATCTCCTACATGGTTTGACTTAAAACTGAAAATTATGAACCATGTTGATTTAATTACTGTTTTATAATAATCCACATGGTTTGTCCTAAGTATTCCTTGGTATATCCATATAAAAACCATGTGTCTTGAAATTTGCTTTTAAATGATCATCATCATTGTATTTCAAGAAATTATGGATATGCTTCTATTGTTTCATCATAATCATTATAATTATGAATATGCCTTTACTGTTTCACCGTAATCATTTTGTTTCATCTTTTACTTGGTTCGCCTAAAATGATCTTTGATCTATATATAAACCATGAATGGATATTGTTTTCAAAATAATCATAGTGATTCAGTTCATCACACGTAAAGATGATATTATCATTGAAAATGCAATTTTTGCATTAAGATAAATCTCCATGGCACAAATGCATCTTAACATATCAGTTAAATGATTATCTTATGCTTAGCTTATGGAAAATGATATTCTTGAATAATACTCTACAAGCTATGTTTCAAATATTCGATCAAATAGATCATTGAAAATGCTTAAATTGGAAATTTTTAGAAATTGCCTCTTGGTTGAAATCAAGTTTGACCAAGGGGCGCCATCGTCGAAGTCAAGGTCGACCTAAAATAAGCTTGACCAAATGCTTATTTGTAAATCATTTTCTTGCAATCAATCTTAGTATATTGAAAACAAGACTTTAGTACATAGCTCTCATAAAAGGTTAACTTATTATGATCTAATGCTTATTATGACCTTAGAATCCTTAAATTATCTTGATTATAAGATTAAGGGGGAGTTCACAAAAACTTTGTAAACATCTTAAAGAAAATTTGAAACTAGTTATGACCTTAGTATTCTTAAGGTAATCTTGGCTATGAAAATAAAGGAGCCTACAATATTCATGAATGTGAGATATATCTTGTTCTTAATGGAGTTCTCTAAACAAATTTGGGCTAAAGATCCCCTGTATTTGGTTAGAGATACATTCATGTACTCTACTATAGGCGTAAAGGATTCTCATGTCATTTTCAGGGCTTAACATCCCTTATAAAATGGATGAGAAATCAATATATGTATCCATCATGAGCTTAAATGGATCTCATGTCATTTTTAGGGCTTAACATCCCTAGTAAAATGGATGAGAAATCAAAACACATATGCCATGAATCTAAAAGGATCTCATGTCATTTCAAGGCTTAACATCATTTGCAAATGATTGATAAATAAATTGTGGCTAAATTTGACAATAAGTGGTTTGCATCCCTTGCTTTTAAAACTGAATATCTTCTTAAGGGGGAGCATCTAATTATCAAATTAAGGGGGAGAATTACCAGACACTAAATGATTATCTTGTTTATCTTTTTGAAATGACAAAGGGGGATAAATAATATAAAATCAAAAAATACCAAATACAATGAGTTATAAAATAAGTTTCATAATCTCTCGGCCAACACACACTAGCATACAAGAGAATGGCTACAAAAGGTAAACTTTAGGTATGAAACTTATATGATTTATATTTCCTTCTTTTATATTTTGGAAATGTTTGGCATCTTCAAAACGGGGGAGTTTGTTGGCTAAATTGGACATTATTATAATCCCTTTGTTTTGATGATGACAAACATTTCATTCTTGTGGATCTAACGTGCTACTTGAGTGTTGTAGGAACAAGGTGGATGACAAACCTTTGGAAGATCTATATGTGCAAAATGCTTTAATTTCATGATTGTAATCAAATGTAAAAATTTGTACAAGTATATAATTTACAAGTACTTAGATATCATGTAAATTAAGCGTTTAGATCTTACCTAGCCACACACAACACTTAGATAGGTCATCCCCTACAATAGTATCACAACTGCACACTGATACACACACTTAGTACATAGTTCAAAACATTGAAACAGAGTCATTCTCAGTCGACAAACTTCTCGACCGAGACACTCTCAATCGACAATCTCTTCGACCAAGAATTGACCCAAATAGCTATTAGACATAGAAAACAAGGTAGTTGGGAGTTGGAATCGAACGTTATATACACTTTCTCCAGACTGTCCCTCAGTTGACAAAGACTTCGACCGACAGGGCTCTCGGTCGACAATTTCTCGACCAAGACTGTCTTTGTCTGCACTTTTTAGAATTAATTAACTAGCCGTTGCTAAAGCAATTAGTGGACAACTAACGACTAGTTAAGCACTAAGAACCCCCTACAAAGTGTCTAGAACGTCCTTAAGCACTCATAGGCCATTCCTATAAATAGGACATGCCTTAGGACACCCAAAACACACTTGTGCAATACTTGAGCATAGATACTTGCAATTGGCAATCCTTTCTTGAGAGAAATTAAGCAACTCCAACATTTGCTATTTGTTTCCACTGCTCCAAATTCATGTCCTATAGGCTAGCATCTCCTACCCACTACACTTCCACTTCCATACACATTGGTTAGGAGATCAAAACGATTGATATAGGAAATCAATCCTTGTGCTACAACGGTAATTGTAATTTCCATTTTCCTTTCTTGTTCTTTCTTATTGCTTGTACTCTCCTTACTGCTCCTAGGGTTGGAGGCTACAGATTGGAGAGGGTTTGATCTTCTCGATGGAGAAGGAGGACTTGTGACTACTTCAAGAAGGTTGTCTCAAAGGGAAGCTACTTCAAGAGGAAGGCTACTTCAAGGGGGAGCTTGAAGTTACTTCGAGGAAGGCTGATTCAAGGTTGGTGGGACTACTTCTAGGTGAAGGATGTCCAAAGGGTGGTGAAATTATTTGTAATTTATGTAACATCCTTGTGAGGTAATAAAATTTAAATACTTTCAAAATCCCAATTGGAAACAATTGGGTAGTGGACTGACTCCTTTAGTTTTTGCTAAAGGTGGAACCACTCTAAACACCTTGCCTCCTTCTTAAAGTTTCAATTGTGGTTGCTTGAGTTGAATTATTATTAAAATAACTATAAAACCCTATTCAACCCCACCCCCCCCTCTAGTGGTTTTTCAAGTGTCTCGGTCGAGAACTTTGTCGACTGAGAATGTCCTTGTTTCAATGTGTTGAATCATCTACTAAGTGTATGTATCAATGTGTAATTGTGATTCTTAAGGGAGGATCTATCTAAGTGTTGTGAGTGGATGGGGAAGATCTAATGCTTGATTTACATGATATCTATGTACTTTTACATTATATACTTATACAAGTTTTTACATTGAGTACAATCATGAAAAAAGTAATCTAAGCATGTTGATCTTCCCGTTTGTAATATTCTTCAACTATCTACTACCTTATTTGTTTATCCCTGAAACACTCAAATAACAAGTTAGATCCACAAGAATGAAATGTTTGTCATCATCAAAACAAAGGGTTTAAGAATGTCCAATTTAGCCAACAGGGTTTGAGTACCAAGTTGATGATGACAGTGTCTACTTTGGAAAACTAGGAATGGTTTGCGATCTTTGTGGAGTTTGTGAGGTAGATAGAGAGGTCTATTGTACAAAAGTGTGAGGCTAATGTTAAGAAGAGACTAGATCTATTTTAAGGGCAGTCTTCTGGAGGATTCAAGAAGCCTAGGTTTTTGTCACCTCAGTCTCAGTAGAGATCTGGAGTGCCATCTAAATGGTCAATCGACAAGGGATGAGGCCATAGTTTTCCAATAGTAGGAGCTTGTAGTACAGCATCAATGTCGGTGACAGGGCCACCTAGGCCATGGTATGAGAGTAGGACCTACTACAAGTGTGGGAAAATTGGGAACACTAAGTAGTTTTGCATTGTAAAGGATGAGGAGGTGACACAGCAGTTGAGGCAGTAGAAGTAGGGTTCCTAGCGGTAGTAGTTCATTGGTGTGGTGGAAGAGGACACGGTCAGGCATCACTGGTAGGATCTTCTGGGTAGGCCAGTAGAGGAAGAGGATGACAATAGGTGATGGCTCTATTCTATGCCATGAATCAGCCATAGGGAGTGGTCAATCAATGGGTCGTGACTGGTCAGATGGAGCTTTTATTCCGATTTGTCTGCATCTTCTTTTATATCTATTTTAGTTGACCCGAGTGTGATGCATTCTTTTATCACTTGAGAGGTGATAGATAGTTGTTCTTTGCATGTTAGTCATAGATTTGATAGTCTCCTTCTAGAAACCAATCTTGTTGGTGTCATTGAGTTATGGGAAGTGTGTCCATCTTGCATTCTTTCTTTCTCAGGGTGCAACATTCAAGTGGACCTTATGCCACTTGACATTCATGGATTCGATGTGATCTTTGGGATGGATACCTTGGAGAAGTATTGGGTGGTCTTGGATTGTAGTTTCAAGGTGGTGACATTCTTTGACGGTGATGTTTCGTGGATCTTCCAAGGAGATAGGAAGATACTACTAGCATGTTTGGTGTTAGCGATAATAGTAGAGAGGCTGATGAGATAGGGTTGTGAGGCTTTTCTGGCACATGTGGTGGATACCAAGGTGAGGAATCCTAGTAATCAGGAGGTTCCACTTGTTCGAGAGTTTGAATATGTGTTTCAAGACAAGTTTCCAGACGTTCTCCCTCCTAGAAAAATTGATTTTGAGATCAATAGTGTTCCTGGTACACAGTTGATAGTGCAGTCACCATATAGGATGGCATCGACAGAGATGCAAGAGTTGAAGAAGTGGTTGTAAGATTTGTAAGAGAAGGGCTTTATAAGACCAAGCACTTCCCCTTGGGGTGCTTTTGTGTTGTTCGTGAAGAAGAAGGATGGTTCTATGAGGTTGTGCATCGACTATCGGTAGTTGAACAAGGTTACGATCAAGAACAAGTACCCTTTGTTGAGGATAGATGATCTATTTGATTAGCTAAGAGATG
Organism: Alisma plantago-aquatica; assembly: GCA_963693085.1. NCBI lineage: Eukaryota > Viridiplantae > Streptophyta > Magnoliopsida > Alismatales > Alismataceae > Alisma > Alisma plantago-aquatica. The sequence goes on from OY856411.1 coordinate 1,285,694,358, forward strand.
CTATAGTGTTCTTGAATATAGATATGAGATCAACATACCATCAGTTGTGGATCAAGGCAGATGGCATACCCAAGTTAGGTTTTAGGACTCGGTATGGTCACTACAAGTTTGCGGTTATGTCGGTCAAACTAACCAATGCATCGGAAGCATTAATGGACCTGATAAATAGGGTGTTCTGGCCTTATCTAGATCAATCTGTGGTTGTGTTCAACAATGACATCTTGATATATTCCAAAGACAACCAGCAGCATGAGAAACATCTATGCCTATCGATGACGTTGTTGATGCGGTACAAGTTGTACGCCAAGTTCAGCAAGTGTGACTTTTGGCTGAAGGATGTGTCTTTCCTTGGGCACATCATATTTATGGAAGGTGTTTGTGTGGACCCTAATAAGGTATAGTTAGTGTTAGAGTGGGAATAGCCTAAAACATCGATGAAGGTTTGTATCTTATTAGGATTGGCATGGTACTATAGGAGGTTCATTAAGAACTTCAGTGTTGTGGTGTTACCCCTAACAAAGTTGACAAGGAAAGGTGTATCATTTTTCTGGGACAATTGGTGTCAGCATTCTTTCCAGCTTTTGAAGGATAAGTTGACTGGTGCACCAGTGTTAGTTTTGTCAAAGCAAGGGAAAGGCTACATCGTCTTTTGTGATGTGTCGAAGAATGGTTGGGGATGTGTGTTGATGCATGATAAGAATGTGATTTCTTTCACTTCGTGACAAATCTTAAGAAACACGAGAAGAACTACCTGAAAATTGATTTGGAGCTTGTAGTGGTGGTTCATGCCTTAAATATTTGGAAGCACTACCTTTATGGCGAGAAGTGTAATATCTTCACCAACCACAAGAACCTTTAGTACGTCTTCTCAAATTAGGAGTCAAACATGCAGCGGGATGCTGGATGGAATTGATCAAAGACTATGATTGCACTATAGACTACTATCCAGGGAAGGCAAATGTAGTTGCATATGCCTTGAGTAGGAAGTCTTCTTCATCGTCATTTGTTGATAAGGCACAATTGAGTTCTTTATATGCCATAAGTGAGACATGTTGGTGTCTTTGGGCCAGGTGAATGTACAACTAGAGGTCTCCTTTTTGGGAGGATTGTTGCATAGTTGTAGGTGAAGCCTACATTGAGACAGCAGATTAGAGATGCACAACGTAATGATACCATGATACATCAGATTCGATCAGAGTTTGGTATCCAGAATCTTGAGGTCTTCCATTTGACAAAGGATGGGACATTTTATTTCCATGGCAAGATAGTGGTTCATGTTGTTGATGGTATGAGGAAAATGGTTTTGGAGGAGGCTCACTCCTCGATGTATGTTATGCATCCAGGAAGTACCAAGATGTACCATAATCTAAAAGATTTGTACTGATGGCCCGGTTTGAAGCATGACATGGCTGAGTTCATGGCAAAGTGTCTTATGTGTCAACAGGTCAAGGTTGAGCATCAGAAACCTATAGGGACGTTGCAACTGTTGCCTATACCATAGTGGAAGTGGGATCATATCACTATGGACTTTGTGGTTGGTCTTCCTATGATAGCCAAAGGTCATGATTATGTTTGGGTGATAGTGGATAGGTTGACCAAGTTAGTGCACTTCTTGCCAGTGAAGACGACATTTATAGTAGAGAAGTTGGAACAAATATATGTGGATGAGATAGTGTGGTTGCATGGTATACCATTTACTATAGTGTCATACAGAGGTCCTCAGTTTACAAGTAGATTTTGGGAACATCTGCATACAGCCATGGGTACATAGTTGAGGTTCAGTACAATGTTTCACCTACAGACTGATGGCAGTCTGAGAGGACTATTCAGACCTTAGAGGATCTGTTGAGAGCTTGTGTTTTGTAGTTTTGGGCAATTGGGATGTGCACCTGAGCCTAATAGAGTTTGCCTACAACAACAACAACAATCAAAGGAGCATCGACATGGCACCTTATGAGGCTTTGTATGGGAGGTGGTTTAGGTCTCTGCTTTGCTGATAGGAAATAGGTGAGTATCAGCTTTTGGGTCATGAGCTGGTACAGCAGAAAATAGAGAAAATCAAAGTGATAAAGCAGCAGTTGAAGGCAGCCCAGGACCGACAAAAGACTTATGTTGATAATCACCGTAGTCCCTTGGAGTTCGAAGTAGAAGACAAGGTGTACCTTAGGGTCTCTCCTTGGAAAGGTGTGCTATGGTAAGAAGGGTAAGTTGGCTATCAGGTCTATGGAGCCTTGGCATACAAGTTGGAGTTGCCTCTAGAGTTGCACAGGTTGCACCATGTTTTCCATGTTACCTTAGGGTCTCTCCTTGGAAAGGCGTGCTATGGTAAGAAAGGTAAGTTGGCTATCAGGTCTATGGAGCCTTACCCTGTGGTAGCACGTGTTGGGAAGGTGGCATACAAGTTGGATCTGCCTCTAGAGTTGCACAAGTTGCACCATGTTTTCTATGTTACCATGTTGAGGAAGTGTCATCCAAATACCGAGTTAGTGTTGTAGTCTGTGGAGGTCGAGTTGGAAGAGGACAGTCATATGTGGAAGGTCCTATATTGATCATGGATAGGAGGGTGAAGAATTTGAAGAAGAAGAAGGATATATTGTTGTTCAAGGTTTTGTGGCATCATTGTGGTATGGAGGAGGCCATGTGGGAGTAAGAGGATGAGATGTGTAGGAAGTACCTATTTCTTTTTGCGTAGGATTTTGGGGGTGAAATCCTTATTAGGGGTGTATGATTGTAAGACCCCTGACGTAGATTTTGTTTGATCTTGTTTTCTTAGCATAATGAGATGCTTAAAACCTTAATCTAATCATATGATATGTCGTAATAACATGTTACTGACTTATGTTTTTAGTTGGTCCAATTTGAATGTTGTTTGAGTTAGCTATGCTATATGTGTGCTTGTTTTGGACCTAAATGCAATTTACCCATGTTTAGGGTTTATCTTGTGATTTGTCATATGTTTGATGTGCCTCACATGTTTTGGGATCATGTTGGAGAGAGAGGTGCATAGGGGCGCTTTATTGCACCTTGATGTGATATGGAGAGATGTATTGAGACCACGTGTTGATGTTTAGGGTTTGCTTGGATGCACTAGTCTTGGTGTTGACTTCAAGTGGTTGGCTGATGACCTCCTTAGTTTTTAGCGACCATCATGATATACCTTTGTATTTTTTTTTCTTCGGTTAATGAAGTTCTTATATGTAACTGGTGTTCTCTTTGGTCGATGAGCCAAGAAACCCTATATGGGATTCTATGCGACCGATTGACTTGGTTTTCTCTTTGACCATTTAAGTTTTTGGATCAGTTTTCCTACAGTTGATGGCCCCTATAGACCAGGGTGATTAATGAGGTTTCTTTTTCTTAACTACCCTTAATGCATGCATGAGTTTAGTGCTTGCATGACCAAGTTTTTGGAATACAAGTGGCATGTTTAGTTGGACACATAATCTTCCTTCCCTCTCTCTATCCTAGGATATATATACCTCCCTCATTGCATGCAAATGATAGTTTTGCACCCTCTCTTTCTCTCTTGCTTGGAGATTGTCCCTTGTGTTCTTGGTGGAGAAGATAGTTCTTGACCTTGGAGTGGTGGTTGATCCTTTGCATGTGTTGATCTAGGGTTGGAACAACTCATCCTTGGTGATCCTTTGGTGCTCCTTGATCTTGGTAAGTAATCTACCCTCTTGATCTTCTTTCCTTGCAACCCTAACCCTCCCTTTTTTCCCTTGGACAAATCCATTGGTTTTCATGGGGGTGCTTCTTGAGGACTCCTCTCTTCTTGACCAAATCCATGGTTCTCCATGGTAGTGTTGAGTTGAGTTGGATATCTCCTCTCTCTTTCTTATTCTTTTCATCCTAGAGGCTTTGGCTCTCTCTTTCTTATTCTTTAACCTAGGGTTTGCTTCTCTTTTGAGGTGGTGACTAGCTTGGCCATGGAGGTGATCAAGCTAGGTTTTTCTCTCTTCCTTGGAACTTCTTTGCTTGGGAGTTGTTTCTTCACAATAAAGGAAAGTTATATAACCCTCTCCTCGACTATTGTTACACTTAATCTTTGCATGCAATTGATTTTGTTGGTATAGTATGCCCAGAGAGCCAATCATATGATGATTGCAATGAGGCATATTATACTTGATTTGATAATGATAAAGGTAATTTTGTCTATTATATTTGTCTCACTCATGAGATGATGACACATACATGATAGATGTCTAAAGAATTATGTGACTCAATGACATATGTCTTCAGGTTAAGGACCTTAACAATGACACCATATGTATGTTAAGAGTACATACATTCTTGTTATGTCCCTAGTCAGATATTATTGTGGAAGAAAAATAGACAACTGTAATACATAAGACTAGAGTGTGTGTTGACTGATGACAGAGTCTCATTAGTCATGATATGTGATATCAAGTCAAGCACATAGATATATGTTAGAGAATAGTATATCGAACAGACGCACCATGAGAGTGATACATGGTTACCATGGAATGGTAGTCACAATCATCTCGCATAGTGATGGTGGTGATTGTGGTTCTTAGACATGAAATCACTGCACTCATCACATGTCATTGGGTACACTTTGACATCATCAAACGCAGTCCTGAAAATGGGTTGTTATAATGGTGATGATTGGGTGACTTTGACACATGAGGACTTGACTGTAAGTGATAGATATGGGATTTGTCCCTCCTACAAGGAGTATGATATCCAGGGCCCCTTGATAAGTGAGACTGAGAATTGTATGGCCATACTCATGTGATTCAATATATGATATGTGAACTCACATGCATCTTAGATAGTCTGCTCTAGGTCAAGGAACATGGATTGAATGTTGAAGAGTATGACGTTTCATGCCTCGAGTTCAATCCGGATGTGAGAGACAAAGGAACTATACGATCATGGTAACACTAATCACAGATTGTAGGTTGAATTTGTTCTCCAACTTTTTGAGTTACTTGGGTAGCAATGATGAGTTACTAGATTCCACTCATTGCTTGTAATGTCATAAGTTGTTATGAACATTCACTTCCAACGTAAATTGGAACCTGTAGGGTCACACACATAGTATACCCTTGGAAGAGGAGATTTTCCATGAATGATGTTTAGATTGAGACTAAAGGTGTTTAGGTACTCAATTAAACATACAATTGATTGACTGGACTCGGAACTATCAAGTTCAAGTGTTGAACTAGTTGGTTAGAGTGTCAGGTCAATTGGAGACTACATTGGCAATGACAGGACTGCCAATCGACCGATTCACCCTTGTAAGCCAATCGGCTAGTGTGATCCAACCGACCAGTTCACTTGGTGAACCGAGCAGCTCACAGTCCTGCCAATTGAGGAAATTGGGATTTTCCCAGTTGAAGGAAAACTTTCACGTTTCACTTGTTCAATTTGATTGGAATAAGGATTAATCTTTGAATTAATTGGAAACAATTAAGGAAACTCAATTGCAGTCAAGTCTGGGAAGTGAAACGATTGGTTCACTTAGTGAACCGATCATATCACACTTCCAACTGACCAGTTTACTAGTGAACCAATCGGCTCACCTTGCCAAATGACCAGTTCATTTATGAAATGACTGGTTCGCCTGCTGCAGAATTTCTGGATCCTTCTACTCCCGAACAGACTGGGAACCCCGACCCTGCCCTCTACTATAAATAGAGGGGTATTGGGGGATTCTCAGAACACATAATGCATAACATTAGTTGCTCTAAAACGTTGTTGTCCTCTCTGGTTCTGGTAACCTAGAGAGCCCGAGTAAGTGCTACCTGACTAGGGAGGCACAGTAAGGGAAAGACAACTGTAGATAAGCAGGTTGGTGCTAGTACACCAACAAGAGGGTCGTCTCCTTCCTACCAGTTCTTCTAGAATGGCAGGAGTTCCAGGTGGTCCGTGTGGACTATCTGTAGAGGCGGGAGATGTCTAACGCTCAGGAGGACATGTCAGTTGTAGTCTGTGGTGGAGGCCAGAGTCCATGGTGAAGACCAGGAGCTGCACAGACAATGTCTAAGACATGACATTGAAGATCGCACATGGCTACAAGGTATTGTCGCTAGGAAAGCCCTAGGACCAGGTATATCTCGTTAAAACCATCCTTCCCATTACATAGTTGTTGATGCGATCTCCTATTATAGGTTAATGTCCAGTAAAATTTTTGTTTCCACTGCCTACTCTGAGGCCATAAAACCCAACAGTGGTATCAGAGCCACATCAACGTACTATGTTTTCGGATAAATCAATGTGATCAAATTTTGATTTTACTGTCATTTATTTATTGCATACGATGCAAATATTTAAAATGACTAATGTGCATAACCGATTAAATACCACATGCGACCACAAACTAATATACATACATGATATGGTATATATGCAATTGATACGTGTCTCCCTAAAACGGTTTTGATGGTGGATGTGTAGCATGATTATGGCCTATAAACCCTATGTGTGCTTGGTTGGTTATGGTTATTTTCATCTCAGTTTGCATATCCAGCATTTACCGTCTCTTCTACATGTAACTCGAGATAACTTGAGATCCTTTCTCTTCTACCTTTGCTCCCCACGAATGTAACTCGAGGTTTCCCAAAGATTATGTAAAAGTAGGATAGTTTATTTTCTATTACATTGAATAAGAAGACGCTCTACACTAGATGAGCCGACGGCGTGGAGGACTGAGGAGGATTGTGAAGGAGCTAGAACGGCCGGCTGATGGCCCAACCACTTATTGAAGGTGTCCAGACATTGGAGGCCAGGCCGACCAACCAACTGACCAGAAGGTGAGATGGTCGTGTCATAGGATGAGCCGATCAACTCGGAATTGTTCAAGCACAAAGATCTTCATCAACAACAGGTTGCATATGATGTAGACCTTAGATGATCGTAATTCGTTGTGGCTCTAAGGAATTACAACAGGATGGTCATAATCATCGTTTTTATCAATATTGCATGTTTCTTGTTGTGGTTATAGCATGTATATGATACGTACTATATATGTGGTGATTGGATATGTATATGTATACAAATATCAAACCCCTCAAATATAAAAATTAAGTTTAAGATGCCTTCAAAAAGAAACACACATATAAAGCTTAATCAACTAAGTGTGGGTACGCCCTAGCGTGGTGCACTATCTATCTTGTAGAAGTGTGATGGTGAATATGTGGGTCTGCCCTAGCAGGGTGCATATTCATTGTATTGGCGTTTGGGTTGGACTTAACTAGGTGACCTTGATCGGATCAAGCACCTTGAGGCATGAAGATGTACATGACAAAGAGTTGTGCATGACATCTATCAAGAGTTGCATAAGATGCAATTGGTAAAAGTTGCCTACCTAAAAGAATCTAGTTGTGGGTGACAGCCCTAGCTGGTCCATAACTGAGAGGAAGTTAGGATCATGCTCACTAGAAGGTTGTACGCTGCAATCTTCTGAATTGATGGTGAGGTCTATCAATTTCATCAAAATAGTGGGATTGATAATTGATTAAAGGCCTAATTAATATTGTCAAATTTGTCAAATCAAACAAATCAAAAATGTTTTGAAAATTTGCAAAATTCTTTTGTTGAATCTAAATGACAAACACAAATACATTATCATTGCAATCAGTTCATAAACGGGATAAACTTCAAATTTGATTTGGGACCTTTGAGAAGTGTTCTCAATGGTGAGTGTAAACTCTAAAGTCCTTGAAAGACCAGAGCCAGTTGAACCACTCCAAATGTGCCTAAGGCTAAAATTGGATGCTTACTTGAAGTATGCCAATGATTCCTAAGACATCAAGAACCTTATGCTGAGCTATATGAACTATGAGTTGCATAAATAGCTTGAAGCATGGACATTCTTGAGATAGTTATACATCTTAAGAATCATGTAAAGCATGAAAGGTATAATGTCTTCAAAGCGATGTTTGAGTATAATCAGACAGATGGAGATCAAGTATAATATCATATGCTTAATATGATTGTGCATATAGATTAACTATGATAGGTCAAGATTTGATCAAACATATGATACTATAAATCATTATGTGAATCATATATCCAGTTTATCAAATGTTGAGAAACTTGGCCAAACCATTGTTTGGACTGCTTGGCATGTTGATGCCAAAGCATGAATGAAGAAAGGAAAAATATGTGATAATGATCAATAGAGTAAAGTTCATTGACTAAAGCAAGGTCAAAAAGTGTTCTAAAGCCAAGCTAAGGTCCAAATCTTCATCACCCAAGATATGGAGAAGGGGTAAGTATAACAGGGATTATGGCCTTTTTCACTCATAAAGATAAGGAAAGAAGTGGCACCATCGTCACCTATTTGACATTGGAAAGGGAAATAACCTCTTTATAGAGGATCTCGAGAAGATGAAAGAGATAGAGATCTCTACTTCAGGACCTAAGAAGAAGTAAGCTAGAAACTATACTGAGTAAGAGTTTCTACCATTACAGTTACATTATGACATTCATGGGCATGAAATAGAATTAGTGAATTGCTATTATATACCTTTCATTAATGAAAACGTCATACATCTTGTATGGGCAAGAGTGTTATGGACTGATGTTTCATTTTAAAGATATGATCTTTGATGGCAATGCCTATGTCTCACTAACTATACTTGATACTTAAAGAGACAAATGTGTATGACACATGTAATGAATGGCATAAATAACTCAAACTTGAATGCCTATAGTGATGTCATCTAGAGTGCATAAATAAGAACTGCATTTCTAGAAATCCATATGATGGTTATCTAGACTCATTTTGGTTATTGAACCAATAGAGACATGTTGATCTCATTTACTGTGTAAAATGACAAAGGTTCTTCACTAGATGTAGTGGGAGAATGATTATTCTATTAAGGATTATACATATTGATGTGTATAGACCTTTTAGAATAAATGCTAAAGGTAATCAATAGTACTTCAATATATTTACTGATGACCTCAGTAGATATAGCAGTTTCTATTTAATAAAATACAAACATGAATCTCTTGGAGTGTTCAAGGAGATCATAAATGAAGTACATAACAAACTTGGTATAAGTATTAAATTTTGATATGATCCATATGGAAATACTATAAACCAAGAGTTTGAGAACCTTCTGGAAGATCATGATAATGTATCATGATGGACTCCATCTAAAACACAATGATAGTGTATTATGAGAAGTGTATCAGAAAGAAGGAATCACACCTTTTTGAGTCAGAGTGTGATTACTAGCTAAACTTCAAATTTCCTTTTTGGGCACATGCTTAACAGTGGGAATAAAGAGAATCACAAAATGTTGTGGAATCTCAAAGTTCTATAAGTAACACATAGAACTCATGGTTTTGGTAGAACACGCCTAGAGCTTGAATGATATATGATATATTATGGATAAGAAGGCAGTGAGTTGATCATATGATGAGTCAACAGTCTACCTAGAAGCTAATGAGAGCCAAAAATTGAGGTATGGCTTGAAGCCATGAAATCCAAGATGGACTCCATGTACATCAACAAAGTATGACTTTGGTTGATCCACATGAAGGGTTAAAACCCATAGGGTACTTTTGGATCTTCCAGAAGAAGACTGACATGGAGGGTAATTTGGTTGCAAAACATTTCTAACAAGTTCAAGGTGTTGAACATGGTGAAATCTTTTCAGAAGATACCATGGATAAATCCATCTAGATAATGCTTGTCATTGTAGCTTAATGTGACTATGATATTTGTCATATGGATATTAAAACCACATTCCGTAAATGGAATATTGTGCAGGACGTGTACATGACACAACCTAAAGGTTTTATAAATCCAATAATGCAAATAAAGTCTATAAAGTTGCATAGATCAGTCTTTGGAATGAAGCAAGCACCTCAGAACTGGATCTTCAATTTGACAAGAAAGTCTAAGAGTTTGACTTGAGTCCAAATGAAGATATAATGTGTGATTACAAGAATTTAGTGGGAGCATATGTATATTCCACATATTGATGGGGAATAACATCCTTATACTATAAAATCTGGCAACGAAGTGCATTCTAAAAGGTTTTTAGAGAAGCATCCTATGTGATAGGAATCAAGATCTATACAGGTAGATCAACATGTCTTCTAGGAAAGAGAACATACTTTAGCTAGATGTTGAATGAGTTCAGCATGGTGAGAGAAAACTTGTCCATGTTCCATGGAGTTAGTCTCTCAAGAGCCAAGTGTCCCAATTCTTATGAAGAATAAGGAACACATTGATAGATACCATATGCATTCACAATTGGATCTATCATGTATTAACTCATCTTGTTATCTTGTATGTATTGGACAAGACAAGAAAATATGAACTAATTATCTTGTATGTATTAGGCATGACAAGAATATATGAACTCATCATCTTGTATGTATTGGACATGACAAGAAGATATGAATTCATCATCTTGTATGACAAGATGATATAAATATCCAGTTGTCTCGTATGTATTGGACATGACGAATGGATATTTGTCGAACTCCAGTAAGAATTACTAGAATTCCATGAAGGACATCTTTGTGTGCTTGTGAAGTACTAAAAGGATTAGTTCTTTAGTTATGGTAACAAGGAAGAGTTGGGTGTAAAGAGTTACACCGATGCAAGCTTCCAAAATGACAAAATTGTGTTTGACCTTGGAATAAGAATTGTTAGCTGAAAATGTTCCAACATAAAACAACTGATTAATTCTACAATAAGAAGTCGAGTACCTTAGTGTTGCAAACACTGTAAAGCATATTGTATGCATCTAGAAGTTCATATGGATGAACTTGTGGGAGGTTTTGACCATTGATGACTCAGTAGTATTTCTGTAACAACAATGGAGCTAATGTTTAGGCAAAGGAATCTTAGATAGCATACTACGACACTTCCATCTCATATGAGTTATCATACAGTGAGGGGATGTGAAGCATGCAATATACCGACTTGAAGCAAATGTTGCTTACCCGCTATAAAAGCACTTGTGCAGTAGAAACATGATGGACATGTTAAGATCACTTGGAATATGATTTGTGGGTGATTGGCTCTAAGTGCAAGTGGGAGTCTTTTGGTATAGTATGCCCAGAGAGCCAATCATATGATGATTGTAATGAGGCATATGATACTTGATGTGATAATGATAAAGGTAATTCCATCTATTATGTTTGTCTCACTCTTGAGATGATGACACATACATGATAGATGTCTAAAGAATGATGTGACTCGATGACATATGTATTCAGGTTAAGGACCTGAACAATGAGACCATATGTATGTTAAGAGTACATACATTCTTGTTATGTCCCTAGTCAGATATTACTATGGAAGCAAAATAGACATCAGTAATACATAAGACTAGAGTGTGTGTTTATTGATGACAGAGTCTCATTAGTCATGATATGTGATATCAAGTCAAGCACAGAGATATATGTTAGAGAATACTATATCAGACAGACCCACCGTGAGAGTGATACATGGATACCATGGAATGGTAGTCACAATCATCTCTCATAGTGATGGTGGTGATTGTGATTCTTAGACCTGAAATCACTACACTCGTCACATGTCGTTGGGTACACTTTGACTAGATCAAATGCAATCCTGAAACATGGGTTGTTATAACGGTGATGATTGGGTGACTTTGACACATGAGGACTTGACTGTGAGTGATAGATATGGGATTTGTCCCTCATACAAGGAGTATGATATCTAGGGCCCCTTGATAAGCAAGATTGAGAACTGTATGACCATACTCATGTGATTCAATATACAATATGTGAACTCACATGCATCTCAGATAGTCTGCTCTAGGTCAAGGAACATGGATTGAATGTTGAAGAGGATGACGTTCGATGCCTCGAGTTCAATCCGGATGTCAGAGACAAAAGAACTATACGAGCACGGTAACACTAATGACAGATTGTAGGCTGAAGTTGCTCTCCAACTTTCTGAGTTACTTGGGTAGCAATGATGAGTTACTAGATTCTGCTCATTTCTTGTGATGTCATAAGTTGTTATGAACATTCACTGCCAACATAAATTGGAACCTACAGGGTCACACACATAGGATACCCCTGGAAGAGGAGATTGTCCATGAATGATGTTTAGATTGAGACTAAAGGTGTTTAGGTACTCAATTAAACATACAATTGGCTGACTAGACTCATAACTATTAAGTTCAAGTCTTGAACTAGCCAGTTAGAGTGTTAGGTCAATTGGAGACTGCAATGGCAATGATAGGACTTCCAACCGACTAGTTCACCCTTGTGAGTCGATCAGATAGTGTGAGACAAACTGACCGGTTCACTTGGTGAACTGGATGGCTCACAATCCTGCCAACGAAGGAAATTGGGATTTTCCTGGTTGGAGGAAAACTTTCACGTTTCACTTGTTCAATTCGATTGGAATAAGGATTAATCTTTGAATTAATTGGAAATGACTAAGGAAAGTCAATTGTAGGTAAGTCTGGGAAGTGAAATGATCGGTTCACTTAGTGAACTGACCAGTTCACACTCCCAAACAACCGGTTCACTAGTGAACTGATCGAATCACCTTGCTAAACGACTGGTTCATTTATAAAATGATCGGTTTTCCTGTCATAGTACAAACTATTCATGGAATTTTCATATTCTTCTACTCTCGAACATACAGGAAACCCTGACCCTACCCTCTACTGAAATAGAGGGGTACTGGTGGCTTCTCAGAACACACAACTCATAACATCAGTTTCTCTGCAAAAAGTTGTTTTCCTCTCTGGTTCTGGTAATTGAGAGAGCCTGAGCAAGTGATACCCGACTAGGGAAGCACAACAAGGGAAAGACAACTATATAAAAGCTTTCTGAGTTTGGGAGAGTAGGTTGGTGCTAGTACACCAACAGGAGGGTCATCTCCTTCCTGTCAGTTCTTCTAGAATGGCAGGAGTTCCAGGTGGTCCTTATGGACTATCTATAGAGGTAGGAGATGTTTGTCTCTTAGGAGGACACGTCAGCCACAGTCCGTGGTGAGGCCAAGTCCATGGCGAAGACCAGGACCTGCACAGATACCATCTAAGACATGCCATTAAAGACCACACATGGCTATGAGGTATTGTCATTGGTAAATCCCCAGGACTAGGTATATCTCACTAAAATCATCCTTCCCATTACATAGTCGTTGATGTGATCTCCTGTTATGGGTTAATGGACTATAAAATTTTTGTTTTCGCTGCCTACTCTGAGGCCATAAAACCCAATAGATTTATCCATAAATCATGGTTCCAAGTATCTTAGTGATGATATCTATTTTCTAGGGTTTAGTTTTTGTAATGATCCTGAGTAGATTATCTCCCTTGCTAAACATTGATTTATGTGGCTGAATTCTTAAGTGATGGTGGAAGTGGTGACCCTTTCAAGCATGTGTTTGACCTTAGTTTCCTTACTCGTAATTGGGGTTTTATGTTTTTCATAATGATGGAGGTGTTTATTCTTACATGCATGTATTAAATGATGGTTTCCCTCACACACATGGGTTTGCCTAAGTCTTGATGATGACAGATTTAGGGTTTGGTGATGTTCCCCTTCATGAGATTACACCTTGATGGTTTGGTTTCCTCCATGTATGATGGTTGGATTAATGGTTTTAATGATGAACCTCTTGATGCATGGGTTTTAAGTCATTTTCACAGGCATATTTTCCTTGATTTTATGTGTTGATTTGTCATTTATTTGATTAATTATGCATGAAATGCTATCAATGGCATGTTCTATCTAAATGCATAAAATTATGTGGTTTTTACTATTTGAAATGGTTTAATATTTCTCCCGAGTATTTATCCATGTTCTTGTGCAATTTCAGGTACAACTGAGCTTCACATACTCAGTACTACTGATGTCAAAAGTCGGTGGTACCGACTTCACGTCAGTACTAGACCAGAAACTCACCCAGACTCGATACTACTGACACCCAAAGTCGGTAGTACTGAAACCACATCAGTAAGGCGCAAGAAATGAATCATAAAATTCAGTACTACCTAGTCCACCAACTCAATACTACTGAAATGGCATCAGGGAGGCAGAGTTCGAGTGTCCTAACGGCTCGGTGCTATGGAAACAAGTCGATAGTACTGACATTTTGAGAAATCATGGCTACTTTAGAGTCTCGGTAGTACTGACTATAAAGTCGGTAGTACCGAGTCTGCCCGATCAGGCAATCCGAAGATAGCTCTCTAATCCAATGGCTGGCATTATTTCGTACCTTAAGTGATTCCTATGACTTGAGGGGAGTTCGGACAGACCTAAGGAGGTAGTCGTTTTCCATTGCATGACACCATAGAGAGAGGAGAGAAGAGCATAAGACTGAAGGCTTCATTCGGGACGATCTGAGCACCTCCAAAGAGTGAATCTACAGTCAGAAGATAGAAGATTGCACGTACGTCAAAGGGGATCATCTGGACTGACCATTCTCTAGGGGTTACTTTAGTTTTTCTAATGTTTCCCACATTTTTCTCTTTCTCTACCATGTATTCATTAATGAAAACCATGTGGGGCTAAACCCCTTGATTCCTTAGGATCTGGGAGTATCCCGAATATGCATTGTAATTGATTTTTGTGCATTAATATCATCTTTATCCCTATTTTGTGGATATAAATCTATGAAATTGTCTTTTATGTTTATGCTTGGTCACCGTAGATAGATTATCAGACCCTCACTCATTTTGGGATAGAGGTTAAGGGTTGGAAAAGCACAGATTTACCCATTTATTGCACCCCCTTGGGAAAGGTGGAGAATATGGGAGGAGAAACCCAGAGATTAATTGTAAAGAACCTAACTAATCAACCAATTACTATGGAAATGGGATCAGCATTAGAGTAGGTAGTGAATTGCACTATGGAAGTGGGTAGTTCTAGCTAAAGGCTCTTTATCTAGGGATAGGGATAATCAATATTAGTTTGTGTAGTAAATTGCAATGTTATTTGTGGTGAAACCATTGTCTTGAGGAATTCCCTTTAATTTGAGTAACTCAATCTTTAGCTTATTTTGTGTCTGCATTTGTTTCTATTCAATTAACCCAATTCAACTATTTTACCAGCCTAGATGATCATATCATAGTTAGTAGTAGTATTCTGGAGTACGTTTCCCTATTTTCAACTCGGGACTCAAAAGGCCTATATTACTTCAATATGTTCACTTACGTATAACGCATAGTAAACATGTGCCACCTCTCCTTGAGTTTTGATCATTGTTGGTTCTGATTTTATGATGGTGATCATCTTGATTATCTTTTGGTTAAAGAGTGCTACTGGTTTTGGATTGCTAAGTAGGAACCTACTTGTAAGGTTGCTAAGGAGACACTTTTCTCTTTGATCGATGATTTTTAACCATGGTCTTCAGTCTCCAGGGTTTCCCTTCTTGTAGATGTTTAATGTTGATTCTTCTTCGCTCGATGAAGGTAGGGTGGTTTCCTTCGGTCGCCAAGTCCTCTTTTACCTAGCATCTTCAGTTGATTACCTGCCTTGAGTCTCTTCGGTCAAAGACCTGCCTTGAGTTTCTTCGATTGAAGACCTGCATTGGGTCTCTTCGATCAAAGACCTTCCTTGAGTCTCTTTGGTCACTTAGCTTGGGTCCTTGAGGTTGATGATGTTAACCATCTTATGCGATCAATGAAGGGGTTAACCCTAGTCTCTTCGGCCACCCAAGTGGTCTAGATTATGTGGTCGCATAGGATGAGGTGACCTAGTCTTACGATGTCGATAAAGTGTTTTCCCTTATGCAACTCATTGATGTTTGCTGATTCATGTGGTTGTTTCCTGTGGTGGACTCTATGATGTTGATGATTGACCTATGTGCTTCCAATATTGTTAGATACGGTAGAAATTAGGGTTTACATGTCCTTGCTCTTAAAACCCTAATTCAATTATGATGTTTAGGAATCCTAACCCAAATGTAAGAAGATGGTGATACTATTTAGTTTGATTAAGTAATTAGCATGTTAATAAAGTATTTTTGTCTCCTGTGATGTAACCTAATTGGTGATCTGGTGGACATTAAAGTTTTTAATCCCAAATGCTATGCCAACTTAGGTAACATATGTGTAATGTGGTGATTATGAGCCTTAATGAGGCACAGAGAGATAATGATGTTCTGTAGGGAATTATGTGAATTGTCTTATGACATTTGCAATGGTTTTTGTGCTCTAGTTGAGGTGATAACATATGTGTGATGTGATAAGGGATTGTTATCCCATGATAGTTTGATAATGGTGATGGCCATGTGTAAGGCATTGAGGTAGTGGTACATATGGAGAGAAATAATTGAGATAAAAGAAACATCTTTTTATAACAAACATTCACAATTTCCAAATAAAACATATCTTTGCATGCATAAACAATGTAGACAAATATACCTAAAATAGGACCATGACACCATATAATCATGTCCTAGAAATTAAGGGTAGAAACGCACACCCTAGGCAGAATGTGTACGCCCTGTATATGTAGGGTTGTACATAAGTATCATTATTCTAGTCAAACATTTAGCATACATAAGTAGACTGGAATTCCGGTCATAATTCACACCAGGTACTAAAATCATAGAAAGAGGGATCAAAGGACCCATTTAAACAGGATACTTCAATATCCACAAGAGTTTAATTAAAATAAATTAATATGGATATTTGACTTTGGATTTTTAAAAAGGAATAATAGTCAAGTAAATGACTCAATATTGGAATTTAAGTCACAATCATGATAATACCCAAAATAAAATAGGTATTGCACATACATGACCTTCCCGTATAACTCTATCTCTAGGGGTGAGATTAACAAGTCTCTAAAAATTGGCAATGGGAAATCTACAAGGTGCAAGGTACAATAATTTCATTACTATTTGGATCAAATGTTTTCCAATTGGTGCTATTTAAAATTAGGTTCTCTATTTAGGATTTTCTATATTAATTATAAGGTTCATTTCCAATCACATAAGTCTTGATATGTCTAGGTTACATATGAGTTGGTTAATAGTATGCTTTTTTCAATCTAAGTCTTGTGTTTTATTATGTCTCTAGTACCATGTGTGTCTGTATGATTCCTATCATCATATTTAGCATGCATGCTGGCATATGTTATTACCAAATTCTTGAATATGCCCTAAATATGAGTATGTGTTATCTAGATAGTTGAAATTATATTCTAGTATTATTCTAACGTCATCCATACTTATGTTTGCAAAGAAATCTTCTCAATAATATCCCTCATCTCATATCCCATCTCATTCAACATACATATACCTCAATCGATTTATTTCTCATATCCATTTGCATTACTAATTACCATCAAATCTATATGTACACATATGGGAATCTAGGATTCACATGATATATGAAAGATATGATATCAGTTTACTAACTTTTCTTTATTAACATGGATTAAGATTGCACAGCATGCCTTAAAATTTTCAACTGATATGATGTTGTATATTAGTGTTGACTCACTTTTACATTAGTAGTTTGTAGAGAGAGTCCACTAAAACTATGTTCCTTGTGATCTATTGGTATCTGTATATTAATGTACTTGTACCTATTCTAGTTGTAGCTTAGTAAGGTATGTATATTCGGTAGTATCAATATTATGCTTGTGTTTTAAGTGGAAAATATTCTAGAATCCTATAAAGGATAGTGAAATTTCAATGTAATTTACTAACATGTGTGTACTGATGTGTTCTCATAATATATCTTATACATCTTATTTTTCAATAAAACTAACTAGGATTATCCATACATGCATACTACTCAAGGTCTAAAACTACATGTTTAGTTTTCCTATCATTTTTATTTGTTTAAGAAACAAGGTTGTGATCAACTGAGATACAGAAGAGGAAAATTAGCTGCTAAAAATCTTGATAATTTTCATATATATTAGTTCCTAATGATCCTTGAAATTAGTGATCTCTAAATCAAATCATTTGTAGGTCTCGGCTTCCTTAATGTCTACAAATGTTGAGGTATTAATTTGTTGTGTGATTCTATAGACGTTATGATCCTATACAAAGTAGTTAAGGCGGCTAAAGAATGGTTTAGGATCGAGATTTTTGGATGTATGGGTTAGAGAAGGAAGGTGGTAATCTTTCTACATCACCCTCTGGTTGCAAGAAGGGATTGTGGAAGAGTTGGTGATGAACGTGAAGAAACGTAGATGCAAGAGTATGGATCTTACGTATGGTCTTGTGGTGATGGTTGGGTTCAGGGCAAAGAGGAAAAAGGTGTGTGTAGGAGGAAGATGGTTGAGCCAGCCAAGAAAGAAGATCTTAGTGGCGACTAATGACTCATGGACATGATCCAGGGTGTTTGGTATCTCCTAAAGTCATAGGGTGTTGGTGTTGGTGCACTGTAACCTGAAGGATTGGTAGGTGGTGGGGTCATGGATTTGTGGTGGCACATTGTTCCAGGTCATGGTGGAAGCAAACTTTCATATCCGGCTCTACACTACATGTTTATGCTTCCATGGGTAGTGACACATCCATGCTTGTGGGTCAGTGACCTGGCAGAGGTTGGTCTACATATTGTTGATGCATGTATGCATGACTCAGATGCTAGGGAGAAGAAAGAAGAGAGAAGGCAGATGATGGGGTGAGTAGATCAATTGTGGTTAATGGTGGAGATTGGTAGGGCTAACGATGGTGAAGGGTAACTACCGCAATTGGGAACTATCACATCATATTCTGAAAAGAGAATGGGAGGCCATTTTGGTGGTGATGGGGAAATATGAATTGAGAAGAGAGGGAGTATTAGGAGGAAGACAAAGAGAATAGGAGGAAAGAGAGGAAGAAATGGATGGAGAGGAGGTAGAGAAGTGTGGTCCATAGTCATGGTTTCAGTGCAGGACATGTGTTCAAGGAAGAAGAGGTACCCATATGTTACATGTAGAAAGGAAAATGGTAAATGGCACTTAAATGTGAGTGGAACTATTAACAAAAAAATGGATTTTTCACCAATTAAATGGGTGGGAAAAAGAAGCATAGTTGGTATGAAAATTATATATGTTAAATTGGATGTGAGGAATCTGATTTTGGCATCAGTTGTACATTTTGAAAATTTTCCATATTAGATATGAATTAATTTTGTATCAAGTAATCATTTAATGTATTTAATCATCTTAATTAATCAATGGTGACAAGCTATTCCCTATTAAATCAATTTATTTTATCTTTTAATACTATAAGATTCTATAGGGTCAGATTAAATAGAAACATTTAATTGGTTATTCGCATATTGAATTTATTATTAATTTCATTTGGATATGTCATCCTAATATATCATATGTAAAGGATATATCACTTACATTATGTTATTTGACCTCAATTCATCATAATATAACCTTAGTTGGGAAAGAGCTAAATATTATCATAATCATAAGGGGCTGAGAAATAAGGGAGGGTTAAGCCATAAACCTAGATTCAGGTATGTTACACGATTGCAATTTTCTTAATAAGTTTTACTGGATAATGAATATATCTGCATAAGAAACACTAGACCATATACATTCTATAAATAAAAATAAATGAGTTAGAAAACTCAAATGAGATTGTCTTCCTACATAAAGAAGGATGTTACTTAGAGAAAACAAAACTTTGGTATGTGTCAGATACATGTTGTTATCTCAGACTTAATCTAGTCACGAACCTATTGAAATTGATTGTCTTTCTCATGTGTTGACGATGAACAACAACACCACTAATAGGGTCCAACTATCATTAGGTTTCACCACCCAACAGATCGTTAGTTTGGAAGAGAGTAAATCAAGGCATTGTCACTTGCACAAGAAAAGAACTCTACAAGGTACAGTAATGTGGGCCTTGAGGGCTACAATAGGTAGTGAATAGTAGTTAGGGTTGCAATCCCAAACGCAAGTGTTGACTGTGGTTAACCCTAATCACCCAAAAGGCCTTATAAACAACACTCTCATGCTCTCATCGAATTCCCAAAATGGTGTGATCACATGTTCGCTCTTGTACATGTATTACGGATATGAGAGTCACTTTCCAATTTGAGTTATCAAAATTGTTTAATAAAGAATGAAGTAATTAAGTAATTAATTAATTAATTAAGTAGTTGTCCTCTTGTACAAGAAGTGACCAAAGAAGGAATACAAATCCTATGACCCATGAGCCCAGCCTAACTCTACCAAGCGAGTTGAGGCATGATGTGGTGCATGTATGTGTGTGTTGTGGTCACCATACCCACCAAAAGGGTGAGCATATCTTCCTCCAGATCCTTTGAAAACAAGTTTCACATACACTCCTTGCATATAGGGTAGTTCTTCATCTTAAAGTTGGACAATATGGGACCAAAACCATCCTCTCATTTGCACAAAAGACTAGAACAACTTTATTCTTCCACTCTCATATACTAGTTGCATCTACTTAGCCATAACCCATGCTAGCATAATTAGCAAATGCTAATAAAGCTAAAAATTCCCCACAAAGCCTAATGTGTAGAGTGCTCTGCCAGTCATTTATTCATATAGTTCTTTCAGCAGGTGCCTTTGATCTTGAACCATACCTGAGTTATCCAACATATACTCCCACATTAATCAGGTGAACGTACCTCTTGTACCTAAACCTTAGATGTAATAATATTAGTTGTTGTCAATAGAATAAAGACTATGGAAACAAAGAAAAATGATGCATTAAAGTCTATGCATACAAATTAGGAATCATGATTGAAGTCACGGAATAGATCCAATTCCCTTGTTGCGGCCTACAAAACATCAACTATTTAGTTGGAGCCTCCAAGGATTGCCTTCTAGCATCATGTCTAGGACTTGACACCATTCACAGACTAATCTCTTACTAACATGGAGTCATGTCACTACCATGTTTTTAGGTGATAGAAATTTAGATGCACGAAGCGTCAAGTAAAATGCATAGCGGCATCTAATTCACCTAACAACTAGTTATTGCTACATTGAACCCAATTTATGGGATCTTCACTCATTTGGGTTGGATTGTTACTTCCTAAATATAATAACGGGTTACAATCCCTTCCCTAACATGGACTTGTCATCTAATTCTAGGGTAAGACATTTTGTTAAAGGATTGGTTGTGTTATCTTTGTTACCTACGTAGTCTACAACCACAACCCATAAGACACTAACTCTCATACAGACTTGAGGCTAACTTGGATGTGTTTGTACTATTTTTTATTGTACTTAGAACTCCTTTTCTTGGCAATAGTTGTTGTGATATATCAATAACTAAAATTGCAGGAAAAGCTTCTTTACCAATGGTAAAATGGACATAAGTTCATATAGCCATTCACCTTTCTATAGGATTTCATCTAGAGAACACACCTTAACCACAAAGGTGGACTAAGACAATTTTACACCTCCATGCAAAAGCACCTTCTCCCATCAGGAATACATATGAGACATTATGACTCGAAGTTCATGGAAATCCAGATTGCACACTACCATTTGACTACAGAAGTATAATTGTAATAATGGAACTAGTTCCCTTGATATAACTCAATACTCTATCAAGATCTTCCCAGACGTGTCTTGTCGAGACAACTTGTGTATCCACTTAACTTTCTCACACAATTTTTTTCATGTGTAGTTTATAGGTTACATCAAACTTCTGATAATCTGAGTGTGTCATGATCGAGACACAGGAACACTAGTACCATTTATGAACAAGGCATTGGATGAATCACATGGATTCTTAACAGGTTTACGTGATGCATACTCAAACCTTTTCAATATCTTCTCAACATAGTAAGACAGACATAGTGAATAAGAATCAACAAACCTAGTGATTTCAAACCCTTAAATCACATCAGCTACACCCATATCTTTCATCTGAAACTTTCTACATAAAATGATATTGTCCCATTTACTACTTTTATGTCATTGCCAAAAAAGTAGGATATCGTCTATGTAAACACATAAAAATAATGAATCTATATTTGAAATTTTTGTAGTAAATGCACTTATCAAAACAATTAGAAATGAGTCTAAGAGATAATATCACATAATCACATTTTTATAAGCCATTACTTAGGGGCTTGTTTCAATCCATAAAAAAATTTAACAAGTTTGCACCCCATGAAATCATTCCTACTACCCATAAAACCCTCACATTGTTACATATATATATCCTCTTGAAGATTGTCATGTATGAAAGTTGTCTTCATATTTATCTAATGGATGGTGAGATTATAAATGGAAGACAATGTTATAAGAAGATTTTAGCTATTCACAAAACTAAAGAATAGGTATCAAAATTATCTATTCCCTCCCTTTGTGCATATCCCTTAGGAACCAAACTAGCCTTATACTTATTGATTTCTCATCTACCTTAACATTCTTATTTAAGATCCAATTGCATCCAATCACTGAACAACCAGGAGGTAAATCCACCAACTCCCAAGTGTTGTTTGAGAGAATTAATTAGATTTCATCATTAACAGCTTCCTTCCAAAACATAGCTTATGGAGAAGACATAGCTTGTTATAATGATACATGGTCATCCTGAATATTGTAAGTGAGGAACTCACTTCCAAAATCTTTGGAGGTCCTAGGACATTTACTTTTCCTTTTTTCAACTATTTTCTCATAATAATCAAATTCAAAAATAGTATGTTTTGAGTCACCCCCCCCCATTTGTCATCCTTTCCACATGATTAGGAATGGAATGTAGTGATTGAATCCTCTTCAAAAAATTCTTTAGGCACACCGAATCTCATGAGAAAGACATCCTCAAAGAATGTTGCATAACAAAGTTCCAAAAATTTTTGCTATCAATGCCTGGGATTTTATATTTTACAACCAAGAATGTGTAGGCATATATGGTCTCTACATAACACAAAAATGTGGCATCTATCATTTTTGGTCCCAATTTCTTATTTTTGTGATTCGGGACAAGTACCTTTACAAGGCACCCCCACACCTGAAGATATTTTAGACTGGCCTTTTGGCCTCTCCGGAACACAAATAAGATACTCTCTTTATATTTCTGAGAAACACTATTCTGCATTGCAAGCCACACACAAAGACTCCACATAAAGTTGGGTTGATCTAAAGTTTGGAGCATTGTATTTACCATGTCTATTAGGGTTTAGTTCTTATGCTTTCTAATCTCATTGGATCGTGGCAGACAAGAAGTAGTAACCTCGTGTACTATGCCATGTAATTGACATAATTTTGAGAACATGTTCAAGGTATACTCTACCCCCTATCATGCTTTAATGTTCTAAATATCTTATAGTTTGTGTTTCTACATCTTTCTTGAATATTTGATTTCATATAATGCCTCATTTTTACTTTTTAGAAAATAAATGTAATAATATTTAGTAGCATCATCAAGAAATGTTATGATCCCTAGTTGCATTCCCATTAAGTTTGCAAATATCATTATGAACTAAATTCAAATCTCAGAGTTCCTATTCATATAACTGAAAGTTTTTCTTGGTATTTTACCTTGCACACATATTTAATATCTACTTTTATCGATGTCTTATTTAGGGATTAAATCTATATTCACCATATGTTTCATCAATACAAGACCAACATGACCCAAATGACAATGGCATACATCAGATTAAACAAGATTCAAGCAAACTGGATTTCATTCAAATCAAGAATAGAATTTGAAATCTTAAATAGGGTCTTTAAATTATATAACTACCCATTGAAAAAGAATAAACCATGAAAGACACAATTAAGAATAAATTTGTCACATGTTTAATCTATTCTCAAAAAATATCTAATTAAACTTGTACCAATAATATTATGATGCCAAATAGATGGAAAATGTTTGACCATGTGAAGCATCATAACATTTTCTAAAGGAAACTACAAGTGCATGCATCCTTAATCTTCACTTTTTTAGAGCTTATATCATTCAAAATCACCAATCAACCTAAAGAGGGTAGGTAATACTTTAAATAAACATTAAATGTGACCTCATAATTCTATGTTATTGTCACGATGTTATTACTTGAAAGTACTAAATAAATTAAAGTGAATTATCCACATATACTTGCACCAAAATTCTCATTACTTGCAAGATCTCATTTCACCCAAAGTTCTTGCACCAAAGTGCTCATTGTACCTAAGTGCTCATCAACCAAAGAGAATCACTTAATTGACATTACTTTAAGCATTTCTTATAGAATATAATTTGCACCAATGTGCTCATATAACATTATGAGGTATTGATTCGCATGAAATTAGCATGCATCAATGATCAAATTATTGGTGGGAATCGTCAACTTTGTAATGTCTTAATTATGGCCAGTGCTTTTTAATGGTCTTTTTTATGGTGATGTCAGTCATGATATGTGGATTTGGTAACTGCCACGTTTTGATTCTGATATTTGGGATTAACATGGCATTTCCACAACTAAATTATATATAATTGTGGTTGTTGCCACCAAGTCTCTTGCTTTGATTAAGCTCAACCTTAGTATAAGTAGGTATCGAAAGTGGGTGGACTGGTGGTTGTATCATTATTAACATGGTTTCTTAAATAGTTTATATGATTTTCATGATTCTCATTTCTTAACATAAGCATGATGTGTAATGATCAATTTAAAAGAATAGCAATTGAAAACTTCATAGAAGAACATCATATGAGTGAATCTCATTGACCATGTAATGAGTGATAATCAGCTTATCCATAAACATGAGTAGCATTTGTATATAAGCAAACAATAAAACTCTAAACCCTAAATTAATACTTAGTGTTCATGGCCTTGAGCCTTCGGAGAAATACTAATAGTATCTTGAAACCTAATCAATCCTAATTTCATGTTTATAACATAACAATGAATTAATTACACTTAACAAAGGTATATGGTTTTAACTGAATCATGGAAATTATGTTGGCATAAGAGGTCTTTTTATGGATAAATAGGGTTCCTTGTCTCAAAATATTTCTAACAAGTACCTACACATAATTTTATAACACCTAGATAATAATTTATGTTTCCTAAAGTTACAACTAATAAGGGAATGAGAAAACCATTTAAAATCATTTCAATAATCAAGAAACTCATGTGTAACAACTAACGTACCCTCACATAAACTCTTGTACTATCAACATGTGATAGGGTGAAAGCATTAAATTCAGACCTGAATCATGTGGACTATACATAAACAAAACATGTGAAATTCCAAAATTATCCATTTTAGTGTAACAACATATTCAAATGAAAAGGGTATTCGGGTGAAAGATTCGCCTACTTTCTTCCTCCCTGGCACAGTAGGAGGTGAAAATAGCTATAATGGATCTTCTAGTTTCTAATCAAATGTGAAATACAATGACTCTGGATGGAGGATGGGATCTCCATTAAGTTACATGTGTTGTGGAGAGTCGATCAAGATGAAGCTCAAGTTTTTTGTGATCAAGAGCTCAAGAATCTACTCTTGTAGTGACTGACAAACTAGAGAAAACACAACATCATGAGATAAAGGGGGGATGCTAAAACAACAACTCATAATGATTTTTTGAGGATGATTCAAATTGAGAGGGACCAATATGTGTTGTAAAGGACATATAGAACCCCGAAATAGCATGGTAGTGTGGAAGAATAGGGTAGTCATATCATGAAGTAAGATTTGCAATTTTATTGAAATATTGAGAAAAACAAGATCAAATATACATTCATCTTGTCTTAAAGAACATCTTTCCATTAATGAATATAACTGGAAGGCTTGGTCTAGGGACAAGCTCCATCGGTCTGAAGCCAGGGTATGGGGAATATCTAGGCTAAAATCCACTTGACAAAATCATGCGGGAAAGGAAGGAGAAGTGGTAAGAAGGCTTATTTTTAATTAAATTGATTAAGTCGTACTAAGTCAATGGGTTTAGGTCATCATCATTGATGATGAAGCTAGACCCTTCTTGTGGATCCTTGTTTGACTATGATTGAAATTTTGCAATGTCAGATCACTTCTTGGAGTCTAAGGGTGCTCTGGACGTTGTCATTATTTTGAGTGGTGAAGTGGTTGAGGATTCTAAGTTTTTTATTGGAGAAGGGAAAATATTGATAATTGGGCTTTTTGTCTATGAGGAGAGATTGGTCCCAAGTGAGGGTTTACATGGTCTTGGTGGCTTGTTAAAACTATTCTTGGCAAGAAAAATTGGAAGTCATGAAGGAGAGAGGGAGAGAGTGTCTCTAAAGATTATCACTGGCAATTGTTCCTTGATGAATTAGATGTTTGGAATAGGAGACAAAGTCTCCTTCATCCTCTCTCTATTTGATAGCTTCAAGAAAAGCCCACTAGTCCAGCCAGCATGTGATGCGCAGAAAGAAAGAAAAAAATCAAAGACTAAGGTAGGTATATGTTAATTGATTATATGTACTAGATAACTAGGTCATTTATATATATATATATATATAGTAATTCTCTTTTCTTCCCAACACTAATTGACATAGATGGAGTCATCCATTTCCAGTGAAATTTGGCATATTGGATATATACAATATGATCAATTCAGCTATCCATTTAGTTTTCATATTTGATCTAGGGAATCATGTGACTTAAAATATTAGGTACCTAGGATAATTAATGAATTTATCATCATTAAAAAAGATTTTCACTAACGAAATTTGATGATATATATAATATCTAGTTAATGTGCATTTACCAAGAAAGGGAATATATGATGGATTATATGCAGGGTCATTTTCTATTTAAATGCTAACTAGTCATCATTGCCTAATTACGGCAAAGGTTTTGTGTAATATTTGACTATAATGCAAACCAAGATAGGATTATCATCATCATGGGTTAATATAGGGTTATAGATATCTAAGAACCATATTAAATTATGATAGGCATATATATGGCCTCAACTAGGATCATTAAACACATGAAGGTCAAATCTAGTCAAGTTAGGATATCACATGATTAAATGTAACTGAAATTTGGGACTAAGGTTTTTCAATTGGATTTGTTTCTAGGATGAAATTTTAGGGCTGTTATAACCTACCCACCTATAGTCATTTTGTTCTCTAAATTTTCATCTGCTAACATAGTACTACCCACCTTAGGATTTCACATACCTCCATGTGCTTGAGCATTTTAATCTTCTCATAAACATATACATATCCTTAACACATTAGACAAATTCAAGTTCCTAAATAATGTTCCACAAAGATAGTGCCTCGTTAGAATTGAATCCATTTCATCTTTACTCTTTTGATTAATCACTCCTAATACTATCAAAATAAATCATTAATAGTATCTTATTATTAAAATTGTTCAAGATCTCATTTATCTTAGTAGCTCCATTCTTATAAATTAAATTATAAATCTATGTCAACTAAACTTGGCATAAATAATGGGTTTTTTTACTAAGTAGTTGTATTAAGTTTATGTGATTATCTAATCTACATCTTCTATATCACCTTTTTTATGACATCCAAGGATAGGTGTTGATCAGGCACATACCCAATGATGTGAGGCCTTATTACACAATTCTCCATGAAGTTCGCAGTGCACATGTCCCATATCACATGCACTAGTCAGAAGGGAAGAGGCACACAATAAGTATTTATTCTCATGAAATACATCTACATCTCTTAATTGGATAGCCATCATTATTCAGAAAATAGAGGACATGTCACTCGCTAAGATAGAGTTAGTATCTGACCAAAATAGATATATATCCCTAATATCCAGGTCCTAGTATCTATAAACCTCAATTATTGGATTTCTAATCAAGGTGCCAACCTTTAACCATTTCTCAAATAGAAGGGGAATCCATTTTAAACTCTTCAGTCATTTCTTCAATCTAGGAAGAATAAGTAGATCTTAACCTAGGACCTACAGGGACATCAAACTAATTGAGAACCATGAGAGTGCATAGTGGTTAATTATCATTTTGTTTGAATACCAAGTTGTAACACCCCAAATTCATACACATTCACAAGTGGAAGCACCAATTCCTAACTCATATATTTATGGGGTATCACATACTTAAAATATCATGAATCGGGAATAATTACAATGTAAACCGTCACAAGACACATTATATTTCTCATTCTCAAAATCTTACATGAAAGGAAAACTTGACATAAACTAATGACATAATCCAATAGACTAAAACATATACACACTAGTCATATTACATGAAATTAAAATGATGTGGATCTAGGGCACTCCTAGACTTTCATAGGGTATTCATTGTCCTTATGTTGATGCCTTAATCCTCTTTTTCTCATCATCTATGGACATCTCATCCATAGCCATGAAAAGCAGCTTCACTTTTATGATTGGCATTGAGTAGTTAATAATGGAAAAATACCTCAATCTTTAAGACTTCAAATAAGCATTAAATGATGTTTCAAAATTCATTTTTGTTAACAGATTCTCATTAATTGCACTTAGTTAGTTAATTAAGTTGATTACTCGACATAACCTTGCATAAATTGCTCATTCCTCCCAAGATTTCATTTCACTGGAGTGCTCATTGAACCAAAGTTTTCATTAACCTTGAAGAACCACTTAATTGGCATTACTAAAAATGATTTTGTGTAAACTTCAATATTAACATCATTTTCATAATAACATGGAAACTTTAAGTGGATTGACATGAGTTACATAAATACAGGGGTTTTAACTAGAGTCAATATATTCTCTCTCCTTATTGCTCCCATGGAGCTCATAAGGCTAGTTAAGGCTCACACAAGGTCAGGTTAAGGGTCACATAACATGATTGAGAGGATGACATCAACATAGCATGATTCATTACACTTTAACATGGTTTTCATGATTTCTTAATTCATTAGAATGGCAATGATACATAGTGTTGAATTTGAAGCATGGTCATAGTAGAAAACATGGATTTTTAGCATTTTCATGATTTTCCATAAGCATATAATGAATAATAGTGTACTTTTACTTTAAATGAGTTGTCGTTATTAAATTAACAAATAATATAAACATTGAAACCCTAATTTGATAATTAGTGTCATGACCACTCACCTAAACTTGAGGAGGGATACTAACAGTGTCCTGGAATCATGATCACATTTCACACATGCACATCAACGAAAGCATAAATTGTAAACTCATGCATTTTTTGGTGTCACATCATTTTAATATCATGAAAAATTAAATAACTGAAATAAATCAACCAAGTATATAAAATTTCATCTCTTTCTCAATGTTTAACAAAAGAAAACATGATACATCTTCTAAGCAAAAGGCTATAATCTAAACATAATGGAACTAGTATTAAACTTAAATATGAAACTAGGATAAATGCACCACACTGAAGAACTCTTTATTCTTCATTGGACTTAAGATTCAAAACTTATTATGCTCGCAACCTATGGACATATGGTCCATCTCTGCAATGAAACAAGAGAATCATGGCAGTATCATTGGGTAGTTACAATAGGAAAATAACATATAAAGTGTTGAATACTTTAAATAAACATTAAATTTCTATTTCATAATTCTTTATCATTTTCATAATCTATTACTTGCAATTTAATGAGTTAGTTAAGGTGAATTGACCACATATACTTGCACCAAAATGCTCATTGCACCAAAGTTCTAATTGTACAAGGTACTCATTAACCTTGGAGAATCAGTTAGTTAGCACTTCTTTGCTTGAACATTTATCATCAAACATAACTTGCACCAAAGTTCTCATATAACATTATCAGGTGATTGTGTCATTACTAACATTATTTCTTAAACATTGCATATGATTTTCAGTATTCTCCATTTCTTGACTTAATCGTGATGCATAATAATCAATTTCTAAGAATAATAACTGAAACCACACAGAGAAATTATTGTTTATCATATGAGTGAATTTCATTGATCGTTTAATGAGTAAGAGTATACTTGATCATAAACATGAGTAGATTTTATACATAAGAGAATAGTAACCCCTAAATTAATACTCAATGTGTGGCCATCCACTTGATTCAAAGGAGGGATGCTAAAAGTTTAGCGAAACCTAGTTAACTAAATTTCCTACATATAACATAATAATGGTTTAATTACACTTCCTTAACATAGATTTATGGTTTATAAGTGAATCACATGTAATAGGTTGGGCACCATGTCTGATATGGTTCAAGAGGGTTCCTTGTCTCTAAAACTTTCTAATAAATACCTACACACAATTTTCTAACTTCGAGATAATTACTTGTAGTTTTTTAACTTTTATCCAATTAGGGAAAGATAAAACCCATTAAAATCATTTTGATAATAAAAGGAAACTCATGTGGAAAGCCTAGTGTACTCTCACATAAATGATTGGACTATCAGAACATGATAGGGTGAAAGTGCCAAAACTTAAGCCTAAATCAGCTGCCCTTATAAATAGAACTTGTAAAATCCTAAAATTACCCATAGTAGCTTGACAATATAACTAGATGAAAGGAGCATTGGGGTAAAAACTCAGCCCAATTTCTTCCTCTATGGTGCAACAAGAGACACAACCAACTCCACTAGATCTTTGAAGTTTTGATAAAATGTGAAAGATTAGGATTCTGGGTAGAGGAGGGATCTCCATTAAGTTACATGTGTTTCAACAAATCCATCGACTCCAAGCTCAGGATATTTGGTGGTCAGAAGCTCAAGAACTACTCCCACAATGGTTGAAAAACTAAAGAAATGACAACACCCTGGGAAAAGGGGGGAAACGTTGAAACAACACTCTCAGTGAGTTTCTAGTGATGATTCAAAGTTTAGAGGGAGCAATATTTATTGTAATAGGATGCTTAGAACCCAAAAACATCATGGGGGTGTGGAAGAACAAGGCAGACACATATCAAAGTCAGATTTTGCAATTTTATTGAATCATTGAGAAAATGAGTTCAAAAGTATGTTCCTCTAGTCTTAGAAAATATCTTGGAAATGATTCAAAAATAGAAAGACTTGTCCATAGGTTGAGCTCTTTTGGTCTGAAGCCTAGGTTTGGGGAATAACTAGGCTAAAATGCACTGCCCAGAAGGATGTGGAGAATGAAGGAGAAGAGGTAAGGAGGCTTAGTGCTTCATATATTTGATTGAATCATACTAAGTCTTTGGGTCAAGGTTTTCATTGTCAAAGTGAAGCTCGACCTTGCATAGGATCCTTCACTGACTTCAACCAAAAATTGACGATGGAGGAGCACTTGTGGGAGTTTAAGGGTGCTTCGGATGTCTATCTTCTTTGTTGTAATTTTGAATGGTGGACTGGTTAAGGGTTCTATGTTTTTTACGGATAAGGGAAAATACTAAGAATTGGGTGTTTCATTAATGAGGGAAGATATGTCTCTAGTGAGGGTTCATAAGGTTCATAGTTTCTTGTTGATTCTATTGGTGGTAAGAAATTTTGAAGTTCTAGATGAGAAGGGGGAACATAGTCAAAAGAGTTTGTTGATGGCAATTGTTCTTTGACGCACAAGATGTGAAGGATAGGAGATGAAGCCTCCTTCACCTGAACTCAATCCAATAGCTCTATGTGAATCCCATCAGTTCAGTGAGTGTGTTTCACAAATAAAGAAGATATTTTGCTAAGACTTATGTATATATATGTTAATCATTATATGTATTAGATAATTGGATCATATATATGTGTAATTATTCTCTTTCTTTCAAACACTAATTGGTATAGCTAGGTTCATCCATTCTTAATGGAACTTGGCATCCTAACTAAATAAAACATGAGGAATTCAAGTATCCACTTAGTTTTTAGGTTTGATCTAGGGGGTCGTGTGAGTCACTACATTCGGTGTTTGATCTAGGGGATCGTGTGAGTCACTACATTCGGTATCTAGGGTAACTAATGCATTAATAATTATTAAAAAGGACTTACACTACCAAAACTTGGCAATATATATAATATCTTATTATATACTCTTATACCAAGCAGGGGAACATATTAGAAACATGTGTAAAGTCATTTGCTATTTAAACCCTAACTAGCCATCATTGCATAATTAGGGCTAGGTTTTTTGTATCATTTGATTATAATGAAAACCAAAATAGAATTATGATGTTATGGGTTAGTCTATGGTTTAGAGATATCTATGGTTTAGAGATATCTTGAAACCATGTTTAATCATGTTGACCATAAAGGATAATCGAACACCTGAAGATGGAATTAGGTTAAGTCAGGGTTTTACATGATTAAACATAACCGAAGTTTGGTACTAAGGTTTTTAAATTAGATATATATTTAGGATAACATTTTAGGTTTTTATAGACTCCCTTAGAACTTTCATTGTCTTTATAGGAGGTTTAGAGTATATATCATATAGTTGGTTAAACAGTGCAAGGAGGACACATCATCTACACAACTGATCATTCTCCTTCCCATCAAGGATTTTTCCAACATTCTAATGGTATGTTTCATCTGGTGTGAGATCATCCTTTTCAATATATTTAGTAAATCCTATCATGGCAATACATATATCCATCGGGCTCTTCCAACATACAAATTTGATAACGCAAATTTTTTCAAGCATACTAGATGCATCAACTTTAGGTTGATGACCAGGGTAATGATTTCTCTAAGATTGTTGGATTTTAAGTTTTCATTACAAGAAATAGCAGACAATTGTATTATTAACAAGTTTTACAATACAATGAATAGATGCAAATAAGAAACACAAGACCAAATAGAGCAAGAGAATAAGAAATAAATAAGTAAGAAAAATCAAACCAAATAGCCCTCTATTCAAAGGATTTTACTTAGAGAGATCAGCACTCTGGTACGTTGTATGTGTGTTGTTCTCCTGAACATAATCATGTCACTAACTTTTAGCATATAGTCATCTCGCTCACATGTTAACAATGAAGAGAAACAACATTGGTGCAGCCCAGCGGTCATTAGGTACCACCACCCAATGGGCCACGACTTCAAAAGAGAGTAGATATAGGCAATGTCGCTCACACATGAGAAGAACTCCACAAGGTACAACAATGTAGGGAGTGTTGTATATAGAAGGTAGAAAACAAAAGTTAGATTGCAATTATGAATGCAAGTATTGAGTATGATTAACCCTAACCACGCAAGAGGCCTTATATATAGCACACCCACACTCTCATCAAATTCCTAAAAAGACATGATCACATGTTTTCTCACGTACACATATTAGAAATATGAGTAGTCATTGTTTAAGAAATAATTAATTAATTAGTAAATACACATAAGATAACTCCTACGACCCACGACTCTATGCCTGTGCACATGCCCAACAAAGCAAGGCAAGGTGAGGAAAGGTGTGGAGCACACACACATGCATGCATGTGTCTTGTGGTCACATACCCACCACAAGGGTGAGAATACTCTTGTCTAGATCTTTTGGACATTAGTGTCACATTCATTCCTTACATATAAGATAGTGCTTATCTTAGAGTTGGGCAATGTGGAACTAAACCATCCTCTCATTGTGAAAAAGACAAGAACCACTTTTCCTTCGACTCCATTGTACTAGTTGCACCTACATTAGTCTTAACCCACGCTAGCATTAATAGAAAGTATTAATAAATTTAACATGGTTATCTTGCTTTACATTCCTTAGTTTTGGTTAGTAGATTAAAGGATTTTGTTTGGTATGTGAAGAAGGGTGAATGTCCTAGTTTAGAGTATAAGTGATAGTGATACATAATTTTTACATTAAATGTGACCTATGGATTTTCACTCTCTAGAACGAATCTCCAACCTCTATATAGGTATGATGTCTCTCACGACTGTCACTTTCTAAAGGTATGTTAGTTGTGGCCCCTTCTTTAATGCATTTATTTCACTAGTCATCCACTTCCCCGTCTCCCTTACCTTTTCTCTTCCCCTTGCCTATTGATGTTGTATCCATTGATGTCCTTTCACTTGTTTGGGCCTCTAGTGGCATAGAAGTGATCTACAATATCCTATAATATAATGGTGTCATTGAACGCACCTAGAATAGCTCAAAGGCCCAAATAGCAATAATAAAAATGTGGTTTTGAGGGTTGATGATAAATATTTTGTATATACTACATGTCGTAATCCTTGTGGACCACTCACACAAACTCCACATCAACATTAGCAAACCCTTAAAGAAGACATACCATGTCTAGGGGTGATATTTGCGTTCATAATCTTGTTAAAGGTTCCATCTATAGGTATTTCTTCTAATCATTAACTTGGCATTGTCATATCCCCTATGTTACCTTGATCTGCATTTGATTATAATTGGGTAGCATGTATCATTTTGTTAACTTCCTTTAGCAGGAGAATAGTTATTAAGTTTTTATAGAGGACTAGAAGTCCTAGAGAAGTTGATGGATGGTTCACACTAGGGTGGGAATAAAACCATTCGACCACCAGATCAGATCAGGTTCAACCAAACTACCAACTCTAATCTGATTTAGATAGATTATATGGTCAAGTTTGGTCTATGAATTCTTCGATCAATCTTATGAAGTCTAGTCATGGTTTGGGTGAGTGGTTAACCAATTAAACCAGAATTGGCCAACTATATATAACAAATATATCAATAGATGCATAGATAATTATGACAAACAAAATTAGATATAGATCTATTATTCTATATTATAATTTTATATAGTAAAGACAAAAAAAACTAAAAATACATAATATGAAAAATTGGATTACGAACTGACAGAACATCACCATAATCATCTCAATTAGTTGACTAAGAGTTGACCTAGATATTGAACTTTAGTTCTAGATGTTGAGACCTATACCCACTTCTTATCTCATCTTTAGTGTACCTTATGGACAATGTTTACACTTTATCATTTTTGACACTTAACCTTCAATTAAGTGTACCTATGGTATTTACACAATAGTAATGGTTTTAGATCTAATTTAACCAAAATGTAACCATAATTGTGCAGTCAAGTTAAGTTTGATCTAGGCCCCACCAATGGCCAAGTATTATTTGAAAAGAATGTAGACCAATATGTGGTCTCATCTATAGTTTTGGAGTTAGGTCAGACTTGACCCGACTACACCCACCCATATTACATACACCTTACAGCCTCTTCTGAGGTTTATATGTAGTTGTTCAATGATGTTGGCCTATTCGAAGACACTCAAATTGACTTAAAATGTTCAACATATCACCATTGGATATGAGATCAATGTCTTATGACTTACCATCTTCAAGGAAAAATATTATGAGAAGAAGGTTGATTGTAGGGGTTTTCTTCACTTTTTTCATATTCAAACCTTGAGACATGATAGCTTAAACAACATAATCATCATGATTCTATTCAAGAAGGACAACATTATCAACAAGAATAACAAAAATCTCAATGTTACTATAGACCAGTGTACCATACATAGATTATTCATACACTAAAATATGCATAGATGCTACCTCAAAAACGTCAACCATTTTTTGACCTAGCCCCCCAGAAGTACGGAAACATGAAAAAAAATCCAACAACACCTCCATACATGATATGTACTCTACCTTGTGTAATATATGTTACGCCTTTAGATATGACTATTCCATTAGTTATTTCAAGTTAACCTTGGTCCATGTACTCTGTACAAACCTTAGCATTTCCATGGTAATATCCCATGGACTAAAGTTTTTATACAAATGTAATTATAAGCTTGCAGCTTTGTACTTAGTATTGCACAACATGCATCATCATTTTGGTTGCCCCTAGACTAAATATTGCCTAAAGATGTTTTATTGTAGGTCATTGTACATCAGTTTGCTCATTTGAATAGAATAGAAAAAACACCCTTGCTTTTTATGAACCCAAACAGACATGTAGACCTCATGCCTATAAGCACAAAATATCTTCAAAAATGGCTCATGACCTGGGGGCCATAGATGTAAAGGGAATACTCATGATTCCAACACTTTCAAATGTAGAGTCACTAGTTTAGTTATTTATACTTTGTTGAGTGGGTGAGACGTCTTGAAGAACAATCTAAGGGACCACTGCCAGAAAACCATCATAAGAATGATGTCCGCATTACTCGTAATAAGGAAAGCCTAGTCACATCATCCACCCTTATGTACATTGGATACACATCTTGTTATGACCGTATCTGAGCTTAATGGGTAAGTTAGGGTTTATTTGGATGACTACAACCTTAGTTATATTGGTCATTGATTAAACATGATTAATGATGATATCTCAATCATGATATGTTAAACCTAATGAGAACCCCAAGTATGTTATCTCTTTGTATAATTAGGGTTTGAGAAAATATAAACCCTAGTCGGTTGAAATCAGGGCTTTCATCAAATAGGCTCATGTTGGGGAGAAATGAGAGAGGTATGCAAAGGAGAATGAAAATGATAGTTGAAGGCTAGGATAGCACGGCCGTGGTGGGTAGCACGGTCGTGGTGGGTCGTTGGTGGCACGGGCATTCTATGTCGCACGGCCATTTTAAAAGAATTGAACTATTGACCAACTTTTATACTCAAATCTGATACAACCAATGCACCACAGCTGTGGTAGGCAGCACGGCCTTGCTGGGTCCATCTTAGCATGTCCGTTCTGGGGCATTTTATCTTCAAACAACTGTTCTGCAGATTTCTAGATAGTAGTGCACTATTATATTTTTAATTATTTATTGGTAACTCCAAATGATCTTAAATTTTAACTGAAGCTTTATAGATCAATTACAACCAAATGTAAAATTTTAATAATTTTTGGAGAAGGTTTGATCTCTGAAATATATGAATTACAGTAATTTTTTTATGACAGAAAAATATGCTGAAATAAGAGAAAGTATAGTGAGGGGTCAATGTGCAAATGACCCAAGTAGCTCAATTTCTCTATATGGTCAACCTAACACACAAGGAGCTCTCATAATTCATGATTCAAACTAGAGAAACGAAATCCTAGAGAGAGAGGGAGAGTTAGGGTTTGAGAGAAGATATTGATGGAGATGCTGACCTAGAGTTTTGCGGTCTGAGGAATGATGAAATCATGTAAGTTTAGCTTCTTTGGATATAGTTTCATGACGAATATTCTCTAACATGTCAAGATTCTATCCCTCCTCTGATTTGATCCAAAATGGTATCAAAACTTCCCCTTTTCTCACTCTTTCTTCATAATCCCTCATTTCTAGGGTTTCTGAGTGGAAAGGAAGAAGAATCGGGTGAATTGCTAGGGATTTGAGATGAGATTGAGATTTTTAGGGATGAGTTGTGTTTTTAAGGTGTTTTCACACCTTAGGGTGAGTGGAAACTTCTTTTAAATAGTATATTGCACAAAAATTGGTTAAATCATCTATAATTTTTAATTGCTTAGTATGCGACTACAAACCCTAAATTGTGTGTTTGATCTAAGTTGCTGCAAAATGATATGAAATGGATTCTTCCTCTGTTTGGATGAATTTCATATGATAAAATCATATTAGAAATGTATACAATACATCCTAATGAGAATTCCCTAAGTATTCGCAGAGGTTATAAGAGTAAACTGAAATATAGGGAATTTGTCTATGACTGAAATTGTTGTATAATTAAATAGAAAAATTTGTTTATCTGGATCCCCTTGGTTATGAATGATTGTTTATCTGAATGCATAGTACATATATGTCAGATACTATCTTGGATTTCATTTAAGGTGAATAGTGTTTGTTTGATATCTCAGTAAAGAGGGTGAAACCCTAGATGCCAGGAAAGTTGGATATTTGCGAATAAATATCGTGAAATCCATTTGAACGGATTTTGTTGACATGATAGACTTTATTTATTCAATTTTATTATTAATGCATGTTATCTCAGTGAATGGCATGGAAACCCAAATTCAGCTCAGTTCCAAGGTTTCATACATATATTGATTTTATATGATTTGTTGATAGTAGTCTTTATTCAGTGAATGTTTATGACGCATGAAATCCTTATGAGAGCCATGTGATAAGTGAATGAGGTAAATGAAACCCTAAGGATAGGGTGTTCAATGAATCAAGTATTTTGATATCAATGTTCTCAGTATGAGATGTGGTGATGCACAACTCAAGATTTGGGTTGAGGTGCACGTTTTCCAAGAAAGTACAAATAATTTACAGGTGCAAATGACGATTACTTATATGTCAAGTAATTAACTCTTATCAGTGTATTAAAAAGTTCAATTGCATGATTCTAGTATATAAAGTATCAAGTGAACATGTATTCTGTTATTTAAGAATTTTAGTCTGCCTGTAGGTATAAAATGTGGATTTCTCAGTATATTATAGTGTTTTGAGTATATTGCTCTGCCAAGTTTAGAATGATATACATGTTGTGTTATAAACTTCAAATGAATAGACACGGTACCATAGAGATACCAGAGTCAAGTATAAGTAAGGGAAAAGATACAATATAGTAAGAGCTTTTCAAGAATAATAAAATAATAGACTTAAGAGCCCTGACACCGTAGAACCCCTATGTGAGGTCTGCGCCTTAGGGGTGAAACAACCTAACCCTGGCAGCGTCCAGTATACGGGGGTCAGAACGTGCTATCAGGTGGCAAGGGGGGGGGGGGGGGGGGGGGACAAAGCCCTAGTGGAAGTCTCCTTAAATTATAGTTTGCAGTGTCCAACATCAACCAGAAATCCTAGTGGTACTAGAGTACAGAAAAGTGTGTCCAACATCAACTAGAAGTACTGGTGGCACTAGAGTACAGAAAATACAATAGGTAGTTTGACTCTCTGTCTGTGTGCTCAGGTTAGAGGAGGAGTCCAATTTACGGCACAATAGGAGTGTTGAGGCCAGAGAGCCAGTTTCCCTATTGCAGACCAGGAGAGTAGTCAAACTTAGCTATCCCAGGGTGTCGGCTAAGTCTTGTACGGTGAGATCGTAGTTCGCTATGAGTCTTCATATGTAGAGTACACTGCATATGATCAGGGCATAAGCTAAAATATGTTCATATAGGTTTAAAGAGTTTCTTATTAAGAAAGGCTAAGAAAGATTCAAGTACAATTTCCCAGCAATTATTCTTTGTATGTTTTTGAATTATTAGTTCTCTTTGAAATTAATCAAGCATGTTCATATATTGATTTACTCTTGTTGATATTTAGAGTATCCTGCCATATTTATGATTATCAATGATCAATCTCTTTAAAGCTTATTGTTGTAATAATTGATATCAGTTACTCAAAAGTATATCTATAATTATATTAGTGTTTTAGATTGTTTGTTTTAAGTACTCATTCATTGAGTGAGTAGGCTCACCCCTCTACTCAAAATTTTTAGGGAAACTATGGGGATTGAAGATATCATTGCATCAGAGTAGATCTGCCACAAGAGTTCAGTCTGAGTATTGTTAAGTTTAGTCGGTCCTTGTCACTCTAGGTCCTTGTAAAGAAATAAGAGAGAGTTGTAATTGATGATGTATAACATTATTCCTCTTTTAGCAATATATGCAAATCAGCAAGTCTTATGTGCTTAAAAGTATGAGAAATATAATGAATGTTCATACATGCATTTTTACTGTTGAAATTAGATTAGAGAAATCAATGTTTAGATTCCCATGTAAAGTTAGTTTATGTGATTGGATACGAGAAAACAAAGAGTTAAAAAAAAGTTAAGGGTGATCTTTGTATTACGTTAAATCCTCAGTTTATGCCCTAATCTCATGATTAGTGGTAATTGTGAGATCGGGGTGTAACAACTTGGTATCAGAGCTTAGGCTGAGTTGTCAAGGACCATTAAGTTAGTAAGTTAGAGTCATAAGTGTGGCAGATAGGAGATGTTATGATGTTAACTCTGGGGAGTTGAGTATTTGGATATCCTGGCCTGATATCTGAGTACTTAGATCAACCAGTATCAAGCTACTTTGTCTATTCTTTCATGTATACCTTGGCCAGGTATACAGTGGAAGGATGGTCTAGAGAGGAACCCTAGAAATATTAGGGTTAGAAACAAGATAAGTAACATGAATTAAGAGCATAAATATAAAATGAGATAGAACTTTCATTTCATATTGTTGTTTTATTGGAGATGAATAGAAAAGCTCGTATATGTTTGAATTCAGATATTCAGTATTTTGAAATATATATGGGTCATTAAGATTTGGTGTACACTATGCAGTTGTAGCATTTATTGATTACATTCTTTGTATCAAGTAGACTAGAAATGATTTTTGAATGAGCTTTCCTAAGTGGATAAGTTTTCTTCCAC
The DNA here is from genome assembly GCA_963693085.1 of Alisma plantago-aquatica. Lineage (NCBI taxonomy): Eukaryota > Viridiplantae > Streptophyta > Magnoliopsida > Alismatales > Alismataceae > Alisma > Alisma plantago-aquatica. The sequence continues at coordinate 1,285,734,403 of OY856411.1, forward strand.
ACATTTGAGAAGAATAGGAGTTGAGTAATCATGAGTAGCTCTTGGCTTCAGGACTACAGGTTCGGCCTGGTCCGGTTGGCAGGATGCATTACTGGGATCTAATGACTCCTATTAGTAACATAACAAGAGTAAATTCTGGATATATTAGATCCAAATTCTAGTATGAATGTATATACTCTAAGATTTTGAAGTATAAGGGAAAGACTGGTATAACTAAGAATCAGTTGGAATTGATATCTTAATGGGTAAGTTAGGGTTTATGTGGATGACTACAAGCTTAGTTATATTGGTCATTGATTAAACATGATTAATGATGATATCTCAATCATGATATGTTAAACCAAATGAGAACTCCAAGTATGCTATCTCTTTGTATAATTAGGGTTTGAGAAAATATAAACCCTAGTCGGCTAAAATTGGGGTTTTCACCAAATAGGCTCATGTTGGGGAGGAATGAGAGAGGTATGCAAAGGAGAATGAAAATCGTAGTTGAAGGTTAGGATAGCACGGCCGTGGTGGGTAGCACGGTCGTGGTGGGTTGTTGGTGGCACGGGCATTCTATGCCACACGGCCGTTTTGAAAGAATCGAACTATTGACCAACTTTTATACTCAAATCTGATGAAGCCAATGCACTACATCCGCGGTAGGAAGAACGGCTATGCTGGGTCCATCTTAGCATGGTCGTGGCAGCTAGCATGGCCGTTCTGGGGCATTTTCTCTTCAAACTACTGTTTTGTAAATTTCTAGATAGTATTGCACTATTCTATTTTTATTTATTTATTGGTAACTCCAAATGATATGAAATTTTAACTTAAGCTTTATACTCAATTACAAATAAAATGTAAAATTTTCATAATTTTTGTAGAAGTTTTGATCCCTGAAATATACGAATTACAGTAACTTTTTTATGACAGAAAAATCTGCTGAAATTAGAGAAAGTGTAGTGAGGGGTCAATGTGCAAATGACCCAAGTAGCTCAATTGCTCTATATGGTCAACCTAACACACAAGGAGCTCTCATAATTCGTGATTCAAACCAGAGAAATGAAATCCTAGAGAGAGAGAGGGAGAGTTAGGGTTTGAGAGGAGAAATTAATGGAGATGTTGACCTAGGGTTTTGCAGTCCGAGGAATGATGAAATCATGTAAGTTTAGCTTCTTTGGATATAGTTTCATGGTGAATCTTATCTCACATGTAAAAATTCCATCCCTCCTCTGATTTGATCCAAATGGTATCAAAACTTCCCCTTTTCTCACTCTTTCTTCATAATCCCTCATTTTTAGGGTTTTCGAGTTGAAAGGAAGAAGAATCGGGTGAATTGCTAGGGATTTGATATGAGATCGAGATTTTCAGGGATGAGCGGCGTTTTAAAGGTGTTTTCACACCTTAGGGTGAGTGGGAACTTCTTTTAAACAATATATTACACGAAAATTGGTAAAATCATCCATAATTTTTAATTGCTTAGTATGCGACTACAAACCCTAAATTGTGTGTTTGATCTAAGTTGTTGCAAAATGATATGAAATGAATTCTTCCTCTATTTGGATGAATTTTAGATGATAAAATCATATTATAAATGTATACAATACATCCTAATGAGAATTCCCTCAGTATTCGGAGAGGTTATAAGAGTAAACTGAAATATAGGGAATTTGTCTATGACTGAAATTGTTGTATAATTAAATAGAAAATTTTGTTTATCTAGATCCCCTTGGTTATGAATGATTGTTTATCTGAATACATAGTACATATATGTCAGATACTATCTTGGATTTCATTTAAGGTGAATAGTATTTGTTTGATATCTCAGTAAAGAGGGTGAAACCCTAGATGCGAGGAAAGTTGGATATTTGTGAATAGATATCGTGAAATCCATTTGAACGGATTTTCTTGACATTATAGACTTTATTTATTCAATTTTATTATTGATGCATGTTATCTCAGTGAATGGCATGGAAACCCAAATTCAGCTCAGTTCTAAGGTTTCATACATATATTGATTTTATATTGATTTGTTGATAGTAGTCTTTATTCAGTGAATGTTTATGTCGCATGAAATCCTTATGAGAGCCATGTGATAAGTGAATGAGGTAAATGAAACCCTAAGGATAGGGTGTTCAATGAATCAAGTATTTTGATATCAATGTTCTCAGTATGAGATGTGGTGATGCACAACTCAAGATTTGGGTTGAGGTGGACGTTTTCCAAGAAAGTACAAATAATTTATAGGTGCAAATGATGATTACTCGTATGTCAAGTAATTAACTCTTATCAGTGTATTAAAAAGTTCAATTGCATGATTCTAGTGTATAAAGTATCAAGTGAACATGTATTCTGTTATTTAAGAATTTTGGTCTTCCTGTAGGTATAAAATGTTGATTTCTCAGTATATTACAATGTTTTGAGTATATTGCTCTGCCAAGTTTAGAATGTTATACATGGTGTGTTATAAACTTTAAATGAATAGACACGGTACCATAGAGATACTAGAGTCAAGTATAAGTAAGGGAAAAGATACAATATAGTAAGAGCTTTTCAAGAATAATAAATAATAGACTTAAGAGCCCTAACACCGTAGAACCCCTATGTGAGGTATGCGCCTTAGGGGTGGAACGACCTAACCCTGGAAGCGTCCAGTATACGGGGGTCGGAACGTTCTATCAGGTGGCACGGGGGGACGAAGCCCTAGTGGAAGTCTCCTTAAATTATAGTTTGCAGTGTCCAACATCAACCAGAAGTCCTGGTGGCACTAGAGTATAGAAAAGTGTGTCCAACATCAACCAGAAGTCCTGGTCGCACTAGAGTATAGAAAAGACAATAGGTAGCTTGACTCTCCGCCTGTGTGCTAAGGTTAGAGGAGAAGTCTAGTTTACGGCACAATAGGACTGCCGAGGCCAGAGAGCCAGTTTCCCTGTTGCAGACCAGGAGAGTAGTCAGACTTAGTTATCCTGGGGTGTCGGCTAAGTCTTGTACGGTGAGATCGTAGTTCGCTACGAGTCTTCATATGTAGAGTATACTGTATATGATCAGGGCATAAGCTAAAATATGTTCATATAGGTTTAAAGAGTTTCTTATAAGTAAGAAAGGCTAAGAAAGATTCGAGTACAGTTTCCTGACAATTATTCTGTGTATGTTTCTGAATTATTAGTTCTCTTTGAAATTAATCAAGCATGTTCATATATTGATTTACTCTTGTTGATATCAACAGTAACCTGCCATATTCATGATTGTCAATGATCAATCTCTTTAAAGCTTACTATTGTTATAATTGATATCAGTTGCTCAAAAGTATATATGTAATTATATTAGTGCTTTAGACTGTTTCTTTGAAGTACTCATTTACTGAGCGAGTAGGCTCACCCCTCTACTCAAAATGTTTAGGGAAATCATGGGGATTGAAGATATCATTGAATCAGAGTAGATCTACCACAAGAGTTAAGTCTGAGTATAGTTAAGTTCAGTCGGTCATTGTCACTCTAGGTCCTTGTAAAGAAATAAGAGAGAGTTGTAAATGATGATGTATAACAGTATTCCTCTTTTAGAAATATATGTGAATCAGCAAGTCTTATGTGCTTAAAAGTATGACAAACATAATGAATGTTCATACATGCATTTTTACTGTTGAAATCAGATTAGAGAAATCAATGTTTAGATTCCCATCTAAAGTTAGTTTATGTGATTGGATGCGAGAAAACAAAGAGTTAAAAAAAAGTTAAGGGTTATCTTTATATTACGTTAAATCCTCATTTTATGCCCTAATCTCATGATTAGTGGTAATTGTGAGATCGGGGTGTAACACATCCCTTGCATGTATGCTAAGAGGTGGCTATGAAAACTTGAACTACTTCAAAACCTTCTACGTTGGCTCAAAATGTCACACATAAATCTAGTAAAATCTCAATTTCTCACATGATGATTTGACCCTCTCCTTCCCAAAAACCAAGTTGGCTTTGCTTAACTTTTTAGTTGCTACATAGTACCCTATAAAGCAACACATTAGCCTCCCTAACACCCATTTTGGGTGTCCTCAACATAAATAGAGGATCTTGACCTTCCTTAAGAATGCATCCTTGCAATGTGTTATGGATGAAATAAATATAGATGTTCTTTCACATCAATGAGTCTTGCCAAATTCACCTCTTCTCGTAGCAATCTCATCACTTATATTGAAGGATTGGAGGATAAACATATCAGCACGCTTGATTTCACAAAATTCATTAGTCATCTTCCCATGCGTACTTCCATCATTAGGCCTAAGGTACTGACTTGAACTTAACTCATTTATACTTTAAATGAAAATAATAGCCATTGACCACCTTGTGGGACTCATTATCATGGTGGTTACCAAATTTGTTCTTTGTCTGAGCTTTCATATGGGGTCCGAATATGGGAGATTATAATTCTCATGAGGGTGGATGGGTCGGATGGATTTCACGGGTCTTCCTCCTTGCATATGGTCTATATTGGTGTTCAAAGCCATTACTAGTACTTTGGGATCTCATCTCCACTATGTACACACATACACCCTTCATTGCATCAACTACATCAAGGCCTTCTGTCATAAATAGGTTGCACACTACACTAGTATACCAAATATAATTGATTCAAATGGGCCAACATGTCTATTACATAAACATCACTATTGAAACAGCACATAAGCCTCTTTCACCCTATGAAGTCTTATTCAAATGCCTACCTACATGGTCAACGTCTAGGGGGCAACTAAAACATGATTACCATTATAGACACATGTTGTGAAAGGCCAACGGTCATATTTGATTAACCCAAGACAATAATAGTAAGAGCATGTTAAACAATGGAGATAAAACCATGACTAAACCTAGCATCCTTGTTGATATTGGTTGTAAAATTAGTTTTCATAATGATCCACACTTTTTAAGAAACTCTAGCGACCTCAATCAAGGATAGACACTAACCATGCATGATAATGCTCAACTCAAAAGGAGACATTATGAATCATAATAATGAAAATCTTACATCGAGTGCTTGAGATGCTTAGAAAGGCAATCTAAGTATGAGAATTGAATAATGTGAGGATATACTGATGAGTAGATTTTGTTATAGGGATGAGCTTGATGGACATGATAAGGACAAAAAGTAATAACAACGCTTTCTATTATGACATTCTAAGTACAATTCTCGTACTAACTATGTTAATGAGGTGATTACAGACTCAACTATTACAATATATCCTATAGAAAATCATGTCTCTTTGTCAACTTCCTATGATTTTATGTTTTTTTCAAAAATATTGGTTTATCATTTATTGATTACCATGTTGCAAATCAGGCCCTTACTAAACCAAAGATGAGTTTGGGATGGCAAAATTAATGTCATTAAACCATATTCATAGCGCATTTAAACTCATCACATCTCTAATCGGGGTCACTGATCAACACAAATCTGATCAATCTATTATTTATTATGTTTAAATCATCTTGTAATATTTTTTATGTGTGTACTACTACACATGGTCGAACAATATGACAATTCATTTACTCAAGTAACAACAAGTTCATCACTATACAAGAGACAAAAATATATCTTATGGATGTACAAGTTATCTCTATAGGGGGTGCACCTGCGGTTGGATAGAAAAAACCCTCCATGGGTTTTAGTGGGGTTTGCCCGTAGTCTACAATGGCAGCTACAATTCTTTTAGTTTGAGTCATTTACCACATATTCCAGCCTCACTCCCTTTCATATGATTTTAGAAACCATAATTGGTTCTTTAAGAAGGGTTATATCGTGAACCTAGTAATAATAAATCCATTTAATTTGCTGATTCCATGCTTCTATCATACAAATACAAGAATTATCCATGAGTCATAGGTGGTGACTTTAATTGCACTCATTTTAGTAATGGGAGATTGCATAACATTGACAACCGAACCACCCCATGCATCACATGATTTCTTTGAAGGGTTTCATCAACGGGGGTCTCATTGATATAAATTTTATCAATACACACTTTATATGGTCTTGCCAAGGCTCTTGGGTCATTCTCAACCAGTTTCTAGTTTAAGATTCTTTCAATAATACCCTCTTAGATCTTCTCTTATGATACCTCACATTCTTTCATAACAAATTCCCATTATGTTAAAAATAAATTCATTCATTGAGGTCCAAATACCTCATATTTTAATTTCTTTTGGTGAAATCACCAAAGATTCAATGGCTTTATTCTAATTAGTGGATTTTGGATGATCATTTAAGTCCCATTACAAACGTACATAACTATATCAAGAAAATAATATTACACCTCACTCCTTGGGATGAAAACATACATAGACATATTGACACGCCCCATGATCAACTTCTTAGCCTTGAGGTAAATTCTAAGATCATGTAACCATTCACAATAGAAAAAAACATTATACAACAACTTCTTGCTTATTAGGAAACAATTGGAAGCAAAAATCAAATGAAAAATGGATTAGGTAATGGGACTCGGTACCAAATACTTCCATAAACCCAGTAATGGTCAAGAGAGATGCACCTTCTTATAGACACTCCCTATCAATAATTGCATAACTAGAAATAGAGCTTACATTATTAACCATGTGGTTCAACATATCAAATTCTCTTTAACCATAACACATCTTCTCAAATCTTTCTACATTAGATTGCTAAATTTTTATGCTTAAAAAATCATGCACCTTCAATATCTTACAACCCCTATTCTTTTATGGGAGATTAAAAATATTATCTTCATCATGTGTTTCAGAAAATCACTTATATTGGATGGTTCAACTTTTCCTTGAATCAAAATAGTTGACATATTAGTAGAACATCAATACCTTCAAAATATTCTCTCTACATCACATATCTAGTATGACATTCATATTATTAACCAACACACATTGCACTTATCACAAAGACTAAAACCCAACTAAAATAAATTGACTTAGAGCCATTAGCCTTATAAACAAATGATGGATCAGATTGTGGTTGTTGAATAGGTTGCCTTTTTGGTAGGTAGGAGGGATACAAAATACACATATTACAATGAATGAATTGATGTACTCATGTCATAGAAAAAAGTTCCTTATCCTCAAATTGGTTTGAAGGCTTTTAATAATATAAGCTAAAAAACTTCTCACTCTTTGTATGGAGGGATGCAGTTTTCCCAACCAATGGATTGACTTGATACATGAATGAACTAGTACAAGTCACTTAATGCTTTTCCACTTAGTGATTTCAAAACCAAAAATAGATTGAGGCAAGGTGATCCCTTATAATATACTCAAATCTAGGTTCATAACCTAACCCTCCCTTTTCTTGGCCCCCTTTATGGTGTTCTCAGAATTGAATATTTTTTCCTTAAACAAATTAACTAAGAGTTTGTAGATAAGAAAATATAGTATTGTAATAGATATTATTTTGTAATTTTAATGATAAATTAATTAATTAAGTCATCAACTGGGCTGATTATTTAAATTCATCATTAATTAGTCATGACCCTACCTTGCCAGTCTAAAACATTTCTAAGACTTTTTATGAAATGAAATAGGTGAACCACAAATAAGTGTATCAATTTGACTAATGCCATAAAATAAACACATTAAATGAGTACCTACCATATAAATAATAAAATAAAATATCAATCATTTTTAAAGGAGAAATTGATTTGAAAATTAGATGTCTCACATATTTATTAGCATACATGTGAAATTTCAAATCAAGTGGACATTTTTCCCATTTATTTAATTGATCAAAATTTTATATCGTCTATACATATCAATGTATCAAAGTGTCAGTTGACACTAAGTTTCATTTAATGTAAATCATAACATAAGCTTCTTCTTCTATGGTCGTGTGTCCTACATTAAAACCTTAAATCCTTTACATAGATCGTGCTTATCTCCCTTTTCTCCATCTGATTCTTCTTCCCTCTCTATTTCTTCTCTTCATGTTCCTCTTCCTCTTCCACTTCTCTCCATATTCCTCCCTTCTTCATTCTCAAAACCCCTAGTTGCACCTGCCTCTTTGTTCCTCTCCGCCGGCCACCATGGTTGTAGCAAGAGCTACCAATTTTTTTAAGGATCACTATCAGTCATACCATCCTACACCATCGCTAACATAGACTCACATCCCTCGTTAACATAGACCCACATCCCTCTCTTCTGCTCCTCCTTTCCTCCTCCTCATACCACATGCATGACATACAAAAACCATCACCACCACAAGCAATGGCCAGCAGTGGTGATGTAGTACTATAGATTTCATGTGATCATATTGGGTTGTGGCACCATGGCCTACATTGCTCCTTCCTTCACTTCGTCTCCCCTCAATTGGTTCTATTTCCAACAAAACCCTAGACATTTCTTCACCTTCTTCGTTGCATATACAAGCAGCCACCAACAGCTAGAGTGATCGATGACCGCCTTAGAAGCTACCATCTATGATGGATCCATTATGTTTCCCCATCTCAATGACAACTGTCAGACCCGTTCCCAGATAACCTCACATGAAAATTATTTCCTAAAGTTTCCTTCAACCTTCTAGTGATTTGAGGCATGAGTATAGAAGTTGTAGACCTAGGTAATCCCTCTGTCTACTGACCTTGAACAATAGTTCACCCCAGTCATCTTGTTCCTCCACAACCACTATCATCTTCAACCTAGCATACACCTCCTCAATCACCATGAAATCTGAATCCACTCCTTCTCGTTGCTTTCTCTCCACACTAGGCCACAGGGACTCACATACAAATATCAACCCATACGTAGACTTGCAACCTAAACTCTTTTGCTTCATCTTCTTCTAGGTCGAAGAGGATTAAGGAGTGGAGAAACCTTGTTAGATATGAAGAGTGTTACTATGACTTAAGTGCAAACCTAAAATGATGAAAAACAATCAAACTGCATCGTTCATCATTGACCTACTACGCTAACTCAAGCTCATTCTTATTCAATCCTAGGAAAAAATGATGAAGAATGTTGGCCACCCTTCTCTTTTAAATGATCTAGAATGTATCCACCATTCCACAATTAGTAAGCTCTTCATTCATGCATTTTAGTTCTTAGTAAGTTATTAATAAGACAATGATAGGTTTGATATTATATTTGAAGATCAATAGAATGTTCAGATATACCAACACATAGGATAAGTAAATACACTACATATTTTTGTATCACGTTGGTATACACACATATATAATATGCTACAACTATGGAGACAATAATTTATATGGACTTAGGTTCTTAATATCCAAAGTATTTGGAGTTTTTAAGGTATAAGAATTGATTATAGCAATGATCCTTATCATTTGAAAATCTATTTAATAATGTTTGCTACATATACATATCTTAGTGTATATGAAATATGAATATGCATATTGGTATATTCAATTCATGTAAAAGTGATGTTATCAACTTGACTAGTAGTAGTACATATTAGGGAATACATATGAACATAGTGAGAGAGATCTTAAAATATGATAGTTAGCAATGACCTATGTCTTTAGATTGATTACCCTAATAATTGTCATACTAGTATATATGTGTTGGAGTACAAATATTTGTTTATAGTATGTAATCTTACAAATTGTTAATAACTATATTCAACGCCCTAAATAGATTTTGAGCATCAAACCCCCCCACCCAAATACGCATATAGGAATATTTGATGACAACTATAAATACATAGGGATCTAAGTAATACATCTAACTTTATTGGTTCCATTTGAATAAATCGACATATGAGATAAAGAATAAGCAATATTGATTATATATAGGTGTTTTTGGCTTTATTTTCTAAAAAGCATACTCATATGAATATGTGTTTGATTTAAAACCCTAGACTCCTCTAATAAGGGTATTTTGATTCAATAATATCTCATGTAACATATCCTTGACCTACTCGACCAAATGGTGATGTATTATATAAAGAGAGCAAATCAATTACAAAACCTAAATTAAATTAATGCATATTATTAGCCACACATATATGTGACTTATACATACTCTTAGTTATGTGACCATAGATATATAGCCATGTATTCACCTTGTAAAATTATAATTATAATATGTCATAGGTGATCATAATTTGGATAATGTATATATATGTATGTATATAGCTATACTAGGAACGGAAACATATGTTAATTATGGTTTTACTAGCACACATAATGTGTTCCTTGGATCAAAACTTGACCTTATGGACCAAGTGTCTCTATTGAGTCAACCATTGGTCTTACAATTCCTATTTTACTTTGGGAACTATTATGATTGTAATCAGAATTACAATATTGAGGCATTTACTTAACTAGTATCCCTTTTTGAAAATCCAAATATGAACATCCATATTTACTTATTTGAAATTGTATGAACTCTTGTGGACATTGTATTATTATTTTTAAATGGGTCCTTTGACCCCTCTTTTTATGATTTTAATATCTAATGTGAATTACGACTGAAATACTAGTCTTTCCACTCTATTAATACATGCTACATGTTTGACTAGAATATATAGAATAGTGGTAGTTATGTATATCCATACAATTATGTAAGGTATGTGTGTTCTGCCTAGGTGTATATTTCCATCCTTACTTTTTACACCTTGATCATATGGTTTTATGGCCCTATTTTAGGTATATTTAGTCTACATTATTATGTATTCAAAGTTTAATGATTTAAATTGAAATTGTGGGTAACGAATATGATAAGGCATTTTAGTCACCTTGCTTATATTATGAATTTAATATGCCTCATTTCTCTTGTTGCAATTATTTTTAACATACCTATTAAAAATAGTCCCCACATTGAGGGAACATCTATTTTGCACTTGTAACTCAATTAAATGCCTAAAATGTTTTTTACATACACATACTTAGTGTTTACTGATACATGACTTTATTTCCTTTTTTGGGTGATTTTCTCCTTCCACCCAGGTGTTGGCACATTAGAGGATGAGGACTCAAGAATTTGAACTTGAGGATAGCTTAGAATTGATGAGTTGTCCTCTGTGATAGGTCTTGCATGTTATGATATTGTTTTAGATGTATACCTTTTTACTTTAATGTACCACATTTATAGTGAGGAACAGCAGTAGATGAATCATCATGTAACTTTGTACCGGTTTTGTTTCTGCTTCTTATAAACTTTCATGCTCTATGATATACATATATCATTTGAGAAATAATAAAAACCATCCTTCCCTCCATTTCTAGGACTCAATGTTTTTATTTCTCAATTAAGTGAAAGGTGGAACCCCTCTCGGGTCCCACCTTTTCAACCCTCTCCTCCTTTCTTCTTATCGGTGTTGCCTATATCCTTGAATCCATGTTTTGACTTGATGTTGCAAATAAAATCTTGGAGAGGATAGATATTATGAAATTTTGGTACAACATACTATTTGAGGGTGATGCCATAATTTCTATAAGTTTGAGTGCCAAGGCATATAATTTCCATTTACTGACATGCTCGGGGTCTCAAAATAAATTATTACAAGTCCAGTATACTAATTTTAACATAAAACACTATAAAATTCTTCCCTCTATCAGTTTTGGGGTTGTATCTATCTCCACAAAAATTCCTTACTAAAGTCTGGAAACCCACCATTGATAAAATGCTACAAAAAATAGCATCTTTTAAAAGTAACATCTTTGTTGCGTCAGTTCATCTTACCTTGTTACAACACCCTTCACTTTTCTCTTACTTTAATGGTTGTATCCCTCATACCATGGAGATTAAATTGGTGGTAAAAAAATGGCAAAATTTTCTTGAGGAAATTCTACTAAAAATAATAAAATGCATGTGGTTAACTAGTTATCTCTATACCACCCTCATGATTTTGTATAATGGGGCATCAGTAATTTGAGCATTCACTTTATTTAAATGCTCAACAAGGGCTTGTCCACTGTCATCTGTAAGAATAAAAGCACTTGGTCTGGCTTTGTTAGACACAAATATTATCGACACAAAATGCCTTGGACCAAAATCAACACTAACACATGCCCTTAGGTGATATTTCTTCAAGGGCTGATACCTCATTGAAATGTCCATGCATGTCTCATATAACACTTGGTCTACTATAGAAGAAAAAAATATGGTCCTTGATAACCCTATCGATGTTTAAGCCAAATAAATATTAACATCACATCCCCAAAGTGTTAAGATACCATACTTAATCAGGCTCTTAAGATGCTTGGGACCAATAGTGATAATATATTGTTTAGGATAACAACTCAATTTTGTTCGAGCTATGCTATCTCGCACCTTACCAACTTGTTGGCTAGACCATATAACAATAGAAATTCTAATAGATATGGGATGATCACATTAGTTTTAAGGATGATAAATCCTTCTTCATTCATTCAAGACAAAAAAAATACATTTTTGACAAAAATGTTTGCGTATAAAATGTCCACAAAAGGTATTTTACTCCTTTGGTTAGTGGGACACAACAAACTCCTTATATGCATAATTATCACAAAAGTAAGAAGATGATCCCTTATATACTATTCATATTTGGTAACAACATTGATCATATTTTCTTCCCTCGCACCTTCCCTAGACTTATTGTGCCTCATTTCCTTAGTGAAAATTTTTATATTGTTGATATAAATGTGCTTACTAACTACACACTTTTCAACAAGGAGGCATATATTGATAAAACCATAAGTGTGCACTGGAACACACTATCATCTTGGATAAATTGACATATTTGGATTGAATGCAATCATAATTATTTAACATTCTAGTTATTTCACATACTTAAATTGTTGATAACATTTATATTAAATCATCATCCTTGATCTCTTATTTCTATATGTGATGCTTTTTCATCTTTAAGTTGACCATCTCCTCTCAAGGCCTTTATAATTTCTAACAATGATGATGGCCTTTCTCTGATGGGACTCATCACCTTAGTTTGTTTTGATGTGGGTGATCATCGATCATGATGTGGTTGATAAAAAATAACTTCTTATTCTTGTTTATCTTATGCTCCTACCCTCTTACCTGCTACTTGATATGGGTTGTACTAAGGGAATTTTAGTATTTATCACCCTATAATGGTTGTGGGTTATTAAAGGGGTCCCACTCCTTTTTTTATACAACTGTACTTTGCCACATCACCTTTGGGTCAATCTGAGTGACATGTATATTTTGTGCTATGAAAACATTATGGTATGATAAACCTAGAATAGAATCAACTCTACACAAAATGGATTTTTCTTTGTGATTATAACTTTTACAATAAAAATGTAATGATGAGAGTTAAAGGATAGTGTTGATCTATACTAATGAACTATCCATGCTAAGAAAGATAATTTGAAGAAGCATAGCCCTTGCATCTAAATATCAATCGATGGCCCTAAACTAATCCAAATTCCAAATTTTTATATGTGTTATATGTATGGCATGAAAATATCCAAATGAGTATAACATTGGTTTATAAATCATTCATGAGGTGAGGACTAAGATTCTATGGTTGAATTTTACATTCCGTAAATACAATAGTAAAACTATCCAGTTCTATTCATGCTTTGTTGGAATCCAATCTAGCCTAATCTGAAAATACACATGAGTGTGCGTGTGTGTTTTCATGTACGCATGCACACAAATACACATATATATAATATATATTTTAATGGGGGAAGTTGATAGCATTTCATTGTAGGTATATGCCAACTTTGGATTTAGATGGGGCATGAAGTGCATAGACATTACAACAAATTGTAAGTTGGGGAATCTCAGGCTTGGTTCATTATTAGGATGTTGGAAACTCATTATTGTATGTAGTGGTGGTCGTTAAGGAGATAAATGTCGTATACCAATTTTCTTTTGAAAGAAATATTCTCCATATCTATACCATCTAAGAAAGAGTGAAATGTATGTCCTATGAGTGTAAGAGATATTCTATACAATATTTCCCTTATTTTTAAATTAAAAAGTAGTCATTGTATACTAATCCAGATTAAATACGAAGGAGTGTGGGAGGAACTATATGTAATTTTTCCTTTATATTCTGAATTATAAATTAGTCCTTATATTCTAATAGGATAATCATGTGATCTGTGGATTTATGCCTAGGTATCTATGAAAGGCATGCAAGGGCTCTTTGTTTTTACAATTTCAAAGTATACATCATCCTTTGTATATTCTAATAATGTTATATGACATATCGTATGAGGGACTAGAAGTAATTTTTGTCTTGATTTTACAATTATAAATTGATTCTTTTATTACCATACGTGAAAGGTCCTAGAAAGAGTCACATACAAATTAAACTATCGATTTTCAAATTATAAACGAACCTTTGGGTATCCTAGTAAGGTTATATAGTGTGTGTGGACTCCAATCTATCTTACCACCACAGTTGCTATTTTCTTATAGTTGATGGTGTGGGGGACTAGAGTCAGAGGATATGGAGTATGTAGTCAAACAGATGTGTTGACACTATATAGCAGTCATCACTCCTATAGGCATATGGGAGTCAAGGGATATTTCCTCCTTATATCTTTCACTTCTTTTTACTAATATTTTTCTCTGTCTTCCTTGATAGTGTGTTTGGTATGACAACTCAACTTGAGATTCCACATATATCTTTTCTTTCAAGCATACCTTGATAACAACTCAATTGCCTACTAACTTCAATCATATCTCTTTATCTTTTCTTTTAGATAGAAAAAGTAATTTGACACATAAATTTATGGATATCAAAGTAATATTATTGTTCCCATGTGCAGTGCACACAGTTATACCTAGTTACATTATACCATGCATGCCTAGAAGTATTGGGGATTGTGGTAAGTTTTACAGTGATTTCCATAACCTTGGTCTAAGAAAATCAAGTCATTTACTATATCAAAGTATTTTATGTCTTCTCTATCATACATGATATTAGACTATGTAGCACCCTCAAGATCAGTACTGGTGAGATGATATACACTGCAAAAATTTAGGGAGAAAATATCCATACCATTTCCTCTATCTTTCTAGATTTTCTAGACACCCCTACATCATGGTGCAACCCTCAAGATCATAACAAACCCCACCACATTGAACACAACAACAATGAAATTGCCCCTCACCCTAAAAGTCATGTTTGAATGAAGAAATACAAACAAAATAGTCCTAACCCCTTCAATACCATGCACAACATGCACCATCCAAACATGAGGGACCCAAAAAAACAACCACACACCTCCTTCACAAATTCACATGATGATCCATATCACCAAGTTACCACGGAACACTTCACATGACGACAAATTCCATGATACCACCCACATCAATGAGACAAACCCTCCACCAAACTATCCCCCGCAAAATAAGGAAGTTTGTAACATGCTAGAATTCATTAAATCAGACATTTTTGGAGAAGTAAATAAAGAAAACAACATTCTAGAAACTCTAGAACAAGGTGAGCTCGCATGCTCCTTGCATACAAAAAATAGACCCTAAAAAAGAAACTTCTTAGCCATAGATGAACCGAGTAAAAATTTTATTGATTTACCATCCATTAATTAAACTATTTACATTAAACTTTATCATATTAAACACATTATTTTATGGGATGGTGCTTCATATTTTTCCACTTTTACTAGTCACTTTGGTATAAGTTTAGATTCCATGTTGGATGCTAACATTGATTTATCTAAACTGAAACAAAATTTGGGGTGGATTAACCACCGACATGTTACCCTTGTAGTTGTACACCTCACATATTTCTCCTTTTATCCTCATATTATCCTTGTGTTTTACTTCTATCATCATTATCAATGCATCTTGAAATGTTTGTGGGACTATCAATATGTTCAATAGTGACACATTTGCCATTTTATATGAGGAAACAATATTGATCTTGTCACCCTTTAAGAGACTAAAACATATCTTACTCCTATTAACCTAACATTTATACATTGTCCATATTTTGATTAGGACTTAACCATTCCATTCGTATGTATCTGATATGTCTATTTGAGATTGATTTCAGGCATTAGGAACATGAAAATGATCAATTCAATCAAGCCCTAGCTTGATTAGATACAAGCCAAAGTCAATGCAAATGCACTTTTGTGGAAAATTTTCTAAAACCCTTAGGAAAATTTTTATAATCATTTTTATTGATGTTGTGACTTGTAACCAAGTTGAGAAAAAATTAGGAGCACTTAAAACGGATGTTTAAGCACTCTACTAGCATTTTCCAAAATTCATTACATGGGAGTTTTATTGGCCGATTTTCATCCTTGATCAACTCGACCGACACCCTTGATGGATTTTGGGAACTACCAGGGTCGGATGAGTTTCCTCAAGACAAAGTCAACCGACGCCCTGCACTGACCCAACCAAACTTAAGTTATCATTTGAGTTTCATCTAGGATAAACTTGATCGATACTTCAATATTGATTTGTCACATAGATCTAGCAAACTCGACTGACTACACTGTACGAAGTGTGTACAAAAAGTATTTCTAACTTTTGGAGTGTTATAAACATCAAAAATAGATCTATTATAACACCCCAAACAACTAGAATTCATTCCAAAGTGCTTATACTGGCTAGTAGACGTCCCCAACTATAGATAGGGACCCGTAGGCTTCATCCCAAGTTTGCTTCTTATGCTCCTAGATATAGCTGAGTGGATTTGTCTACTAAAAGCCCCTTTCTCTCACTTGCTTACTAATGAAAACGTCATTATAAGTGAGATAGGTTATGTGTGAGAGATATACTCCTTTGTACTCTTGTAAAACTCTCAAATATTCCCTTTCCCAATCCCTTTCTCAAGAGAAAAGGTGGTGAAAGCTTCTCCAAGGTGAAGGAGAAGGTGAAGGATGGAGATCCTTGAGGAGAGTAGGTAATTCCTTCAAGGCAGAAGACTTGTTATAAGAGGAGAGATCCTTGGTGAAGGTGTCCAGTTTATGCAAAAGTGGGTAAGCCCTTGTAGAGGTTGAAGACTCTTGATCAAAGGATGAGTAAGACCTTGTAAGGTTTATTTGCTCTTTTTTCTCCTTAAAAAGGAATGCTAGGTATCCTTGGCATGGAAAAGGAATGTCCTATTGCATGTATTATAATGGAATATATGTATGCAATGGTTGAAAATCCTAGAGGTTGGCCTCTCTAGGTAGTGTATGTACACTCTCCTAGTTTGGAGCTCAGAACCACTATACATATCTTTTTCTTGATCTCATTCAATCTCTCTAATCCTTTCTATGTATGTTTAGCTACACAAATTCTATTTTTGCAACCTTATCTTTTGAAGTAATTTGAAGGTCTAATGAATCTTGTTTAAGTATTTATAAATGTAAAGGCTATTATCATCATCTATGCATCCCTCACTCCTCAACTGAATCTCTTCTTGGGAAACCTCCTACGAGATATGGAACAAAATTTGCATTACTATGAAGGGACCAAGAAAATCAAGGAGTCCAAGGTCTACATGCTCAAAGGACTCCTTGAGAACTTCAAGATGGGTAAGGAAGAGAGAGTGGTGGAGATGTACTCTAGGCTCAACACCATTGTGAATGGGCTTGCTTCTTTAGGACAACCCATGGATCAAGGCACCATAAACTTCAAGATCCTTAGGTCTCTTCCTAATAGGTGGCAATCTAAGGTGACCTCCATTGAAGAAACAAGAAGTCTTGGTGAGATTTCTTCCGAAGAGCTCATTGGGAATCTCCTAGGATATGATCCTAGACTTGACAAACACGAAGAAGAGGGAATGCTTGAAGAGAAGGAGTCAAAGAAGATGAAGGAAAATGCCTTCAAAGCTCAAGTGGGGGCCATTGTTCTTCAACAATAACTTGATTGTTGGGCTACTCCCTCCTCAAGTGAAGATGAATCCTCTAGTGACCATGAAGCTAACTACTTCAAGGGAAAGCCCTCCTCCTCTTCTACTCCAAGGTGCTATGGGTGTGGCAAAAAGGGACACTACAAGAATGATTGCCCCAAGGCAAAGAAGTCCTACCATAAGAGTAGCTCCAATAAGAAGGAGGACTACAAGAAGGAAAGAAATTTTAAGAGAAAGGACAATAAGGAAAGAAGAAGCAAGGATGCAGCCATCATTGACAATGAATTTTCCTCAAGTGATTCCAGGTCCAATGAAGGAGAATGTCACCTTGCTCTCATGGCCTCAACTAGTGAAGACATATGTGAGGTAAGTGAGGTAAGTGAGGTAATCTTGAATGAATCATTTAAACAAGTCCTCATTGACATGCTTCATGCTTTCCGTTCTTCTTATTCTAAATACAAATCTAAGAAGAAAAGGTTAGGAAAATTATTGATGACTTGTATGCTAAAATTGATTTCCTTGAGAAAAATGAAAAAGTTCATCTTGATGGTATGGATTCATTACAAGGTCATTTTATTAAACTTGAGTTGCAATATAATGGAGTTGAGGTTGATAATGGTATTTATCTTAAGAACATCAATAGTCTTAAAGATGAAAACCAAACTTGCCTCAATGAGCTTGTCTTAATTAGAACTAAAAATGATAAGCTTGTTCCCAAGTTTAATGATCTTAGACATGCTTGTGATACATATTAAGGATGAAAATAAAATCTATCTTGATGAGCTAATTATGCTTGGAACTGAAAATTCTAGATTGCTTGCCAAAGCTAATAATCTTGCTTCTAGACCTTTATTTCCTAGTAATAAGTAGATAATGTAGTTCTTGAAAGATATTCTTATCTTACTAAAGCCCTCTGTCTAGAGTCCGACTTGCTTCATGCTCAACATGATTTATCTAATATTTCTTCTACTAACATTACTATTAGTGATGACAATTAGAAGCTTAGAGCTTCCTTACAAAAGTTACTCAAAGGGAGAAAGTCCCTCAATGAAGTCTGAGAGCACTCTACCTAACAAATTGGGAAAAGTGGTTTGGGATATGAGGGAGCTCCAAAAAGCAAGGGAAAGGGAAAGAAATAGAGTAAGGAGCCTCCTATTTTCCATGGAACGTCATCCGGATCTAAGAACCCTATGGTTTGTGCACATTGCAAGAGTTATAATCATTATTATACTTATTGTCCTTACAAGGAAAAGAGGACCAACCCAAATACGAAATGGGTTGCCAAGCTAATTTCAGATCCCAATGTTTGAATTGGGCATGATGCCTTCCTTTATTGTAGGTAAAAGGAAAATGGATTGTTGATAGTGGTTGATCCAAGCATATGATTGGTGAGATAATCCACTTCAACAATTTCACAAAAAAGAAAGGAGGATCGGTAACTTTTGGTGATAACAATAAAGGTAAAGTGATAGGTGAGGATGATGTGGGTGATTCATTATGCATAAAGAATCTACTTCTTGTGGATAGCCTACATAACAATTTAATTAGCATTAGCCGATTATGTGAAAATGGCTATCTTGTTTTATTGATCACACTTGAATGCTTGCTTCTAGATTCCCTCTCCTACAATGTCATATATAAGGGAACAAGAAATGGTAACATTTATGTTATTGTTCTTGATTCTCTTAAGCCTATTCTTGGTAAATTCCTTGCTTTTGATAAAAGTGATATATGAAAATATGCATCAGTTGAAGAAGTTGAGCAACAAGAATTGGTCAAAGCACTTCATAAATTGGACTTTTGTAAGGATGAGGAATGCCAACCTTGCACATAAGGAAAGAAAACTAAATACTCCTTTAAATCCAAAGGAGTCCTTAGTACCAAGAGATCTCTTGAACTTCTTCACATTGATCTATTTGGACCAATGAGAACTCAATTGCTTTTTGGTAGCAGGCATTGCCTCATGATTGTTGACCATTTCTCTCACTGTACTTGGACTTTCTTCTTAGTTTCCAAAAGTGATACTCTCGATGTTTTCTGTAGTTTTTGCAAACGGACTGAAAATGAAGGCTCTTGTCAAATCATCTCTATCCATAGTGACCATGGGGGAGAATATGAAAATGATTTATCTGAGAAGTTTCATGAGGAATCCTATTATGTGCATAAATTTTCTTCCCCTCGTACACCTCAACAAAATGGGGTTATAGAGATAAATAATAGATCTTTATAGGAAATAGCTAGGACCATGCTTTTAGAGTATGATACTCCAAAGAAGTTTTGGGCCAAAGCCGTTAGCACTTCATATTTTGTGCAAAACCGGGTTTTCATTCATCCTTCCTTAAAGAAAACTCCCTATGAGTTATGGTGTGGTAGAAATCCCTCTATCAATTTCTTTCATGTTTTTTGTTGTCCTTGTTTTGTTTTAAACACCAAGGATTCTCTCAACAAGTTTGATGAAAAATCCAATAGGACTTTCTTTCTTGCCTATAGCACTACTAATAGAGCATATAGAGTGTTTAATATTGAATTATCTAAAGTTGAAGAATCTATGATGTTAAATTTGTTGAAACGAACCCCTCAATTTTCAAGAATATTGTAAATGCTGATGTTGTAGATGAGGTGATTCCTATATTAAATGAGCTCAATGTCATTAACAAAAGAAAAGAGGTGGTAGTATATGAAGAAGAGATAGAAGAAGATAAGTAGGATCCAACTCCCCAATTTTCTAAATATCATCCTAAAGAGTACATCATAGGCAATACTTTTGAAAGGGTGAAGATGCGGACTACATTCAACAAGGAACAAGACGATAGCACCTTAATCTCACAACTTGAGCCAACAAACATCGAAGAAGCTCTCAAAGATGATGAATGGATCCTAGCTATGCAAGAGGAGCTAGAGTAGTTTGAGAAGAACAAAGTGTGGACCTTAGTGCCAAGACCAAATGATAGGAAGATCATTGGCACCAAATGGGTCTATCACAAAAAACTTGATGGAAGCGACAAAGTGGTAAGAAATAAAGCAAGGTTAGTTTCTCAAGGCTATAATCAACAGGAAGGTATTGACTTTGATGAAATGTATGCTCTTGTTGCTAGGATTGAAACTATTAGAATGTTACTTGTCTTTGCTAGCTATAAGAATTTCTTGCTACACCAAATGGATGTTAAAAGTGTGTTTTTAAATGGTAGAATAGAGGAGGAAGTTTATATGGCTCAACCTTCCAGATTTGAACATAACAAGCTTCCTGACCATGTATATTTTTCTACAAAAAGCTCTCTATGGACTCAAACAAGCCCCTAGAGCTTGGTATGAGAAATTAAAGAACTTTTTGCAGGACAATGGCTATGTCATAGGCAAAGTTTGATTCTACCCTCTTTTATAAACACACTTCTAGCAACTTTCTGATTATTCAAATATATGTTAATGTTATCATACTTGGAGGAACTGATCTTGATCATTGAAAAAAGTTTAATTCTCTGCGGAGTGAGTTTGAGATGAGTAGATGGGGGGGTTACCTTCTTGCTTGGATTCCAAATCAAGAAAACAAAGGAAAGAAACTACATCAACCAAGGCAAGTATACAAGTGAACTCTTGAAGCACTTTGGGATGGAGAACACCAATCCAATGAATATCCTCATGTCAAACACCACCAAACTTGATAGAGATGAGGAAGGTGAGAAGGTAGATGAGAAGATCTATAGATGTATGATCGGTAGCTTGCTATATTTAACTGCCTCCAGACCCGATACCATGTTTAGTGTTGGCTTGTGTGCAAGATTTAAATCAAGCCCTATAAAATCATATATTATTTTGGTTAAGAGGATTCTAAGGTACCTAGCCAAAACCCAAAATTTTGGACTATGGTATCCCAAGTCAAGGAACTTTACTCTTACTATTTATAGTGATGCAGATTATGTAGGGTGCTTAATTGATAGAAAGTGCACATGCGGAACTTGCTTCCTCCCAGGACCATGCTTAGTCTTTTGGTTCTCTAAGAAATAAAGCACAGTGGCTCTTTCAACTACTGAGGTTGAGTACATTGCAACTGAGAGTTATTGTGCCCAAGTCATATGGATGAAGCAAATCCGTCAAGACTTTAACATTCATTATGATGTTTTTCCTGTCTTTTGTGATAATTATAGTGAAATTAATCTTTCTTACAATCATTTATTGCATAGTAGAGATAAACATATAGAGGTACACCATCACTTCCTTTGTGACCACATTGCTAAGAAATATAACTATATCACTCTTGTGGACACAAAAAACTAACTTGCAGACATTTTCACCAAACCTCTACCTAGAGAGCAATTTACTTTAACTAGATCAAAATTTCTTATTATTGCTCTTGATGATAATGGTATGCCTTCTAGCTAGATGTGCTCCTACCTATATGTTCTTGCTCATATATTGCTCATCTTATGCTTGTTAGTGCTACATATGCCTTGTTTTAATGCCTTATTTTGCTTTTTTGGATATTTTTTGCAAATGCTTGCTTTATAGAAAAATAGTAGCCAATGATGAGTGGAAAGTATCTTATACGTTCAAAATGCATGATAGGTAAGAAAAATAAATTTAGATAGCACTCTCGTGGTCTAGAATTAAATTTCTTATCTTTTGGATAGGATTTCTTGTCGGACGAGTTTACTCTGGGGAAACTCGACCGACAACAGACCCAACGACTAAACACAGAGTAGTCTCGGTCAAGTTTCCCAAATCTCAAACTTAGTCAACAACACTGTTGTGCGGAAATATATATATATATATATATATATATATATATATATATATATATGTATATATATTTAGACAATTTTCTCCCTTCAACTAGATAAAACTCAACCAACTAGTCATCCATTTTGTTCATCCTTAAACCCTAGGTCATCCTTTCCCTCTTTCCTAGCCCAATCCAGCCCCATTTTGACCTTCCCCTACCTCTAACCTAGCTTGGGCGGCATGTTGCTTGAGTTATCTTCCTTGCTTGGCACCATCTTCAGCCAATTTCCTCTCCATGGCGTCCAATAGGTGAAATAGAATAGGTCCTTTAGGTGTATCTTCGTCTTCTATAGCCAGTAGGAATATCTCATACAGTGGTACCTCCTTTTTCTCAAATAAAGCAGTAAATCGTTATAGGGAATTGTTGCCTACCAACCCTTATAATTTTTTTGGCTCTTGTTAATTCCTAGCAATGAGCTTGTAACACTCCTCCTTATGATATATAATACAACTGAGCAGAAGCTTTCATATTTAAGGGGGATATCAAATTTATGAAATCATAGCTAATAACAACATAATTCACCATTGAGATTCATACATGGTTCTTTGAATAGGTAACTACAATAGAGTTCTATGATATGTTTAAACATTTCTAAACATGAAAAACTATTCATAAAGGTAAACATAAGTGGATCGCCTAGTATGGATGGCACCCCACCAGTTAGCTCTTACAGGTCTTCTAGTCCTTTCTTACTCTTCTTGAGTCCTTGCTCTCTCCAACTCATGTGTACATCACATCCCCATCCATGCAAAGGGGAAAAACAACACATCAGTAAACGGTACTGGCACTTTATAATATGAGCAAAGTAAATATATTTGACATGAATTACTATAAGCATTCTTGAATCATTATTAACATGAGGAATTGAATAGAAAATATATGCATACCTCTATAACGCCCCCTTAGGAGCACATGATTGCTAGGAAATCCCTTGATGCTCGGAAAGCCCTTAATGACCCCTTGAGGTCCATGATTCGGGAGCACATAAAGACTAGTTCAATTCCAATTAACTTGAACATTGACATGACATTAACATTAACGTAATCATGATTCTTGAACTTAACATGATGGGATTTATCCCTCTTGAACATGATCTCTTAACATGATGGGTTTACTCCCTTTTGAACATTAACATGAATTTCATGAGTCATTAATCATAAACTTTAAGCATACTGAACATTTTAACCATAGGACATAACATATAGCAATCATCAAGCAATAATATAGAGTGGTCATGATTAAAACATTAATCTTGCAATGATAATGTCTACTTTGTACTTAACATGCAAACAATCATAATTACATATGCTCAGCAGCATGACCCATTTACCTTGGAGAAATTTTGAGTCTAAGATGGTCTCTCTTGATCCTTGAGTCAACACTAGGCCAAACTTCATTTTGTCTTGATCATGCTCTAAAACCTGGTCATAAACGTCATTAATCAATACCTTGTATTGATCTTAGGTTGAACTAGGGTGATTTAGGATTTGAATGCATTGGGGTTAGGCTCAATAATCAATATCATTAACTTAGAAAAACTAGGTTAGATTACATCGCCTTAATCATATATGGTACATAATTAGGGTTTCATAATTCAAATTAGGGCTTCAATTAAAACATTGAAATAAAAAGGTAAACCATGACTTAAAAACCTTAAAATCAGATTTCTCTCGATAAACCATTTCCAAAGACTATTTATTTGCATTTTCTTGAGCATCCTATGATTTACTATGAATATTTGAAAACTGACCAATGACAATTCAGTAAAATGATAGTGTGACATTGATTTAAATAAATGATTAATATGATGTAAATAATATGCAAAAAGACCGATAAGGACATAGCATGTGTTACATATAATTGAAACATAGTGGGTAAACTTGTCATTTGATAATTTCATGTGTCTCGTACCTAAGAAACAAGGGTGAAAAAAATCCCCAAATTACCCTTGTATATTTAATTGTCTGATTAAAACGAGATGGGCACCATGGTCATTCCTTGGCCAGGATTCTCCCAGCCTGCTCCATCATGAGCCATGGCTCAATCATGACAATAGGAGGTGTTACCTCCGATCTGGGCTTGAGGAACATGATCACTCATGAGAAACTCAGGGTGCCAGAATCTTTCTTGCTCGGTGGCGAGGATAGAGAGCCAAGATGTAGGACCGAGGGAGCACTAGAGCTCAAGGACAAGCTATGGCCATGACTAAGCTATAGTCATAAGAGCAGGTTCTGAGGAACCTTGCGAAGGAACCATGTAGAACAATGTGGACCACTTCATGAGACCCAGACGATGTCGAGGAAGTAACTATGTAAAAATAAAGACCAACTCATCACTGGATAGTCGGAGGATAAGGTCTTACAGGGGAAAAACAATTGCAAGAGGGAACATGATGGTGTGATGAAAATCAGTGAGAGTTGAGATGCAAGAGACATGCCCTGAGGTCTAACGAAGTCAAGGGAAACATTTTAGAGAAGGGAGGGCCATTGGGGTGGCCTGACGGCAAGCACTGGAGAGATTCTGAAGGAGTCTACAGGACCTAGAGATTGGGGCAATCTCCGAGTAAATGGGTGATAGAAAAAGAAAGGAGGGGGCTCCTAGATGCTCACCTAGGTGACAATTCGTCAGAGGTGGAGTACAGCACTAGAGCGAAGTCTTCATTGTCGGACAGCAATCTGAGTAGGTCTGGGAGCTTCAAATCATGGTCGGTGGAATTAGTTGAGGAGGAGAGACTTGTGTGTGGAGGGGGTGCTTTACGGTGCCTTAAATATGGAGGGGCGATGTTGTGGTGGTGTCTGCTACCACCAGTAGAGAGGAGGCGGCTATCCCTATTTGGGTGTTTCACGTATAGAGTGAAAAGGAATCCAAGTAATGGCTCATTTGATTCAGAAAGTTGAGGCAAAGTTGATGGAAAATATATCTCGTGAAACGACTGAGGGATGAGAGAGAACAGGGTCGAGAGAGAAAACCTGTGAAATTGACTTGAGATCCTGACTTAAATGGAGGAAAAGGATGATGGTTGGTCGTCAAATCATAGATAATTTTAATCGTGACTTTCATATAGTGCACATCAACATGAAAGAATTAGTAGCGGGGGGCATGATAGGTGGAAAATAACCAAACCTTAGGTTAATCAATGCATTAAAATAATTTGCATTCAGACCTCAGTCAAAACTATATGGTAAATTTTTTATTCATTTGGAGGGTCAAATGTGGGTCAAATGAGTTCAAATTTGAACCATATACTAATTGGAGGGTCTACAATGGTCTTGTATAGTTAGATTTCATGTTTGTACACATTATGGTCAATAACTCCTATATTGGTTATCAACCTTAACTAAAATGAATTAAAGTAATATAATTTGAAAAAGGCTCCTAATATTGAATCCTTGAATCACCATTTCGAATTTCACTCATTCGATAACCACATGGTCACCTCTTTAACCTCTTCCTATATTTTATGGTCATTTTAGAGGAGAGAGAAAATGAAAGAGGATTAATATGAGATAAATGATATACATAATGCATATTTGAAAGTGAAATATGAAGTTGAGCCTTATTTTAAGTTTTCTCATCCCATTTTTATATAAGGATAACCATTATTGGTATTTTGCATTAAAACTCCTCAACTATTATGATTTAGAAAAACTTCATTCTAAGTTTTAAATTGGCTTTGAAAAATTGGGATGTGACAATTCTATCCACCTTAAAACAAATTTCATCCTCTAAATTTTCTAGGGTACGACCCACCTTAGGGTTTGTATTACTTCTTCACACAATTAAAGCATAACTAAAATTTTCATGAAAAAGTGAATGTATTTCATAAAAAGGGTTCAAATGAACATAAGCTAATTATTACATCACTCCTCATCTTCCTTCTCTACTTCAATAGCAAAAATTATATCTTGTCTCTTAGGAAGTGTATTATGGTCCTCATTCTGTTCCTGGTCCTTCTCTGTGAGCTTAGGGCAGTTTGACTTGAGGTGTCTGATTTCTCCACAACAGTAGCATGCACTTGTACCATACATGGATGGGCCTACATGTTCTTCTTGCCTGTTGTACATTGGGGCTTCTCGGCTTCAATTGCAGACTCAGGTACCTTCCTCTTAGGGTTGTTGGGAGGTTAGTATTGGTTATTCTTATGAGGAAATTCCTTCTTGTAGGATCTCCCAAGGTGATCTTCAAGTTATAGGGATGCATCTAGGGCATCCTGGAGGGTCCCGTGGCCTCTTCCTGACAAGGCAAACCTCAAGTCGGGCTTGAGTCCTCTGATGAATTTCTTTGTCCATCGATGTTCATCATAATCATAGACATACTTTTGGAGGACCCTGAACTTCATAGTGTATTGGGTAAAAGTCATGTCACCCACTTGAGCCAGGTTGGAAAACTCTAGCTCCTTCTTCTCAATCATATCTTCGGATACATAGTGCTCCTGGAAGGCTTCAATGAATCATTCCCATGTGAGTGAAGGTGCTTCAGCTGCCCTTAAGTTGAGATAGTTTTCCCACCATGTGTGGGTTGCCCCTTTGAGCATGTGGGTTGCAAAACGAACCCTAGAGTGTTGAGGGAAGTCCATGTCTCAGAAGCAATGACCCATGCCTCTAATCCACTCCTCATCTTTGGTGACTACATCAATCTCTCCTTCACCTAAGAAAGAGTCACGCCTGATCTTTAGGAAATCCACTAATGTTGGCTCATGATATCTAGGTTGGTGTTGTCCTTGTGTTAACGCATTGGTGAGGGATTGGACCAAATCTTCAAAGGTTGGCTTATTGTTCCCTCTTGGTCCACTTTCCCCACTATAAGAGCTAGCACCATCATCCTTACCCTTTCCCTTGTCTGCTCTCTTAGGGGCCATCTGAAAAAGGGTCACATAAACCTAGGGTTAGAACATATGAATCAAATTGTTTCCTTGGTGGCCATCCACTTATTGGCTCTGATACCATTAATAATGCTCAATCCCACTGCCCAAGGATCTAGTAGAATTTCAGGAATGACGACTGGCCCCATAGACCACCACTAGCCTTAATTGCGCATTTTGTCCTCACTCACGTGCAAGCCAAGATTAACTTCCCGAATGATCACCCATCCTAGTACTACTCCAAGATAAGCATGCTTAACTTGGGAGTTCTTTAGTGACGGGCTCCCTAAAAAGGAGGTGCACCTTGGTGATATGGGTAGTCCAATAATTCCTTTTAAGATCATTTTATTTGAGGCCTCAAATCCTGGGATGTTACAATGTTCAATCATTCCTTTTTCGATCATTTTATCTTAGGCCCCAAATCCTAGGATGTTACATCGTTGAATATATGAGCGGAAGCCAAGAAATGGCTCATTTGATTCAGAAAGTCAAGGTGATCATTTGATTAGGAAATCAAAGCTTGTGTAGATAGATACTAAATCATTAATGAGATGCCTTAGAGGTATATGAGATTTAAATGCTTATAATTTGAGGTGAGTATTGCAAGCACAAGATGAGATGCTAGTAACATGATGACTTGGGTATATGTGAATATATGCCATAAGATTATGGAAGGGTTTCTTATTAGATCAAAATAAGATAAGGTGTTATCTAATTATAAGACTAAATCAGACAAATCCTAAAAATGAACTAGAGTCTATTGGTTGGATGATAAAGTTATAAAGATGGATTATGATGATGAGTAATGTCTTTTCATGATTCAAAACTGACCTGAGGAACCCACAGAAGACATTTATTTATCTGCAATAAAGGTAAGTGGGCCATGTCCATTGAATTTCATTATTATTATGATTCAGCCTACCCATATGCAAAGTAAATAAAAGATTGAGTGACTTTTAGACATTTATTTATAAATGTTCATCTCATATCCAAAAATGAATTTAGTTGTCAGAATATTTTTAGATGGAGTTATGTTGTGAGAATATTAGATTTTAGATACTTATGCTACTTTCTGATACTTGGTATTTGTATATACAATTTACTTTATTTTTCCCTAGCCTTTAGAATCAGGTGACATATATTTGATATCAGAATCTACTTAACACAGTAAACATTCTATCAAATCAAAGTCTTAGATTAAGACTTATCTAGATAATAAGAATATCATATTTAGATTCAGACTTAGAGTACTCATAATGTGAGTATCCAGATATCAGATAAATATACATAGTAGGAGTTTAGATCCAATCTTAGTGATGTAGTATTTGAGATTCATTATTAATATTCATATTTCGATTTAAATTAGAATTTAAGAGTAGAGATTCAGATTAAGGATTTCATTTATTAAGATTTTAGTTCTTAATAGAATAATTTCAATGCATCAGTTAAGTACGAAACTTTTTGAGGTATTCAGATCATATTCAAATTTACATTCAGAATTTAGTACATATTCATCTATCAGTATTCAGTTTCAGTTAAGATAAGTTTAGATTCAGAATTTAGTTAGTTCAGATTTGACATAATTAAGTTGACACAAATCAGATATAAGTTGAAATGTGTATTAGGGTTAGTGTCTAGATGCTTTATATTTTTGTGTTAACATTAAATATGTGCATATCATGCCCTCTCTTTTTCCCCACATGATTGTGGTATGGGACACAAGCTTATGGGGTTGATTCAGAAAAATGTATACAGCTTTCTAGTATTACTTGGCCTCAAATTCGGTGCTTACCACCATGACACAATAGTGGCCCTCCCTTCTCAGAAATGTTTCCCCTGGCTTTGTTAGACCTCAGGGCATGTTGCTTGCATCTCGACTCTCATAGATTTTCATCACACCATCATGTTCCCTCTTGTGATTGTTTTCCCCTATAAGACCTTATCCTCCGACTATCTAGTGATGAGTTGGTCTTTGGTTTCACATGGTTTCTTCCTCGACATCATTTGGGTCTCACGAAGCGGTCTGCATTGTTCTACATGGTTCCTTCACAAGGTTCCTTAAAACCTGGTCTTTATACTATTGCTCGATCATGGCTAGTGCTCATCCTTGAGCTCTACTGCTCCCTCGGCCCTGCATCTTGGCTCTCTGGCCTCGCCACTGAGCAAGAAAGATTCTGGAACCCTAAGTTTCTCATGAGCAATCGTGTTCCTCAAGCCATGATCAAAGGTAACACCTCATGGAGTCGTGTTTGAGCCATGGCTCGTGATGGAGCAGGCAGGGAGAATCCTAGACAAGGAACGACCATGGTGCCTATCTCGTTTAAATCGGACAATTGAACATACAAGGGTAATATGGGGATTTTGCACTCGCCCTTGTTTCTCAGGCGCGAGACATATGAAATGATCAAATGACAAGTTTACCCCTATTATTTCAATTATATGTAATGCATGTTATGTCCTTCTCGGTCTTTTTGCATATTATTTACATCGTATTAATCATTGATTTAAATAAATGTTACACTATGGTTTTACTGAATTCTTATTGGTTAGTTTTCAAATATTCATAGTAAATCATAGGATGCTCATAAAAATGCAAATAAATAGTCATTGGAAAGGGTTTTCTTAGAGAAATCTGATTTTAAGGTTTTTAAGTCATGATTTTCCTTTTTGTTTTGATTTTTTAGTTGAAACCGTAATTTGATTTATGAAACCCTAATTATGTACCACATATGATTAATGAGATCTAATCCAACCTAGTGTTCCTAAGTTAATGATGTTGATCAGTGAGCCTAACCACAATGCATTCAAATCCTAATTCACCCTAGTTCAATCTAAGATCAATACAAGGTATTGATTAATGATGTTTATGACCAGGTTTTAGATCCCCGATCAAGACAAGAGGAAGTTTGACCTAGTGTTAACTCAAGGATCAAGAGAGACCATCTTAGACTCAAATTTGCTCCAATGTAAACAGGTCATGATGTTGAGTACAAGTAATTATGATCTTTTGCATGTTAAGTAAAAAGTAGACATTATCATTGCAAGTTTAATATGTTAATCATGATCACTATATATTATTGCTTGATGATTTCTATATGTTATGTCATATAGTTAAAATGTTCATTATTCTTAAATTTTATGATTAATGACTTGTGAAATTCATGTTAATGTTCAAAAGGGAGTAATCCCATCATGTTAAGAGATCATGTCCAAGAGGGAGAAATCTCATCATGTTAAGTTCAAGAATCATGATTATGTTGATGTTAATGATCAAGTTCATTGGAATTGAACTAGTCTTTATATGCTCTCGAATCATGGACCTCAAGGGGTCGTTAAGAGAATTCCTAGCATCAAGGGCTTTCTTAGCAATCATGTTCTCCTAAGGGGGCATTATAGAGGGATGCATATATTTTCTATTCAATTCCTCATGTTAATAATGATTCAAGAATGCTTATAGTAATTCATGTCAAGCTTTTTTACATGTCAAGTATATTTAATTTGCTCATATTATAAAGTGCTAGTACCATTTACTGATGTGTTGTCTTTCCCCTTTGCATGGCTAGGGACGTGATGTCCCCAGGAGTTGGAGCAAGTAAGGACTCAAGAGGACCAAGCAAGGACTAGAAGACCTACAAATGCTAACTAGTGGGGTGCCATCCATACTACGCAATCCACTTATGTTTACCTTTATGAATAGTTTTCCATGTTTAGAAATGTATATATATGTCATAGAACTCTATTGTAGTTTCCTATTCAAAGAACCATGTATGAATCTCAATGGTGAATTACGTGTT
This sequence comes from Alisma plantago-aquatica, assembly GCA_963693085.1. NCBI lineage: Eukaryota > Viridiplantae > Streptophyta > Magnoliopsida > Alismatales > Alismataceae > Alisma > Alisma plantago-aquatica. Next base: position 1,285,765,595 of record OY856411.1, read on the forward strand.
TATTAGCTTATGATTTCATAAATGTAACATCCCCCTTTAAAGATGAAATCTTCCACTCAGTTGTATTATATATCGTAAGGAGGGGTGTTAATGGTATCAGAGTCAAAACCCCTTCAATAGTTGGGGCCCACATGGGCATGTGGCAGGTCAGTCTTAAGCCATGTGGGCCAGACAAGTTGAAAAGGGCTATCCATTGAGACGAGATGGAGCCACCCTTGTGTTAGTAGTCGTGAATGGGAGCTAGGTGTCCATGGGCCATTCTGGGTCTCCACTGAAATGGGGAATAGACTATGAGGCCATATAGTTGAGCCTTGGTGAGGACGTCAAGAGTCTAAGTGGGGGAGATTGTAACATCCTAGGATTTGAGGCCTCAGATAAAATGATCCTAAAAGGAATGATTGGACTACCCATATCACCAAGGTGTACCTCCTTTTTAGGTAGCCCATCACTAAAGAATTCCAAAGTTAAGCGTGCTCAGCTTGGAGTAGTACTAGGATGGGTGACCAGTCGTTCAATTGATCCTGGTTTGTGTGTGAGTGAGAACAAAGTGTGCAGTTAAGGCTAGTGGTGGTATGTGGGACCAGTTGTCATTCCTAAAACTCTACTAGAGTCTTAAGCAATGGGCCTAGGTGTTATAGAGTTACTCAAAGAGGTTAATCAACTCTTTTCTAACCAAAAGCTTGATGCTCTTTGATATGAATGTTGGTCCTATAACAATTCCCTCTCAAGAAAGATGGTGGTGTATGAGTTATATGCAAATTTGACCTGGAACTACACCACCTTCGTGCCTCCTCCTAACACCCAGGTTGTTTTGTCATTCATGATAGGGGGATTCAAGTTTTCTATCTCTGAGAAGTCTTTGAATAATTATTTATCTTGCTCCTTGCCAAGTTGGATGAATCCCTATACTACCTATCAAAACCTCCTTGACCCAGATGCCTTCTATAAGATCTTTGACCCTAAGTTTTCTCTTTTTGATATCCACAAAACTCTTAAGAAGCATGAGGTCCCATATAGGAATAAAGTCATCCTTTCATCTTCTTCTCTAGATATTAAGACATGCCTAGTCTCTCTCCTAGTTAACTACAACATCCATCCGAAAAAGAATCATACGAATATTGCAAAAAACTCAGTGGTGCTCGTGTATTTTATCATTAAAAATATATGTGTCAAATGGCAAGATAATTCTTTTCCACATGACTTTCTTTGACACTGAGAAGAACACTACAGACTCCCACCCACCCTACCCTAATTGGATATGTGTGGTGTCTTTCATGATCACACTGGTCAATCCCTTTTCAAATACCTTGGTTGCAAAGTCAGCCAAAAAGGAGTTTATATCAGTGACACCACGGTGAAGAAATATGCTCACCCCACCTCCTCTACCCCTGGTGCTTCAACATCCACCCAGCTTCCTCCTAGACCTAACCATGCCTCATTTTTGGTGTCTAATGAAACCCTCATGGGATACATGATGTAGCAATAGGCATACAACATGCAGGTCTAGGAACACCTTCACCAGGATCTAGTTTACATAATGTCAAACATGAACTTGTCATGCACCCATCCTTATCTCACCTATCAGCCATATCCAATTGTTGACTATGCCTCATGCATATAGTCAATTCCACCCAGCCTACCAGCCTACTACTTCTGTTGTACCCTTGACCTCTAATGGTGGACCTACCTCTTCTCAGCCAAGTACCTCTCAGCTACTTGCTCTTCCCCTTGGCCCTACCTCCACTTTGCTTACTGATTTTGATGGGGTTTCTACACCTAGTTTTGAGGAACCAAATGCACTAGATTGTTAATTCTATTCCCAGAGAATTGGGAAGGTGGGGTAATTTATCAAATGATTTTGCTGTGATTACTGATATAGGTAGGATGCCGACGAAGATCAGAGGTATGGCTTTGCTGGAGAAGCAGGGTATGCCATATGTGGCAGTGAAGAGGGTGGATACAGAGGTTGCTGTTTGATTGATTTTCCTTATGATGTTTTGGGTTGCGTATGGGATGATACCTGCAAATTTACGAGCAGGAGATGTATTTGATGCGTTTTTAGCCCATACGAGGGGGATGGGATGAATAAAAAGACCCCCTGGCTTAATTTAAAAAAAATGTGGTATGTCTTGGGCAGATCAACATTGCAAGTGGCATGATACTCACTCCTTTGGACCTTGTAAGGATGAGGAAATAGTAGATGAGGATGTTTAAGATGATGCTTAGGATGTGGGTGATGAGGATGAGGATGTTGAAGATGATGCTCAGGATGTGGGTGACGAGGATGAGGATGTTGAAGATGATGCTCAGGATGTGGGTGATGAGAATGATGATGATGATGAGGATGGTGATGATGGAGATGGTGGTGAGGCTGCACCTACTACCCCTTATGCACCTTCTGATGGTGAAGAAGACTACCATCCGGATGACGAAGAGGAAGTTGACATAGATGTCCTTGGTGTTTAGTCCTAGGTCTACTCATATATATATATATATATATATATATATATATATATATATATATATATATATATATATATATATATATATATATATAGAGAGAGAGAGAGAGAGAGAGAGGGAGAGGGAGTCAGGCTAGTGTACACTCGAGTGTACCGGAGGCACCGTACCCTCAGTCATTTTTGAAGATGCAGTAAATTTTTGAAAAATCTAAACATTGATCTTCTTAATTATCATAAGAACATACTATATAATAAATTTTAGCTCATTTGAACACTTATAGGTCGTGCATCTAAAGGAGGCAAAAATCATGTATTTCAAATTAGTTTTGTGCATTGATTTTTTTGTCCTTGGATGAGTGACTTACACTCATCCAAATGAGTTCAAATTTTATATGTGACCTATTATTATTGTAAGCATGAAGATAAATGGATTATATTTTGGAAAAGTATGGTCTAGATAGGCAAACACTATTGGGTTGTACGGCATGATCTATACACTCGAGTGTATTCTAGCCTAACTATATATATATATATATATATATATATATATATATAGAGAGAGAGAGAGAGAGAGAGTCAGGCTAGAATACACTCAAGTGTACAGATCACGCCGTACACCCTAATGGTGTTTGCCTATCTAGACCATGTTTTTCCAAAATATAATCCATTTATCTTCATGGTTACAATAATAATATGTCACATACAAAATTTGAACTCATTTGGATGACTGTAAGTCACTCATCCAAGGACAACAAAATCGATGCACAAAACTAATTTGAAATACATGATTTTGCCTCCTTTAGATGCACGACCTATAAGTGTCCAAATGAGCTAAAATTTATTATATAGTATGTTCTTATGATAATTAAGAAGATCAACAGTTTATATTTTTCAAAACTTTAGTGCATCTTCAAAAATGACGGAGGTGTACGGTGCCTCCGGTACACTCGAGTGTACACTAGCCTTACTATATATATATATATATATATATATATATATATATATATATATATATATATATATATATTTGTAGACTTTCGTGTACTAAACATATGGGCATTGTGTCTGAGGTTTACTATTTTCATATCTCATCATTTTTCTTTTTTGTTTTGTATTTCTTTTCATATCTAAAGGACATATCTTTTGTTGTAATCTGATTATATGTACCTCAACTCTATGCTTGGTTATATCTCATGAGTTTTGGGTATGTGCTTCCATATTTTGCTTATGACTCTAGTATGTTTTGTTCTCTCTTACTTTTGGTTGGTTCTTACATATTGTGGTTTCTTGTGTAGTTTGTGCCTTTGGATAAGACCTAAGTTTTAGCTCTTCTGCTTCCTGCCTTTGTTATATGACAAAGGGGGGGGGAAATGAGATCTTGAGTACATATTGAATTGTGATTTGTTTCTAGTTAATTCTCTGATATATCATGTGATTATGTAAGAGGGCTCAATAGTATATAAATGTGTTATGGTTATGCTTTTTGGAGAAGCTTACCATACAGGCAAAGATAAGTATGAGTTTTGGGGAGAAATTGTTGTAGTTCATTCATGTATCCCCTCACAATTCACAAGGTAAAAGTTTAAATTCCAAATCCTTTTCGGTATGTTGAGGAATGGTTTGTCATCTTCAAGAAGGGGGTGAATGTTGGCCTAACAGTTATTCATTGTCTGTATTTTGATGATGACTTAACCTTTTTATTCATATGTATCTAATATGTCTACTTGAGATAGATTTTAGGCATTAGGTACATGAAAAGGATCAATTCAGTCAAGCCCTAGCTTGATCAAATATAAGCCAAAGTCAATGCTAACGCACTTTTGTGGAAAATGTTCTAAAACCCTTAGGATAATTTTTGTAATCATTTGTATTGATGTTATGACTTGTAATCAAGATGAGGAAAAATCAGGGGCACTTAAAATGGATATTTAAGCATTCTAATGACATTTTCCAAAATTCATTATAGGGAGTTTTATCGCTCGAGTTTCATCCTTGATAAACTCGACTGACACCCTTGATGGATTTTGAGAACTGTCAGGGTCAACTGAGTTTCCTCAAGACAAATTCGACCGACACCCTGCATTGGCCAAACCAAATTTAAGTCGTCAGTCGAGTTTCATGTAGGATAAACTCGACTGACACTTTAATTTTGCTTTGTCACATAGTGATATTGGTTGAGTTTGCTTTATTGAAACTCGATCGATGACACTATATGGAGTGTGCATAAAAAATGTTTTCAGCCTCTGAAGTGTTGCAAACATCAAAATTAGATCTGTTGCAATGCTCCAAACGACTAGAATTCATCCCCAATGCTTCTACTGGCTAGTAGACATCCCCAACTATAAATAGGGACTCTTGGGCTTCATCCTAAGTTTGCTTCTTATGCTCCTAGATATAGTTGAGTGGATTTGTCTACTAAGAGCCCCTTTCTCTCTCTTACTTACTAATCAAAACGGCATTATAAGTGAGATAGGATATGTCTGAGAGAGCTACTCCTTTGTACTCCTGTAAAGATCTCAAATCTTCCCTTTCCCAATCCCTTTCTCAAGAGAAAATTTGATGAAATATTCTTTAAGGTGAAGGAGAAGGTGAAGATTGAAGATCCTTGAGGAGAGTAGATAATTCCTTTAAGGTGGAAGACTTGTTGCAAGAAGGGAGCTCCTTGGTGAAGGTGTCCAACTCATGCAAAAGTGGGTAAGCCCTTGTAGAGGTTGAAGACTCTAGATCAAAGGATAGGTAAGACCTTATAAGTTTTATTGGATCCTTTTTCTCCTTCAAAGGGAAGGCTAGGTATCCTTGCCCTAGAAAAGGAAGATATTATTGTATGTCTTACAATGAAGTATAAGTATGCAACTGTTGAAAAATCCTAGAGGTTGACCTCTCTAGGTAGTGGATGTACACTCTCCTAGTTTGGAGTTTGGAACCACTATACATAGCTTGTTCTTGATCTCATTCAATCTCTCTCATCTTTGCTATGTATGTTTAGTTGCACACAAATTTCATATTTGCAACCTCATCTTTTGAAGTAATTTGAAGTTTTAATGAATCTTGTTCAAGTTTTTATAACTCTATTCACCCCCCAGAGCCCATTGATCCTACAACTCCTTTCTGCCTATACACTATTGGTGGCCCCTACATCACTGAATGGATTCATATCCCATCATATGGCCTCAGTGAGGTACTTGATGTAGGAAGGAACCCAAACACATTCATACATGTTAAACACACAATTGGTAGTGAATGCATCACTATCACCTTTGAAAATGTTTTTGATAACCTTACATGGACCTTCAATGGGGTTTATGGTGAACCTATACAAACAAAGACACTTCCATTAAGAAGATTGAAGATTTGACATCCATTCACTCTCCCTCCCCTTAGATTATAAGAGACAACTTAAAATTTACCAGAAAACATTTGAACATGTCTTGTCCTCGACTACCTCTCTTCCCTCTCACTTGACCCATGATCAAAGTTGTATAACTATGTACAGACACATCAATTGATTGGGTGATCTGCCACTAACTTGGCTTGTACATGGAATGAGGTAACCTCAGGGCCAAATTTGATTGTTTCTTATGTAAACAATCTTTGGATATACGCTATCGTCTAGTATCTATACATTCCTTCAATCGGACCATATCAGATCACTTCCACATCATCCTTAATACCAAAATAGATATTTGGAGACCAAAATCATTTCACTTTAAGAAATTTTGGACTACTCATCTAGATCTTTTGAATATCATTATAGAAAATTGGATTATTATCCTATTGATATTACGCCATGTTTTAACATACATCGAGACCTCAAAAATGTAACATCCCTGACCTGGGTTATGGCTTAACCCTAGAAGTTTTTCTTAAGAAATTTATTTACAAACTAGCTCTAATCTTTTGAAAAGTAATTAAAACTCTTTGTGAAGTTTATTTTCAAGTGTGAGCTTAATTGCAAACTATTTGTGCATTATATGATAGTTTGAGTGTAAAGTGCAATTTACCCAAGATGAGGGGTTACATTGCAATATGTCACATGTTGAATGTGTCCTAAGTGTTTTAATATCATAAGATAAAGAATGATGCTAAGTGGTGGCTTGTGGAAAGCCTAAATTCTAAGTATTGAGCTTGTTTGAATAATGCTAGTGCATTGTGTACCAATTTTGGTACAAATTGTAATTTACCCAAATGTAGGGTTGATATGCAAATTGCCACCTATAGAGTATCCCTACTCCCTCTATGTATCATTTAGAGGAGATAGAAATAAGGAGACACCATATTTGAACCATCTTTGAGTAATGGTACTCTTAGTGATGAAAAGACCAAGAAAATGCATAGTTGAAACTCTTATATGAGATATATCAAGTTGTAGACTTGGAATAGGAGTCCCTATCGACCAAGGAGCCATGGAGGGAGTCTCCTATTGGTTTTTTTACTCTTTATAAAACCCATTACGGGATAGACACTCAAGGAAGCCAAATGTATCGGTTTGCAACTTTTCTTTGGAAAATGTTATGTTGAATATAATAATAATGTGAGTGGAAATAGTTTGCCCTAGAAGATAACCAAAGGGACGATCCTTATCCTTTGCATTATCCTTAAGTTATTATTTTTCATGCCAATATAAATATGGTATGCATGCAAATACATGTGCCAATCCATGCATGTCCATGTGGCACTTAGTAGCTTAAGGTAATGACACCTCTTACACTCTTTTTCATAAAACACAAGTATAAATACCCCTCCCTTCACCTATTAGTAGAATTTTCGGATCTTGTTACCATATTTCCCTTATATATCGTGCATATAACTCTAGTTTCGTGCATAGTGAAGGAGAGTTGAGCTTAGAGCTTGGTATCAGCCAAAGAGAGGGATATCGGCCAAGCAAGGTGATATCAACCTAGCAAGGCGATATTGGCCATAAGGAGTGAAGATATCATGCAAAAGCTAAGGAGATCAAGCCTTGGATCTTAGAGAATCTTATATTCAACCTTAGGAATGTGAAGCTTTGTAGCTTGGATACTTTGAAGTTGTTCTTAAGGCGGGTTATATAACTTGAACCCAACTATGTTATTATTCACCTTCAATATTGTTGAACTTGTTGATCTACTTTCAATTTCGAATTCCTTTGCTAAATTAATGATCCTTTGAGTTTAAAAAGTATCTTAGGACTGTTGTCCATGAACTAGAATAGTGAGAATAATAATCTAGAGGTTGATGATGATGACATCATCAAATCCTAACCCAATATTGGGTTGAAGACCCTTTACCTGATATGGTGAGGAGAATACACTACTAGCATGATATGGTGATGAGTAGGTACCTCTTACACGTTATGATGATAAAATGCACACCTTGTGCATGATATGTTGTTAATAAAACACCATGTGCACGATATAAGGTCAAGTATACACCCTATGCACGACATGAAGTCAAGCATATACTCCACCCGATATATCAAAATCCTAGGTGATAAGTAACCTGACATGTTGATATGTACACACCATAAACAAGATATGGTGAAGAGTGTATACTTCATGGGCGATATGAGTAAAACATAGATACACTATGAGCATGATATAGGGTCAAGTATTCACCTCCTACATGATATGGTGTTAGGTTTATATCCTAACCCGATATGGGTTGAAACCCTAGACGGTGATATGAAACCCAAGATGATGGGTAAACCGATATAATGGTGAGTGATACCACATGAACGATATGAATGATATCTCATGGATGATAGGAGTAGCACCTACTTGTACCTTGTGAACGATATGAGGTCAAATTCATACCTCATGCACGATATGGTACACTCTACCCGATATGGTGGAAAACCCTAGATGATAGATTGAAACCTGATATACCCTATCCTTTGTGCAATGGATTGTTGTAAAAGAATTCAACTAGATACCTAGCTTGTCATCTAACTATATGATAGAACTGATCCTTGAAGGTATAAAAGGTTATGAGCCTAAGCATCTACCTAACATGGTAACCCAATATGTTACCCAACATGGAGACCCGATATGATAATCCAACATGGGAAACTGATATGGTATTGTGTATATACCACTTAAACGATACCATCATGAGGCACATACCCCATGCACGATATGGTGCACACCTTTTGCATGATATGGAACTAAATATACCCATATGCCTGATATAACGTCAAGCATCTAGCTCATACACGATATGAGAATAACCTGAGATGATAAGAATTAAGAGATAGCTAACCCAAGATGGATACACGATATGGTGATAGGGGATACACCCTAAACATGATATGATGATGTGGATTTTACCATATGACCAATATGGATACACGATAGGATGTGAAGGTACCCTAAAAATGATATGATGATGTGGATTTTACCATATGACCAATATGGATACACGATAGGATGTGAAGGTGGTATCTCAAATACAATGTGATAGCATATATACACCATGATGCCCGATATGGTAGGTATGCTTCAATCCAATGTATTTGACTAAGTGATATATATTGTGTGTTATGTTAAACACAATATAAAAAGAGTATGAGTTTAATACAATTTGATAATGATGAATTAATGTACCTTAACAAGAGAATTGATCCAACTTAGTAAAAGTATGATACAATCAACATCCTAATGAGGATAAGTGAGAAACTTTTACATGTGTGATAAACATGTTAATAAGCATGCATTAATACTCCTAAGATGAGTGGAGTATGAATAAGGGTTTAATTCTTGATAACATGATCTTGAATCCGTAATTTGATTAATAAGGGGATAACCTAACCCTAATGAAGGGTGATGGTATGCACTTACAACCCTAATTGGTTAGATTGAGAAATCCTAACCCTAATAATGGGAAGGATGTGTTTCTCTTATACCACATAGTGATGATGTGAATTTGAAACCCTATTTGGTTAAAATAGGCAATCTTAACCCTAATAATGGGAAGGATGTATTTCTCTTGAATTGCATAGTGATGTCATATATTGTTAGAGGTTTTATCAATGAAGTGTAAACTATTTAGGAATCATGAGATGATGAACATAGCCAGGTATGAGCTATGATGTTTTATATGGTATATATTTAAATGAGCCTTGTGATCCATGTTAAATATTTGTACAACAAGTATAATTATTATATTGTATGATATCTTAAAAGATATTTGTTTCCTAGTGAGAGGTGACAAGATATTTAGTGCATCATGAGAGCTATGTGAAATACTTGTACAACAAATGTGTTGAATACCTTGGTCTGAGGACCTAGAGGTAATAATTACCTGTTACAAAGGTAACAATGCCCAGTGATGATCTAAGGGTTTGAATACCCAGATCTAGTAATCATGATGATGATGATGTGAAAGGATGAAAATTCCCAATATTGTGATAAGGGACTGAGATCCTGAGTGTTATACTTTCAAAGTGTTCCAAGGATCTTAAAAGTACTACACCTTTCTTTCTAGCATCTGTAATAATTCATGTTTGAAACTTGGTTGATGCTAAAAGATATTGTAATGTACCTAATTAATCAAGTTAAATCTCATCATGCAGTTGCCCTGACCATAGATCCATTCAGTGTCAAAAATTGTTGATGGTGAAATGAGTCTAACTTGGAGAGCATATTTTTGAATATGCGGGGGTGAAGGATGAAGTATATCCATACGTCCCAATGAAGAATCAATGTCACACCTTCCTTATTTATCACGGGATGATGTGAATCTCCCGACCAAATAAGAAATTGATGTGTAAATCCTTCTTCATTCTAAGTGGTATCGGGATTGAAGTATAAAATCTCCCGATCAGGTGAGGAATTGATGTTTAATCTTCCTTATCCTTATAATCCAGGAAATCTCAGTGATCTTCTCCCAAAGAGAGTACATGCTACTGGAGTAACTCTATAGTGAAGATGTCGCTATACCCTAGCATGCTATTTGCAGATGACACAAGATGTCCTGCCAGCAGATGACATGAGATGTCCTACTAAGTTGTCTTGTACTGACCGAGACGGGTGAGGCCTTGACAGCTGACTCTGCCATTGACCTTGTATGGTACCGATTTCGACTTAATAGTGGTCGGTTGGATTATGAACAGTATACTTCACCTCCTTAGGGCAAAATTATGGTTGTAATATGTAATCAGTCGTGTAGCATATTTGCTTAAGGATTAAGGATCAAAAACGGAAGACATTGGTTGATGTACACTCCTTTTTATACATCTTAGTTGAATAGATGTTATTTATGTTTCTTTATATTCCTTGTAAAATGAATAGATGATTTATTGCTCTACCATAGATGGATGCATCATTTTTAAGCAAAGAGATTACTCTGTTCTGCTTATACCGTGATTATTCCTGCTTGTTAATATAAAAGAACCTCTGCTCAGTTTTATATTACTTACCTGTGATAATAATATTGTCAGCGGAGAGTTATATCTCTCGTTGGGACAATTGTCTCACCCCGTGGGATCCACAATTTTTAGGTGGACGTGCACAAGGAGTTAGATACCTTTCTACAGAGGAAGAACAATAGCTGGGACAGCAGTAATAGCTCAGGTTGAGTGTACTATCTGTCGTGTCTAGTAGATAGAAGTCATATGTGTTGTCTTTGTACTCTTAGGTCCTTAGAGTTAGTACATTGTGGTTTTATGAATGATATGAGATTTTGGCTTATATGCCTCGAGGTTTTATGTTGCTTCAGTATATGTTTTGAAAGAGCAATTGTTATATGTTTTCCTTGAGATGAGATGAAACACTGTATGTACATTGTGAATCATGATATATATTAGTTTTGGATCTCTTAGTGAGAGTTTCTTGGTATTAGATCTCCTTGCAAAAATGGTTTTAATTCTTAGTGTTTTTTTTGTTAATTCGATGTTTATGGTTATTCCGTATTTATTACTGGTGATGGCTTGATTTGTTATCGGGTCGTCACAAAGTTTTGGTATCAGAGCTTAAGGTTCACTGAGTCTACAGAGACATAGGACTAAGGTATTGAGTCTATTCTAGTATCCTCTAGTATATCTTATAGTGACTTCTGCTTAAGAAGAAGATAGAGTAAAACTTAAAGATGTCTGGAGAACACGAGGAACGCATTGCTGAAAGCAATGCTATTGCACTAGGAGAAGGTGTAAGGGATCATGCGAGAGAAGAACGACTGCCTAAGAATCCCCAGGTTGATCCAACCATGATAGAGAACCCTACTTTTAATGTGCTCACTGGACTGGTTATGACAGGATTAGCACATGTAAATCAGATACTAGCAACACAACCTAGATTACCAGATCCCAATGATGAAATTTTGGGCTCTAGTAGGATTTCTGATCAACATAGTTATATTGGAGCAGTGGAAAATGTTGAAAGAATTAGGCTACGACATAGAAAGAAAGTTTGCTACAGGTGTAGGCAACCAGGACATTTTATAAAAGACTATCCAGAAAAGGATAATGAGGTAGGAATTAAGAAAATATCTATCCAAACTCAGGAATAGATGCCTAGTAGTTCTAAAAAGGGGAAGTTTTTGGTGCCACCAATGCAATAAACGTCTAATGCACCAAGACAATGGCAACCAAGAAAGGGCAAAGGACCTAATGTTCCACCAGTTAGAACTCTTGATGTAGCTTCTACATTGGTAACAAGGCCGACAAGACCAAGAAATGCATATAAGATATGCCATAAATGTAGACGTGTTGGGTATATTAGATCCTTTTGTCTAAGAAGAAGGAAGGAAATGACCCAACCACCGAGGCGGAGTCAACAAGACTCTCAAAGGCAATGGTTTAGCATTGGCACACGAGGACATGGACAGGCATCCTGAGTAGGTCCATCTGCACCAAACAATAGAGCACGACGTTGGAATCAGGCAACGACAGGATTCTATGTAATGAATCAGCCTGAGACAGTAATTGATCCACGAATTGAGACAGGTCAGATGAAATTGTGTCATTTTTATATTTCATTTCATGATTTTATCTGTTCAGTATGATAAAGTAGTTGTTGTTGAGCTTCCTTTGATTAGTCTGATGAGGACATAAGGAAGATGAGAACTTACATTATGCTCAGTAATCTTTAAAATGCTTTATAAGTTCTTTTATCGGTATAAAAGAGGATGAAGTGTAAAAGAGATGCCTGGAGACATCCAGAGATGCTAAGTCCTATATTTTTTATGATATGAAAGTAAGGTATATGATATAAACAAGGTGCATACTACCCAATCTCAGTACTTGTATACCCTGGCCAGGTATTCAACTATTGAAGGCAACGTAAGTATGAGACTATTAAGATTGTTATCTTTCTTATTACTCTGATCAAGTAATCATTTTGAGACAATCTAAAGAGCATAGTGAAACTGAAAGTATGGCATGGATATTTCTATCCCATCCAAACTGTAATAAAATAGAAACTGAGTTTATCTTAAATCAGTCTATGTGTATGAGGAAGTAAAAAGTACAATCCTCATAATAAGAGAAAGGGAACAAGGGAGATGATCCATGTTCAATAAAGAATGTGTGAAATAAAGATCTTCCTATTATGTGGAAATAAATAAAGTCAAAAAATGACTCATGAACAGTTGAAAGTTCATGCAATAATCAAGGAAGATGATAATCCTCTTTCTTTGGTAAACAACCATGGGTGATGATGGGGTGATAAGAGGAATATGTTTCCATATGGGGACATGATAATTAAGTAAGTCTTATGACACTTGATGTGAAAATATTAGAAGTAATATATAGATGGGTACTTTGTAAAGTATTAGCTAGTCCTGGATTTTTGGTTACAAGATAAAGTTATATGTGATAAGTAATGTTCCGAGATGAAAGAAAGGTCTTACTATATGTTTGGCTTTGGTAATAACAATAGGGGGATGGATATGATGAGAATATGATGTTTATTTGGCACATGTAACGGATACCAAGGTAAGGAATCCTAGTATCCAAGAACTTTCAATGGTATAAGAAAATAAGAACATGACTCCTGATAAGATGAATCATGTTTGGTTACCTAGAAGGGCCAACTTTGAGATAACTATAGTATAGATATCATATGTTAGGGGTTTATGCTCTGCATAAACATAACATCATTAAGGATGTATCAATTGAAGAAACAATTGTAGAATCATTTTGGGAAAAAGCTTATCAGGCTAAAAATAATTCCTTAGAATATCCCTATCTAGATCTGTTGAGGCAGTTTATACATGACATCTAGAGATACCTCTGAGATAAGTTCTTCTTTGATAAGTAGCCTTTCCTTATGACAAGAAATAAGACAGCTAAAATAAGTCATAAGAAATTTTAGTATTATGTCAGCAGATTAGAATGGCACAACATAAGTATGATAAGACTTGTAGTCCCAAATGAGTGATAGAATAAAATTATAGTCTTCCCTTAGAGGAGAAATGCTAAACCAAGTAAGGGGGTATGGTAAACTCCCTAGAGTCAAGAATCTTATTACATAAAAGATGTAAGTTGAGAAGATGACAAATCGATGAGGTTTGACACCTAAATTATTCGAAGTATGAATAGTACTTCTCTGACTTAGAAAGTGTTACCTGACAAATAATTGACACTACAGCCATTAATAAAAAGGACAGTTGAGTGTGTATCATGTATGACAGATTCTATGATGACCCTATGTGAAAGGAATTTGTACTGGTCAAAGTTCTATGGCATCTTCATAACAATGAGATGTTATGTGGAGACTTGATGACATGATGAATGAATAACAATTGTTTTCCTTCATCTAGGATTTCGGAGATGAAATCCTTGTTAGGGGTTTATAATTGTAACATCCCTGACCTAGGTTATGGCTTAACCCTAGAAGTTTTTCTTAAGTAAGTTATTTACAAACTTGCTCTAATATTTTGAAAAGTAATTAAAACTTGTTGTGAAGTTTATTTTCAAGTGTGAGCTTAATTGCAAACTATTTGCGCATTATATGATAGTCTGAGTGTAAAGTGCAATTTACCCAAGATGAGGGGATACGTTGAAATATGTCACATGTTGAATGTGTCCTAAGTGTTTTAATATCATAATAGAAAGAATGATGCTAAGTGGTGGCGTGGAAAGCCTAAATTCCAAGTATTGAGCTTGTTTGAATAATGTTAGTGCCTTGTGTACCAATTTTGGTACAAATTGTAATTTACCCAAATGTAGGGTTGATATGAAAATTTCCACCTCTAGAGTGTCCCTACTCCCTCTATGTATAATTTAGAGGACATAGAAAGAAGGAGATGCCATATTTGAACCATCTTTGAATAATGGTACTCTTAGTGATGAAAAGACCAAAAAATGCATAGTTGAAACTCTTATATGAGATATATCAAGTTGTAGACTTGGAATGGGAGTCCCTATCGGCCAAGGATCCATATAGGGAGTCTTCTATCAGTTTGTTGACTCTTCATAAAATCCATTACGGGTTAGACACTCAAGGAAGCCAAATGTATCGGTTTGCAACTTTTCTTTGGAAAAAGTTATGTTGAATATAATAATAATGTGGGTGGAAATAGCTTGCCCTAGAAGATAACCAAAGGGATGATCATTATCCTTTGCATTATCCTTAAGTTATTATTTTTCATGCCAAGATAAAGATGGGATGCATGCAAATACATCTTTCAATCCATGCATGGCCATGTGGCACTTAGTAGCTTAAGGTAATGACACCTCTTACACTCTTTTTCATAAAACACAAGTATAAATACCCTTCCCTTCATCTATTAGTAGAATTTTAGGATCTTGTTACCATCTTACCCTTATATATCATGCATATCACTCTAGTATCGTGCATAGTGAAGGAAAGTTGAGCTTAGAGCTTGGTATCAGCCAAAGAGAGGGATATCGGCCAAGCAAGGTGATATCAACCTAGCAAGGCGATATTGGCCATAAGGAGTGAAGATATCGTGCAAAAGCTAAGGAGATCAAGCCTTGGATCTTAGAGAAGCTTATCTTCAACCTTAGGAACGTGAAGCTTTGGAGCTTTGAGACTTTGAATTTGTTCATAAGGCGGTTTATATAACTTGAACCCAACTATGTTATTATTCACCTTCAATATTGTTGAACTTGTAGATCTACTTTCAATTTCGAATTCCTTTGATAAATTAATGATCCTTTGAGTTCCAAAAGTATCTTAGGACTATTTTCCATGAATTAGAACAGTGGGAATAAGAATCTAGAGGTTGATGATGATGACATCATCAAAGCCTAACCTGATATTGGGTTGAAGACCCTTTACCCAATATGGTGAGGAGAATACACTACTAGCATGATATGGTGATGAGTAGGTACCTCTTGCACGTTATGATGATAAAGTGGACACCTTGTGCATGATATGTTTTTAAGAAAACACACCATGTTCATGACATGAAGTCAATCATATACTCCACCTGATATATCAAAACCCTAGGTGATAAGTAACCTGACATGTTGATATGTATGCACGACATGAAGTCAAGCATATACTCCACCCGATATATCAAAACCCTAGGTGATAAGTAACCCGACATGTTGATATGTACACACCATAAACAAAATATGGTGAGGTGTGTATACCTCATGGGCGATATGAGTAAAACATAGATACACTATGAGCACGATATAGGGTCAAGTATTCACCTCCTACACGATATGGTGTTAGGTTTATATCCTAACCCGATATGGGTTGAACCCCTAGACGGTGATATGAAACCCAAGATGATGGGTAAACTGATATAATGGTGAGTGATACCACATGAACGATATGAATGATATCTCATGGACGATAGGAGTAGCACCTACTTGTACATTGTGAACGATATGAGGTCAAATTCATACCTCATGCACAATATGGTACACTCTACCCGATATGGTGGAAAACCCTAGATGATAGATTGAAACCCGATATACCCTATCCTTTGTGTAATGGATTGTTGTAAAAGAATTCAACTAAATACCTAGCTTGTCATGTAACTATATGATAGAACTAATTTTGAAGGTATAAAAGGTTATGAGCCTTAAGGGTCTACCTAACATGGTAACCCGATATGTTACCCGACATGGAGACCCGATATGATAATCCAACATGGGAAACTGATATGGTATTGTGTATATACCACTTAAACGATACCATCATGAGGCACATATCCCATGCACGATATGGTGCACACCTTGTACACGATATGGTGCACACCTTGTACACGATATGGAACTAAATATACCCATATACCCGATATAAGGTCAAGCATCTAGCTCATACATGATATGAGCATAACCTGAGATTATAAGAATCAAGTGATAGCTAACCCAAGATGGATACACGATATGGTGTTAGGGGATACACCCTAAACACAATATGATGATGTGGATTTTACCATATGACCAATATGGATACATGATAGGATGTGAAGGTGGTATCTCAAATACAATGTGATAGCATATATACACCATGATGCCCAATATGGTAGGTATGCTTCAATCTAATGTATTTGACTAAGTGATATATATTGTGTGTTATATTAAATGCAATAATAAAAGAGTATGAGTTTAATCCAATTTGATAATGATGAATTAATGTACCTTAAGAAGAGAATTGATCCAACTTAGTAAAAGTATGATGCAATCAACGTCCTAATGAGGATAAGAGAGAAACTTTTACATGTGTGATAAACATGTTAATAAGCATGCATTAATACTCCTAAGATGAGTGGAGTATGAATAAGGGTTTAATTCTTGATAACATGATCTTGAATCCTTAATTTGATTAATAAGGGGATAACCTAACCCTAATGAAGGGTGATGGTATGCACTTACAACCCTAATCGATTAGATTGAGAAATCCTAACCCTAATAATGGGAAGGATGTATTTCTCTTATATCGCATAGTGATGATGTGAATTTGAAACCCTATTTGGTTAAAAAAGGTAATCCTAACCCTAATAATGGGAAGGATGTATTTCTCTTGAATTGCATAGTGATGTCATATACTCTTAGAGTTTTTATCAATGAAGTGCAAACTATTCAAGAATCATGAGATGATGAACATAGACAGGTATGAGCTATGATGTTTTATATGGTACAGATTTAAATGAGCCTTGTGAGTCATGTTAAATATATGTACAACAAGTATAATGACTATACAGTCTGATATCTTAAAAGATAGGTGTTGCCTAGTGAGAGGTGACAAGATATTTAGTGCACCATGAGAGCTATGTGAAATACTTGTACAACAAATGTGTTGAATACCTTGGTCTGAGGACCTAGAGGTAATAGTTACATGTTACAAAGGTAACAATGCTCAGTGATGATCTAAGGGTTTGAATACCCAGATCCAGTATTCATGATGATGATGATGTGAAAGGATGAGAATTCCCAGTATTGTGATAGGGAACTGAGATCCCGAGTGTTATACATTCAAAGTGTTCCAAAGATCTTAAAAGTACTACACATTTCTTTCTAGCATCTGTAATAATTCATGTTTGAAACTTGGTTGATGCTAAAAGATACTGTAATGTACCTAATTAATCAAGTTAACTCTCATCATGTAGTTGTCCTGACCATAGATCCATTCAGTGTTAGAAATTGTTGATGGTGAAATGAGTTTAACTCGGAGAGCATATTTTTTAATATGCGGGGGTGAAGGAAGAAGTATATCCATACGTCCCAATGAAGAATCGATGTCACACCTTCCTTATTTATCACGGGATGATGTGAATCTCCCGACCAAATAAGAAATTGATGTGTAAATCCTTCTTCATTCCAAGTGGTATCGGGATTGAAGTATAAAATCTCCCGATCAGGTGAGGAATTGATGTTTAATCTTCCTTATCCTTATAATCTGGGAAAGATCAGTGGTCTTCTCCTGAAAAGAGTACATGCTACGACAGTAACTCTATAGAGAAGATGCCGCTATACCCCGGCATGCTATTTGCAGATGACACAAGATGTCCTGCCAACAGATGACACGAGATGTCCTGCTAAGTTGTCTCGTACTGACCGAGACGGGTGAGGTCTTAATAGCTGACTCTGTCATTGACCTTGTATGGTACCAATTTTGACTTACTAGTGTTCGGTTGGAGTATGAACGGTATACTTCATCTCCTCAGGGCATTAGTGTGATTGTAATATATAATCATTCGTGTAGCGTATTCGCTTAAGGATCGAATACGGAAGGCATTGGTTGATGTACACTCCTTTTTATACATTTTAGTTGAATAGATGTTATTTATGTTTCTTTATATTCCTTATAAAGTGAATAGATGATTTATTATTCTACCATAGATAGATGCATCATTTTTAAGTAAAGAGATTACTTTGTTCTGCTTATACAGTGATTAATCATGTTTGTTAATATAAAAGAACCTCTGCTCAGTTTTATACTACTTACCTGTGATAATAATATTGTCGGCGAAGAGTTATATCTCTCGATGGGACAATTGTCTCACCCCGTGGGATCCACAATTTTTAGGTGGACGTGCACAAGGAGTTAGAGACCTTTCTATAGAGGAAGAACAACAGTTGGGACAGCAGTAATAGCTCAGGTTGAGTGTACTATTTGTCATGTCTAGTAGGTAGAAGTCCTATGTGTTGTCTCTGTACTATCAGGTCCTTGGAGTTAGTACATAGTGGTTTTATGAATGATCTAAGATTTTGGCTTATATGCCTCGAGGTTTTATGTTGCTTCATTATATGTTTTGAAAGAGCAACTGTTATATGTTGTCCTCGAGATGAGATGAAATAGTGTATGTACATTGTGAATCATGATATGTATAAGTTTTGGATCTCTTAGTGAGAGTTTCCTGGTATTGGATCTCCTTCCAAAAATGGTTTTAATTCTTAGTGATTTTTTTATTAATCCACTATTTATGGTTATTCTGCAATTATTACTGGTGATGGCTTGATTTGTTATCGGGTCGTCACAGAAAATAACAAAAATAACCTATGCATTTGGATTAAAAACACTTATGATAGTATCAAATAAAATCTAAATGATATTACAAAAAAAATCCAAGAAGACAGCAGCCGTCTAGTGCACCCAACACCCACTCTTGACTTAAAATTGAATATCAAACCCTTGACAACTCCAATGAGATCATGTGTAAACAATGCACCAAAATTTAATTTCTTAAGAAAGAATATAAAAACACAAGATATGTAATAAGAGAAAGTGACAATCACACATCCATAGCTTATATATCAATTATGTGCTCACCTCAAACAAGGCATTAATCATTGAGCAATTTGTTTCTTTCTTTAAATCTCTCTACAGACATGGAAGATAGGATTCTGGTCTTTTCCACATTGGTTGGAACATCTTATGCCCTACTAAAGTAAACAACACATCCTACCTCATTGTTTCACAAATGATGAAACAAAAATAGCCATGGAAAACCTAGGAGCAGATAAATCACATGTACCTGACAACTTTAGTATGAACTTCTACCAAAAACTAACAGAACAACAATCAAACATACTTTCCACAAACTTTTTTCCTACATACACGGCCATGATGACATCACCCACCAAATAGGAACACTTAATGAAACCTACATTAATCTGACATAATAACCAAAAACATGTTAATGATCAGCCATTTAATACATATAAGAATTAATGCATCATATATTATAATAGTTAAGATACTCAGTACTCGATTCAAACCTACACTACTAGATATCATAGGACTACAACAAAATGTTTTTTTAAGGCTGAAGTATACAAGATGCATATGTTATGGTTTATCGTCCATTACGATTTAAACGAAAACCCCATTCTTTGGAAACGACTTTAGCACATTTTTGTCGCTTGCCCTTGAAACCATAATCACCAATGGATACAATGTAACAGGTGTGCCCCACGTACATGCATATACATGTAATGATGTAATGGTAGTCGCACTTTTCTTCCAACCAACTGTCTACAGTATCTTGGACATTTCCAGTTGGCCAGGCCCAGGGTACGCGCACTTCATTCTTTTTTGGATAAAACAATTTTCTTTTATATAATAGGAGAATCTGAAATCACATCCACAAGTTCAGATTACATAAAAGATAACGATAGATAGAAATATATTATGTTTTTATTACCAGAGGTACAACAAATACAAAATGGAGAAGCATAAGCATAAAGTTCAATTTGGGGGAGGCATCTTTACTACAAGGCTCAATGATAAAAGGAAATCGTAGACGTGGAGGATGATAAAAGCTTCATAATGATTGAGTCCATCTCATCATGTTTTGTTTTGTTCTTCTAGAGTATGCTCCATTGAATATGTGCCATGACATATATCATCATCTCTGAAATGTATCATGTGTGTGCCTTTGCCTCTCTGATAATTGTTTTGATACATGAATCAGTTTTTGGAAGATATAATGTGATCATATAAATATTCCAATACCTTCACGAATTGGTTTATGTTTCTCTTGTTATTATCAAACATCCTATTATTTCTTTCTCTCCATATTGAACAAAAAATAGTGATGCTAATATATAGGGTTTTCGATGTCTATTTTTTAATCTAGCTTTCAAAATCTGATTAATAGTGTTCTTTCCCATGCAATGGTTGTCCAAGTATATGGAAATATTTACTACTTTATGTGTAACATCAAAGTGAAATAAAACGTGTTTTGTGTTTTCTTGTGCTATTATACACATATGACAAATGGTAGGTCTAAAAAAGCCTCTCTTGGTCCAGTTTTCTCTGGTGAGTATTTTGTCATGCTCTATTATCCATATATGGATAATAAATTTGCTTGGCATTTGATCTTACAAAGGTTTTTGTCAAATTTTACCTTGATTCATAGGTGGCTAAACAAGTGGTATATTGTCTTAGGTGCATAATCTTTACCCCATTTCCAATGAATGTGATTGTCTATGAAATTTTCTAAGGTGTTGTTGATAATTTCAATATCAACATCATTGAATGAGTCATGAATGTGTATATAGAAGAAATCTTGCATGTTTGAGTTTAGAAGGATCAAGGCTTTATTTGTGATGACAATAGTCAAGAGGGAGGGGATGTTGGTGTGAAGTTTCATTGTTATGATCTTACACCCATATAGGCAGGGGTCATCCCAGAATTTAATGCGTGTGTAGGAGTGTGGTGGCACTGTGGTACTCTTTAAATGATGTATAGTGTGATGACAATTTAGCATCATAATAAAGATAATCCCTTCATTACATTGTGATGCCAATGTTCTTATTTTTGTAGTATTTATCTAAAATATATGATCTCCATACAGTTTGTTTCTCTATACAAAGAGTTTCTATTATTTTGGTGAATGAGGCAAAGTGCATGAGGTTTTATGTTGATCATACTCCATCCCCCTAGTTGTTTAGGTTTGCAAATGATATCCCATTTGGCCATGTGCATTTTCTATTTCCCAGTTGTATCTTCCCATATAAATCTGTTGCGTAGTATGTCTTTGCAAGGATCACCTTAGAAGGGAGAGGTGTACAACTGAAGGTAGCATGTCATGAGTGGTGTTAGTGATGTATTGAGGAGGGTGAAACGATCCATAATGCTAAGTGTTTGTAATTTCCACATAGATAGTTAGTGTTGGAAAGCTGTTATAATAGGGTTCTAACATGTAGTTGGCACTAGTTGGGAACCGGGAAGTTATTGGCAAAGTCGCAACAAAAATTGATGCATCCGGTGTCGGAGATAGAGAAATATACATCTGAAGTCGGCAGTGTTTATTGTGGCATGAAGTGTCGCAGGATTTAAAACATAAATTTTGATCGTTGTCGGGAATCTCCATCTACTCATAGTCTCAAAAATAAACTCGCCTCTTAGCAACCAACATGTTGGCAAGTCGGTAATATAACACAGCAGGCAAACAATTATATAAGAAATCGTGATTGTTAACAATTCCGCCTGCCCATGAAAAGGGCAAAAAGACAAAAAGAAATGCTTCCAATTCTGAAGGGTGGATGTCACTGGAGTGGCCACCATGTCCATGTAGGCGCAGCGACCCGGTCTATATACGTAGGTAGGCTTAAGAGAAAATAGATACTCCGAAGTATTAGATGATATAGAAAACGTGGTTTCATGTCTCTGGAATTTTATTTTATTTTCTCCCATAAGCCCCTCATAACATAAGACAGGAAAGTGCAGGGCCGACACGGCGATGGCACTGGCTGGAGCAACATGCCGTGGTCTGCGAGCAACGATAATTTCAGTTTCTGTTTTTCTCCATTGTGTAAGGATGACGGCATACCAGGACATTAAGCCTGTTTGGTAGGATTTAATCGGATGACAAAGTGTGTTTGACGTGTATTTTTACATTACGAACTCCCACATCTACATCCTACTACACTCAGCCAAACTAATCTTAACTTCGCCAAATCATCTGTGACTTTGATGTGGAATAAAATAACGGAATGTTGGAGTCTTTTTAGAATTAAGAAAGTCTTTTCAGGGAAACACGGGGATACAATCCACAATGGAGTGATATTCTATTATGTCGACTTTCAAATTTGCTTTATTTAAAAACGGTCCATTTTTAATCCAAGAAAAAGAAACATAAGAACACGAATTTGCGGATTTCAGGTAAGACTATATAAATGCGTAGGGTTTTAGGGTAAAGCCATACTTACTCTTACCCGCATCAAAGTTGGGGTAACATATAGGTTATATTTGCCTTTTCCTATAAATCTTTACCCTGCCCTTACCCACCGTTCTTACCCACAAGATAAATGGATAGGTAATTGGGTGAAATTGATAAAGCAACATAAAAAATAGGTATACAATATTTGCAACAACAAATTTATATGGTATTCTCTACATCAAATACAAAACCCTATTAAAAGCAGTTTTCAATAGTAGTAATTATGTTAATAATGATATACAACAAAAATAGTAATGTTCCTCCAATTATAATTTATTACTTCATTATTGATGAATTGTTTTTCTCTCTAATAGATGGCAATTAAAAAATTGCAAAATCTACCCATCATTTCTTGAAGTTCTAGGAATCGTAATAGTATAAATTAAGATAGTAGTAATGCTTCTTGTTGGGTTTTTTTAGGCATTAATATATATTTATTGAAATCTGGAATTATTAGTTCAAACATATTAATATGATTGGGTAAAGCAAATAGGGTAAAACTTCTCCCCTACCCTACCCTCTTCAGATGTAGATAAAGTAAGTGGAGGATAAATAAGCAGTCGGTAGCCATACTTACCCCAGGGTGTTCGTAGTGGGTAAATGGGTAAAACCTAACCCATTTACAGCCCTAGTGTCCTGTACATTTCTCCTCACCATTATATCATTCGGTAAATACGTATTTTATACCCTTGACAAGAAGCCATGTTGTCGAATTCTGATCCTGAGTCGTGACGTATCTTAAACATCCAACAAAAATGTGCCACGATATCTAAGTCTGGTTCCGCTCTTTGCGATTTATATTCACTTTCCATTTTTTTTGTATAATCTAGAAAAATATTATAGTCCACTACACTATACGACAATATTGATATCTTTGGTCGAAGCAAAGTATTACTGTCTGATGTCCTACAGCACGCCAAGATTTAACATAATTAGAGTACTGCACTCTTGTTGACTAAATTAGTAAGTGTTCATAGAAGATCTTTGCGACAACAGTCACTTTGACCAACATAATGTCGTATGCATCTTAGAAAACTATAACGGTAACCAAAACTTGATCAAAGACTGTGGCAATGACCCCAACTAGTTCCATACACGGATAAAGGACCAATGGTCACAACACAAACACATACTCTTCGAGCTACCAAAATTCCCTTTACCCACTCAACCACATTCATTCTACAGGTATCACGGTGTATAACCGTCTTGAACTGGCATACCCGTACCTTTAAACTACAATGAATTGGACGGACAGTGTGATTCCAATTGTTCAAGATAACTCCACATCTGACTGATCATCTAGTCCCTCTCCGTACAATTCAAAGTCGTCTGGGCTCCACCTGCACAGGATCTGCAGCTTGAACGTTGCCATTTTGATGCCAAGCAACCTCTGAAAACAAAAGAACAGAGCTTTAGTCAGAATAGAAGTAAAACACGACACAACCAAACATCATTCTGACTGAATCTCTGATGCACCATGCATGTCATTACAACTGTGCCCAGCCCCAGAAAAATAAAGGGGGGAGTGGGAGAAGGAAAATGAACTTATGATATGAATACCTTTGATCTCATGTCCCAAATAATTCTTGTGCAAACTACACAGTAGGTTGCTCTTTGATTTTTACAATGGTTATTCATTTTAGTTGTGTACTGTCATGAGTAATATCATTTCTACCTCACAAACAAACTGAACACATGGCAAATGTTGACTGTAAATCCATGCATCACTTAAAACCCGAACAGATCAAAATACTCCTCATTATCAAATTCTAAAATATCAAACTCACAAAGCTTTATGGAGCATAGATTATAACTCCAAGACGTACAAACACTCCTTTTCTAATTATATATACTCGCAATTCCAGCACGCACAGTGGATATCAGATATATTTATAAATAAAAGACCATAAATAGTAAACATTAACAACCAAATCAATCACTATAGTCGAGGCGTATGTAATCATACCAATATGCGGGAAGACTCGGGGGATATACTTTTCCCTTCTTCGCACACAACAAAGTCTGCTACCAGCTCAACCACTTCTGCAAGTAGAGAGAAAGAAAGAGAGAGAGAATAAGCAAAGGTGTGCCTGAAAACAAAATGTAATATAAAAAGCCATTTCAAAACCACAGATCTTAACACCATTTAAAATCAAACCTCTATTTAGACGAACAGGCATTCCTTGCTTACGGAGAAAAGGCTCTAGCTCATGAGTGAATTGCTCCAATGGTCCTTCCTTCAATTCAACCTAAAATGAGAGATAACAAATCTAACATCGAGGTTCTAAATTGGATTAAAAAACTGGGTAAAATCTAAAGCAATTTCATGCTATAAATTTTAATGAAATCCATGGAGAACCCCAGTAGCTCAACATAAACAGTTCATCAGCAGACCAGATTGACAGTGCAAAAAAATGGTGAAAGAGAAAAAGAAGATAAGATGGATATGAATCCAAAGGCATTAGCAATGAAGATCGACTTAAAATCATCAAGTCTGCATGGAAGACCCATCCCCAGAAATGGATTTCAATGTGTTAGATCAAATAACAGATATTTCCAGATATCAGCCAATTAAGCGGCCTAGCAACCTGGCTGCTCTATTTCACCCGCCAGGAGCCAATCAAACTGTACAACAAAAAACACTCGATCCCTACTTCAGCCACCTAAGCACCCACCTTGGGGCCTAGATTAAGCACCCGCTTAGCCCACAGCCTATCTGCTGTTGACTCCATTATGGCAAAAATTTAGGCCCAGGTCCAGCAGTGACCTGCCCAAAGGTTTTAAAATTTGCTACTAGGAACTCATACAACGTATTATGACTCGTTTAACTTACTCGACCCTAACGAAAAAACAGTTGATCGCACTACAAAACAAACCCTAGAATAGCATAACAATGCCAGCAAAGATTTGTTTTTGGGCCAACGCATGTGTTTAGATAGTATACCAATGGGGATCATCCTGCTCGCTCTGATCCTGGTCAAAGAAATATTCTTATTCAATCCCAAGTCCGGTTCATTCCAAAACCAACTGATTTCAAAAGAAATACTGGGTAGCATGTGAAACATATTCAATCTTCATGTGATCCTTTACTTCTCTATGGCTTGTGCAGGTTTGAGTCTTCCAATAAATCATTAAAAAGATGATCTGAAAATCTGCTGCTGACCAATTTGGTTCTTCCCTTCAGCAAATCATAATCAGCATGTAGAGAACCTCAGATACAATATGTTATTAATAAGTTGCACAATCATATTGCAGCTCTAACCCACTGTTTCAATACTTACACAAAGAATACTCAATCTATGTAGACTTCAACAAACAGCTATATCTATCCAGCAAAAGTAATGTCTGATCAACTTCATCCCACACCCATCCATAGCACACTCTCCTAAACAAACAAATGACAAGCACTAATGTGATGTGTCCTAGAAAGGAGATCAGAGAAGCCCAAAGCTACGGCTACATCTCCAGACCAGCGTTCCTGATAAGAATTATCATCCTCCCTTCCCACCTAAGAGACGAGCTAGGTGGGGAGAAATACTATCACCTGCTTGGACGAAGGGGACACAGGCATTCAATGTATGACCTCAAGAATGCCTCCCATCCGGGAAGTCTTCTTGGATAAATCACACCCCACAACATGTCATTTCCTCCAACCTCTACAGCTACTTAATAAGCAGGCGAGAGAAAGGATCTTTGATATGCAACAGCCTGCACCTCCTCCCGTTAACCCTACAAGGTATACTTCCATCCATGCCACTTGGTTGCAAAGTCCAATAGGAGGGTCATTTAACTTGTTAGCCTTCTATACCAAAATTACCAAGAAGTCTCAAGGCTATCAACGGGAAGAGCTATGGTAGGATAAAGGCTTACCTTTATCCTTAACCTTACCTACCTTAGTATACCAGATTAGGGTAACAACATTTTCAAAACCCTTACCACTTACCCATCGAGTAAAGCCGAGAGGTATGGGTATAATAGTAATCCATTATGACTATTTCAATATGACTAGCGAACAGTTACAACAGCTCCAAAATAAGAATAAGCATATCACTTGAAAGTCTATTAACAGCTATATATTAATGTGGCACACAGTGTGTCTAATCTATCAACTATTTTATTTCAACGCATCATGCATATATTGATGCCATGTTTTTGTTCACTACCATGAAAACAGCCGGTATGCATCAAAATTCATAATTTTTTTAGGTAACCCAGGAGACTCGTAAGGCTTTCGCCGAGCCCAACCTGGGGAGCTCAACCCCATCCCGTAAGGAGCATAGCCCATTAAGTCGCGCAGAGGTCGGCTGCGCTACGGGAGAAACAATTCCGAACAGCACCACCAGGGGGATTCAAACCCGAGACCCTTCGTAAGGGGCCCCGTGCTGCGACCACCTGAGCTACTGCTCGCCGGCTAAAATTCATAATTTTCATATTATAATATATAAAATGAGTAAGAATTATTGGCCCTGCCTTCCCTATTGCCTGTAATAACTGAAGTATCGTACTGCAATTTTCATGTATCCTTACTATAGTTGTATATTAAAATATCTATAACACGAATTTATTTCAGCTAAAGCTAAGTTTCACAAGCATGATGGAAGGACAGCAACCGGCCCGTTGATGGGTTCTTTTATGAATTTGGTATTGGATTTTATCTACTCAATCCTATCTATTTTGCAAGTTATCCTCAACTGGAAGTGGACAAAATGTTAGCAGGTACAGGTAATGTTTATCCCTTGCATGTATCCGATATGGGACAGGTATCTGCGCAGCTTGAAACATTAATTCCTTGCCCTTACTTTTACTTTACAGGGTATGGGTTAAGGGTAATGGGTTTACTCTTAGCCACCTAAAACCATTCAGGAACTTCAAAACCAACATTTCATAATGTTATAAGGCATCAGGACAACTTTGAAAGCAACACAATATAGAGCCCGGCTATTCCATCTTCTCAAATAGAATATTAGTTGTCTACTCAATCTTAACTATTTTGTGAATTATCCTCAACTGGAAATGGACAAATGGTTAGCAGGTACAGGTAATGTTTATCCCTTGCCATGTATCAGATATGGGACAGGTATCTGCACAGCTTGTAAAATTAATTCCTTGCCCTTACTTTTACTTTACAGGGTATGGGTTAAGGGTAATGGGTTTACTCTTAGCCACCTATAACCATTCAGGAACTTCAAAACCAACATTTCATAATGTTATAAGGCATCATGACAATTTTTGAAAGCAATACAAGATAGAGCCCTGCTATTCCATCTTCTCAAATAGAATATCAGTTGTCTGCCGAGAAATCACAACCTCCTACCTGAAAGGCTCATTGCTTCGTACTATAGAGAAAGATGAGAATTCCCATTATTCATATATGAATTTGATGTATATGAACCGGTTGATTTGATTGAGTCAGTGGATGAACCAGAAGTTGATTAAGTTACTCATAATCGTGAGCAAGAGAGCATCAAAGGCACTAATATAAGTAGCTGCTCTAGGTCCATATGAGGCAGTCGATCCACCTGCAGCAGATACATGTTAACAATACAATCGGAGAGTGGAATAAAGAGATCGTGGAAGGAAGAGCCTTGTTTCCACACCGAGACCTCAACAGTCCCAACCAGACCATTCTGCCTGCTCCCCTCCACCCCCAGCCAAACGAGCTGATATTTGTCCATATTGATCAGTAATCTTTTTCCTTAAGACTCCATTAAGAAGACTCAATACATATAGATGAGGAAGCAACCAAACAAACTCGTCTATGTAGAAGATTCATCGTCAATGTCATGTTATATGATGGTCACATTCCTATCTGAGGATAGGAGGAAAAGTCTTTCATTCCATTCTTATCATCCAGGAAGAGAAAGACATTGGGTTTTATATATGAGACGCAACCGTTATCCATATGAGTCAAAGTGCCCGTGTCACACCTTCATAGTTTTAATGAAGCAAAAAAATTTACCTGGCAGTCGAATAATATTCGTAAATGAATCCGGGTGGAATCGAAACACTTCTTCCTATGACTATGAATTTATGCATTACCAAAATCTTTTGTCAAACATTGGTATGTATTATAGAATGTTAAAGCACAATGGCTGAAGGTGAATTGTGCTCTTTGACCCTCAATTCCCTAAATGAGACCACCCACATTTTATTGATTTATTCAATCACCAGGAACATGAGTGAGATCCATAATCAATCTCAAAAGATCATTTCAAACAAAATCCGAAGACATCTCCTGATAGTGTCAATCCCACATCCCATCCATTAATAGAACTGCACAAACAAGCATGGCCATAAAGGTGCTCCAAAAGGGCCTAAATGGGTAAGATATTTTATATAGTAGAGGGATCATTGGTTGTCCACGAGAATATATCCATGCTTCAAAAAGACATGTTAAATACATACCCCAACCCAAACATTATCCAGTTTAGTAAACATTTACTGAGTTGGAATTCAATAAATGTCCACTCAGATTTCAAAAGATTCTTAAAGAGGAAAGTATTTGCCTTTCAATGCTCTTAAAATTATAGCTAATACAATTACCCACGTACAAAACAATAAGTGTACGCAAAATACATGAAATAAAGACATTATCCCATATAGAGTGAAAGCAACCTAAATCAGAGACTAGATATATACTCTGATGAGGGACAACCCAAAAATACTGAAGACATTGAAAGGCGGAAACATCCAAGCTCAGTCCTACAAGAGGAAAGTCTATAGCACTTGATTACAACATTGATAACCTCCAATCTTGCAATTGCATTAGACTAGATTTATCTCAAAAGCATAGCATCATTAAATAGCTATGATAGAATTACAAAGGGTGACCCACTCAAAGTCAAAAAATACAACCACGTCCTAAATTTTCTAATTGAGGATTATGTATAATTGGGAGGTTCCTGTCTAGTTGGGACATTAAAGTGGGAGATTCCCTCTCACTCACTCTACCTCTAACTTCTTCTCAACTCTGGATTTTCCATTTAGAAAGTAAAGTCACTTCATATTATTATATTATCAGACAGCTAAGACTAAATATACAAGCACAAACCGTTTCTGTTGCGATGCTCCCCGTCCTAGCAAAGTCATGCTCTTCAAATTCAGTAAATAGCCTGCCAAGAATGATTGCTCTGATGTTACATTTTGACAACTTTCAGGCATTAATATGATCAGATAGTTGATTCATAATTTCAATCACATTAAGTGATTTTAAACAGTTGCAGCAAAAGAATATTTGTGCAAAAAATGATTAACACAATCCAAAAATATATTTTGGAAGCCTATGAATTGGACAAAAGGCATTGAGCAGACGTGCAACACTACATACATGGTTTTCGATCAACTGTTGTGGAAATATTACTTAGAGAAGCAATGCTAATGCCAAGAGAAAGATAAAACAAATTAAGCATGCAAGGACACTTTCCCGGGACCGCCAGGGCCGTCCTGGGCACATGTCAGACACGGACATGGAGTGGACAAGGCTGAGTTAGGCCTCGATGTGCCGTGGACACAACAAGGACACACGGTGGCCCAGACCAACTCCCCATACAAAAGAAATATAAATATGATGACTCCTCCGTCCTCTTCCTCCGTACACCACCAGTATCTCTTTCCCCTCCTATCAGATGAATAATTATCTATAATACATGATTGCTGTAGATATCATGCATCAATCTTAATAAAGGCTGCTTTAGGAATTTGACATGCAGCCCATTTACAGTTATTTGATTTTACATTGCAAATGCATTGTCGAATACTTTTTTCACTTTAGATAATGTTCGAATTCATAAAGTAAACATACCAATGGTTACATCACCCTACATATTCTAAAGTCTCTTCGCATCATAAGCGAACTTGGAGTTTATCCCTTGTTATGACTTAACTAGCTTTGGTTGGATAAATTTTATTTGTATCAACTCATGTTATATAATGTACATTACATCTATGTGCATATGTATATATTGTGTATGACGTGTCCAAAGTTGTGTTCATGTCCTATATTTCAAAATTTTGCCGTAACATGTATCTAAATTTGTGGCCATGCCATATCCCGTATTGGTGCTTCTTAGGTGAGGCAGATTGTTACTTTCACTAGAATAGAATATAGTTTAGATAGGACACGGGAAGGCTGTGACACCAGTATTAGCGGTATCCAGAATTCGTCCCTAACGCCACAATAGCATTTGGTATATTCAGAACCCTAAGGCATGGAATTTATTATAGAGCCCTTGTACGGGATTCAATAACGAACATAACTCGCTCAAAAATACCAAGCTTCTACAAATTACAGTCGGCATGAAGACGAACTTTCCATATATTAATTTGAAACATGCATGAGGTCCCACCTAACACCAGGAATACCCCATCCCCTGGAAACCCTTCCCCTTAAAAGTCCGGACTGCTGCAGAGAGTTAGACAGGAAAGTTTCTACATGCAGGATTTTCGAGTAAATATGAATCAAGGACACTTCAAGTGAACACTTCAACTAGTTGTCACACCCGTACTAGACACGTAAATGGTTATCAGGACCGAACCGGACCGGCCGGTTGAACCGGGAACCGGTCACCCTACCGGGTCGGTTTCCTCTAAAAGCCGGAAAGGACGTCTGACCGGCATCAAACCGGTGAACCGACCGGTTGAACCAGTGAACCAGTGAACCGGTCCGGTTTTTGCCCAACCGGCCGGTTCTCTCATTTAGCAAGGAAATGCATTGTTGCTGCTATTTTATGTTATTTAACATTGAATACTATATAAATGCTGGCGTATAAATGTCCATGAATAGTATAATATTGTTATTTGGTCTTTTTTATCAAGTTATTGTGAGGAATTATGCTATTATTCATGTTTCATAACTTTTGTAGGGATAATTTCCATGAGTATCAAAGACATTTATATATTATTAAACTACTATTGACGTCATGCTGACGTCACCGGTTGAACCGGTCAGACCACTGGTTGAACCAGTGAACCGTGAACCAGAGGCCTCACCGGTTCACTGACCGGTTTGAGTCTGACAACCCTGTGACGTAATGAACATTAACACTATGTGGTCAAACCTAATCGCATATTGGTTAATTCTCTAGCCGCCTCCAACATTTTTTCTTGTTATATGGATCAACACTCGTTGAAAGTCTTGTTAGAAGTATCAAAATTCGAAGTTTTTTTAATAAAGACATGACTTTTTGCAATTTTCTCAAGTTTGTACGAATTTTAATTACTTTGTCATATAAACTTTCTATACGTCAAATTCCTGTCGTGGACGAACTAGGATCTTCTTTCCCCTTGTCACGGTTGTGGACCAACTCGAGTCTTTTTTACCCCTCTCAAGTAAAAGTTCTCTCCTTGCTACGCACACACATCATTGTTGGACCTACAGTAGCAACTGTGGACGTACTACAAGTTCTCTATTGACTCTTAACATAATTTATCTTAAGACTATTAGGTGTTTGTCATTTGTTAAACGTCTTCAACGTCTTCTTCTGCATATATATTCTTTTTATATCAATTGTTCATTTGCTCTCAAGTTAAACCTTCTACCCCTCACTCTTTTCATAAGTCATTTTGTACACCATTTTACATATATCTATCATCGTGCCTTTGACCTATTACCCTATTTCTTGGCATGTTATTTCTAGCTAATTGATGGATGTCATATTCCAATTAAAGCCGAATTCTTATAACAAAATGTGATCGTTTCGTTTGAATAGGTTTCAATAACATGTCATTATTTGCAACTATTTCACATTGATATGAAATAGCTTCTTTTATGATGTTTATTTTTTGATGTTGTGACCATGGAACTGGTTTTTATATCATTTCAATAGTATTGAAATAATAATAAAAAGATTAACAGATATATAGTTACTTATTCATATATTATAATGAATATATTTATATAAATGACAAAAGTAAATTGGAGTATCCATTGTTGTGTCCATATCCTGTATTTTGAAGAATTCAATTATTGAATCTATAATTCACGTTTGTGATTGTGCTTCCTAACATAACAACAAAACATCAAAAACCAAGAAAATTCTATGTCAATATGTAGGTATTAGTGTCATTTAATACTATAAGTCGAAAGGTATCATCTTCAAAGATAATATTTTTTTAAGATAATATTATAGCTTGGCCAAGGCATAAATATGCCTCATATCTTGTTCCAAATTTATCATGAAGGAATTTAAACTAAATATTGAAGGCTTCTGATGTGGAAACATAGTAATGGTGTTAATAGGTTACACAGACAATGAAAAACAATATTTTACGACATAATGCTTCAGAATATGAAAAGTATTTTATCAGTCGTTACAGCATCAAGGCATATTTTTGTTTCGATACTTCTGATAATCAAATGATAAACCCAACACAAATCGTAGACACCCTATGAGATTATTACATAACCATTAATTTAGGAGTGAAACAAATTTATCAGTATCTTAGGGAAAGAAATATCAGTAAAAGGAATCAGGAACTCAGACATTACTTTTCAACTTCCTCCTTGGGTAACTTTGTTAAAAGTAGACCCACATCTCCTCGCAAAAACTGGAACAAACAAAAAAAATTCATGAGCATGATCAGGCTTCAGAAAATTGTTGCAGCGCAAAATAAAACACACATAATTGAAAAGGGGAATGACAAGTACCTTAGACAGTTTAGCAATTCCCGGTCTCACTTCATCAGAAGCTGAACGTCCCAAAGCAATTTGCATTACTTTATTTGATCCAAGAAAAAATCTGATGGAGAAACTTGTCTCATTACATCTCAAAATCATATGACGTATTAAGCTTATTAAGCAACAAAGACGCAACATAGACGCAAGAGAGGGGATTGTATATTGGCATTCAAAATAATGCCTTTTTCACTAATCCCTCCGTGGTGTCTTTGTTGAAAGAAAAATTGATTGAAAGACTGCCATTTGGGATGACAACAGAAAGAAGAATACATAATGCATTGCAAACAATATCAGGATCAGCAACAAGGGCCTTTGTTTCGATTCAGCAGTGTTTTGCCTTCAAAATTAGTTGAGCTTTTACGAAGAGAAATGATCATTTTAGTCCTTATCACGTTATTTAGGGTTTAAAGTTCCCTTTCAAGCTCCCTCCTCATCATAATGGGCGCATTACATTAGATAAATTAGTGAGCATCCTCTGTGTGCTTCACTTGAAGGAGAGCACACCTCACCCCACCCCCAAAAAAAACAGCATTTGATGGAGAAACTTATATTATTACATCTCAAAAACCAAACAGCTCACTAAGCCACAAAATGTAGATGAAGTAGGCTACATGGCATTCAAATATATGCCTTGTCAATGAATTTCTCTGGGATGCATCAGTTAAGAGAAATTACATGAAAGATTGTCATTTGGTATGACAATAGCGAGAAGAATCTAAGCCACAACCCAAACCATGTCAGGGTCAGCAACAAGGGCATCTCTTTTCCATTCAGCTGTGTTTTGCCTTACATTCATCGAGCTTTTAGGAAGCTGAATGATCGTATTAGTTCTTATCACGTTACTTACCTCTTACCATAGTCACAATAATCACTGACTTCTTGAAAACACATTTTAAACACGAATTTTTCCCCATTCTTACGTGACAGCCGTATAACTCTCAATTCTCACATACTTCGTTTTATTCCCATATTAGTCGTGATATTCGCTCTTTACGTTTTTTCCTGATTGATACACTTTTTCCATTTTATACCATTTAAGACTCTGACTTTGTTTAAATGTATATACACGAGTGGATATAAATATATATACGTATATGTGTATTTTATATGCATATATATGTATCCAATACATATATGTATATATGTGATTGTGTACATTACACAGACACAGACACAGACACACACACACACACACACACATATATATATGTATAGAATTTCAGATACATACATAAATACATATATTTACATATGAGAAAGAGGGTACTGCAACAATGGAGAAGATTGGGATGAATCAGCCGCAGGTAGCAGAGTCAACACCAGCAATGAGAGGAACTCCTAATGAGACTAGCAAGAAGAATATTGAGGAAAAATAAGAAGGTGAGTTCGTGACATCCACGAAGAAGAGTATAAGGAGGACCGGAATTCCCAGCAATAGAGAAATAGGTGTGATCATGGATTCTACTAACAGCTTCGAGGCACTGAGTGATTCAGACAAAGAAGAAGAGGAGCTTGCAACCCAGGAGATATCATCATCATCATCATCATCACTAAGCCTCAGTCCCAACTGTGTTGGGGTCAGCTACATGGATCCTTCTTTTCCAATCAGCTCTATCATGAATCATATTCTGGTTGAGATGTAGAGATTCAAAATCTCTCTTTATAAGCTCTTCCCATGTTAATTTAGGCCTTCCTCTTCTTCTATTAATTGTGTTTGCCTCAATAGTATTGCTTCGTATAGGCGCATTAGTGGGTCTACGTTGCACATGTCCATACCACCTGAGTTGGCCCTCCCGCAACTTGTCCCCAATGCTCGCGCAACTTGCAACCCAGGAAATAACGGAGAAAAAAAAAAAGAGAGACAACAAGGAGCATGTTAGGCGCACTAGATCTCAAAAAATTAGTTAATATATCCATTCTCTTATGGAATATTAAGAGAGGTGTGATAGGGAGAAGAAGGGGGGATTTGTAAATGGGTGGCTTCAAGTGGTACTTCACTTGTTGGTCTAGTTGAAACAAAGATAGAGAAGCAAAACAAACAAAGCATAGGATACCTGTTTCCACAAAGTTGGGAACATATGTCCAACTTGGAATACATAGAACTAGCAAGGGTGTGCGTGGCATAGAAGCCTAATGCATGACAGGTTACTGTACATGTGATGTCAGATCAACATATTACGGCTGATTGCAGGGATACAGTTGGACTACACGTGTATGACAGCAGTGTATGCTAATAATGATGCAAAGAGGCAAGAACTTTGGCATGACCTGATTTCTCTATCCAGATAGATGACAGTTTTTTGGCTGGTGATTGGTGACTTCAATAATGCTAGGTTGCAGGCAGAGAAAAAAGGGAGGTCAGTGATGAATGTTGTGATTGAATCGTTCAACCATGCTATTGACAAGGCAAAGTTATTTGAGCTTCCTATGACAGGTGGTGATATCTTCACATTGAACAATAAAAGAAGACCAAAGGATAGGATTGCAAGCAAGCTTGACAGGGCATTGGTGAAGAAGCATGGTTACAAATATTTCCTAATGTGCAGGTGAAGGTAGGAGGTTCTAAACTGAGTGACCATGCCCCAATCATGGTACAGATCACAGAGAAGAAACTAAAAAGGAAACCTTTCAAATTTTTTAATTACTAGGTTGATTTGAAAGGTTTCAATGACGTTATTAAAGAGAGTTGGGGAGTGCAAGTGATAGGGAATCTGATGTACATCTTTGCAAAGAAGTTGACAAATACCAAGGTTGCACTATAGAGATTGGCTAAAGATGAAATGAATATTCCAAATCTGATTGTAGAGATTGAAAAAGAATGTACAGAGGTTAGAGAGAAGCTACTATCTGAACCACTCATTGAAGAACTGATAAAGAGGGATGGAGAGCTAAGGAAGAAGCTAGAAAACATGAAGAAAGCAGAGGAAAAGTTATGCTGGCAGAAGAGCAGAGTGAAGTAGATGGAGGATGGGGACAAGAACACTAAACTCTATCACATCTATAAAAAGAAGAGAAGCATCCAATATCATTTTGGAGCTAGTTGATTCGAAGGGAAGAGTGGTCAACAAGCAGGAGGACCTGGAGGAGCAAGTAATAAATTTTATAGTTCTCTATATAATAAAAGTTTCATGACTGATCTAGAGGAGGAGATTGAATGGAAGTTCAAACTTACAAGCACACACAATGACATTCTCACAAGGAAGACTAGTGAGCAAAAAATCAAAGAAGCAGTTTGGAGTATTAGAAGCAACAAATCACCGGTTCGGGTGGTTTCAATACTTTTCTCTACAAGAAAACATAAGATATTATCAATGAGGATTTAGTTGTATATGTTAACTGGTTCTTAGGAGGTAATATGGCGAGACAGGTCAATCGTTCCTTTCTGGTCCTTATTTCAAAGAAAAAGGTGACAGCTTCTCTTACTGATTTCAGACTTATTGCATGATGTTCGGTACAATATAAAATTATTATAAAGATTTTTGTAGCCATGCTTAAGTTAATTCTCCCCTATCTCATTTCTAAAAACCAAGGAGCATTTGTTACAGGGGGGAGTATTTATGATTGTGCTCTTTTGGCAGGAAAGTTCTTGCTGGATTATAACATCATGAGAGGAAGCATGAAAGCATGTCTAAAGTTGGATGTTTCTACAGCATATGACAGTGTCAAGTGGGACGAACTATGGTGGATATTGCAACAAATGGGATTCAATGATCAGTGGATTGACTGGGTGAAACAGTGTGTTGGGACAAAAAGCTTCTCTATTTTGATTAATGGAACTTCTACAGGGATGTTTAGTGGAGGCAATGGACTGCGCCAAGGTGATCCATTATCTCTTCTCTTTATGATGTTATGGAATACTTCACACAAATGATGGAAGTTGTCATGGAATCCATTATTGAGCAGTTTTTTCTCCATTAATAATCACAATCTTTGCATATTCTTCAATATGCTTGGTCTTGTTTGTATGTAGTCAATTTGACAACAATTAATCTTAGTAATAAATAGATGTGATTCTCTTTTCCGAAAGTAGAATTTGTCAACGTCACATAATAAAATTGCAAATTTGAATATAGCATTGTTTTTGTAGTTGTTTCCATATCCAAAATCACTACATATTACCAGGTTTGTACTAGAATACTTCCAACATGATATTGAAATCATCTCAAATAATAACATCTTTTCTATTGGTATTTGCCTCGTCAACTCATCTATGTTATGGCAAAATCCTTCCAGATCGCTTTTTCAGCTAGCTCGGGAGGTTCTAAGCACTCATATCATATTAAAAGTTTCTCCGATTAAAAGTTTGTTGCCATAATTGTAACCATACTTGTTAAGGCGACAAGGCGACACGGCATTGGGGTTGGACGCCTTGCGCCTAGGCGTCGCCTAAGCAACCTTTAAAAATAATAATTTATGTATATATATTATGTATATATACATGTGTCATGGTTTTTCCCCACTCATATACACATTGTATAGTTATATATGTAGTTATCTACAAATTCATGGTCGATCTCCCCATATATATATATTTTTTTATTGTATGAAAAAATAACCAATTACATTTCTAATATATTATCATTGACAATAATGTCAAGGACATGAAAAGAATTATCATAAAGAATGTAAGAGAGTGATCAACAAATTAATATATATTTATTGTCATACATAGCTACAAGTATTAAGCAATGTAATCACTATCCTTCATAGCATAGCTACTTAATACAATCTGAATTGAAGGTGCAAACTAAGAAAAATCAAATGTGTACTAAGAGTATTAGATCCAGTCAAACAAAAAGAGAGTATTAGATCCAGTCGAACCCAAAAAAGAGTATTAGATCCAAATAAAAGTGATATTTGGCACATAAAATAGGCAACACTATTAATTTTGAACATTGGTGTAGCTATATCAAACATTAAAATAAGTGAATATACAACCAGACCCACAAAACTATGTCACTGAAGCATTATAAATAAAGCGTCCTCGCCTAGGTGTAGCCCTGGGACGCCTTGCCGCTTAGGCGGACGCCTAGGCGAGCGCCTTGACAAGTATAATTGTAACACAAGTGTGTTCCATCTGAAATGAGGTACATTGTCCAATGTGACCAATGCATGTTTATTCAAGTCACTTCATTTATCTTGCTCGATTTTTTCCGTCAGTGTGCTTACCTTGTATATTTATAAACATACACAAATGCGGTAGTTATAACATATAACCACAGATCTTGTATTTCTATTGTTGTAGTATCCCCTTATCCTTTATGTTAAACACATTCACCCACCTACCCAGTGATTTAAAAGCGGGTGAAGCGGCCGCTTAAGCGGTCAAGCACATGTCCCGTTGTAATTTCAGCTGAAGCGGGCTTTGAAGCGTTTTGGACTGAAGCGGCCGCTTTTTGCCGCTTCAGGCCGCTTCAGGGCGCTTCATGACAAGTATTGCTGGAGTGGCCCAATCATTCGCCAAATCTATAGAAAAATGAAAGCACTACTTTTTAGAGATGTGATGCTCCAGCTGTTGTATCTCAAAAGGTGTAAGAAAGTTTAGTAATTAGCATTTATTCTTTATTTTGTGACTATTGTTTGTACACTATGTACAGCTAGACTAGTACTTTGTACTGTCAAGTTTGTATATTATATTATCATGTGTATTGTTGTTTATTGCCACTGATACTCTAATAGTCTGACATTTAGTATACTTGTACAAAACCTTTGCGCAACCATCTGTGGACCGTAACAAAATGATGTCATGAAATATTGTTATATTGTCAATTATGTACTTAGTGTAGTAACTCATTGTTCTTTACAATTTACTATGTATGGTATTGGCATGTATGTTTGATGTTGTTTATTACCACTGACAAATTAATAGTCAGCCATTTTGTATACTTGTACAAAAACTTTGCACAACCATCTATAAGGTAGTAGATTTTGTTATATTGTCTATTATGTATTAAGTCTAGTAGTTTATTGCTCTTAGGACTTACTGAGTAATATCTAATTATCTTGATTCTACTATATAGTCATGCATTTCTCTTACTGTTTAAATGTGCATCTATTTATCTTATGTTGAAGACTACCTTACTTAGTCAACAATAATTGTACCGAGTACTAGTATCTAACTACTAGTACCTACTAAGTTCTTTTAGTGAATGATAATTTCTAAGCCCAACTGTTGAAACAATATTAAGTACATAGTACTAATATGATACTTGATTGTTGAGCGAGTACTATGCGGTTTTATGATGTTTGAGTGTTTTTAGCTTATAACACTTTATTTTTGTAAATAGGACCCCTTTTATATGTAAAAGTCATTCTGATGCAATGAAATATCATTTAGATACTTGATTAATGGTATGTTAGCAGTATGACGGTCACTAAATTTTCTACAATTTTTTAAAACAATGCAGACCGCTTTTTCAAAAAGCACCCGCTTTAGTCCGCTTTAAAGCCCGCTTCCCGCTTCAAAAGGGTCAACCCGCACGCTTCCCGCTTCGCACTTTCCAAAACCTAGCACCTACCCATGTCCATATGTGTGTCATTTCATTAGCATCAGGCATTACAATAGAACAATTTAGGCATCTTAACAAAAGCCTTCAATAAGGTCAAAGAGCATAGACACAATTGCATTATGGGTAGCAAACATTAAATGCTAAGATGACACTATCCAGAAGCTAATTTGTAAGAGAAGATAAAATTCCTACATACAAAAAATAATTGGGAGTCAAAAAGGAATAGCATGCAGATATATGTGATTTTTTATGGAAGATGCTTAAATGCATAAGAAACAAGTGTTGTTTGCCATAGTTTGATAAGATAGCATTTAGAAATACAGTCCCATAATTAGAGCAAACGTATAATCAAAATGATACCTGCTGTTGGATTTCAGCTGCTCCCTTAACTCCTTGAACTTTAGGTTTCTCATGTTTTCAAATGTGAAAGCATATGCCGAGTCATACTCTTCGGCAGCTTGCCTAATACCATTTACAATCTGCTCCTTGTGGTCTCTGCCCTTTTTCTTTGTCTTAGACAATGTTACTGCAGGTGCAACAAAGAAATTATTTAATCCTTAAATAAAAGCTGTCAGAGTACTAATTACAACAACAGAAAAGAACTGACTTGGGTTTCAACCATAGTTGAGATACAGTTTGAGCATTTAAATTATATATTTAAGAGGTACTTTCTTAGCAACACAAGGTAAAAACCTAGTGACTGCACCCCTCTCTGTATACTGATGACAACCACACCACCTGTTTATATAGTGCTAAGTGTGCATGTGCATTTCACCTCCAGTGCTGGATTATATAACAAGGACTTGTGTTAATTGTGTCTCTACATGTGTCAATAAAGCCCTCGCCTTAGAACGTCATTTTTTATTTTGATGAATATGATTTTTCGTATTCCCTATGAAAAAGTTTACTTCATCTCGACACCAAGGTCAACTTCAAGTGACTCGCACTTAGTCTGAGACCCATGTGGAAAATGTGGGAGGGGACATGATAACTAAGGGGTCCAATGTAATGAGAGAGAATGATGTTGATAAATGTTGCCTTTCTCATTGGTCCCATCTATGTTTTCTCAGATTCTACCCGGCATTGCCTTTCCCTTACTGGGCTTTCAACTGGGTTAGGCTCTGTTTGGTAGCTAGGTGATAATGGGGACGGGAAGGGAGGGGAACTGTAAAAGTTGTCATAGTTAGGATGATGGTGAGGAAGGAGAAATTTTTGGGAAGGATCAAGATATCTTGCCTTATTCTCCCGTCCTTCTTTCCCCTTCCCTTTCCCTCTCCCTTTCCCCGTAACTATGTACTCTTTTATTATGAGTCAATCTGAACAAATTCAATTCTCATCTCACTTTCTGATACCTATTCAAAATGCTCTTTTAGTTATTTCTCCTTCCCTCCATGAAACCAAACGCACAGCTCAGTAATTTTTATTTCCCTTTCCCTCGTCCCTCTCCTTCTATTTTTACCGGCAGCAAACATAGACTGTGTTGGATCTTAAAATCCTGGTCTGAAATTCACATTGATAAAAACATGTTTCATTGGGAGAGCTCAAATATGAAACACTGCACTAATTAAACATTAAGACAACGTTAAAACTCCGAATGCAAATTTCTTTTCTAGCTGTCTCTCCGAACTACATCAAAAGCAACAACTAGCAGAGTGCAGTTATCTGCATCACTAGCTGAGCACCAAGCACGATAACACATGATGGAATACGAATCAATCCCACACAATGAAAACAGAAGAAGCGGCAAATTTTTTGGTGTTTATGCAACCACGAGAACACAAACAGGCACAGGCGCATGTAAACAGAATAGGCCGTGCGGTTCTACTCACAGAGCTTATTGCGCTTGGACTTCGGCATCGCGGAAGGAAGGACACGGGACTCCTTTCTTCTGGTGGCAGGAAGATGCTAACGCGGCACCCAGTTATCCAGTTGCCAGGATAGGCGAACAGCGAAGCGTTTCGCTTCAGTGGCCTTTCGCTGTTCGTGTTGTCTGCCGCTTGAGCGTGGGGAGTTCGGCTGCCTCCACTACCGCCGTTCCGCACAGACAGCGCGTTATTGGTGGTTGTAGGGCTTACGTAAGGTTAATATTCAAACAAGGTTTGTCTCTGCCGTAGGATCTCGTCTCATTTGCATCGGAGCCATTGGTAGAATCTTTGCTATGCGAATATGTGACCTGTGATCATTTTATTTGAGGTTAGCTCCTCATGTTTTGCCGGAAATTTATAGCAGTTCGATAGTTGTTGACAATTTTGAACCATTGCATAGGATCTTTCCATAAAATTTAATTTTTATTTTCAAAATTTAGGTCACCCAAGCATGCCATCTTATGGTTTTGGAGGGATATATTGATACACTTCACACTTTTATATGGTTTGAACTTTAATCCATAAAGTAGCAATGGGCTACATTTGATAGTTTTAGTTTGTACTTATGTATTTTGTAGTATGTTATTTTGGGATTTGCATGTGCATGCAGTCCCTTTTGTTTATAATTTTCTATCTAACATATTAGTAACTAGAAATTAGCAATAGTTTCATCTTGATTATGATTTGGACCTTGTACTTGTTAAATTTGATAAATTTTGAATTCTTATCATTACCTTGTTATGATAAATTAATTAATTGTGTTTTACGTGTTTGTTTTAGTTTAAAGAGTGATTTAAAGTGTTATTTAGTGCAGTTTTCTGTCACTACATGTACTTCATTGAATTCAATCAAGTATTTATAATGCAAATGGTGTTGTGTATGTCGCGGAAGCAGGTCAAGTGATAGTTTTAATATCAATATTTTGTACTTATGATTTTCAACATGAAGTTATTCCCATTTTAGTATGATCATTGAATTTTGTGATATTGGTAAAGATAAAGAATATCGCTAGAATGAATTAGGGCTTGCGATATTGGTAAAGATAAAGAATATCACTATAGTGGATTGGGGCAATAATGGCGTAGTAAAATTATTATATCTCATGAGTGATGGTCATGTCTCATGGGTCATATAGATATTGACTATTAAGTCAGATATATGGGTACTTGTTGAAGAACATGTGTGTCAAATTAACCCACAATAAAAGTTGTATGTGGGAACTAAATAAATGTCATAATTATCTCTTAAAACTGATGACGGTGTTGTGATCATGTAACCTAAAGTCTCTACAATCGTCATATGATGATCATCACACTCAGCGAAGTGGCCACATGGTGGCATGGATAAGAATTTTCCTCACATATGCTTTCTAATTTGCACACTATATATAATAGCTTCAAGTTATAAAAAAGAAATTATATTGTGGCATGTCCTTAAAGTTATGCCAAACATGGTGCCCACCCCAAATTGAATTTCTAGCTCTGCTACTAATCACACTTTGACGCCACTTAATGTGATCTTAAAGAAGTATACTTTAAAGCTAGTATTTGGTTGTGTTGAGAATTTTGTTGCATGTTGTGGATGATGTAGATGAGACTTGTCACTCCTTTTCAACTAAAGTGATATACAAGGCCTATTGGTGAGTGAGAGTGGAACATGTGTGGCCAAGCCCATGTGAGTCAAATAGATATGTTGAGCTCATATGCATTCCACTAGTCTAATTTGAGACCAACTTGGATTCAACGTGTCGAAGGTGACTCTTCCTTGCCTCTAATTCAATATGAATATTTGTGACCAAGGGACTATCATGGTAAAATTAGTCATAATGACTTTATTTGGTGCTTACACAATCATACTACATGGACACTAATGATGTGTTGCTAGACAGAGTTCATTACTTGTAGGAGTTTAATATGGATTATGGTATCTACTACCAATATGGACTTTGCGATGGTAAATTTTGTAAATGTTGTATGTTCAATGGACACAAAAATGTTGAATCACTCATAAAGCCAGATAATGTGTGGGACATGTT
This sequence comes from Alisma plantago-aquatica, assembly GCA_963693085.1. Taxonomy (NCBI): domain Eukaryota; kingdom Viridiplantae; phylum Streptophyta; class Magnoliopsida; order Alismatales; family Alismataceae; genus Alisma; species Alisma plantago-aquatica. Next base: position 1,285,809,709 of record OY856411.1, read on the forward strand.
TACTCAAATCAATAGAAACATCCTACATGGAAACTCTACAACAACTTCTGCAAAGGGATGGATGCTCAAATATGTAGTAAGTATGTTTAAAGTACTAAAAGTATTGTATCAAAAGATAATAAATTAACTTTTACATTTCTCTGAGTGTAACATGGTCCAACGCTCACATGGGTGGATAAATCAAAGGAAATTACACAATTAAAAGTAAGTATATTGGTTGTAAAGGGTAACATGGTCATATCAACTCTATCTCCAATAGGCAAGCTACTCCATGTCCAGACCATGAGGAAGCAAGGTCAACTCCTCCAATGTTTCCTCCACATGAGAGGTTGGGAACAAAACCCTATAAAAGAAAACATATGACAAAACATCAATAGATGTTTGTTGATGTTTGTATGTGTATATTAATCGGCTAATTAGGTAATATTCAGGAGTAATAATTAGGAAAACAAGCAACACAACATAAAAGAGGATGAAATAAGACTACCACATAAGTACTCAAGAGAATAAGATTTCATATTTTACTGACAAATTAGGGATTTGAGGCATAATATTTCAAAACAATATCACAGTGATTGAAGATAGTCCAAAATATACTTGCCATGTCACGATTTGAAATATATACAACAAGAACACGATCATTTTATTTAGGACACGCTACCTATAGTAATCATTTGGTAAACATAATAATAGTGAATTGGAATTACAATGGCGGTCATGTTGGGTTTTAGGTGAGGGAGAAGGCAGCGGAAACAAAAATTTATCTCACCACAAACCCATAACCAGCAGATCACATCAACGACTATGAAATAGGAAAGATGGTTTTAGCGAGGTGTACCTGGTCCTGAGGCCTGCTCAGTGACAATACCTCACAGCTAGTGTAGTCTTCAACCACCTAGTCTTCGACAATGTCTGTACAGCTTTTGGTCCTGACCCAGACTGTGGTTGACAATCGTCCTACTGAGCGACAGAAACCTCCCGCCTCTATAGATAGTCCACATGGACCATCAAGAACTCTAGTCGTCTTGTCCTATAGGATACTAGAAGGAGTCATCCCCCTTTGTCGGCATACTAGTCACCGACACACTCTCCCACAACCAGTTGTTGTCTTGCAGTTATCGTTCCCTCGTTGTGCCTCCCTAGTCGGGTAGCGCTTGCTTGGGCTCTCTCAGTTCCACAACCAGAGAGGACAACTTTGTAGAGCAACTGATGTTCTGAGTTGTGCTATCTGGGAAGCCCCATGTACCCCTCTATTTATAGTAGATGGTAGGGTCAGGGTTCCCAATCTGTGCGGGAGTAGAAGGGTCCAAAATTTCCATGAACTGATTGCATTGCGGCAGCCGAACCGGTCATTTCACAAATGAACTGGTCGGTTGGGAGTGTGAGCCGGTCGGTTCACTAGTTGAACCAGTCGTTTCACATTCCTGACTCGCCTCTAATTGACTTTCCTCTTTCGTTTCCTACTAATAAAAAGATTAATTCTTGTCCCAACCGAATTGTACAAGTGAAACAAAAACTTTTCTCATAAATCGGGACAACCTAAACTTGCTCGTTTGGTCTAGTCAAACTGATCGGTTCACCAAGTGAACTGGTTGTCTCATTGACCATGAGCCAATTGGTTCACCCAGTGAACCGGTCGGTTGGTGGTCCAGATTGTACAGAACATAGTCAATGCAGTTCTCAATCAATCTAACACTCAAATCAGTTAGTTCAACACTTGAACTTGATATTTTGAGTCAAGTCAATTGATTGAATGTTTGATTGAGTACCTAAACACTTTAGTAATCAATCCAAACATCATTCATGGATAAACTCCTCTTCCAAGTTAATCCTTTGTGTGTGACCCTATAGGTCCCATTTCACGTTGGCAGTGAATGTCCATAACTAGCTTATGACATCACAAGCAAAGAGTGGTGCCTAGTCGCACATCAGTGCTACCCAAGTGAAAAGGAAAGTTGGAGAACAACTTTCAATCCTACAGTCTGTGATTGGTGTTCCAATGAATGTATAATTCCTTTATCTCTGATATCCTGAATGAACTCAAGGCATGGAGTTGTCATCCTTTCAATGTTCATTCATGTTTCTTGAACTAGAGCAGACTGTCTGAGATATGTGTGACATCAATATCACATATTGATACACATGTGCATGTGCATGCCTTTCTCAGTCTCGCTTATCAAGTGGCATGGACATCATACTCCCTTAGGAGGGACAAATCCCATATCTATCACTCTCAATCTATCTCATGTGTCAAAGCCACCCAATTATCACCGTTATAACAACCCATGTTTCAATATTGTGTTTGATTAAGTCAAAGTGTACCCAATCACATTCAATGAGTGCAATGATTTCAGGTCTAAGAATCACAATCACCACCATCACTATGAGAGATGACTCTGACTACCGTGTCATGGTTCCATGTGTCACTCTCATGGTGGGTCTGTCTGATACACTATTCTCCAACATGTATCTGTGTGCTTATTTGATATCACATATCATGACTAATGAGACTTTGTCATCAACCAACACACACTCTAGTCTTGTTGTGTCATTGTTGTCTATCAACCTTGTTGGGTTTTAGGGGAGACAGAGAAGGCAGCGGAAACAAAAATTTTCTCCCCAACCCATACCGAGGAAACACGTCAACGTCTATATAATAGGAAAGGATGGTTTGTGGAATCATACCTTGTCCCGAGGCTTGCTCGGCGACAATACCTCGCGCAATGCGCGGTCTTCAACTCCGGACTTCGACGGTGTCTGTGCAGCTCCTGGTCGCACCGGGACTGACAACTCCTACTCGAACCGGACTGTCGGATGACAGTTGTCTTCCTAAGTGGCAGTGTCCTCCCGCCTCTGTAGTAGTCCACACGGACCACCTGGAACTCCACTCTCCTTGTCCCACAAGGAAGTGGAAGGAGTCGCACCCTCCTGTTGATGTATTAGTCGCCAACACGCTCTCCTGCCTCCTGTTGCAACTGCAGTTGTCCTTCCCTTGCTGCACCTCCCTTTTGCGGGAAGCACTTGCTCGGGCTCTCTCACGGTTACCAAAACCAGAGAGAACGACAACTTGTAGAGCAACTGGTTGCACTGAGCTATACTTTGAGAAGCCCCCAATACCCATATATATATAGGAGAGTCATGGGACAGGGTTCTCCATCCCGGGCAATGCGGGACTAAAGCAGGGGTAGAAGGGTTTGAGAATTTTCCACAAAAAGCAACCGGTTCGCAACTTGAAATGATCGGTTCACAACTAAACCGATCGGTTCGGCCATTGAGCCGATCGGTTGGACCTGAGCCGATCGTTTGGGGCACTCCAACCGATCGGTTGGTGCCCTGAACCGATCGGTTCATGGTCCTAATCCAGCTCAAAAAAACTTTCCTTGTTTCTTTCCTAATTGGTATCGAATACCAATATTATTCCCAATCGAATTGGCAATTTGAAACCAAAGGAAAATTTTTGCCGACATGACTTTCCCAACTGGTCGGTTACACCAGTTGAGCCGATCGGTTCAACCCTTGAACCGGTCATCTCAACCTGGGCATGAGCCGATCGGCCTGGACACTCCAGCCGACCGGTTCAGCAATCTCAGCTGACTGGTTCATCACATGAACCGATCGGTTGGGAGCACAGGTTGGGCAAAATCAGTCAATTGTGATTTCAATCAATCCGATACTCCAATCAATGCGTCCAACACCTTGAACCATACGATATTGAGCCATCGACTGATTGAGTGTTTAATTGAACTACTAAACTCCTTTAGTAATCAATCTAAACATTGCTTTGTGGACAAAACTCCTCTTCCAGGTTAAATCCTATGTGTGTGACCCTGCAGGTCCATTTCACGTTGGCAGTGAAAGTCCATAACACTTATGACTTCACAAGCAAAGAGCGGTGCCTAGTCACACATCAGTGCTACCCAAGTGAAAGTAGAAAGTTGGAGAACAACTTTCATCCTACATTCCGTGAATGGTGTTACAGCGAATGTATAATTCCTTTGTCACTGATATCCCGAATGAACTCGAGGCATGGAACAGTCATCCTGTCAACGTTCATTCACTTCCTTGATCTCAGAGTAGACTGGAAGAGATATGTATGACATCAGTATCACATACTGATTCACACATGCGTGCACGCCTTTCTCAATCCTACTCATCAAGTGGCCATGGATATCAAACTCCCTCAGGAGGGACAAATCCCATATCTATCACTCACCCCTCAAAAGCCCCATGTGTCAAAGCCACCCAATCATCACCTTTATAACAACCCATGTTTAAGGACTGCGTTTGATGATGTCAAAGTGTGCCCAACGACATGTGTTGAGTGCAGTGATTTCAGGTCTAAGAATCACACTCACCACCATCACTGTGAGTACTGACTGTGACTACCATCTCATGGTTCCATGTGTCAAACTCACGGTGGGTCTGTCCGGTACCTTGTTCTCTAACAAGTACATATGTGTTTGGTTTGATATCTCTATATCATGACTAATGAGATTCTGTCATCAACCAACACCACAATCTAGTCTTGTGTGTCATTGTTGTCTATCTACCTTCCACAATGACATCCGGCTAGGGACACAACAAGAATGTACAAACTCTTAGCATCCGTATGATCTCATCGTTCAGGTCCTCAACCTGAAAGCATACGTCATTGAGTACTGTCATTCTCTAGACATTCAATCTGTTCTATCACGATCTCATATGACTGAACCAGAAAGAATTGGAAGCTTGCCTTTTATGTTTATCAAATCAATCTTAATGTATCCCACCAATCATCCCATGATTGGCTCTCAGGGCATACATACCAACAGACTCCCACTTGCACTGCGAGCCAATCACCCATGAATCATATTCATAGTGATTTTCAAACATGTCCCACATGTTACTGTGCCGTAGTGCCAACATAGTGAGTAATGGCAACACCTTGCCAAAGTCTGTATAAATTGCATGTCTCTCATCTCTTCGTTGTACGTCACACGTATGAGATGGAGTTGCCGTAATATGCGATCTTGTATTCCATTTGCTAACCTTTAGCCACATTGCATGATCAAGGATTCCAGACTTGTCATCAATGAGTGGAATATAAGTTCATCTCATGAACTTTCAGATCCATATAGTATCCACTGCTGTTCACTAACACATAGATACTCGGCTTTTCCCTTTTAAATGGCTTTATTGGAACACTTCCAATTATCAACAAACATTCACTTTTATACATCTCATGTATATATATTGCGATTAATTTTCTATCCTTTCGGAAGTTCGCATCAATGTAACTCTTTACATCGAACTCTTCCTTATCTCCATAGAACTAGTACTTCACAAGCACTTATCAAGTTCTCACGATATTCCAGTAACCCTTACTGGAAATAGACAGACATCCACTCGTCATGTCACACATACGAGTTATCAGGATGAGCACATCATATTGCCATGTCCAACATACAAGATGATGAATGCATTTTATTCTTGCCATGTCATACATGCAAGATAATGGGATGATTACATACATGATAGATCCATATCTATTCTTAGTGTTCCCATTCTTCATAAGAATTGGACACTTGGCCTTGGGATACTAACTCCATGTAACATGGACAAGTTTTCTCCCACTGAATCTGTGCATACTGAACACTTCAATACAGATTGCCAATGTATGCTCTCTCTTTCAGGTCAAGAGATTTTCGAGAACTATCACTATAGATCTCTATTCCTATCACATAGGAAACATCTCTATCTTCCTTAAAGATAATTTCCACTTTTGGATTTCCATTCTAGAACAATTCCATTTCACATCAATATGTGGAATGTGAATACACTCCCACTAAATCACAGATCACTTCTTTATCTTTGACATATCAGTCAAACCCTTTGACTATATTATCAAAATAAAGATCCAATTTTGAGTTGCTTGTACTCAATCAATCACATTGATTAGTCCATTGTAACTTATAGACTTCATTTGCATTAGTGGATTCATAAACCTTATAGGTTGTGTCACGTACACGTCCTGGTCTTATTCCTCATAGGAATGCGGTTTTAGTATCCATATGCCAAATGTCTTAGCCATTAAGTTGCAATCAACAAGCATCATCCTTCTCAAAATGTTATCCATGTGTCTTAATACTTAAGACTCATCTGCACTTATGGATATGATCCAATGAGTGCTACCATCAAGGTCATACCTTATGGTTCACATGGAAGTCATTTAGGATGTAATGGTTTTAAATCATAACTCAAGATTCGGTTCCTCATATTCATCTTGATAGTTGACTCATCACATGAACAACTGATCATATAGATAATTGAGGTGTATCTGTTAAAGATATAAGAACTCACAACCCTTGTGATTCTTAATTTCTTTTATTAGTGTGGGGTATTCATTTATTAAGAAGAATTCAGTTATTTGATAATCATTCTCTAACTCTTTAGAGTATGATTCCTTCTTGATTCAGACATCATCATGCCTTAATCATGAGTTTACTATGATACACTATCATAATCATTCATAAGGATCTCAAACATTTGGTCCAAGTATTTCATTCATTGATCTCATCAAGAATTAATACTTTACCAGATTTGTACTTCATTTATGATAATCTTGAACACTTCAAGACATTCATATTGGTATTTCTCTAAACACCATTTGAAGTATTAGCATTTATTCCAATAGGTATGTAAATACATCACATGTATTGTACCTAATAGGATAATCATTCTCCCACTATTTTAGTGAAGATTGACTAATCATGTCCAAGATATTCATGTCTCTTACTGGTTCTATAACCAAAAGAGTCTAGATTTATCCATCACATGGAAACTAGAAATGAATTTCTCATGATTAATGCTAATTAAATTGTTTGAGTTATCTATAACTTTTAGGTATCGTCTTATCTTATGCATATCAAATATCACAAGATAAATAAGGCATTGCCACAAAGATCACATCTTTATAAATTGAAACATCTCTTTATTAATTGCCATCATTGTCATACAATATGCAAAAATAGTGTTTCTATCTATTGGCAAGTATGAAATAGCAGTTCATAACTGTATTACATGCCTTATTGGTTGAAAATAAACTAAAGTATTCCTATCTATAAAGGCAACACTTGCCCCAAGTAAGAATGCTTTACACTTTACATCTTGATATCATATATCTCAAAAGTGTTACAAGTTTATTTACATGACACCTTCAAGTAGAGGCTTCAGTCGCCTCCTTCTTCTTTTGTTCTTCCAGGTAGAAAGGACAATTCCTTTTCCAATGTCTTGGTTTTTGACAATGGTGGCAATTTCCTTTCTTGGTCACGCCTCCCTTGGCCTTGAGAGCTGAAGATTGCTTGGACTCCTGGCTAGCTTCAGAACCTTTCTTAGCTTTGCCCTTGCCCTTGCACTTGGACTTGCCTTTCTTGCTCGTGATCACCATCACGGACTTAGGCTTGTCCTTCTTCATCTGTAACTCGGCTGTCCTCAACATGCCCAACAACTCTGACAGTGGCCTATCAAAGTTGTTCATGTTGTAGTTCATCACAAACTGACTGTAAGATTCTGGCAACGATTGCAGTATCACGTCAGTAGCCAACTCTTGGCTCAGTGGAAATCCCAGTCTCTGCAGATTCTCCACATACCCAATCATCTTGAGTGTGTGAGGACCAACTGGATCTCCTTCTGTCATGACGCACTTGAACAGCGCCCTAGAAACATTGTACCTCTCTTGCCGTGCCTGATCTTCATACACGTTTCTGAGATGCAGAATCATCTCTATGACACCCATGTTCTCATGTTGCCTCTGCAACTCATGGTTCATTGAACATAGCATCAAGCACTTTGCATCAATGGCATCATCAGAATGCTTCTTGTAAGTATCCCTTTCTGTCCTTGGTGCATTAGGAGCGGGTTCCTCTGGAATTGGAGTATCCAGGACATAGAGCTTACACTCTTGAGTGAGAACAATTCTCAATGTCCGATACCAGTCGTGGAAGTTTGTCCCAATTAGCTTGTCCTTGTCAAGGACCGATCGCAAAGAAAAGTTGTTGTTGTTTGTTGCCATTTGAACTACAAAAAGGAAAATATGCAATTTTAGTCCAAAACTCATTTTTGACTTATTTGATTGATTTGAAAGTTTGACGATATAATTAGGCCTTTAATTAATTATCGCTCCCACTATTTTACTTCAAATTGATAGCCCTCACCATCAATTCGGAAGATTGCAGCGTACAACCTTCTAGTGGGCAAGATCCTGAAATCCTCTAAGTCATGGACCAGCTAGGGCTGTCACCCACAACATAGATCTCTCAGGTAGGCAACTTTTGCCAATTGCATCATATGCAACTATTGATAAGATGTCATATACAACTCCTTGCAATGATCATCTCCATGCCTCAAGGTACTAGATCCCATCTAGATCACCTTGTTAAGTCCGACCCAAAGCAAACACGATGAATATGCACCCTGCTAGGGCATACCCACACATTCATCCTTCACGCTTCCACGAGGTAGACGGTGCACCACGCTAGGGCGTTCCCACACTTGGTCGAACAAGCTTTTCACGTGTGTCGCATTTGGAAGGCATCTAAAACTTAATATTGTAATGAGGGATTTGGTTTTATATATATATATACATATCCAATCACCACAATACATAGTATGTATCATATACATGCTATATCCCACAGAAAACATGCACAAAACGATAAAAGCGATGATTATGGCCATCCTAATGTGATTCCTTGAGCCAAGAGGAATCACGGTCATCTAGGTCTACATCACATGCAACCTGTACAAGATGAACATCTGTGCCTTGCCATCCGAGTTGATCAACTCATCACATGAATGATCAGTACTCTCCAGCCGGTCGTCTGGGTGCCACCAGCCGATCGGTTGGCTCCTCCAATCGATCGGTTCGCCTGGTCGTCGTGCATCTCGTCATGTCTGCCACCCACTCGTCTCGCTCCTCGAACCGGTCATCAACCGATCGGTTCACTCCTTGAACCGACCGTCTGGAACGTCAACTGATCGGTTCACGCCTTGAACCGATCGTTTCAGCTGTCGTCTTGATGTCCGCCGGTCTTCGACATAACAAGAAATAAAATCTATCCTATTTATTACATTGCTTTAAAAAAGGGAAACCCCGAGTTACATTCGGGGGGAGAAAAGGTAGGAAAGAATCTCGAATTATTTCGAGTTACATCGAGAATAAGAGAGGGAAGATCAGTGCGCAGACCAAGATGCAAGCAACCACAAACAACCACACACAGATAGGGGTTTATAGGCCATAATCACGCTACACACATTCACCACAAAACTCGTTTAAGGGCGACGCGTATCGAGTGCATTAATAATACATATCATATATATAATTAGGGATTTGTGGATTTAGGATTGGACATGCATAAAGCCGATATTATTCACATCGTATGCAATAATTAAAGGCGACAAACCAAAATCGATCATATCGATATTCCTAAAATATAGAGCAGTTGACGTGGCTCTGATACCACTATTGGGTTTTAGGGGAGACAGAGAAGGCAGCGGAAACAAAAATTTTCTCCCCAACCCATACCGAGGAAACGCGTCAACGTCTATATAATAGGAAAGGATGGTTTGTGGAATCATACCTTGTCCCGAGGCTTGCTCGGCGACAATACCTCGCGCAATGCGCGGTCTTCAACTCCGGACTTCGACGGTGTCTGTGCAGCTCCTGGTCGCACCGGGACTGACAACTCCTACTCGAACCGGACTGTCGGATGACAGTTGTCCTCCTAAGCGGCAGTGTCCTCCCGCCTCTGTAGTAGTCCACACGGACCACCTGGAACTCCACTCTCCTTGTCCCACAAGGAAGTGGAAGGAGTCGCACCCTCCTGTTGACGTACTAGTCGCCAACACGCTCTCCTGCCTCTTGTTGCAACTGCAGTTGTCCTTCCCTTGCTGCACCTCCCTTTTGCGGGAAGCACTTGCTCGGGCTCTCTCACGGTTACCAAAACCAGAGAGAACAACAACTTGCAGAGCAACTAGTTGCACTGAGTTGTACTTTGAGAAGCCCCCAATACCCCTATATATATAGGAGAGTCATGGGACAGGGTTCTCCATCCCGGGCAATGCGGGACTAAAGCAGGAGTAGAAGGGTTCGAGAATTTTCCACAAAAAGCAACCGGTTCGCAACTTGAAATGATCAGTTCACAACTGAACCGATCGGTTCGGCCATTAAGCCGATCGGTTGGACCTGAGCCGATCATTTGGGGCACTCCAACTGATCGGTTGGTGCCCTGAACCGATCGGTTCATGGTCCTAATCCGACTCAAAAAGACTTTTCTTGTTTCTTTCCCAATTGGTATCGAATACCAATATTATTCCCAATCGAATTGGCAATTTGAAACCAAAGGAAAATTTTTGCCGACATGACTTTCCCAACTGGTCGGTTGCACCAGTTGAGCCGATCAGTTCAACCCTTGAACCGGTCGTCTCAACCTGGGCATGAGCCTATCGGCCTGGACACTCCAGCCGACCGGTTCAGCAATCTCAGCCGACCGGTTCATCACATGAACCGATCGGTTGGGAGCACAGGTTGGGCAAAATCAGTCAATTGCGATTTCAATCAATCTGATACTCCAATCAATGCGTCCAACACCTTGAACCATATGATATTGAGCCATCGACTGATTGAGTGTTTAATTGAACTACTAAACTCCTTTAGTAATCAATCTAAACATTGCTTTGTGGACAAAACTCCTCTTCCAGGTTAAATCCTATGTGTGTGACCCTGCAGGTCCATTTCACATTGGCAGTGAAAGTCCATAACACTTATGACTTCACAAGCAAAGAGCGGTGCCTAGTCACACATCAGTGCTACCCAAGTGAAAGTAGAAAGTTGGAGAACAACTTTCCTCCTACATTCCGTGAATGGTGTTACAACGAATGTATAATTCCTTTGTCACTGATATCCCAAATGAACTCGAGGCATGGAACAGTCATCCTGTCAACGTTCATTCACTTCCTTGATCTCAGAGTAGACTGGAAGAGATATGTATGACATCAGTATCACATACTGATTCACACATGCATGCACGCCTTTCTCAATCCTACTCATCAAGTGGCCATGGATATCAAACTCCCTCAGGAGGGACAAATACCATATCTATCACTCACCCCTCAAAAGCCCCATGTGTCAAAGCCACCCAATCATCACCTTTATAACAACCCATGTTTCAGGACTGCGCTTGATGATGTCAAAGTGTGCCCAACGACATGTGTTGAGTGCAGTGATTTCAGGTCTAAGAATCACACTCACCACCATCACTGTGAGTACTGACTGTGACTACCATCTCATGGTTCCATGTGTCAAACTCACGGTGGGTCTGTCCGGTACCTTTTTCTCTAAAAAGTACCTATGTGTTTGGTTTGATATCTCTATATCATGACTAATGAGATTCTGTCATCAACCAACACCACAATCTAGTCTTGTGTGTCATTGTTGTCTATCTACCTTCCACAATGACATCCGACTAGGGACACAACAAGAATGTACAAACTCTTAGCATCCGTATGATCTCATCGTTCAGGTCCTCAACCTGAAAGCATACGTCATTGAGTACTGTCATTCTCTAGACATTCAATCTGTTCTATCACTATCTCATATGACTGAACCAGAAAGAATTGGAAGCTCACCTTTTATGTTTATCAAATCAATCTTAATGTATCCCACCAATCATCCCATGATTGGCTCTCAGGGCATACATACCAACAAACCTTCCACAATGACATCCGACTAGGGACAACACAAGAATGTACAAACTCTTAGCATCTGTATGATCTCATTCTTCAAGTCCTCAACCTGAAGACATACGTCATTTAGTATTGTCATTCTCTAGACATTCATTTTGTTCTATCATTATCTCATAACTAATTGAACCAGAATAAATTGGAAGCTTGCCTTTGATATTTATCAAATCAATCATAATGTATCCCAATCCAAATCATCATATGATTGGCTCTCAGGGCATACATACCAATAGACTCCCACTTGCACTGTGAGCCAATCACCTTTGAATCATATTCTTAGTGATCTCCAAACATGTCTCACATGTTCTGCTGCTCCAGTGCTAATGCAGTGAGTTAGCAACACTTTACTTTAGTTGGTATATTGCATGGTTCACATCTCTTCACTTTACAACATATCGTATGAGATGGAGTTGTCGTAATATGCGATCTGGCATTCCTTGCCTAACACTCGCTCCATTGTTTGACTCGGTATTACTACTTGTCATCAATGGTTGGAATATCTATAAGTTCATCTCTATGAACTTCTAGATCTGTATAGTATCCTCTGTTGTTCATAACACAAGGATACTCGACATTCCCTTTTAGAAGTAAACAACTTTTAAATCTGAATGTTTCCATTTATCAACTCATATTCACTTTTATATTTTATATTTTGCGATCATTTTCTGTCATTTCGGAAGCTTGCATCAATGTAACTCTTTACACCCAACTCTTCCTTATATTACCATAGAAATAGTACTTCATAAGTACCAAACAAGTTCTTCATGGTATTCCAATGACCCTCACTGGAAGTAGACAGACATCCACTCATCACACGAGTTAACAGGATGAGCATATCATATTGTCATGTCCAATACATACAAGATGATGGATGCATATTTTCTTGTCATGTCTAATACATACAAGATAATGGGATGATTACATACATGATAGACCCATATCTATCTATGTGTTCCTATTCTTCATAAGAATTTGGGACACTTGGCATCTGAGATACTAACTCCATGTAACATGGACAAGTTTTCTCCCACTGAATCTGTGCATACTAAACCCTTCAGTACAGATTGCCAATGTATGCTCTCTCTTTACCAGGTCAAGAGGTTTTCGAGAACTATCTCTATAGATCTTTATTCCTATCACATAGGACATTTATCTATCTTCCCTTAAAGAAGGTATTTCCATACCAGATTCTATTTTAGAACATTTCATTCCTCATGATCATGTGGAATGTGAATATGCTCCCACTAAATCTTTGTAATCACAATTCCCTTCTTTATTTTGATATATCAGTCAAACCTTTTGACTATATAATCAAAGTAAAGACTTCCAATTATGAGTTGCTTGTATTTAATCAATCATATTGATTAATACCTTGTAACTTATAGACTGCATTTGTATTATTGGATTCATAAAACCCTTCAGGTTGTGTCACGTACACAGCCTTATCTTATTCCTGCCAGGAATGCAGTTTTAATATCCATATGCCAAATTTCATAGTCTTTCAAGTTACAAAATCAAGCATGATCCTTTCTCTAAATGTCATCCATGTCAGTCTTAACTCTTAAGACCCAATTACACTTATGGGTTTTATCCCAATCAAGTGCTACCATAAGGTCATACCTTAATTGGTTCACATGGAAGTCATTTTGGATCTTATGGCCTCAAGCCATGACTCAAAATCCGGTCCCTCAACATCATATAGATTATTGGCTCATCATATGACCAATTCATCACCTAGATATATAAGGTGTATCTGTTACATAAGGAACTTTGAGAATCCACAACACTTGTGATTCTTAATCTCCTTTATTTAGTGTAAGCATGCTCTTTTAGTAGAATTCTAGAAGATTAGTTATTTGATGATCATGCTCTAACTCTTTAGAGTATGATTCCTTCTTAGATTTAGACATCATGAGTTCTCTATGACACACTATCATAATTACTCACAAGAAACATTTGGTTTAAGTATCCCACTCATTGATCACATCAAAGAGTTAATACTTTTACCAAGTTTGTACTTCATTTATGATATTCTTGAACACTTCAAGATATTCATATTGGTGTTTCAATAAACACCATCTGAAGCTTTAGCATTTATTCCAATAGGTATATAAATACATCAATATGTATTATACCCAATAGAATAGTCATTCTCCCACTCCATCTAGTGAAGATTGACTTGTTATCATGCCCAAGACATTCATATATCTTAACGGTTAATAACCAAAAGATTCTAGCTTTATCCATCAACATAGAAACTAGAGATGAATTTCTCATGATAATGTTAATTAATTGTTTGAGTCATCAATAACTTTTAGGTGTCATTTTATCTTATACATACCAAGTACCACAAGATAAATAAGGCATTGCCACAAAAGATCATATCTTTAAAATTGAAACATCAACTTTATTGATAGACATCCTTGTCATTACAAGATGCAGAAGTAAAGTGTTTCTATTTATTGGAAAAATGAAATAGTAGTTCATAACTCTATTACGTGCCCTTTGGGATGAAATAAACTAAAAGGTACTCCTATCTATGGAAGCAACACTTGCTCCAGTGATGAGTGCTCCTTCTTGGTCCTTTCACAAAGGCCATCACTTCTTTTCAGATCCTGCATATCATATATGTCAGATCTATGTCTTAGTATCATATACCTCAGATTAAAGAAGTGTTTCAAGTTTATTTCATGATACTTGAGGTGGAGACTTCCATACCCTCATTCTTCTTCTTTTGTTCATCCAAATAGAGAGGGCAATTTCTCCTCTAATGTCCTGGCTCTTGACAATGGTGACATTTGCCTCCCTTGTTCACCCCTCCTTTGGCCTTGAGAGTTGAAGATGACTTGGGCTATTGGCTAGCATCAGAACCCTTCTTTGCTTTGCCCTTGCCCTTGCCCTTGCCTTTAGACTTACCCTTCTTTCTACTGATCAACATCACAGATTTGGATTTGTCTTTCTTCATCTATGCCTCAGCTGTCCTCAACATGCCCAACAACTCTGTCAATGTCTTGTCAAAGTTGTTCATGTTGTAGTGCATCACAAACTGATTGTAAAATTCTGGCAACAATTGCAGTATCACATTCGTAGCCAACTCTTGGCTCAGAGGTAATCCCAGTCTTTTCAGGTTCTCTACATATCCAATCATCTTGAGTGTATGAGGACCAACTGGATCTCCTTCTGTCATGATGCACTTGAACAGCGCCCCGGAGACATCATATCTCTCTTACCGTGCTTGGTCTAGATACATGTTCTTGAGATGATGAACCATCTCAATGACGTCCATGTTCTCATGTTGTCTCTGCAACTCATAGTTCATTGAGCACAACATCAAGCACTTCACATCAATGGCATCTTCAGTATGCTTCCTGTAAACATCCCTTTCTGCCTTTAGTGCGGTGGGAGGGGGTTCCTCTAGCACTGGTGTATCTAGGACATAGAGCTTTCACTCTTGAGTGAGAACAATTCTCAATGTCCTAAACTAGTTGTGGAAATTAGTCCCATTCATCTTGTCCTTCTTAAGGACCGATCACAATGAAAAGTGATTATTGTTGACAACCATTTGTTCTACAAAAAGGAAATATGTAATTTTAGTCCTAAACTCTTTTTGACTTAATTTTATTGATTTGAACAATTTGACGATATAATTAGGCCTTTAATTAATTATCATTCCCACTATTTTGTTAAAATTATAGCCCTCACCATCAATTTAGAAGATTGCAGCGTACAACCTTCTAGTGAGCCAGGATCCAAAACAATTGAATTATTACCCGGCCAACACCAGCATCCATAATCAATTATTAAGGTAGGTAACACTTACCAATTGCATCATATGCAACTCTTTGATAGATGGCATGCACAACTCTTTGCCATGAACATCTCCATGCCTCTAAGTGCTTAATCCCATTAAGATCACTTAGTTAAGCCCGACCCAAAAGCCAACATGATAGAAGTGTACCCCGCTCGGCGGGCCCACACAACTACCATCACACTTCCACGAGATAGACAACACACCACCCTTGTGATGCCTACGCTTGTCGATCAAGCTTTTCGTGTGTGCTGGTTATGGAAAGCATCTAAGACTTAATATTATATTGAGGGGTTTTAATATGCTTATATATGCATATATGTATCCAATCACCACATATATAGTATGTATCATATACATGCTATATCCCACATATGAAAACATGCAATAAGATAAAGCAATGATTATGGCCATCCTATTATAATTCCTCGAGCCACATGGAAATACGGTCATCTGGGTCTACATCACATGCAACATGTTGTTGATGAAGATCTTATGCTTAGGTCGTTCCAGGTTTGATCAACTTGTCACATGACTGATCGGCTTGCCTCATGGCCGATCGGTTGGTTGTCTCCAACCAATCGTCCGGCTCCTCTAGACGGTCGGTTCGTTAGGTCGTCTGCTCCTCATCAGGCCTCCAGTTGCACCATTAGTCGGTCCTCTCAGTCCACCAGCCGATCGGGTGGCACCTCCAGCTGATCATCTCACACCTCCAGCCGCTCGTCTGGACGCCCCGCCAGTCTTCGACATAATAGGAAATAAACTATCCTACTTTTACATATCTCATTAGGAAACCCCAAGTTACATTTAGGGGGGAGCAAAGGTAGAAGAGAATCTCAAGTTATCTCAAGTTACATCAGGAAACAAAGAAGAAGGCTAGGTGCGCAAACTGAGATGTAAACAACCACAACCAACCAAGCACACATAGGGGTTTATAGGCCATAACCACGCTACACATCCACCATCAAAACCATTTTGAGTGACACATATCGTTTGCATATATATACCATATCATATATGTATATATTTAGTTTGGGATCATGTGGTATTAATCGGATATTCACATTTAGCCAGTTAAATATTCACATCGTATGTAATAAATAAAACGCAGTAAAACCAAAAACCGATCATATCGATTATCCTAAAACACAGTACGTTGACATGGCTCTGATACCACTTTTGGGTTTTAGGTGAGGGAGAAGGCAGCGGAAACAAAAATTTATCTCACCACAAACCCATAACCAGCAGATTGCATCAACGACTATGAAATAGGAAGGAGGGTTTTGGCGAGTTGTACCTGGTCCTGAGGCTTGCTCAGTGACAATACCTCGCAGCTAGTACAGTCTTCAACCACCTAGTCTTCAACAGTGTCTGTGCAGCTCCTGGTACTGACCCGGACTGCGATTGACAGTCATCCTTCTGAGTGGCAGAAACCTCCCACCTCTATATATAGTCCACACGGACCACCGAGAACTCTAGTCGTCCTGTCCTATAGGATACTAGGAGTTGTCCCCCTCTGTCAGCGTACTAGTCACCGATACACTCTCCCACAACCAATTGTTGTTCTGCATCTGTCTTTCCCTCATTGTGCCTCCCTAGTCAGGTAGCACTTACTTGGGCTCTCTTAGTTCCACAACCAGAGAGGAAAACTTTGCAGAGTAACTGATGTTCTGAGTTGTGCTATCTGGGAAGCCCCCTGTACCCCTCTATTTATAGTAGAGGGTAGGGTCAGGGCTCCCAATCTATGCAGGAGTAGAAGGGTCAGGATTTTCCATTAACTGACTGCACTGCGGCAGTCGAACCGGTCGTTTGGGAGTGTGAGTTGATCGGTTCACTAGTTGAACCAGTCATTTCACATTCCTGACTCGCCTCCAATTGACTTTCCTCTTTTGTTTCCTACTAATCCAAAGATTAATTCTTATCCCAATTGAATTGTACAAGTGAAACGAAAAACATTTCTCACAAATTGGGACAACCCAACCTTGCTCGTTTGGTCCAGTCGAACTGATCGGTTCACCAAGTGAACCGGTCGTCTCACTAACCATGAGCCGATTGGTTCACCCAGTGAACCGGTCGGTTGGTGGTCCAGATTATGCACAATACAGTGAGTGCAGTTCTCAATCAATCCGACACTCAAATCAGTTAGTTCAACACTTGAACTTGATGATTCTGAGTTAAGTCAATTGATTGAATGTTTGATTGAGTACCTAAACACTTTAGTAATCAATCCAAACATCATTCATGGATAAACTCATCTTCCAGGTTAATCCTTTGTGTGTGACCCTATAGGTCCCATTTCACGTTGGCAGTGAATGTCCATAACTAGCTTATGACATCACAAGCAAAGAGTGGTGCCTAGTCGCACATCAGTGCTACCCAAGTGAAAAGGAAAGTTGGAGAACAACTTTCAATCCTACAGTATGTGATTGGTGTTCCAGTGAATGTATAATTCCATTGTCTCTGATATCCTGAATGAACTCAAGGCATGGAGTTGTCATCCTTTCAACGTTCATTCATGTTTCTTGAACTAAATTAGAATGTCTGAGATATGTGTGACATCAATATCACATATTGATACACATGGGCATGCACATGTCTTTCTTAGTCTCGCTTATCAAGTGGTCTGGACATCATACTCCCTTAGGAGGGACAAATCCCATATATATCACTCACAATCTATCTCATGTGTCAAAGCTGTTGACCTAGAGGTTATACATTGTCCATATTTTGATAATGACTCAACCATTCCATTCATATGTATCTAATATGTATATTCAAGATTGATCTCAGGTGTTAGGTACATGAAAAGAATCAATTTACACAAGCCCTAGCTTGTCAAAGTTCAAGTCAAAAGCAATGCAAGTGTGCTAATTAGGAAATCCATGTAAATGACCTTAGAAGAATTTTGTAATCACTTGTATTGATGATATGACTTGTAATTAAGATGAGAACATTATGTGGGACACTTAGTACCAAGTTTTAATCACTTTTAATGACTTTAGAAAATTGATCACAAACTACTGATTGGTCGAATTACAATCTCGACCGATCCCTTGGATCAATTTTCTAGTGAGTGCATCGGTCGAGTTATGCATTCACAGAACTCGACTGATCGAGTTACTGACCAAATGTGATTTTAACTGATCGGTCAAGTTTCCCAGGACAAACTCAACTGATAGTTTGAAAACCAAGTTTGTCTTTTAGCTGATCGGTCGAGTTACCTTTATTGAATCTCGATCGAATGTACTATACAGAAAATACAGAAAAAGTGATTCTAACCATTGGTGACTTGTTTGGACGAAAATAGGTCCATTGCCTTGTGCAAAAATGGCTATAATTCGACCCTCAATATTCCCCAACTCAAGGGAGCAACCCCAGCTATAAATAGGACCATTTGGAGTTCATTCCAAGGTTGCTCATTCACTACATATAAGGTCCTTGCTATAGTTGAGTGTGCTACCACCCCTTGAGGCCCTTTCTCTCTCTAGTTTACACTTCATTTTGTGATTTGTGAGTGAGTTAGGATTATTGTAAGAGAGCTCCACCTTTGTGCATGTAAAGCTCTCAATCTTCCACTACTTCCCTACCCCCTTCTTCCATGAAGAAAAGTTGAAGGAAGCAAGCTCCATCGAGTGAAGAAGGAGTTGTTGCTGGTCCTCTTCAAGGTTGATGAAGAGGTGGTGATCTTCTCCAGGTGAAGGAGAAGGAAAAGGCAGAAGGAGAAGAAAAGTCCTTCAAGACTGAAGACTTGAGCTTGAATGGGTAATACCTAGGTGAAGGCTGAAGATTCAAGCTAAGTGGGTAAGTTCCTTGTAAAGGTGGAGATCTCCTTGTGTTTGGATGGGTAAGACCTTTGGTGGTCTATTGTTGTAATCTCTGTGGTGATTAATAGAGAAAAGCACTTGTAAAGTCCTAGAGGTTGACCTCTCTAGGTAGTGGACTGACTCACTTCTAGTTTGAAGTGTGGAACCACTCTACATCCCTTTGTCAAGTGCTTGTTATCATTCTCTCTCATCCTTGCTATGATTTTTAGTTAGGACTTCAAATTACCATTAAGCTATTGCTCCTAATTGATATAATTTGAAGGTCTAATATGTTTGGTGAGATTTTTTTAGCTCTATTCACCCCCCTCTAGAGCCTTAGATCCAAAAGTGGTATCAGAGCCAAGGATCTTCTCCAACAATCTCCCACGAGGTGAGAAGATGGGCGACAACCTACTTGGTTCACTCAACCTAGAGGGAGGCTTCTCCATGCGTCCTCCGGTCTTTGATGGAACCAACTTCCTCTATTGGAAGAGAAGAATGCAGTTCTACATCCAAGGAATGAACTTTGACATGTGGAAGGTGATGGTCACACCTTATAAGGAGCCAACTGGAGCTGTTGCAACATGGAGTGAAACTGCTCTCAAAGAAGCTCAACTCAATGAAAAGGCCATTAGCATCCTCTATGTGAGAACCCATTACACTAAACGAGATTACTAAAAACATAAAACACAATCAATCACTAATTAATCACATACACAAAAATATGGGTAAATTAAAACCGATTTCAACATCAACACCCACTCAAAAACATTTGCATAAGAGCCCAACATCTTTCTTGTATCCATACTATGCCAAGAATTTGATACAAATTGTTCTATCGTCTTAGACACAACATTTATATACAGGAGAACAATAATCATATATGCCACACAAACAAGCATTAATATGCTAACAAAAGTCTGATTTATTTGAAACACCATATATAAACTTTTCCTGCCCAGACCTGAGAGTACAAGGATGACTCTAGGACACACTAGACATCTAATCAACTTTATCAAAGATTCATTACTATAGCTCCTCTTTGCTGCCACATGTTTGTTTTTGTCACTTCCGATTACCTAAAAAAAATGTGGCAAACTACAAGGGTGAGACCCATGTCCCAACAAGAGATATAACCTCCAACAACGTTTATTGATTACAACATTTTTAAGTAATTAAACAGTTAAGAAGTTTAATCAGATATAACAAATAAGATCAGCAGTACTAGTGATTGACAAAATACATAAAGGAGTAGATAATAACTATCATCATTAGCCAGACTATCATCCTTTATCTTGTTGACAATATAAGCAATTCAGTAGCATATGCATATCTAGTATCATGAGCAAGTCTAGTGACATAGCATAGCTAACAACATGAGCATGTCTAATTGGTTGAGCATATCAACATCATAAGAATAGCTAAAAACATAAGCACAACTATTTGGATAAGCATGATTAGCAGTATATGCATCTCTAGTTACAAAGGCATGGCTAGCATGCTAAACATAACTAATAACATGAGATAGCTAGCATCATGATTATAATCAGCAGTAGCAGTATAGTTATCAACACAAGCATAGCTATTGTATGTATGCATCTACAATCTTAAGAATATCCACAACCTAAGTGTATCTACTATCTCTTAATTGCACTAAGCATCATCTTTATGTAAAGATAACAAACAGGGGTTATCATCCAATGTGAAATATTGTGTATAACCCCAAACAAATATGCTACATGGTTGTATTACATCTTTTATTACACCCTGGGGAATTTGAATCGTACCATTCAAAGTCCAACCGACCCCTGCGAAGGGCTATTCGGTTCCGTACAAGATCTAGGAGTGCCAGTATCCTAAGATCTCTTCCCCTCGGTCAGTACAACTAAAAAGGCAGTGACATATCAGTCAAAGTTGCCACCACAACGACATATAGTCAAGCAGCTAACCACTAGTCCGCCCTTGGTACATGTCACGACACTAGAAACTAGGGTATTCAAACCCAATCACTGAGGTACAACTGTAGTTGTCCTCTAATCACATCATGTTATAATCATCGAGACACGACCACAGCCATTCTCAATCACATCAAATGTATGAGGCATGACTGTAGCCAACCTCCACAATCTACATTGTGGATGACAAGGATATATCCTCAACCTGACACCCCTACATACTCAATAGTATGCACTCTGAGTTTCCCTTAGGAATATTTGTTTCACCATCCAGCAAGTTCTGACATTGAAGATGGCTCTACGGCATAGGGCACTACATGATTAGAGTTGCACTTGATTAGTTATGCCAATTGGGTGAATTAAGGTTGCATCAAACAAGTGGACATACAAACCCTAATTTGCTTCTAGCAAGCATATAAATATCAAGACTTTGAAAATATATAAAATGTGTGAAACATAATTTCTCATCTCATCATCACATAGTACTATTCACTTGCCATTCTTGAGACCACACTAGTCATCATACTATCACAAGATATAAATCCTTTTCACAATATCACAGGGTATCAACCTTTATCAACATAAGAGGATTACACCTCATTCAGGGCTCAACCATGCCCAAAGGTCATTAAGACCATCATACTATCGTAGGATATAAATCCTTTTCACAATATCACGGGGTATCAACCCTTATCAACACAAGAGGATTACACCTCATTTAGGGCTCAACCATGCCCAAAGGTCATTAAGACCATCGTACTATTCCCTGCAAGATCATCATTATCTTTGCATGCCTTATAACAAGGCTCAACAACATCACTTACATATAATGCACCAGATCAACACAATATTGCATTAATGAGCTAGGAGATATTCATAAACAATCATAGCATGGTTTATTAACATTAAGAACATTCTTTTATTACATCGACATGCAAGAAATCTAGATATGATTAACTCTCATAATATTCATAATGCACATGTTTAGCATAAGAAAGTAACAACCATGTGGCTATGATAACCACCAATTAATATATCAAAGTTATGATCAGATTAAGGAGGTTATTACACCATCATTCCATCATATAATAATGTTAAACATGAATACTCATCTTTATCTATTTGCATTAGAGTTAGGTTCACAAGATAAATTATATTAATGTTACTAATCAACACTCATACCCAAACACTAACTCATTACATCCCCATTGGATCATGGATGCATAAGGTGAAGCATCACCATCACATTCCATACCATTATCAAGTATGAACCCACACATAAATCAAGGTGTAACCATCGGGTTATAGCATACTAGGGTTTCAACAATAGCAACAGAGTACTCCATGATTGTATTAGTCATTCAAGGACTATTCATACCCAATTACCATCATTTAGTTATATTAAAGCTAGGTATAACAAGCTATACCTCTTTAGGGTTACACATCAACACAATATGCTTATCATCCCTTCTATTCATATGAGTGAATAGGTAAGACTACCTTATTAAGGGTAACCCTCCATTTGTTCCATCATCAACCCATATCACCATACCACAATGTCACCCAGAACCATTAGATGTTTAAAAGGTAAGACCATTGGTTGTTTACATAAGAAAACACCTTGGATAAACCACATATGAAGTCCTTGAGTTGTGCTCTAGAAAGAGTCACCATTTAACCCTAGACACCCCTTGATTAGCAACACAAATTCCATTGAGAGTAGGGTAAAACCCACAATCGACTATTCATTTAAAACAAGCCATCCATTGTCAACAAGTAAGCTCCTTAAGTTGATCATTAAAGGAAACCATCTAAATCACATTATTAGGACCAACATATTACATTAGCCATTATTCCACTTTCTTGGAGGAATAAACATTAGATCTTGACCATTGGGTCAAGTTCATATGTTAAAACCATCAATTACAATATAGGTCCGACCATTGCATCAAGTGACCCAAGAAACCATCGGTCTAAGGCTTAATTGATGATACAACTACAATGCTTAACTCACCATAGGTTGTAGAGACCTGATTCACCATCATTAGTGATCATTAAATCACCATAGGTTGTTAGATCAACACTATATTCATTAATCAGTATCAAATATTAAGCTAATGTCATCATTGACTGATAACATCAGTAGGGTACTTAATGGTTGATCATTGAAATTCTAATTGATCCAAAACCTGACCTAAGGGGGTGACCATAGGTTGTCACCATCATATGAAACCTTTGATCTTGACCATTAATTATCATGAAGACAACACCATATGGTTGTTGCAATGGTACCATCATCGGGTCATGGGTTTATAGAAGAAATCAGCTTTAAACCCTAAAATTGACCATTGGTTGATAGGTGCTTAGCACCATAGGTTGTCAAAGCAACATGATCCAAGTCATATTATACCTTAAGAATAACGTACACATGATCACATGTTCATCTAGAACTGAAATCAGAATAGGGAACATTATAAAAATCGAAATCCAAGTCAAGCATAGCTTTTTAGTGCATAAATCATCATTTTCAAGCAAGAACATGATCTAGAAAGCTTATGATAAGAAATAAACGTGGAGAAAGTTATAAAACTTGCCTATAATGAGAATATGAAACCCCACATAGAAGAAAACTTGAGCAGGTAGGGTAGAAAATCCAAGAATAAGTTATGAATTCATCCATCTAGCACTTCATCAAATGAGCAAACCCTAAGCATAAGGAGCAAGAAAGGTAGGGTTTTAAAGTTTTAGAGCAATTTCTACCATGGAACAACAAGGTTCTGACTTGGAGAAAGGTAGGAAGAAGGATAACAAAGAAATAAATGGAGGAAAAAAGGGAATTCTTACTCTTTTAGGTCAATATCACTAGAAGGAAGCTTTTTCAACCCTAAAATGAAGTCAATTGCAACCCTAGATCCTTTTTTCAAGAAGATCCCCACTTTCTTCTTCCTTGGACAGAAAAATTCGCAGCAGCATAGAGGAAGAACGAGGTTGGGAGAAGGTGGGAAGTGGTGGAGAGAAAATGGCTCGTTTTGGTGCTTAGGGATAAGTATATGAAACTTTAAGATAAAGAAAAAGAAAAAAGTTGAAGTTTTAGTATCTATCCAAGTGTCCATGGCCTTAGTTTATTAAGAATATACAAGCACACACACAAGAAGCCCCCCAACATATGTATAGACCTGCTTAGCTTTCCTTTGTCAAATTTCCCAGCCAATCAAATAATTCATTAGTTGATAGCTACTAAAGGTAGCTCATCCATGAAGGGGTAAACCCTAAAATACCCTTGGAGAAAACACCT
The DNA here is from genome assembly GCA_963693085.1 of Alisma plantago-aquatica. NCBI lineage: Eukaryota > Viridiplantae > Streptophyta > Magnoliopsida > Alismatales > Alismataceae > Alisma > Alisma plantago-aquatica. The sequence continues at coordinate 1,285,834,348 of OY856411.1, forward strand.
TCAAACCAAGGTTTAAATATGTTCCCCATGGCTCAAAAAGCTCAAGAATGATGATAGAATATCCAAGGAACATAATGAAAGTGATAAATTGCAAATAAAACCTCTCAATTGGGTAAATTGTAGAAAAGTCCAAAATGTGCATAAAATTGCATAACTTGCTCAAACAATATCCAAATTGGACCAAATTTGAAACTTAAGCTTGTCTTATGATTTCAAAGCATATAACAAGGTTATATTAGGGTTATAAGAATTCAATGATGATAAGTAAGCTTGTTCAACTCATTAAGCAAATTTAGGGGTCTTACAACTATATACCCCTAACAGGGATTTCGCCCCTAAAATCCAAGGTAAACAAAGATGGGTACTTCCTTTACACCTCATCCTATTACCTTCACATTGTTACTCGCATATCATGGTAATGTCACATCATTCATACATATCTCCTCGGGTCAGCACAACCCCCCCACACAAGAAGACATTTGCAAATATGGAACATAGAAACTTGTTGTGCAACTTATACAAATCTAATAGTAACTTTCAACTTTAAATTCTAGCTATCATCCTAAAATTATATCTATTGTATCAACACATTACTAAAAAGTCATACTTGCTAGATTTTTACCAATCATGGCATGTGTCCCACACCATTCCTTGAAGCATAAAAAAGGCAATGTATCCATCCTTTTTTTATACAGTGACACTAGAACTCTTGTCAGTTCTTTTTCAGCATTAAAAAAAATGCTGACGCTGACAGCTATCATTCCATACAAGGAAACATCATTCCTAGTCAACCTTGTTAGGGGTGAAACAACAACACTATCTTCACCTTACTAGGATTTACACAACCTACTTAGAAGACATATCATGATCCCATAAAGAAATTTAATCAACCCCATCTCACTCTTGTTCAACTTATCTCATAGCTATTGCTGCTTCGGCAACCCTAAGGTTTTTGAAGAAATATTGATCATATTTTTGACCATATTTGAAATACCTTAACATGTCATCATTTAAAACTTGATATAACTTGTATGACATGACTGGAACACTCTGTTCCTCCTATTCATAAATTCTATTTGTACATTGGTTAGTCTAAAGGACATAACTCTAAACTCATCATGGTCATGTGAATTATGTCATCCAATCTAAATCTTATGCATTGATATTTGATCATAGGTTATTCTTAAAGGAACACATATCACATATCTATGGACCAACAAACCATCTATCCTTCATAGTGGTCTTGCCCAGCTATCACTGAACCATACACAACATTATAGAATCACTTTTGTTTTTCCTTCCAAACAACATTTATAAGATCATCATAAACTCTCTCTCTCTCTCTCTGATCTCTCTACGGGAAAGGAATACTTGGAATGTTCATTTAATAAACATCTCCAACCTTCACATATTTCTCATATTGTTGGTACATCTTGGATACTAGGATTCATTACCTTGGTATCCACCTCATGTGCTATAAGGAACTCCCATCCTTATCTCATCTAATTTTACCAACATAATCAAATATCAAGACATATAAGAGGAGTCTTCCTAATTATTGGAAGGATCAAAATCAAACTCATCACAAACTTTATGATCTTGGAACCATAGTCCAAGCAACCTTATGCTATAATAAACTATCCACCCTCATGTTTGCAACGAATCCACATGTACCAAGTGGCAATGATCCACTTAAAAGTTGTGCCCTAGAAAGGAAAGACACAAAGGGAAACACACTTCCCACATCATAGAAGCATTTTTCAAGGGTCAAAAGGTAACCGATTCTATTTTCATTATATGAGTTACAACTTCTTATGTGTCATTTTGCCCTTTTCATTTTTGGGTTCCTTGCCATTAGCATAGAAATCATCATGATTAACATATCTCATTACTCCTTCCTTGATGACTATTTATCACACTTGGGTATGTTCTCTTATTTTATTATATTTTTCAACCACTTATCAACAAGTAAATCATCATATTCCACATATTCTTCATTAAACATGGATCATCTCCCTTAATTTCTTTCACATGCCATGCTGATTTTTCATCAAAATTTTCTTACATACATAGGTTGGTCTGAGATTTACTCAGGTTCCACCTTATTCCTTTGTCATTGTTCCCATTCATCTTCTCATTTTGTACTTGTTATAGGAGTTCTCTCCATCTTATGTGGATTTCATACCTTTATTTACTTTATAAGCATACACTTATTTGTCTTTTAGTTTATTATCTTCTTGAATCACATCATCAAGAACTCCTCTTTTTCTTATTTGTATTTAGATTTAGATACCATGGTGTTGTATCTTTCTCTTATAGTTACCAAACATTCAAGTTTTGATAGATAATGATGCAATTCTCATCTTCTTTAAGGTAGGATTGAGATATTCACACCATGATTTCTTATTTGTTATGCTCTTTAGATTGTCTCAAAATGACTACTTGATCAGAGTAATTAGAAAGATAACAATCTAAGAGTTCCATACTTACCTTTCTTCAATAAATGAATACCTGGCCAGGGCATCCAATTACTGAGATTAGGTAGTAGGTACCATGTTTTTGTGTCACGTTCCTAACTTAGACATCATCTTAGTTTTAAGTCCTAGTGTCCCTGTAGACTCAGTGAACCTAAAGCTCTGATACCAACTTGTGAGAACTCATTACACTAAATGAGATTACTAAAAACATAAAACACAATCAATCACTAATTAATCACATATCCAAAAATATGGGTAAATTAAAACCAATTTCAACATCAACACCCACTCAAAAACATTTGCATAAGAGCCCAACATCTTTCTTGTATCCATACTATGCCAAGAATTTGATGCAAATTGTTCTATCGTCTTAGCCACAACATTTATATACAGGAGAACAATAATCATATATGCCACACAAACAAGCATTAATATGCAAATAAAAGTCTGATTTATTTGAAACACCATATACAAACTTTTCCTGCCTGGACCTGAGAGTACAAGGACGACTCTAGGACACACTAGACATATAATCAACTTTATCAAAGATTCATTACTATAGCTCCTCCTTGCTGCCACATGTTTGTTTTTGTCACTTCCGATTACCTAAAAAAATGTGGCGAACCACAAGGGTGAGACCCACATCCCAGCAAGAGATATAACCTCCAACAACATTTATTGATTACAACATTTTTAAGTAATTAAACAGTTAAGCAGTTTAATTAGATATAAAAAATAAGATCAGCAGTGCTAATAATTAACAAAATACATAAAGGAGTAGATAATAACTATCATCATTAGCCAGACTATCATCCTTTATCTTGTTGACAATATAAGCAATTTAGTAGCATATGCATATCTAGCATCATGAGCAAGTCTAGTAACATAACATAGCTAACAACATGAGCATGTCAAATTGGTTGAAAATATCAACATCATAAGAAGAGCTAAAATCATAAGCATAACTATCTGGATAAGCATGATTAGCAATATATGCATCTCTAGTTACAAAGGCATGGCTAGCATGCTAAACATAACTAATAACATGAGATAGCTAGCATCATGATTATAATCAGCAGTAGCAGTATAGTTATCAACACAAGCATAGCTATTGTATGTAAGTATCTACAATCTTAAGAATATCCACAACCTAAGTGTATCTACTATCTCTTCATTGCACTAAGCATCATCTTTATGTAAAGATAAAAAACAAGGGTTATCATCCAATGTGAAACATTGTGTATAACCCTAAACAAATATGCTACACGACTGTATTACATCTTTTATTATGCCCTGGGGAATTTGAACCGTACCATTCAAAGTCCAACTGACCCCTGCGAAGGGATATTCGGTTCCGTACAAGATCTAGGAGTGTCGGTATCCTAAGATCTCTTCCCCTCGGTCAGTATGAGTAAAAAGGCAGTGACATATTAGTCAAAGCTGCCACCACAATGACATATAGTCAAGTTTCTAACCACTAGTTCGCCCTTGGTATAGGTCACATCACTAGAAACCAAGGTATTCAAACCCAATCACTGAGGTACAACTACAGTTGTCCTCTAATCACATAATGTTATAATCACCGAGACACGACCACAGCCGTTCTCAATCACATTAGATGTATGAGGCATGACCATAGCCAACCTCCACAATCTGCATTGTGGATGACAAGGATATATCCTCAACCTGCCACCCCCACATACTCAATAGTATGCACTCCAAGTTTCCCTTAGGAATACTCATTTCACCATCCAGTAAGTTCTGACACTGAAAATGGCTCTACGGCACATGGCACTACATGTTCTGACACTAAAAATGGCTCTACGACACATGGCACTACATGATTAGAGTTGCACTTGATTAGTTATGCCAATTGGGTGAATTAAGGTTACATCAAACAAGTGGACAAACAAACCCTAATTCACTTCTAGCAAGCATATAAATATCAAGACTTTGAAAATATATAAAACGTGTGAAACATAATTTCTGATCTCATCATCACATGGTACTATTCACTTGCCATTCTTGAGACCACACTAGTCATCATACTATCACAAGGTATAAATCCTTTTCACAATATCACAGGGTATCAACCCTTATCAACATAAGAGGATTACACCTCATTCAGGGCTCAAGCATTCCCAAAGGTCATTAAGACCATCATACTATCATAGGATATAAATCCTTTTCACAATATCACAGGGTATCAACCCTTATTAACACAAGAGATTACACCTCATTTAGGGCTAAACCATGCCCAAAGGTCATTAAGACCATCATACTATTCCCTGTAAGATCTGTTGACTCAAGGTCAATTAGGTCAATGTTGACTCACGTCTAAATTGACTAAACCCATGTTTTGATGATGACTAACCATTCCACATATTGGTGTCTAATGTCTCTACTTGATTGATTTCAGATTAGGTATAGACACACTCCAAATGCCCTAACTTGCGCATATCAAATTGGAGAAAAGACAAGTCAAAATCAATACAAGTGCACGTTTTTGTAATATGATGTAAATCCATTAGAATCATGTTGTAAATCACTTGTAATGATTGTATGACTTGTAATTAAGCTTAGAAAAAATCAAGAGCACTTAGATCGAATGTTTAAGCACTCAAAAGCCATTTTCCAAAATTCACATCAGGCTGTTCATCGGTCGAGTTCTGTGAGTTGCAAACTCGACTGATGCTGATTAGATCTTGAAAATGACTTTTGATCAGTCGAGTTTACACTACACAGAACTCGACCAATGGAGTAACTGACCAATTCGATTTTCATTGGTCGGTCGAGTTTCCCCAGGAAAAACTCGACCGATGGTCTGAATATCGGCTTTGGCTTTTACTCTATCAATCGAGTTACCCTTATAGAAACTTGACCGATTGCACTGTATGGAAAAGTGCAGAAAAGTGCTTCTAGCCGTTGTGGAGTTGCAACAAGTAAAAATATATCCGTTGCAAGCCACAAAACGGCTAGTTTTCATTCTCAAGTGTTCCCAAAGGCTAAGAGGCATCCCCAGCTATAAATAGGACCCCTTGGGCTTCATTCCAAGGTTGAGCATTCATTGCAAATCTCTATGTGAGGTTCCTATTCTATAGTTGAGTGCTTCCTACAACCTCCTATCTCTCTCTAAGCTTAATCACTTGATACATCCATTAGAGTGAGTAGGAGATTTGTAAGAGAGCTCGTCCTACATCTATATCTTGTGATGTTCTCACTTCCACCACCTCCCTATCTCTCATTTCAACCATGAAGATGAAGGTTCTCTCTCTTAGCTAAGAGAGGTGAAGAAGAACAAGGGAAGGCATCCCTTGGTGAAGATCAAGGCTGAAGACTTGGAGCAAGAGTGGGTAAGCCCTTGGTGAAGGCAGAAGACTCCTTGCTCAAGTGGGTAAGTCCTTGGTGGAAGCTTCTCCGAGTGAAGGTGAAGTCAAAGGCGGAAGATCCAAAAAGAGTGGGTAATTCCTTAAAGGCTGAAGACTTGTGCAAGAGTAGGTAAGTCCTTGGAAGAAGGCGGAAGACTCTTGCAAAGTGGGTAAGTCCTTGGTAAGGTTGAAGACTCTTTGTATTGGATAGGTAAGTCCTTTGGTGGTCATATATTGTATCTCTTATAATAAATATAATGAAGATGCAAGGTTAAGAAATCCTAGAGGTTGACCTCTCTAGGTAGTGGACTGACTCACTTCTAGTTTGAAGTGTGGAACCACTCTAAACAACTTGTAAATTGGTGTATGTTCAATCTCTCTCTCCCTTCATATGCATGTTTTAGTTGCACTCAAATTTCCTATTTAACAACCTTATCTTGTGATATATCTTGAAGGTCTAATGAATTTTGTTTAAGTGCATTCATCTCTATTCACCCCCCCCCCTCTAGAGCATCTAATCACCCATCTAGGATCCAACAATTGGTATCAGAGCGGGCTTCTCCAATCATACGTCAACAAGTAGGAGAAGATGGGTGACTACCAAGGAGGGAGATACTTGATCAGCCTACCAATCTTTGATGAGAGCAATTTCCTCTATCGGAGAAGAAGGCTTCAATTCTACATCAAAGGATCAAGTCTTGAGATGTGGCAAATGGTGAACAGCCCATACATGCTCCCAAATACAAAGATTGAAGAATGGGATGAAGCTACCTTGAAGAAGGCAACCTTGAATGCTAGAGCCATGCACATCCTCTATGCCTCCATGACCCCCACCGAGTTCAACCAAATTTCTTCATGTGAAATAGCCTATGAGGTATGGAGAAAGCTACGTATCACCTATGAGGGGACAAATCAAGTGAAGGAAAGCAAAGTCTACATGCTCAAAGGGCTGCTTGAGAACTTCAAAATGGAAAAGGAGGAGAGGATATCCAACATGTACTCAAGGCTCAACACCATTTTGAATGGTCTTGCGGTTCTAGGACATCCTATGGGTAGAGGAGAGATCAACTCTAAGATCCTTAGAACTCTCCCCAAGAGGTGGGAACCCAAGGTGACTTCCATTGAAGAAGCAAGGTCTCTTAAGGATGTCCCCATTGAAGAGCTCATTAGAAATCTACAAGCACATGAAGACACACTTGACAAGAGGGAGGAAGTAGAAAGACAAGAAGAGAAAGAACTTAAGAGAATGAAGAAGGCTGAAATGAAGGCTCAAATCAAGGCTATTGTTGATCAAGCCTCTCCATCCTCTTAAGTTGAAGAAGATGGCTTATACTCCAAGGGTAAACTCTACAAAGGCAAGTCCTCCTCCATCTGGTGTTTCACATGTGGAAAGAAGGGTCACTACAAGTAAGATTGCCCACAAGGCAAAAAGACCCATCTTCATAAGAGAAGAGAAGAGAAGTACAAGAAGAAGGAGAAATGACACTCAAGCTCAAGTGAAGATTTAAGTGAAGGATCAAGATCAAGCTCTAGTGATGAAGGAGAATGTCGTTTTGCTCTTATAGCATCAACAAGTAAAGACTCAAGTGAGGTAAATCTAAACTCTTTAGATAAAGAATCTTTGATTGCTATTATTCATGATACTTGTGCCTCTCTTAAGTCTTCTAAAAGGAAAAGGAAAAAGCTTGCTAGAATTGTTGATAATATGCACGTAGAACTAGATGATCTTGAACATGCTAATTCTTGCTTGCTTGATGACAAAAATGCTTGTCTTAGCCAAGTAGACTATCTTAAACTTGAAAATGCTAGTTTGCATGATAAGATTAAATTTCTAGAAGCTCAACCTCTTATGCCTAATTCTACTGAAGAGCATACTTTAATTGTTGATTCTCTAATGCATGATATTGATGTTCTTAAATCTGAAAACAAGGACAAAGATTTTTCTTTGCAAGGATTAGAATCTGAAAACGGTGTTTATCTTTCTAAGATTGTTTTGCTTGAAATAGAAAATGCCTCCTTGCTTGCTAAAATCAATGTGCTTGAATCATGTTCTAGTTCTACTAGTAGAGAGAATAATGTAGCTGCTCTTCATATTGATAGAGATTCTTATTTAACTAAAGCTCTTTGCTTAGAAAATGATCTTTTGCATGCTAGAGAAAATATAAATCATTTATCTTCTACTATTGTTTTTCTTATGCATGATAATGACAGTTTGAGATCTTATTTGCAAAGATTCCTAGTTGGTAAGAAGAGCCTTAATAATATCATACACCATAATACTAAACAAATTGGTAGACATGGTTTGGGGTATGATGGTAGTCAAAGGAACAACAAAGGTAAAGGACCTCCAATATTCCATGGAGAATCCTCTAGTTCCAAGACTATGGGCACATGCAACTATTGCAATGAAATTGGTCATTATTCTACTTGTTGTCCTTTTAGGAAAGCACCCAAGAGCAATAGGACTTGGGTTGCTAAGCTAACCCCTCCGGACCCAAAAACAGGATTGGGGACCATTTCATCTTTCTTCTTGTTGGTACTTGCAAATGGATTGACTTGAGCTATTGAATTGCAAATTAACATCGCAATCCACAAGAAAGAAGAAAGGTGAGATGTGTAGATGGTGACACCAAATGGAAAAAGGAATGGTAAGAGCAAAGGTAATGTTTTCTTGCTCATAACCATTTCTAACTTGTTTTTGTCAAGTTAGTATGCACTACACATATGCTTTTTGAGTTAAAAGTGGTAATTATTGTTTCTCTTCACATTGTTTCTCAAAAACTATTTCTAATGCTTCTATAGTGCATTACTAACTTGCATAGATATGTTTGGATATGGTTTGTATTTTTAGCATGCCTTTAAATATGTTTTTATGAAATATATGTGCATTTTGACAGCAACCCTGTCAGTTGAGTTTGTCCTGATAGAAACTTGACTGATAGGCACCAATGGGTGTTTCCAACAGCTATCATCGGTCGAGTTGTCAATACACAGAACTCGACCGATAACACTGTGCACAGAATATACATTTGGCTTATTGAATGAGAATTTCCCTCTCAACTAGATTTTCTCAACCAATAGCCTTATTCTTTGGCACTCCTTTGGTACCTTTATATATGCATATTGCCATGCTTTAATTTTCCTATCTTGCTTACAACTCTATCTCTCTAATTGCTCTAAATTGGCATATCTATATCTTGCAATTACTTGGTTTGAGTTGTTTTGCAGGTTTTGATGATGATCTCTTTAGATCTCTTGGTTGTGTCTGAAATTGCTTCTGTTGTACTCATATTGCCATGCTTTAAATTGCCTATCTTGCTTATAACTCTATCTCTCTAATTTCTCTAAATTGGCATATCTATATCTTGCAATTACTTGTTTTGAGTTGTTTTGCATGTTTTGATGATGATCTCTTTGGATCTCTTGGTTGTGTCTGAAATTGCTTCTGTTGTACTCTAACTTGCTACATCTATCTAGGTGTATATCTTGTTTTGATACAATCTTGAGGTTCTTAGGGGTAATCATCTTTTGGTAATGATGCATACTTGTTAGTGATGGAGCTTCCACTTACGTGGAATTGCGTGCACCAACTAAAAATCCTAAAGATGGTAAGTCTTTAGGTTTAGCCTTACTTATACTAGGTAGAAAACTCCACCCACGTATGCTAAGATACGTGGAAGTCTTATTGCAGTATAGTTAAGGGTCGAATCCACGGGACAACGGTCTTGTTGGGAGCAACAAGATGGAAAACGTTGGAATTTCACTTAATCACTTAATAGTTGGTATTTGGATCGAAAGGTTGATTTGGTTATTTTAAGCTAAGTGCAAGTAAAGTAAAAGCAAGAAGGTAAACTTAGGTTGTTAACAATGATAAGGAATCACTAGGATGTGATCGGCTTTCACCACCACCACACATGGATCAAGACATGCAAAAATAAAACATAACCTGCAACAAGAGTTTAGTCAGTTAGTATCTTTGTAGACTTAGTTTCCTCTCGGAGAACTAACTACAAGAAGTGCGGGAATGTTGCAAAGTCAGCCATCCCCGAACGAATGGTCAACTACTTTGCATCATTCCCTTTGCAAAGCGTGTTCCTCGACTCATCAAGGTTGTACTTTCATACGTCAACTAATTCCATTTCATAGCATGAAAGTACAACGATGGGAGTGAGTATACTCCACTTCTTGAAAGACACTCCTAGATACCGAAACAGATGCATGGTGGATAAATGCATCAAGAACCAACATGCAAATGAGTTTCAAATCTAATAGTACAAACGTAGACAATTCATACTAAAAGATAAAGGATAACACAAGTTGGTGATCAAGCAACAAGCATTCATTAAACGTTTGATGTTGAACTGAAAAGATATAAACTCTATATTACAAACTATGGATTACATTTACATGATATGAAAACATGGGTAGCGGGGCTACTCCCCGCACCCTAGTGAGAGAGACTACTCGCTCATAACTAGGATAAAGAAGGAGGCAAGAAGAGAGAGAGAGAGAGCGTCATCCCCACAAAGGAGAGAGGGAAGTCAACTCCTTGGAGAGAGAGATGATCCACCAGCTTCACATGTTGCTTGATGACGAGATCCTCTCTTCCCACCTTCTTTGGCGGAGAGAGAGAAAGTAGCTTCGAGATGGAGTGTGGGTCTCAGACCGGCATCCCCTGGGCAGAGGATGGAAGTCGGATGTGCTCTGGAGTGATTGAGGCAGCCTTTGGAAGTCTAAAACTCTTTTTTTTTGGTGGAGGACCCTCGGGGTCTTATTTATAGGCCTTAAGTGAAGTCCAAATGGTTTGGAAACCGTTTGGACCTCAAGACCGTTTGGGCCCGAGACCGTTTGGATCTCAAGACCGTTTGGACCTTAAGACCGTTTGGACCTTGAGACCGTTTGGTTTCGTGCGATCTCGGGACCGTGTGACTCCATGCGGTCTTGGGACCGGTTGGCTTCATGCGGTCTCGGGACCGGTTGACTCCATGTGGTCTCGGGACCGGTTGGCTTCATGCGGTCTCGGGACCGGTTGGCTTCATGCGATCTCAGGACCGGTTGACTCCATGCAGTCTTGGGACCGGTTGGCTTCATGCGGTCTTGAGACCGTATGACTCCATGCGGTCTCGGGACCGGTTGGCTTCATGCGGTCTTGAGACCGTGTGACTCCATGCGGTCTCGGGACCGGTTGGCTTCATGCGGTCTTGAGACCGTGTGACTCCATGCGGTCTCGGGACCGGTTGGCTTCATGCGGTCTTGAGACCATGTGACTCCATGCGGTCTTGAGACCATGTGACTCCATGCGGTCTCGGGACCGGTTGGCTTCAAGCGGTGTTGAGACCATGTGACTCCATGCGGTCTCGGGACTGATTGGTTTCATGCGGTCTTGGGACCGTTTGACTCCATGCGGTCTCGGGACCGATTGGCTTCATGCGGTCTTGGGGCTAATTTAGTCTTTTATGGTTTTTTGTGTCTTTTTCTGCAAATATAAAGGGGAAAAGTTAGTCTAAAGATATATTTACAATAAGAGGGAATATTTAGGGATTATGGCTGAATTTAATTTAAGAAAGAGTGTGGAAAACTAAAGAAAAGACTAAGATAATCATCCAAAATTGGAGGTTATCACCCCCCCTAACTTAGAGTCTAGCTTGTCCTCAAGTTAGATAGAGCTGAGGCATGTAATGGCGAGGCAATTTTATTTAGTTAGGATTTCCATACTCTTGCTTCAATTCTTAACCTGAGTTTTCCTAAGGTCATATTAGGTCTTATTGCTTGCCTTGACTCTTTCAGGCTTCGAGAGTTGCTTGGGTTTCAGGTTCCTTCCGTATCTCGTAGCTCGCATCGGGACCACCTTTATTCTGTGCATGTTGTTGGCTCTAATCAGCTTTATACCTCTCTGAAGGACCTACTGGAAGCTAGAGAGGGTATGAGGGTTGGTTAAAGGCTTGAAGTGTAACTCCCCCTTCAAGTGGGGGAGGGGTTGTCTATGCTTTTAGGATCTCACTACCGGGCACGACACATCTGCCTTTGTGAGGGCAGCTGAATGTACCGGCTGGGTGAGTCCTTTATAAGCCTTTCATATACTTAGATACCTTAGGGTTTCACTACCGGGCACGCCACATCTGCCTTTGTGAGGGCAGCTGAATGTGCCGGCCGGGTGAGACCTTCATCGGTTCTTTATATAGATCCTTATTTATGGCACAACTCTCATAATTTTATTCGACTCTCTGGCTTTTATTCGAAGACTCGCAGGCTTGGGTTTTGGGGTTTTATTTGGGAAATTATTTTGGGCGGCCAAGCCTCTTTTATTTGAAGAGAGGAAAGTTGTTCTTAGAGTTTTTCAACATGCACTGATTTTGTGGTCCGTTTGCAAGACTTCTTGATTTAGAAGTCGCCTGATGCCCCTCTCATCCTTGAGAGCTCGGCTTATTTCTGCCTTGATATTGACCTGTGGAGGGTCAGATGTAGAAGTGAAACAAAAGCATGAAAATCAATAGTGGAGAGACATTATTAAGTCGCCATTATATGTCTAAGTGCTATTTACTTTTTGAGGACTAACATGATTCTAAAGTTAGCTGAGGGTGACTTTATTCCAAAGATTTATTGTTGGGTGAGTTATTTGAAATGGAAGCTAAATGTGTAAATGAAACTAAGAAAATTTGTTCAAAAATGAAGGAGAAGAGGGATATAGAAATGATACCTCGCCCTTGTCTAATGTACCCCCCCAACTTATCACACACTCTATCCTCAGAGTGTCAAAGTGATAGGTTGAGAGGTACGATGACAAGGGATTCAGGCTAAGTTAATCTTGAGTTTGACCCTGGTGATTGAAGTAGATTAGCTACAAACTGTCCACGTAGAGCGTGATAATCCACGTCAGTCATATCCTCTACTGGTCTTTGAAGGACGATGATGGTGTACATCCAGTAGAGGACGTGGAAGCTGCAGTCATTTGATTCTCAGATTTGCTGGGGACATTTGTGGCTGAAGGAAGGGTGATGAAAATGTTCTTTGTCATAAGCCCTTGTATGCTGACTTAGAAAGGTGATTAATTTGTCAGCGCATTCCTTCGCCATGACCTCTGTTGGCGTCCTTGGTGTCACGACATAGTTCTTCTACCGTGGATTGTACTGGCTGTCGGAACTGTTATAGATTGTAGTTGTTCCTTCTGGTAGGTTTGTTGCCAGGAGCATCGAGTGCTCATGATAAAGGAAGGGTAGCATGATGAACTTCGGCGTTGTGTGCTGTAGAAAGGAGATCAGTGCTTCAGTTGTTCCGAAGTTCTTGAGCTTTAAAAGATCATCCTTCATGTATGGGGACGCCATATATGTTGTGGGGTTATTTTGGCCGAGTAGAAACTGATAAGTGGCCATTAAGCTTACGGAGAGGGATCATTTAAACTGTAAAGTCTCTTGAAGCGTGTCTGCCATTACTAGAATGTCACCAGACAAGAACACGAGTTCATCCTTCTCGGCGAAAAGCCTCGACATGATGAGGCGTAGTTCAATGCTGGAGAGACCTTTGCAAGCACTGAGGTCAAAGTCCGGGAAAGTTGGTTCTATGGTAGACAAAGGATCTATGCCACTTTTACTTTGCTCGGTAGCTAAGGCCGGCTCCTTTAATTTCTCCAACTCTTTCAGAGTTTGTCGGAAAGGTTGCCTCTGCGGGCATTGGATAGCTGAAAAAAGGTAGCGAGGGACGTCATCTGGTGCCATTGTCGGGTCCTTGAAGAACCGTCTATCACAAATGAGCTCCATGGTGTAACGCCCTCGCAAGGAGTGAAAATCTTCAGCAACTAGGTCAGTAAATGGGATTTCTTGGTTCAGCGCTTGGATGTGACGTATAGTGCAGAAAGCGCAGTCCCCAGATCCCTCGGCAGCTTGAACTTGAGGGTTAATTATTTGGAACCAGGACTGGTTCCAGTCTTGGTAGAGGGATGGGTGTGCAGCCCAAATTAACTTAAGCACCCGGAAGGGTATGCATATCGATTCACCTGCTGCTTCACCAATGAAGTTTATTGTATCGGCGGGTAGCTCAGCGCCGCAAAAATTATAAACCTTGGCATCCCGGGCCTCGGTGTCCACGATCATAAATAGCCAGTGGTTCGAAACTTGGAAGGGCATAGTAAGATAACGTGCCTGCCGTGCTAAACCAGCACGCAACCGCTCGATTGACTTTGCCCTTATGTCTTTGTATAAAAGGCCGATAGACAGAGCAGGTGAGGCATTGAAAACTGGCTGCTGCCTCTTAGAACTTCTATACACCTCTATACAGTTGGCGAGGAGGACACGGAAGATTGCCATTGGCATCGTGGACCGAGGTCGCAGGATGTTGCGGAAGTCTTCTCGTGTCATCTTGCACTTAGTTTTGGTGTTCTGGTAGATGATGTCTTCCCCTGCCTTTGCATCATCCACAATAGTGTTCAGTATAAAAAAGTCCTGAGCATCTAATGTGGAGATGGCCGCCATATCTAGGTCATGCATTTTGTGCGGTAGAGGTGGTGGCGGGGGAAGCTCCTGCAGAGGGGGAGAAGAAGGTTGTTCCAGGATTTCTGCATAGCCTTGCAGATCGTCATATGAATCAGAGACAGAATCGAGTTCTTCATCTATATCTAAACTTACTCGTTCTGCCTCGTCCTGGTCTTGTGTGAAGGGTACTGATGTGTCAGGTGCAGAGAAAGGTGGAGTGGTTGCTGTGGGTGGGCTTGCGCTGGTTCCTAGTATACATTGGTGGAACTCAGTGAAAGCCGCATCTTTAGCTGACTCCCCGATGGACCCCAGAGCAGAATAATCAAGGAATTGGTCCCCATATGACATGTTTACATTATCATTGTGGGGGGACTTGGGGTGATGTCCACCGTCTAGTTGACCTTTGTCGGAACCTTTCTGAGAAGGTTCTGCTGCTTCACCTGGGTCCTCCCCATCGTCAGATTTATCACCTGAGGAGGTGGTATCATTGTTTGAATTAGTAGATGAGTCGGAGTCCTCTTTTTCATCACTATCGTCATCTTTGTCAGCCGCTGCCTTGTCTGCTGGCTTTTTGCTTGCGGTCTTTTTGCACCGCCGGTGGGTGGCTTGTAACTCATCGAAAGCTACTTGCACATGCTCGTGTGTTTCGAGCAGTGCGTCGTAGGTTTCTTTGAGGTCGGTATATCGGCCCTCGGTGGAGAGGAGACGTGCTGTAAGATCTGTTACTTGAGCACGTAGTTGCTGGATTTCATTATTAGTTGACTCCTCTTGGCGATTATGTAGTTGTGTGAGGGTGCTGCTGATGGTGTCCAAGCGCGTGCTCAGAACTGCTTGTTGTTGCTGGAGCTCGCGGAGAGTATCGGGTAGAGGTTGAGTCTGCATAGAGATCTCATCGACTTGCTTTGCCGTCGCTTCTTGCTGGCGCTTCGCTCCAAGGACCAGCTCTGGCAAGTTGTTGTAGTGGCTGTTGATGTGCTCAACTTGCTTAGCCACCTCATCTTGTCGTTGCTAAAAACCTTGGAGGATGTTGGGCAAGGCTCGGTTTTGTTCGTCGATCGTGGCCACCTGTCTGGATAAACCCTGCACACAAGAAAAAATAGAATGTAAAATGTTAGAAGGATCAGTGAGGAGGTTTCGGACGGCGTCGAATTGACGTCCGAATTCCTCACCGATGTTGGAAAAGGGGACCCCAGAAGCGGAAGGGTGGGATGACTGGGGTCTGTGTGGGACAGTGGTAGTGTCTTACGGAAGCGACACTGATGGTGCCCCGAACTGTGTGGTGACTATGGATGGGGTCCCCAGCGGTGTCGGGGTGGTGGTGGATGTGAAAGGTGGTGGTATCTCAGGTGAAAGTGGGGGGTGGAGTGGTAGCAATGGAGTAGCGATTGTGGAGGTGGATGGGAAAGTGGTAAAGTCGGGCATAGGGGTGGAGAAGGGAGAGCCCGAAGGAAAAAGGGGTGAAGAAGAGGATGCGAGTGGTTGCGTGGATGTGGTGAAGAAAGGAAGAGTGGTGGATGTTGGAAAGGTGGAGGGTGGAGTGGTGGTGGCGGTTAGCTGATCATGTAGACTCTTAATGAAAGAGTCAATTGATGAGGTGGTGATGTATTCTTCTTAGAGGGGGTCGGCCTCTGGATGTGGCCTTGATGTCGGTGTCCCCGACAGCTGTTGTGCCTGCAACTGCCTTCTGGAAGGTCGTTTTGCAGGTATTTTTTATGGTCGAGCTGCCGGGGCTATGATACTTAGCTCCGTCTGTCCCGCTTTTGCTTTCTTTTCGGTTGCTTTAACCGAAGCTAAGAGGTGTGTAATATCCTCGTCAGAGAAGAGGAGCTTTTCTGTGTCATAACTTGCGAGCTCCGGAAGCGGGAGGAGAGTTCTGGATGACTTGACTGTAGGGCAGAAGACGTAATATAGTTTCTCATCCTTTTCCTTAATAATAAAGGAGTTCTTCAAGGTTTGTACATTCGTAAGGATGTCACCCTTTATTTGCGTGCAGCGCGGTAGGGGTCTGTCCATCTTGAGGTATTTTATGATGGATGTGACATGCCCCCCATGCAAATTTCCTTTCCTATGGCGTAGTTGGAGAACTTTGTATCAAATGCCGTCCGATGTTGACCGGCTTTCCATGCAGGATTGACCATAGGATTAAGAGGTCGACAGAAATAACGTTTCCTCCCTCTGATCTGGGGAACAACGCACTGGTAATGATTTTGTGAAGCGTGCGCACGAACCCTGAGTGAATATTAGAGGCTTTACATGTCTTTGGCTCGTAGCTTGGGAGCCTTGTTAGTGACTTCCAGAAGGTGTGTTTATTAAACGGGTAGACCTCCGTTCCTGCAGCTCTGGCTTTTTTGAGCTGCTCTGGATTGTCGATGAAGATTTCATTTAGAAGATTTTCTATTATCACAATGTCATTCCCAAAGAGCTTGGTTACCAGTCGGCGATCACCACCATCCCTTGCTCTGTGTGCAATTTCCACCGTTTCTTTAGAAAGATGGGTAAAGAACTCTGTGGTGGGCTCGATATATGAGATTTCGGGGATGAAACAGAGTCTGGATAAGTTGGCAGTGTCGAGCATTGTGAGGACTCTGACATAGATCCCCATCTTCAGTAGTACGCTTGAGCAGACGTACTTTGTAGGTTTCAGGATTTTGTCGATGGATGGGATGGTGTGGATGTAGAGGTTTTCTGGTGGGGGCGCGGTGGTGGTGAGAATTGAGAAGGTGGGGGTGGTAACAGGGATGGTGGTGGTAGGTGTTGTAAGGGGTTGGTCCCTAGCAGAGGCAGGCCGAACTTTCTTTCTGGCTCGTTTCTTGGATGGTTGTCCGGTTGCAGTCTCTTGGGCTTGCGTTTCCCCTTTTGTTCTTCGGCTGGGGATTCCTCCTCGGAATTTGGCTTTTATTCTGAGCCTTCATCATCATCGGAAGAAATTTGAATTTCTTCTTTAGGTGCCTCAGCTAGGCACTTGTTGAGGCGATCAAGGTCGCACAAGACTTGCATCATTTTGACATTTGGCGGGGCCTTTCCAGTCCTGTTGTAGTCGTCAACGATCTGCTGGAGTTTGGCTTGATCTGCCCTCAGTTGCTCATTGGTCCAGATTTGAGCATTTTCAGATCCGGTGGCCTCCTTTACTGGTGATGCCATATCTGCAAAATAGGAGATCATGAGTTAGAACAACATTTTTTTTAATAGAAAAAATTGGATTTTATTTGTATTTATGTGGTTATATATATATATATATATATATATATTTGAGAAAGCCAAACGGTTTGAAGACCATTTGGTTCCAAATGGTTTCAGGACCGTTTGGTTCCAAACGGTTTCAGGACCGTTTGGTCCCAAACGGTTTGAGGACCGTTTGGTCCCAAACGGTTTGAGGACCGTTTGGTCCCAAACGGTTTGAGGACCGTTTGATTCCAAACGGTTTCAAGGCCATTTGGTTCCAACCGGTTTGAAGACCGTTTGGAAGGCGAAACGTCAGGTAACAGCCGGCGAAGGGAAAGCGGAGGCGCCGGCGATGAAGATGAAGATGGCGATGGAAGGAGCCGACGGCGATAAAGACGAAGATAAAGAGGATTGCGGCGGAGCCGGCGACAATGAAGACGAAGGCGGCGAAGGAGAAGGGGAAACGCCGTGGCGGTGCTGAAGTTGCTGACGGAGGTAGAGAAGGTTGCGGAAGTGAAACGGCCGGCCAGGTTGCCACGGTGGCTGGACTACCTTACAGCCGGAAGCAGAGACAACTGTCGTGAAGCGGAGGGCGGAGGCGAGGTCGCGCGGGAGCATGGGAAGCAGGTCGTCGGAGGCAAGCTGCGCGGGAGCAAAGAAACGAAGGCAATGGAACAACACTTGCACAGAAGCTCGAGAGAGTTCGAGAGTCGAAGAGAGAAAAACGAGGGGGTATGGTTTATATTTATAGGAAACAGGGGGTTGACCTGATAAAAACCCTAGGTCAAACGGTTTAGCGACCGTTTGGACTCCAAACGGTTTCGAGACCGTTTGGCTCCAAACGGTTTCGAGACCGGTTGGCTCCAAACGGTTTGAAGACCATTTGGCTCCAAACGGTTTCAGGACCATTTGGCTCCAAACGGTTTCGAGACCGGTTGGCTCCAAACGGTTTGAAGACCGTTTGGTCCCAAATGGTTTCAGGAACGGTTTCAGGACCGTTTGGCTCCAAATGGTTTCGAGACCGGTTGGCTCCAAACAGTTTGAAGATTGTTTGGTCCCAAGCGGTTTCGGGACCGTTTGGTAGGGTTAAGGTCGAACAGATTTTTATATTTTTATGTTTGTTTTAGTTATATGAAAATTTTTGTATATTTTCATTTTGTTATTTTTATGTTTGTTTTGGTTAAGATAAACCTAAGGTAATTAAAAGAGCGGGAAATAAAGAAAGAAGCTGAAATCTTGGGTTGCCTCCCAAGTAGCGCCTGGGTTTTACGTCGCTGGCTCGACGAAGCTGTGACGTTGTTATGCTGACGATGTGGCGTCTTTGATTTCAATGGTTTGTCTTGGCATTTTGTCTGTCGGAGTGTAGTATTTTTTCAAATGGTGACCGTTGACCGTCCTTTCTCCTCCGTTGTTGTCGACAATTATGACAGCTCCAGTTGGATAAATATACTTTATGGTGAAGGGCCCGGACCATTTGTTCGAAGTTTTCCGGGAAACAACTTGAGCTTGGAGTTGAAAAGGAGTACTTTGTCGCCGACGGCGATGTCTTTCCTCTTAAGATGACCGTCGTGCCACATTTTTGTCTGCTCCTTATAGATTTTGGCACTCTTATATGCAGTCATACAGAGCTCTTCTAGCTCCTGTAACTGGAGTTGTCTATTCTCTCCTGCACTTTTAAGATCGAAATTTAGTTGTTTGATGGCCCACCAGGCTTTGTGTTCCAGCTCTACTGGAAGCTGACATGACTTCCCGTACACCAAACAGAATGGGGTTGTCCCGATCGGTGTTTTATAGGCTGTTCGGTATGCCCAAAGGGCATCAGGAAGTTTGGTGGACCAGTCAGTGTGGTTTCGATTAACTGTTTTTTCTAGGACTGCCTTTAATTGTCTATTTGATACCTCAACCTGACCACTGGTCTATGGGTGATAAGGCGTTGCTACTTTGTGGTTGACTCCGCACTTTTTCAACATGGCTTCAAAACTTCGTTCCAGGAAATGGGTCCTGCCATCTGATATAACAGTTCTGGGAACTCCAAATCTTGGGAAAATGATATCTTTGAACAATTTGATAACGGGTTTGGAATCGCTGGACACAGTGAGTATAGCTTCGACCCACTTTGAGACATAGTCCACCGCAACCAAGATGTAAGAGAAGCCATAGGAGGAAGGGAAAGGTCCCATGTAGTCTACCCCCCACACATCAAAAAGCTCAATTTCTTGCCACATTGTGAGGGGCATTTCGTCCCTTTTGGATATGTTGCCAGAAAATTGACATTTATTGCAAGATTTCACAAAATCATAAGAGTCCTTTGCTATGGTTGGCCAGAAGAAGCCTGGCTGCAGAACTTTTATAGCAGTTTTCTTTGCGCTCATGTGCCCCCCCCGTAGGTCCTGAATGGCAATGCTCTAGGACGGGGGTAATCTCTTCTTCCGGAAAGCAACGACGGAAAAGTCCGTCAGCACATAGGTGAAACAGGTAGGGTTCATCCCAATAATATTGCTTTATATCATGGAGGAACTTCCTTTTGTCATGGTAGGAAGCAGAGGGGTGAATGATCCCTGTAGCAAGATAATTGACAATATCCGCATACCAAGGGAATCCATGAATAACCTTCATAAGCTGGTCGTCTGGAAGAGAATCCCGGATAGGGATTTTATCATCATCTTCAACTTCGATACGGCTGAGATGATCAGCTACAACGTTCTCTACTCCACTTTTATCTTTAATTTCCAAGTTAAATTCCTGAAGCATCAACACCCAATGGATAAGCCTGGGTTTGGCATCTTGTTTCTGAATCAGGTATCGAATGGCAGAGTGGTTGGTGAAAATGATGACCTTAGATCCAATCAAATAGGAGCGGATTTTTTCAAACGCGTAGATGACAGCCAGAAACTCCTTTTCTGTGGTAGTGTAGTTTTTATGTGCTTCATCTAGCGTTTTGGATGCATAGTAGATGACGTAGGGTTTCTTGTCAATCCTCTGTCCTAAAACAACCCCTATAGCGTAATCGCTTGCGTCGCACATGATTTCAAATGGCTGCGACCAATCTGGGGCTCTCAGAATAGGTGCGGAAATTAAAGCATTTTTTAGGGTGGAGAAACTTTGCATGCATTCTTGGTTAAAGATGAACTCAGTATCTTTAGTCAGAAGTTGGGTCATAGGCTTTGCTATCTTTGAAAAATCTTTGATGAATCTTCTGTAGAATCCCACATGACCCAAGAAAGCCCTTACTCCCTTTATATCTTTCAGTGGCGACAGCTTCGAGATGACATCAATTTTTGCTTTATCGACCTCGATTCCTCTGTCGCTCACCCTGTGCCCGAGGACGACACCTTCAGTTACCATGAAATGACATTTCTCCCAATTCAGGATAAGGTTCGTTTCCTCGCAATATTGTAGAACTTGTCCAAGGTTGATTAAACAGTTATTAAAGGAATCTTCGTAAACTGAGAAATCGTCCATAAACACTTCCATGATGGATTCAGTTAATCTGGCGAAGATGGCGGACATACACTGTTGGAAAGTAGCGGGTGTGTTACATAACCCAAACGGCATTCTTCTAAAGGCGTATGTCCCAAAAGGGCAGGTGAAGGTAGTTTTTTCCTGGTCTTCCGGGTGTATGGGTATTTGGTAGAACTCGGAATAACCATCAAGATAGCAGAAATATTTCTGATGAGCTAAATTCTCCAGGACTTCATCGAGAAAGGGTAGAGGGTAGTGATCTTTCCTCGTGGCTTTGTTCAGCTTCCTATAATCAATACACATCCTCCACCCTGTTACAATCCTGGTGGGTACTAACTCATTTTTGTCGTTAAGCACGACGGTAGTGCCTCCCTTTTTAGGAACAACCTGGACAGGGCTGACCCATTGGGAGTTAGAGATAGGGTAGATTATGCCAGCTTTAAGTAATTTGAGGACCTCCAGGCGAACCACTTCTTTGAGATTAGGGTTCAGTTTCCTCTGATGTTCGCGAGATGGCTTGAATTCTTCAACCATTGGAAGTCTATGCATGCATAGTGCATGATTTATGCCCGTCAGGTCAGTTATCTTATATCCAATGACCTTTCTGTGTTTCTTCAGTTCTTCCAGAAGCCTTTCTTCCTGGTCTTCCGTTAGGTTGGAGCTGATGATAACCGGGCATAAGTTTTCTTCATCCAAGAAAACATGTTTAAGCCCCATGGGTAAAGTTTTCATTTCAGGGGCCTTAGGTGGCTCAGTTGCTTCTATAATGGTGACAGCTTTGAGTTCTTCAAAAGTGGCCATCGGTGCTTCTTCGGCCTTGTCCAAGTGTTGCAGACACTGTTGAACCAGTTCGTTCGCAGAGAATTCGACATCCGGATTGGTTAAAACATTCTCTAGTTTGTCAGCTGGCTCGGATATTTCTAATTGAGACATTTGTTGTAGTGCGTCAAGAAGAAAGAGCTCCTCTTGCATTCTAGGGCCTTTCATGCTATTAAGAACTCAGAATTGAATTGCTTCTTTTCCGAGTCTCAGAATGATGGTACCAGCTTCAACATCGATAAGCACCCTGGCAGTAGCGAGGAAAGGTCTGCCAAAAATTATTGGGTATCGCAGATCTTCTTTGATATCCATGATAACGAAGTCGCACGGGATATAGGCATCCTTGCCTATCCTAACTGGAATATCTTCAATGATCCCCAGAGGTGCGGTGATGGTGGAGTCAGCTAGTTGAATTGTCATTGCTGTAGGTAGTAATTCGGTAAAACCTAATCGTTTGCACATAGAATAGGGCATAATGGATATACTGGCCCCTAGGTCAGCTAGTCCCTTTTTGGTAGATGCATTCCCAATGCAACATTGAATTCCGAAGGAACCTGGGTCCTTCTTCTTCTTGGGCATTTTATTGAGGATGATGTCAGAGGTTGTTTGGGCAAGCTTGACAGTTTCTTGTTCCTTGGTGATGTACTTTCTCGATAACAGGGTCTTGAGGTATTTCGCCCAAGCTGGTACCTCGGAGAGAGCATCAAGGAGTGGGATATCAATGTAAAGTTTCTTCATTGCTTCCTTGAATTTTTGGAACCTGGTATCCATTTTTGTTTCTCGCAGTCTTCCTGGATATGGAATCCTTGGTTTATACTGCAGGATATCTGGCTCTATGGACACTTGTTCTTTATCTTTCCTCTTTACGCCCTCTGTGAGCTTCTCTGTTCCTTGCTGTGGGTTCTCATTCGTCATAAAAGCAGGTGTATCATCATTATCAAGAGTGATCCTTGTGGTTTCATGAAGAGTGCGTCCAGATCTCGTGGTAACAACATTCAATTGTTCAGGCCTATTCTGTCCATGTCTGGGGTTCGATTCGGGCTGCCCTGCAAATGTGCCTGTTGGAGGCTTCAGTTGTGCAGCAATTTGGGCAAGTTGAGCTTCTACTGCCTTCTGCTGAGCCTGTTGATTAGCAAGCATAGTTTGCTGGGATTGCAACATCTGCCTTATCAAAGATATTTCATCTTCCGACTGAGAAGGAGTGTTATTCTGAGGAGTTTGTTGTTGTCCTTGCAGAGGTTGTTGCGTAGGCAGTGCTAGCTGAGGTTGCTGCAACTGAGTATGCAGCTGTGGGTGAAGTGGAGGATGAGTATACTGATAATAAGCAGATGGGTTCCTGGGGTAGTTAGCTCTCGGGAAGTTATTCTTGGAATTCCCTTGATTTTGATTGAAATTGTTTGGAAATCCAGGTGGTAACCTACTAGAGGATCCTCCCTGCGTCTGGTGCTGCAGATTTACGGTCCCAGTAGGGTTCCCATACTGAAATCCTGGATGGTTCCTTGGCTGATTCGGATTATAATAGACTTGTCCAAGGATAGAATGGATAGAGTTGACTTGTTCCGGTAGTTGTTCTTCAGACTGGTCAGTGATAGGGTCATACTGTTGTGGTGGTGGATGCAGATCCATCATCACATTATAAAGCATACCGCATGAAAGGGTAGGATGATCAGAAGCATGGAAGGCTTCACAGGTTCCTGTGGCAGCCTTGACTTGTTGAACCAGAGGATTTTTCTTTTTGTCAAACTCTCCAAGAGAAGTCTCGAGAGCTTGTTGCTTATGAGCTATGGTTTTCAAGGCTTCAGCAATTGCCTTCATCTCTATTGATTCTTTAGCTTTATAGACCTTGAGGACTCCTTTGCCAGCTGATCGTCCCCAGTTGGACTGATTCTCAGCTCCGAGTGTGACTATTTTCCAGGCATCCTCATAATTCTTTCTTATAAAGTTTCCTCTAGATGAGGAATCCAAAAACCGTTTGATATCATCACTCACTCCCCGATAGAAGGTTTCTATCAATTGGTTCTGGGAGATTCCATGATGAGGGCACTTCCGCAAAAGCTCTTTGAACCTTTCCCATGATTCAGCAAGGGATTCTCCGGGAAGTTGAGAGAAGTGATTAATCTGCCCCATGATCTCGTAAGTCAGTGAAGGGGGAAAGAACTTCTCCAAGAACTTTTCTTCCAGGGGAGCTCAGGTGGTAATTATTGGCTCCCTGTCAAGTGAGTTATACCAACTCAGAGCTCTCCCAGACAGAGTGAAGTGAAACAGATGAAGCATTATTGCATCGAAGGCAACTCCAGCCTGTGGGACCAGTCGACATAGTGCCTTAAACCTCTTCAGATGTTCCATACAGTCATCTCCAGAACCTCCAGAGAATGAGATGCCCTGCATGATCTGAATCCATTGGGTCCGGATCTCAAAGTTGGGGATGTTGATGATCGGAGGTCGGACCGAATGGTTGTCTTCGTAGTTCTTTGGGACAACATAATCTCTCAACTGCTTGTTTCTTAGTTCCAATTGAGCAGCTTGGTTTGCTGCCTCATTTTCAGCTCTGATGCGGGCCTGTTCTTCCGCACGAATCTCCGCTTAAATCAGAGCACGAGTATCATCGATGAGTTGTGCTCTTTGAGCGGCGATGGCGGCGTTGACCCTCTCCATCACCAATGCAGCCTGGCATTGATCTTCAGCCATTTGCCTGGCTCTTTGGTGATTGAGTCGAATGCGGCAGTGGAAGCTTCTCTCTACCTCAGATTCGTACTCTGGATCAGGGGAGAATCTGAGGTTATGCGCTGGTTGCATACACGTTTTCTACCTGAGTAGAGAGAAGTAAACACCTTTTAGATGATGGCAGAGATATAATGAATCCAAGAAGATATGGATTAATGATTAAAAAAAAGTGTAAAACCCTAACCAACTAGCAAGATACTAAATGAAATTAAAATGTTCTGTTGTCCCCGGCAACGACGCCAATTTTTGATGGAGTTTCCACTTACGTGGAATTGCGTGCACCAACTAAAAATCCTAAAGATGGTAAGTCTTTAGGTTTAGCCTTGCTTATACTAGGTAGAGAACTCCACCCACGTATGCTAAGATACGTGGAAGTCTTATCGCAGTATAGTTAAGGGTCGAATCCATGGGACAACGGTCTTGTTGGGAGCAACAAGATGGAAAACGTTGGAATTTCACTTAATCACTTAATTGTTGGTATTTGGATCGAAAGGCTGATTTGGTTGTTTTAAGCTAAGTGCAAGTAAAGTAAAAGTAAGAAGGTAAACTTAGGTTGTTAACAATGATAAGGAATCACTAGGATGTGATCGGCTTTCACCACCACCACACATGGATCAAGACATGCAAAAATAAAACATAACCTGCAACAAGAGTTTAGTCAGTTAGTATCTTTGTAGACTTAGTTTCCTCTCGGAGAACTAACTATGAGAAGTGCGAGAATGTTGCAAAGTCAGCCATCCCCGAATGAATGGTCAACTACTTTGCATCATTCCCTTCACAAAGCGTGTTCCTCGACTCATCAAGGTTGTACTTTCATACGTCAACTGATTCCATTTCATAGCATGAAAGTACAACGATGGGAGTGAGTATACTCCACTTCTTGAAAGACACTCCTAGATACCAAAATAGATGCATGGTGGATACATGCATCAAGAACCAACATGCAAACGAGTTTCAAATCTAATAGTACAAATGTAGACAATTCATACTAAAAGATAAAGGATAACACAAGTTGGTGATCAAGCAACAAGCATTCATTAAACGTTTGATGTTGAATTGAAAAGATATAAACTCTATATTACAAACTATGGATTACATTTACATGATATGAAAACATGGGTAGCGGGGCTACTCCCCGCACCCTAGTGAGAGAGACTACTCGCTCATAACTAGGACAAAGAAGGAGGTAAGAAGAGAGAGAGAGAGCATCATCCCCACAAAGGAGAGAGGGAAGTCAACCCTTGGAGAGAGAGAGATGATCCACCAGCTTCACAGGTTGCTTGATGACGAGATCCTCTCTTCCCACCTTCTTTGGCGGAGAGAGAGAAAGCAGCTTCGAGATGGAGTGTGGGTCTCAGACCGGCAGCCCCTGGGCAGAGGATGGAAGTCAGATGTGCTCTGGAGTGATTGAGGCAGCCTTTGGACGTCTAAAACTCTTTTTTTTTGGGTGGAGGACCCTCGGGGTCTTATTTATAGGCCTTAAGTGAAGTCCAAACGGTTTGGAAACCGTTTGGACCTCAAGACCGTTTGGGCCCGAGACCGTTTGGATCTCAAGACCGTTTGGATCTCAAGACCGTTTGGACCTTGAGACCGTTTGGATCTCAAGACCATTTGGACCTTGAGACCGTTTGGATCTCAAGACCGTTTGGACCTCAAGACCGTTTGGACCTTAAGACCATTTGGACCTTGAGACCGTTTGGCTTCGTGTGATCTCGGGACCGTGTGACTCCATGCGGTCTCGGGACCGGTTGGCTTCATGCGGTCTCGGGACCGGTTGACTCCATGCGGTCTCGGGACCGGTTGGCTTCATGCAGTCTCGGGACCGGTTGGCTTCATGCGATCTCGGGACCGGTTGACTCAATGCGGTCTCGGGACCGGTTGGTTTCATGCGGTCTTGAGACCGTATGACTCCATGCGGTCTCGGGACCGGTTGACTTCATGCGGTCTTGAGACCGTGTGACTCCATGCGGTCTCAGGACCGGTTGGCTTCATGCGGTCTTGAGACCGTGTGACTCCATGCGGTCTTGAGACCGTGTGACTCCGTGCGGTCTCGCGACCGGTTGGCTTCATGTGGTCTTGAGACCATGTGACTCCATGCGGTCTCAGGACCGGTTGGCTTCAAGCGGTCTTGAGACCATGTGACTCCATGCGGTCTCGGGACCGATTGGCTTCATGCGGTCTTGGGACCGTTTGACTCCATGCGGTCTCGGACCGATTGGCTTCATGCGGTCTTGGGGCTGATTTAGTCTTTTATGGTTTTTTGTGTCTTTTTCTGCAAATATAAAGGGGAAAAGTTAGTCTAAAGATATATTTACAATATGAGGGAATATTTAGGGATTATGGCTGAATTTAATTTAAGAAAGAGTGTGGAAAACTAAAGAAAAGACTAAGATAATCATCCAAAATTGGAGGTTATCAGTTAGTGAGTTATATCCTTTCATGCTTCTAAAATTGCATATCTCTTTGTTTGGATATATCTCTGCATCTACTCAAAGCTTTCTATTTAACTTATGCATCTTTCACTATGATCTAGATCCTACTAGTAGTCCTAACTTGTGATAACATCTACTAGTACTTCATATACATGTAGTTCTAACCCTGTTTATAATTGGCATCGTTGCTCATCTAGTGGTATTTCACTATATGCTATGCTTGTATCTTGTCTCGTACATGCTCAAGCTTGTTCCTTGAAGTGCATATCTATTATCTTGAGTTGCTTGCATAACATTGTGATTCATGGCACAAAGAGCTACATTGTATGTAGAAATTGGAGTATGTTTGGATTTTATGAAGATTTTCTCCAGTTTTAGTTTTTTCTGTAGGAGTAGTCTTTTTTATGCAGAAACGACCTTCTGAGCAAGGCTCATTGCATCACCATGAGCCCTGATACTTTTTGAGAAAATTCTGTCATCTTGAGGGTCAAAATTGCGATTTATTGTTTTTCTACAGCACTTTATCTTGCATTTTGGGTTGTTCAAGTATATGCTTTAACTTGCTTTTCTTTCTATGCTTGGACAAGCCTCTATCTGTGCTCTTCTACACTCCTTATATAACTTTTTGTTATCTCCTTTCCTTTAACAAGTGATGTTTCTTATTTTCTTCGTAACCCCACCTTTTTGATATGACAAAGGGTGAGAAAGGTATGTCTTCTTTTAAAAGAGGAAGAAGGCACGTCTTACATGAAGAGGAGAAGTATGTCCATGTAAAGGGGAGAAGGTAAATGGGAGAAGACATATATGTGTAGAACATATATGAGTAGAAGACATAGTATTTTATAAATGTTATGAAAGCTAACCATGCAGGAGAAATGACATCAATTGAGGGGGAGTATGAGAACTCCACCAGCATCAATTGAGGGGGAGCATATGAACTCAATTCTATTGAAACCCCTAGGTTTCTCCAAAGGTATGAATTTACTTAAATGCTTTCAATACATTTATGGAATGGTTTCTCATCTTCAAAATGGGGGGAGAATGTTGACTCAAGGTCAATTAGGTCAATGTTGACTCACGTATAAATTGACTAAACCCGTGTTTTGATGATGACTAACCATTCCACATATTGGTGTCTAATGTCTCTACTTGAGTGATTTCAGATTAGGTATAGACACACTCCAAATGCCCTAACTTGCGCATATCAAATTGGAGAAAAGACAAGTCAAAGTCAATACAAGTGCACATTTTTGTAATATGATGTAAATCCATTAGAATCATGTTGTAAATCACTTGTAATGGTTGTATGACTTGTAATTAAGCTTAGAAAAAACCAGGAACACTTAGATCAAATGTTTAAGCACTCAAAAGCCATTTTCTAAAATTCACATCAGGTTGTGCATCGGTCGAGTTCTGTGAGTTGCAAACTTGGCCGATCCTGATTGGATCTTGAAAATGACTTTTAATTGGTTGAGTTTACACTACACAGAACTCGACCAATGGAGTAACTGACCAATTCAATTTTCATTGGTCGGTCGAGTTTCCCCAGGACAAACTCGACCGATGGTCTGAATATCGTCTTGTCTTTTACTCTATCGGTCGAGTTACCCTTATAGAAACTCGACTGATTGCACTGTACAGAAAAGTGCTTCTAGACGTTGTGGAGTTGCAATAAGTGAAAATATATCCGTTGCAAGCCACAAAATGGCTAGTTTTTGTTCTCAAGTGTTCCCAAAGGCTAAGAGGCATCCCCAACTATAAATAGGACCCTTTGGGCTTCATTCCAAGGTTGAGCATTCATTGTAAAACTCTATGTGAGGTTCCTATTCTATAGTTGAGTGCTTCCTACAACCTCCTCTCTCTCTCTAAGCTTAATCACTTGCTACATCCATTAGAGTGAGTAGGATATTTGTAAGAGAGCTCGTCCTACATGTATATCTTGTGAGGCTCTCACTTCCACCACCTCCCTATCTCTCATTTCAACCATGAAGATGAAGGTTCTCTCTCTTGGCTAATAGAGGTGAAGAAGAACAAGGTAAGGCATCCCTTGGTGAAGATCAAGGCTGAAGACTTGGAGCAAGAGTGGGTAAGCCCTTGGTGAAGGCAGAAGACTCTTTGCTCAAGTGGGTAAGTCCTTGGTGGAAGCTTCTCCGAGTGAAGGTGAAGTCAAAGGCGGAAGATCCAAGAAGAGTGGGTAATTCCTTAAAGGCTGAAGACTTGTGCAAGAGTAGGTAAGTCCTTGGAAGAAGGCGGAAGACTCTTACAAAGTGGGTAAGTCCTTGGTAAGGTTGAAGACTCTTTGTATTGGATAGGTAAGTCCTTTGGTGGTCATATATTGTATCTCTTATAATGAATATAATGAAGATGCAAGGTTAAGAAATCCTAGAGGTTGACCTCTCTAGGTAGTGGACTGACTGACTTCTAGTTTGAAGTGTGGAACCACTATAAACAACTTGTAAATTGGTATATGTTCAATCTCTCTCTCCCTTGATATGCATGTTTTAGTTGCACTCAAATTTCCTATTTAACAACCTTATCTTGTGATATATCTTGAAGGTCTAATGAATTTTGTTTAAGTGCATTCAGCTCTATTCACCCCCCCCTTTTAGAGCATCTAATCACCCATCTAGGATCCAACAATTGGTATCAGAGCGGGCTTCTCCAATCATACGTCAACAAGTAGGAGAAGATGGGTGACTACCAAGGAGGGAGATACTTGATCAGCCTACCAATCTTTGATGAGAGCAATTTCCTCTTTTGGAGAAGAAGGCTTCAATTCTACATCAAAGGATCAAGTCTTGAGATGTGGCAAATGGTGAACAGCCCATACATGCTACCAAAGACAAAGATTGAAGAATGGGATGAAGCTACCTTGAAGAAAGCAATCTTGAATGCTAGAGCCATGCACATCCTCTATGACTCCATGACCCCCACTGAGTTCAACCGAATTTCTTCATTTGAAATAGCCTATGAGGTATGGAGAAATCTATGTATCACCTATGAGGGGACAGATCAAGTGAAGGAAAGCAAAGTCTACATGCTCAAAGGGCTGCTTGAGAACTTCAAAATGGAAAAGGAGGAGAGGATATCCAACATGTACTCAAGGCTCAACACCATTTTGAATGGTCTTACGGTTCTAGGACATCCTATGAGTAGAGGAGAGATCAACTCTAAGATCCTTAGAACTCTCCCCAAGAGGTGGGAACCCAAGGTGACTTCCATTGAAGAAGCAATGTCTCTTAAGGATGTCCCCATTGAAGAGCTCATTGGAAATCTACAAGCACATGAAGACACACTTGACAAGAGGGAGGAAGTAGAAAGACAAGAAGAGAAAGAACTTAAGAGAATGAAGAAGGCTGAAATGAAGGCTCAAATCAAGGCTATTGTTGATCAAGCCTCTCCATCCTCTTAAGTTGAAGAAAATGCTTTGTACTCCAAGGGTAAACTCTACAAAGGCAAGTCCTCCTCAATCTGGTGCTTCACATGTGGAACGAAGGGTCACTACAAGTAAGATTGCCCACAAGGCAAAAAGACCCATCTTCACAAGAGAAGAGAAGAGAAGTACAAGAAGAAAGAGAAATGGCACTCAAGCTCAAGTGAAGATTTAAATGAAGGATCAAGCTCAAGCTCTAGTGATGATGGAGAATGCCGTTTTGCTCTTATAGCATCAACAAGTAAAGACTCAAGTGAGGTAAATCTAAACTCTTTAGATAATGAAATTTTGATTGCTATTATTCATGATACTTATGCCTCTCTTAAGTCTTCTAAAAGGAAAAGGAAAAAGCTTGCTAGAATTGTTGATAATATGCACGTAGAACTAGATGATCTTGAACATGCTAATTCTTGCTTGCTTGATGACAAAAATGCTTGTCTTAGCCAAGTAGACTCTCTTAAACTTGAAAATGCTAGTTTTCTTGATAAGATTAAATTTCTAGAAGCTCAACCTCTTATGCCTAATTCTACTGAAGAGCATACTTTAATTGTTGATTCTCTAATGCATGATATTGATGTTCTTAAATATGAAAACAAGGACAAAGATTTTGCTTTGCAAGGATTAGAATCTGAAAACGGTGTTTATCTTTCTAAGATTATTTTGTTTGAAACAGAAAATGCCTCCTTGCTTGCTAAAATCAATGTGATTGAATCATGTTCTAGTTCTACTAGTAGAGAGAATAATGTAGCTGCTCTTCATATTGATAGAGATTCTTATTTAACTAAAGCTCTTTGCTTAGAAAATGATCTTTTGCATGCTAGAGAAAATATAAATCATTTATCTTCTACTATTGTTTCTCTTATGCATGATAATGACAGTTTGAGATCTTCTTTGCAAAGATTCCTAGTTGGTAAGAAGAGCCTTAATAATATCATACACCATAATACTAAACAAATTGGTAGACATGGTTTGGGATATGATGGTAGTCAAAGGAACAACAAAGGTAAAGGACCTCCAATATTCCATGGAGAATCCTCTAGTTCCAAGACTATGAGCACATGAAACTATTGTAATGAAATTGGTCATTATTCTACTTGTTGTCCTTTTAGGAAAGCACCCAAGAGAAATAGGACTTGGGTTGCTAAGCTAACCCCTCCGGACCCAAAAACAGGATTGGGGACCATTTCATCTTTCTTCTTGTAGGTACTTGCAAATGAATTGACTTGAGCTATTGAATTGCAAATTGACATCGCAATCCACATGAAAGAAGAAAGGTGAGATGTGTAGAGGGTGACAACAAGTGGAAAAAGGAATGGTAAGAACAAAGGTAATGTTTTCTTGCTCATAACCATTTCTAACTTGTTTTTGTCAAGTTAGTATGCACTATACATATGCTTTTTGAGTCAAAAGTGGTATTTTGTGTTTCTCTTCATACTTTTGCTCAAAAACTATTTCTAATGCTTCTATAGTGCATTACTAACTTGCATAGATATGTTTGGATATGGTTTGTATTTTTAGCATGCCTTTAAATATGTTTTTATGAAATATATGTGCCTTTTGACAGCAGCCCTGTCGGTTGAGTTTGTCCTGATAGAAACTTGACCGATAGGCACCAATGGGTGTTTCCAGCAGCTATCATCGGTCGAGTTGTCAATACACAAAACTCGACCGATAACATTGTGCACAGAATATACATTTGACTTATTGAATGAGAATTTCTCTCTCAACTAGATTTTCTCAACCAATAGCCTTATTCTTTGGCACTCCTTTGGTACCTTTATATATGCATATTGCCATGCTTTAAATTGCCTATCTTGCTTACAACTCTATCTCTCTAATTGCTCTAAATTGGCATATCTATATCTTGCAATTACTTGCCTTGAGTTGTTTTGCAGGTTTTGATGATGATCTCTTTGGATCTCTTGGTTGTGTCTAAAATTGCTTCTGTTGTACTCTAACTTGCTACATCTATCTAGGTGAATATCTTGTTTTGATACAATCTTGAGGTTCTTAGGGGTAATCATCTTTTTGGTAATGATGTATACTTGTTAGTGAGTTATATCCTTTCATGCTTCTAAAATTGCATATCTCTTTGTTTGGATATATCTCTACATCTACTCATAGCTTTCTATTTAACTTGTGCATCTTTCACTATGATCTAGATCCTACTAGTAGTCCTAACTTGTGATAACATCTACTAGTACTTCATATACATGTAGTTCTAACCCTATTTATAATTGGCATCGTTGCTCATCTAGTGGTATTTCACTATATGCTATGCTTGTATCTTGTCTCATACATGCTCAAGCTTGTTCCTTGAAGTGCATATCTATTATCTTGAGTTGTTTGCATAACATTGTGATGCAGGGCACATAGAGCTATATTGTATGTAGAAATTGGAGTATGTTTGGATTTTATAAAGATTTTCTCCACTTTTAGTTTTTGCTGCAGGAGTAGTGTTTTTTATGCAGAAACGACCTTCTGAGCAAGGCTCATTGCATCACCATGAGCCCTGATACTTTTTGAGAAAATTTTGTCATCTTGAGGGTCAAAATTACGATTTATTGTTTTTCTGTAGCACTTTATCTTGCATTTTGGGTTGTTCAAGTATATGCTTTAACTTGCTTTTCTTTCTATGCTTGGACAAGCCTCTATTTGTGCTCTTATACTATCCTTATATAACTTTTTGTTATCTTCTTTCCTTTAACAAGTGATGTTTCTTATTTTCTTCGTAACCCCACCTTTTTGAAATGACAAAGGGGGAGAAGTATGTCCATGTAAAGGGGAGAAGGTAAATGGGAGAAGACATATATGTGTAGAACATATACGAGTAGAAGACATAGTATTTTATAAATGTTATGAAAGCTAACCATGCAGGAGAAATAACATCAATTGAGGGGGAGTATGAGAACTCCACCAGCATCAATTGAGGGGGAGCATATGAACTCAATTCTATTGAAACCCCTAGGTTTCTCCAAAGGTATGCATTTACTTAAATGCTTTCAATACATTTATGGAATGGTTTGTAATCTTCAAAATGGGGGGAGAATGTTGACTCAAGGTCAATTAGGTCAATGTTGACTCACGTCTAAATTGACTAAACCCGTGTTTTGATGATGACTAACCATTCCACATATTGGTGTCTAATGTCTCTACTTGAGTGATTTCAGATTAGGTATAGACACACTCCAAATGCCCTAACTTGCGCATATCAAATTGGAGAAAAGACAACTCAAAGTCAATACAAGTGCACATTTTTATAATATGATGTAAATCCATTAGAATCATGTTGTAAATCACTTGTAATGGTTGTATGACTTGTAATTAATCTTAGAAAAAATCAGGAGCACTTAGATCGAATGTTTAAGCACTCAAAAGCCATTTTCTAAAATTCACATCAGGTTGTTCATCGGTCGAGTTCTGTGAGTTGCAAACTCAGTCGATCCTGATTGGAACTTGAAAATGACTTTTAATTGGTTGAGTTTACACTACACAGAACTCGACCAATGGAGTAACTGACCAATTCAATTTTCATTGGTCAGTCGAGTTTCCCCAGGACAAACTCGACCGATGGTATGAATATCATCTTATCTTTTACTCTATCGGTCGAGTTATCCTTATAGAAACTCGACCATTTGCACTGTACAGAAAAGTGCTTCTAGACATTGTGGAGTTGCAATAAGTGAAAATATATCCGTTGCAAGCCACAAAATGGCTAGTTTTTGTTCTCAAGTGTTCCCAAAGGCTAAGAGGCATCCCCAACTATAAATAGGACCCTTTGGACTTCATTCCAAGGTTGAGCATTCATTGTAAAACTCTATGTGAGGTTCCTATTCTATAGTTGAGTGCTTCCTACAACCTCCTTTCTCTCTCTCTAAGCTTAATCACTTGCTACATCCATTAGAGTGAGTAGTATATTTGTAAGAGAGCTCGTCCTACATGTATATCTTGTGAGGCTCTCACTTCCACCACCTCCCTATCTCTCATTTCAACCATGAAGATGAAGGTTCTCTCTCTTGGCTAAGAGAGGTGAAGAAGAATAAGAGAAAGGTGTCCCTTGGTGAAGATCAAGGTTGAAGACTTGGAGCAAGAGTGGGTAAGCCCTTGGTGAAGGCAGAAGACTCCTTGCTCAAGTGGGTAAGTCCTTGATGGAAGCTTCTCCGAGTGAAGGTGAAGTCAAAGGTGGAAGATCCAAGAAGAGTGGGTAATTCCTTGAAGGCTAAAGACTTGTACAAGAGTAGGTAAGTCCTTGGAAGAAGGCGGAAGACACTTGCAAAGTGGGTATGTCCTTGGTAAGGTTAAAGACTCTTTGTATTGGATAGGTAAGTCTTTTGGTGGTCATGTATTGTATCTCTTATAATGAATATAATGAAGATGCAAGGTTAAGAAATCCTAGAGGTTGACCTCTCTAGGTAGTGGACTGACTGACTTGTAGTTTGAAGTGTGGAACCACTATAAACAACTTGTAAATTGGTGTATGTTCAATCTCTCTCTCGTTTTCTATGCATGTTTTAGTTGCACTCAAATTTCCTATTTAGCAACCTTATCTTGTGATATATCTTGAAGGTCTAATGAATTTTGTTTAAGTGCATTCAGCTCTATTCACCCCCTCTCTAAAGCATCTAATCACCCATCTAGGATCCATCAATTGGTATCAGAGTGGGCTTCTCCAAGCATACTTCAACAAGTAGGAGAAGATGGGTGACTACCAAGGAGGGAGATACTTGATCAGTCCATTAATATTTTTTGGGAGCAATTTCCTATATTGGAGAAGAAGGCTTCAATTCTACATCAAAGGATCAAGTTTTGAGATGTGGCAAATGGTGAACAACCCATACATGCTACCAAAGACAAAGATTGAAGAATGGGATGAAGCCACCTTGAAGAAAGCAACCTTGAATGCTAGAGCCATGCACATCCTCTATGCCTCCATGACCCCCACCGAGTTCAACCAGATTTTTTTCATGTGAAATAGCCTATGAGGTATGGAGAAAGCTATGTATCACTTATGAGGGGACAGATCAAGTGAAGGAAAGTAAAGTTTACATGCTCAAAGGGCTGCTTGAGAACTTCAAGATGAAAAAGGAGGAGAGGATAGCCAACATGTACTCAAGGATCAACACCATTGTGAATGGTCTTGCGGTTCTAGGACATCCTATGAGTAGAGGAGAGATCAACTCTAAGATCCTTAGAACTCTCCCCAAAAGGTGGGAACCCAATGTGACTTCCATTGAAGAAGCAAGGTCTGTTAAGGATGTCCCCATTGAAGAGCTCATTGGAAATCTACAAGCACATGAAGCCACATTTGACAAGAGGGAGGAAGTAAAAAGACAATAAGAAAAAGAACTTAAGAGAATGAAGAAGGCTAAAATGAAGGCTCAAATCAAGGCTATTGTTGATCAAGCCTCTCCATCCTCTCAAGTTGAAGAAGATGCCATGTACTCCAAGGGTAAACTCTACAAAGGCAAGTCCTCCTCCATCCGGTGCTTCACATGTAGATAGAAGGGTCACTACAAGGAAGACTGCCCACAAGGCAAAAAGACCCATCTTCACAAGAGAAGAGAAGAGAAGTACAAGAAGAAGGAGAAATGGTACTCAAGCTCAAGTGACTCCTCCAACTCAAGCTCAAGTGAAGATTTAAGTGAAGGATCAAGCTCAAGATCTAGTGATGAAGGAGAATAACATTTTGCTCTTATAGCATCAACAAGTAAAGACTCAAGTGAGGTAAATCTAAACCATTTAGATAAAGAATCTTTGATTGCTATTATTGATGATACTTGTGCCTCTCTTAAGTCTTCTAAAAGGAAAAGGAAAAAGCTTGCTAGAATTGTTGATAATATGCATGTAGAACTAGATGATCTTGAACATGCTAATTCTTGCTTGCTTGATGACAAAAATACTTGTCTTATACAAGTAGACTCTCTTAAACTTGAAAATGCTAGTTTGCTTGATAAGATTAAATTTCTAGAAGCTCAACCTCTTATGCCTAATTCTAATGAAGAGCATACTTTAATTGTTGATTCTCTCATGCATGATATTGATGTTCTTAAATATGAAAAAAGGACAAAGATTTTGCTTTGCAAGGATTAGAATCTGAAAATGGTGTTTATCTTTCTAAGATTGCTTTGCTTGAAATAGAAAATGCCTCCTTACTTTATAAATCAATGTACTTGAATCATGTTCTAGTTCTACTAGTAGAGAGAATAATGTAGTTGCTCTTCATATTGATAGAGATTCTTATTTAACTAAAGCTCTTTGCTTAGAAAATGATCTTTTGCATGCTAGAGAAAATATAAATCATTTATCTTCTTCTATTGTTTGTCTTATGCATGATAATGACAGTTTGAGATCTTCTTTGCAAAGATTCCTAGTTAGTAAGAAGAGCCTTAATGATATCATACACCATACTACTAAAAAAATTGGTAGACATGGTTTGGGGTATGATGGTAATCAAAGGAACAACAAAGGTAAAGGACCTCCAATATTCCATGGAGAATCATCTAGTTCCAAGACTATGGGCACATGCAACTATTGCAATGAAATTGGTCATTATTCTACTTGTTGTCCTTTTAGGAAAGCACCCAAGAGCAATAGGACTTGGGTTGCTAAGCTAACCCCTCCGGACCCAAAAACATGATTGGGGACCATTTCATCTTTCTTCTTGTAGGTACTTGCAAATGTATTGACTTGAGCTATTGAATTGCAAATTGACTTCTCAATCCACATGAAAGAAGAAAGGTGAGATGTGTAGAGGGTGACAACAAGTGGAAAAAGGAATGGTAAGAATAAAGGTAATGTTTTCTTGCTTATAACCATTTCTAACTTGTTTTTGTCAAGTTAGTATGCACTATACATATGCTTTTTGAGTCAAAAGTGGTATTTTGTGTTTCTCTTCACACTCTTGCTCAAAAACAATTTCTAATGCTTCTATAGTGCATTACTAACTTGCTTAGACATGTTTGGATATGGTTTGTATTTTTAGCATGCCTTTAAATATGTTTTTATGAAATATATGTGCCTTTTGACAGCAGCCCTATCAGTTGAGTTTGTCCTAATAGAAACTTGATCGATAGGCACCAATGGGTGTTTTCAGTAGCTATCATCGGTCGAGTTGTCAATACACAGAAATCGACCGATAACATTGTGCACAGAATATACATTTGGCTTATTGAATCAGACTTTCCCTCTCAACTAGATTTTCACAACCAATAGCCTTATTCTTTGGCACTCCTTTGGTACCTTTATATATGCATATTGCCATGCTTTAAATTGCCTATCTTGCTTACAACTCTATCTCTCTAATTGCTCTAAATTGGCATATCTATATCTTGCAATTACTTGCTTTGAGTTGGTTTGCAGGTTTTGATGATGATCTCTTTGGATCTCTTGGTTGTGTCTGAAATTGCTTTTGTTGTACTCTAACTTGCTACATCTATCTAGGTGTATATCTTGTTTTGATATAACCTTGAGGTTCTTAGGGGTAATCATCTTTTGGTAATGATGCATACTTGTTAGTGAGTTATATCCTTTCATGCTTCTAAAATTGCACATCTCTTTGTTTGGATATATCGCTACATCTACTCATAGCTTGCTCTTTAACTTGTATGCATCTTTCTCTATGATCTAGATCCTATTAGTAGTCCTAACTTGTGTTAACATTTACTAGTACTTCATATACATGTATTTCTAACCCTATTTATAATTGGCATCATTGCTCATCTAGTGATATTTCACTATATGCTATGCTTGTATCTTGTCTCATACATGCTCAAGATTGTTCCTTGAAGTGCATATCTATTATCTTGAGTTGCTTACATAACAATGTGATGCAGGGCACATAGAGATACATTGTATGTAGAAATTGGAGTATGTTTGGATTTTATGCAGATTTGCTCCAGTTTTAGTTTTTGCAACAGGAGTAGTGTTTTTTATGCAGAAACAACCTTCTAAGCAAGGCTCATTGCATCACCATGAGCCCTGATACTTTTTGGGCAAATTTTGTCATCTTGAGGGTCAAAATTGCGATTTATTGTTTTTCTGCAACATTTTATCTTGCATTTTGGGTTGTTCAAGTATATTATTTAACTTGCTTTTCTTTCTATACTTGGACAAGCCCCTATCTGTGCTCTTATACTCTCCGTATATAACTTTTTGTTATCTCCTTTCCTTTAACAAGTGATGTTTCTTATTTCTTCATAACCCCACCTTTTTTAAATGACAAAGGGGGAGAAATGTATGTCTTCTTTTAAAAGAGTAAGAAGGCATGTATTACATGAAGAGGAGAAGTATGGGGAGAAGGTAAATGGGAGAAGACATATATGTGTAGAACATATATGAGTAGAAGACATAGTATTTTATAAATGTTTTGAAAGCTAACCATGCAGAAGAAATAGCATCAATTGAGGGGGAGTATGAGAACTCCACCAGCATCAATTGAGGGGGAGCATATGAACTCAATTCTATTAAAACCCATAGGTTTCTCCAAAGGTATGAATTTACTTAAATGCTTTCAATACATTTATGGAATGGTTTGTCATCTTCAAAAAGGAGGGAGAATGTTGACTCAAGGTCAATTAGGTCAATGTTGACTCACGTCTAAATTGACTAAACCCATGTTTTGATGATGACTAACCATTCCACGTATTGGTGTCTAATGTCTCTACTTGAGTGATTTTAGATTAGGTATAGACACACTCCAATTGCCCTAACTTGCGCATATCAAATTGGAGAAAAGACAAGTCAAAGTCAATACAAGTGCACAATTTTGTAATATGATGTAAATCCATTAGAATAATGTTGTAAATCACTTGTAATGATTGTATGACTTGTAATTAAGCTTAGAAAAAATCAAGAGCACTTAGATCGAATGTTTAAGCACTCAAAAGCCATTTTCCAAAATTCACATCATGTTGTTCATCGGTCGAGTTCTGTGACTTGCAAACTCGACCGATCCTTATTAGATATTGAAAATGACTTTTGATCGGTCGAATTTACACTACACAGAACTCGACCAATGGAGTAACTCACCAATTCAATTTTCATTGGTCGGTTGAGTTTCCCCAGGACAAACTTGACCGATGGTCTGAATATCGGCTTTTTCTTTTACTCTATCGGTCGAGTTACCCTTATAGAAACTCGACCGATTGCACTGTATGGAAAAGTGCTTCTAGCCGTGTGGAGTTGCAACAAGTGAAAATATATCTGTTGCAAGCCACAAAACGGCTAGTTTTCATTCTCACGTGTTCCCAAAGGCTAAGAGGCATCCCCAGCTAAAAATAGGACCCCTTGGGCTTCATTCCAAGGTTGAGCATTCATTGCAAAACTCTAAGTGAGGTTCTTATTCTATAGTTGAGTGCTTCCTACAGCCTCCTCTCTCTCTCTAAGCTTAATCACTTGCTACATCCATTAGAGTGAGTAGGATATTCGTAAGAGAGCTCGTCCTACATATATATCTTGTGAGGCTCTCACTTCCAACACCTCCCTATCTCTCATTTCAACCATGAAGATGAAGGTTCTCTCTCTTGGCTAAGAGAGGTGAAGAAGAACAAGGGAAGGCGTCCCTTGGTGAAGATCAAGGCTGAAGACTTGGAGCAAGAGTGGGTAAGCCCTTGGTGAAGGCAGAAGACTCCTTGCTCAAGTGGGTAAGTCCTTGGTGGAAGTTTCTCCGAGTGAAGGTGAAGTCAAATGTTGAAGATCCAAGAAGAGTGGGTAATTCCTTGAAGGCTGAAGACTTGTGCAAGAGTAGGTAAGTCCTTGGAAGAAGGCAGAGGACTCTTGCAAAGTGGGTATGTCCTTGGTAAGGTTGAAGACTCTTTGTATTGGATAGGTAAGTCCTTTGGTCATGTATTGTATCTCTTATAATGAATATAATGAAGATGCAAGGTTAAGAAATCCTAGAGGTTGACCTCTCTAGGTAGTGGACTGACTGACTTCTAGTTTGAAGTGTGGAACCACTATAAACAACTTGTAAATTGGTGTATGTTCAATCTCTCCCTCACTTTCTATGCATGTTTTAGTTGCACTCAAATTTCCTATTTAGCAACCTTATCTTGTGATATATCTTGAAGGTCTAATGAATTTTGTTTAAGTGCATTTAGCTCTGTTCACCCCCCTCTAGAGCATCTAATCACCCATCTAGGATCCAACAAGATCATCATTATCTTTGCATGCCTTATAAAAAGACTCAACAACATCACTTACATATAATGAACCAGATCAACACAATATTGCATTAATGAGCTAGGAGATATTCATAAACAATCATAATAGGATTATATTAACATTAAGAACATTCCTTTATTACATCAACATGCAAGGAATCTAGATATGATTAACTCTCATCATATTCATAATGCACATGTTTAGCATAAGAAAGTATCAACCATGTGGCTATGATAACCATCAATTAACATATCAATGTTATGATCATATTAAGGAGGTTATTCCACCATCATTCTATCATATAAGAATGTTAAACATGAATACTCATCTTTATCTATTTGCATTAGACTTAGGTTCACAAGATAAATTATATTAATGTTACTAATCAACACTCATTACCCAAACACTAACTCATGACATCCCCATTGGATCATGGATGCATAAGGTGAAGCATCACCATCACATTCCATACTATTCTCAAGTACGAACCCACACATAAATCAAGGTGTAACCATCAAGTTATAGCATACTAGGGTTTCAACAACAACAACAAAGTACTCCATGATTGTATTAGTCATTCAAGGACTATTCATACCCAATTACCATCATTTAGTTATATTAAAGCTAGGTATAACAAGCTATACCTCTTTAGGGTTACATATCAACACAATATGATTATCATCCCTTTTATTCATACGAGTGAATAGGTAAGAATACCTTATTAAGGGTAACCCTCCATTTGTTCCATCATCAACCCATATCACCATACCACAATGTCACCCAGAACCATTGTATGTTTAAAAGGTAAGACCATTGGTTGTTTACATAAGCAAACACCTTGGATAAACCACCTATGAAGTACTTGAGTTGTTCTCTAGAAAGAGTCACCATTTAACCCTAGGCATCCCTTGATTAGCAACACAAAAAGTTCCATTGAGAGTAGGGTAAAACTCACAATTGACTGTTCATTTAAAACAAGCCATCCACTGTCAACAAGTAATCTCCTTAAGTTGATCATATAAAGGAAAACATATAAATCACATTATTAGGACCAACATAATACATTAGCCATAATTCCACTTTCTTGGAGGAATAAACATTAGATCTTGACCATTGGGTCAAGTTTATATGTTAAAACCATCAATTACAATATAGGTCCGACCATTGCATCAAGTGACCAAGAAACCATTGGTCTAAGGCTTAATTGATGCTACATCTACAATGCTTAACTCACCATAGGTTGTAGATACCTGATCCACCATCATTAGTGATCATTAAATCACCATAGGTTGTTAGATCAACACTATATTCATTAATCAACATCAAATATTAAGCTAATGTCATCATTGATTGATAACGTCGGTAGGGTATTTAATGGTTGATCATTTAACTTCTAATTGATCCAAAACCTGACCTAAGGGGTGACCATAGGTTGTCATCATCATATGACACCTTTGATCTTGACCATTAGTTATCATGAAGACAATACCATAGGGTTGTTGCAATGGCACCATCATCGGGTCATGGGTTTATAGAAGAAATCAGCTTTAAACCCTAAAATTGACCATTGGTTGATAGGTGCTTAGCACCATAGGTTGTCAAACCAACCTGATCCAAGTCATATTATACCTTAGGAATAATGTACACATGATCACAGGTTCATCTAGAACTGAAATTAGAACAGGGAACATTATAAAAATCGAAATCCAAGTCAAGCATAGCTTTTTAGTGCATAAATCATCATTTTCATGCAAGAACATGATCTCAAAAGCTTATGATAAACAATAAACGTGGAGCAAGTTATAAAACTTTCCTCTAATGAGAAGATGAAACCCCACACAGAAGAAAACTCAAGCAGGTATGGTAGAAAATCCAATAATAAGTTATGAATTCGTCCATCTAGCACCTTTCTTCATCAAATGAGCAAACCCTAAGCATAAGGAGCAAGAAAGGTAGGGTTTTAAAGCTTTAGAGCAATTTCTACCATGGAAAAACACGGTTCTGACCTGGAGAAAGGTAGTAATAAGGATAACAAAGAAATAAATGGAGGAAAGGAATTCATATTCTTTTAGGTCAAGATCACTAGAAGG
Source organism: Alisma plantago-aquatica (assembly GCA_963693085.1). Classification (NCBI taxonomy): domain Eukaryota; kingdom Viridiplantae; phylum Streptophyta; class Magnoliopsida; order Alismatales; family Alismataceae; genus Alisma; species Alisma plantago-aquatica. Next base: position 1,285,876,941 of record OY856411.1, read on the forward strand.
AAGCTTTTTCAACCCTAAAATGAAGTCAATTACAACCCTAGATCCTTTTTCCAAGAAGATCTCCACTTTCTTCTTCCTTGGACAGAAAAATTCATAGAATAACAGAGGAAGAATGAGGTTGGGATAAGGAGGGAAGTGGTGGAGAGAAAATGGCTCATTTTGGTGCTTAGGGATAAGTATATGAAACTTTAAGATAAAGAAAAAGAAAAAGTTGAAGTTCTAGTATCTATCCAAGTGTCCATGGCCTTAATTTATTAATAATATACAAGAACACACACAAGCAGATCCCCCACCATCTGTATAGACCTGATTAGCTTTCCTTTATCGAATTTCCCAGCCAATCAAATAATTCATTAGTTGATAGCTACTAAAGGTAGCTCATCCATGAAGGGGTAAACCCTAAAATAGCCTTGGACAAAACACCTTCAAATTGAGGTTTAAATAGGATCCCCATGGCTCAAAAAGCTCAAGAATGATGAGAGAATATCCAAGGAACATAATGAAAGTGATAAATTGCAAAGAAAACCTCTCAATTGGGTAAATTGTAGAAAAGTCCAAAATCTGCATAAAATTGCATAACTTGCTCAAACGGTGTCCAAATTGGACCAAATTTGAAACTTAAGCTTGTATTATGATTTCAAAGCATATAGCAAGGTTATATTAGGGTTATAAGAATTAAATTATGATAATTAAGCTTGTTTAACTCATTAATCAAGTTTAGGGGCCTTACACTCTACGCAGCCCTCACTCCCACGGAGTTCAACCGGATCTCATCATGGGATATTGCCTATGAGATTTGGGATAAGCTATGAATCACATATGAAGGCACAAAGAAAGTCAAGGAGGCAAATATCTACATGTTGGGCAGACTTCTAGAGAACTTCAAGATGGGAAAGAAAGAAGGGATTGCAGAGATGTACTCAAGGCTGAATGTCATCGTCAACGAACTGGATGCTTTGGGCACTCCTTTGGAAAGAGGCATTATCAACTCAAAGATATTAAGAACTCTTCCAAATATATGGGAGTCAAAGGTCACCTCCATCAAATAATTAAGAAGCCTTGCGGACATCCCAACCAAAGAACTCATTAGCAATCTTCAAGCCCATGAGCCAAGACTTGACAAGCAAGAAGAAGAAGCCAAGCAAGAAGAGAAGGAAGCCAAGAAGATTAAAGATAGTACTTTCAAAGAACAAGTGGAGGCTGTCATCCTTAAACAACAACTTGTTTATCGGACTCCCTCCTCTAGTGAAGATGAAGGCCCTAGTGAGCATGAAGCCAACTACATCAAGGGCAAGCACTTCAAAGGAAAGCAAGCCTCCTCCTCCTCTACTCCGAGATGCTATAAGTGTGGACAAAAGGGGCACTACAAGAGTGAATGCCAAAAGTCAAGAAAGTCTCACCACAAGAGAATCTCAAGGAAATATGAGGATTACAAGAAGGATAGAAAGCACAAGAGGAAGGACAAGAAAGAAAAGAGACACAGGAATGTAACCATTGCAGCTTGGGAAGCTTCATCTTCAAGTAGCTCTAGCTCCAAAGAAGATGAAGAGTGTCACCTTGCCCTCATGGCCTCTACAAGTGAAGACATTGGTGAGGTAAGTGAGGTAAGCTTGCATGAACTGCCTAAAGAACCTATTATTGACATGCTTGTTACTACCCGTTCTTCTTTTGCTAAGTGTAAATCTAAAAGAAAATGGTTAGGAAAAATCATTGATGATCTTTATGCTAACCTTGAAATTTTGGAATTGAATGAGAAAACCAATCTTGAGAGTACTGATAACTTGCAATGGAAATATCTTGATCTTGAACTCCAATACAATAGGGTTGAAGTTGAGAATGGTGTCTACTTGAAGAAGATGGAAAGTCTTAAGGAAGAGAACCAAAATTGCCTAAAAGAACTTGAATTACTTAAAACTGAAAATGTTGCATTTAAGTTGCTTATTGATGCTTGTAGACAAGAGAGAGATGTTTATATCAAAGATATTCAAATGCTAAAATCTGAAAATGCTAGGTTGCTTAGTCAATTAAATGATCTATCTTCTAGACCTTTGTTGCCTAGTGATAATGTGGCTGCTCTCTCTCTTGAAAAGGATTCATATCTTACTAAATCTTTATGTCTTGTGACTGACCTTGTGCATGATAGGGATGATATATCTAGTTTATCTTCTACTATTGTTTCTTAGAATGATGATATCCATAGATTAAGAGCATCCCTGTAGAAATTCCTTAAAGGGAAGAACTCCCTAAATGAAATCCTTGATCATTCTACCCAAAAAAGGGGTACTAGTGGTTTGGGATTTGAAGGGGGAGCCTCAAAGGGCAAGAGCAAGGCCCAAGGTAAGAAAAAGAACAAGGAGATCTCTTTCTTTATAGGAGAATCTTCGGGCACTAAGTGACACTATTGTAGGGGATGAACTATCTAAGTGTTGTGATTGGCTAGGGAGGATCTAAACGCTTGATTTACATGATATCTAAGTACTTGTACATTATATGCTTGTACACATTTTTACATTGGATTACAATCATGAAATTAGAACATTTTGAGCATATAGATCTTCCAAAGGTTTGTCATCCACCTTATTCCTGCAACACTCAAGTAGCACGTTAGATCCACAAGAATGAAATGTTTGTCATCATTGAATAATAATATAAAATAAGGAATTATAATAATGTCCAATTTAGCCAACAATCTCCCCCTTTTTGAAGATGAAAAAACATTTCCAAAATATAAAATAAGGAAATATAAATCATATGAGTTTCATACCTGAAGTTTACCTTTTGTAGCCATTGTCTTGTTTGCAAGTGTGTGCTGGCCGAATGATTATGAAACTCATTTTATTTTATATTTTGATTTTATATTATTTCTCCCCCTTTGTCATTTCAAAAAGATAACCAAGATAATCATTAAGTATGCCTTTTATTACTCCCCTTTAATTTGATAATTAGATGCTCCCCCTTAATAAGATATTCAGTTTTAAAAGCAAGGGATGCAAACCACTTATTGTCAAATTTAGCCACAATTTATTTCTCAATCATTTGCAAAAGGGTGTTAAGCCTTGAAATGATATGAGATCCGTTTAGGTTCATGGCATATATTTAGAATACATGAATGCATCTCTAACTAAATACACAGGAAGTTAAGCCCAAATTTGTTTAGAGAACTCCATTAAGAACAAGATATATATCACATTCATGAATATTGTAGGCTCCTTCATAGCCAAGATTACCTTAAAAATACTAAGGTCATAACTTGTTTCAAATTTTCTCTAAGATGTTTACAAAGTTTTGTGAACTCCTCCTTAATATTATAATCAAGATAATTTAAGGATTCTAAGGTCATAATAAGCATTAGATCATAATAAGTTAACCTTTTATGAGAGCTATGCACTAAAGTCTTGTTTTCAATATACTAAGATTGAGTGCAAGGAAATGATTTACAATTAAGCATTTTGTCAAGCTTATTTTAGGCCGACCTTGAATTTGACCTTGGCGCCCCTTGGTCAAACTTGATTTCAACCAAGAGGCAATTTTTGCAAATTTACAGTTTAAGCACTCTTATTGAATTACACATTTATGTTAATATATGTGAAACATAAAGTCTTTATGTAATATGATCAAATGTATATCAATTTGAAGCACTTTGAGTGATACCTATTTTGAAGAAGTTTTATCAATTGAAAACTTAATATAGGCACCACAATGAAGTCTTTGTTCTTGATTTTCTTAAGCAAATTTTCAGAATGTATGTGCTTCATGAAATAAGGAATTTTGATATCCACAGTGATTGTTTTTCTTGCAAAAAGGCAATTGAGCTACATCTACAACATGTTCAATCATAGCAAGAATGCAGTTTTCAATCATTTATTTATAAGCAATATAAGAATTTAGTACCTTGCTCTTGATTTTGGTTATAATAGATTTTAAATGTAGCATTGAAATAGCTCTTTATCTTAAACATATCTCTTATTTTAAACTTATTTCTAGATTAACTCTTTAGAATCAGTCATCCTTGAGTATAAATTAAGAACAAGTTTTATATCTCAAGTCCTTTAAATCAATATTTTGCTTTTGATTACTTAGAACAAAATAGCTAGATAAGTCATTAATATTCTTGTTCTAAGAAACAAACTATTTAGCTTGCCATAGTGTCATCTAGTAAAAATCATTCATTTATTACATGAGATGATACAAGCCATGCACACGATAATCAGTATATATTATGTCAAGATGCATTTGTGCCATAGAGTTTTACTATTATGCAAAATGGCATTTTCATCATCTTTATATGTAATGAGCTGATCATTTTGAAAACAATATCCATTCATGGTTTGTATATATAGATCAAAGATTATTTTAGGCAAACCAAGTAAAGAATGGAAAATAGTAAAAGCATATCCATAATTTTATGAAATGCAATGATGATGATCATTTAAAAGCAGATTTCAAGACACATGGTTTCTAGATAGACCAAGGAATACTTAGGACAAACCATGTGGATTGTGATAAAACAGTAATTTCCTTGATTAAACCAATCATGGTTCATATTTTCAGTTTTAAGCCAAACCATGTAGGAGATTATAGCAATTAAAAACGAAGTTGCAATTTATGGTATATGTTTTAAAGAATTTTCTCCAAGATTCATTCTTGATTTGCATATTAAATCAATCATTAATAGTGAATTGATAGCAAACTAGATCAATTAAAACATGTTCATCAGAATTTGATTCGGTCGAACTTTTCTTCGACTGAATTTATCTCAGTTGAAGATTTTCTCGACCGAGTATTTTGCTGTTTGTACAGATTTTATCAGATTTTTGCAAGCTTAAAAATAGTAACCTTCTCGGTCGACTAATTCTCGACCGACAGTGTTCTCGGTCGAACATTTTCTCGACTGAGAATGTTTCTATATCATTTTTCAGTAATTATTTGCAAGTAAAACATAGATCACTTCCAATTCAATTATGCAATTTAAAACCCAGCTTAGTTGAGATAAAACATTGAAGTATCAAAGTAACATTTGAGTCAAATATCAACTAATCATATTCAAATCTCTAGGTTTTTGGAACCTAAACTAAAACAAGTTATTAAAGATGTGTCTCTACAGGTTTATATAAAAATGTGTATTTTCAAGTTAGAAATTTTAATTACTTGAATCAATTTGTTATCTCATTATGTTAAGTTGAGGTAGACATAAAGATATACAATTTAAGGGTCTTTGGTCATATCTCAACTTAATTTAATTTATTTAGTTTGGGGGTTTTAGAACCCATACCAACTCAACATCCTTTTTCTTGTAAGAACATGAGAAGGAATAATGTCCAAGAAGCAAACAATAATGGCAACATATAAAATCAATCTAATTTCTCTTGTTATGAGTTTGATCTAGATTGTTCTTGGGTACATATGTATACTTGCCTTTAGGTACATACATAGATTGAGTCTTTGGCACTTGTGTCCTTCCCCCACTAGGTTTTGATAGGATTTTCCTTTAGGCTTGTAACCTAGTCCTCTCCTTCCAATTTGACTATGAGAATCATTTAATATCTTATCAAGAACATCATTGTTTCTTAAGCTACTAACTTCTTGTTGTAACTTAGAAATCTCATCCATTCTCTTTTTGATATCTAACTTTGCTTGATCTAGATTAGATGATAAAGAATCTCTTTCTTTCACAATAGTATCATAATCTAGATGAGTGCATAGGATAGGTTGAGTTTGAAATTATGCAGTTTTGCAAGCAAATCAACCTTTTCTTGAGAAAGAAGATCATGATTTGTTTCTAAAGTAAGCAACTTCATATTGCAATCATTTAAAGATGATTTCAAGGTAAGATTTTCAGAAGCAATACTATCTTTTTCAAAAGAAAGATTATTTAGTCTAACATACAAATCTTCATTAGTTTTAGTAGCTTTCTTTAGCTTCTTTTTGCAATCAATATATTTCTCATGTGTATCTTGAAGACTAGCAATTAGATCTTCTTTTGGTAGATCAAAAAGACTTACCTATTCTTCTTCTTCACTTATTGTAGCAATAAGGCATTCTTTATGCACATCTTCCTTCTTTAACCTCCATGGACAGCTAGGTGTTGTGTGTCTTATTCCTAAACACCAATTACAACTTGTTGAAGATTGGTCCAAGCTTCTCCTTTGCTTGCGGTTGTAGACACCACCACCCTCCATTCTTCAAGACTCGATTAGAGCTCCTTGAAGCCTACTCTGATACCAAATGAAAAACCACTAGAGTGGGGGTGAATAGGGTTTTATAAAAAATTTAACAATAATTTAACTCAAGCAATCAACCACAAAAGAATAGACAAGGGGACACAGGGTTTAGAGTGGTTCCACCCTTAGAAAATACTAAGGGAGTCAGTCCACTACCCAATTGTTTCTAATTGGGATTTGAAAGCACCTGTATTTTATTACCTTGCAAGGATGTTACATAAAATACAACTACCTTCCCAAACCCTTTGGATAGCCTTCACCCCGAAGTCGTCTCACCAACTTTGAAGCAGCCTTCACTCGAAGTAACTTCAAGCTCCCCCTTGAAGTAGCCTTCCTCCTTGAAGTAGCTTCCCGTTGAGACCTTCTAGAAGTAGTCCAAAGACCACCTTCTCCTCCGAGAAGACCCTTCTCCACCTGAGAAGATAAACCCTCTCCAATCCGCAACCTCCAACCTAGGAGTAGCAAGGAGAGTACAAAATAGATAAGAAGGAACAAGAAAGGAAAATGGAAATTACAATTACCGTTGTAGCATAAGGCTTGATTTCCTATATCAAGCGTTTTGATCTCCTAACCAATGTGTATGCAAGTGTAAGTGCAGTGGGTAGGATATGCTAGCCTATAGGACATGAATTTGGAGCAGTGGAAACAAATAGCAAATGTTGGAGTTGCTCAATTGCTCACAAGAGTGGATTGCCAATTGCAAGTATGTATGCTCAAGTATTGCACAAGTGTGTTTTGGGTGTCCTAAGGCATGTCCTATTTATAGGAATGGCCTATGAATGCTTAAGGACATTCTAGACACTTTCTAGGGGGTTCTTAGTGCTTAACTAGCTGTTAGTTGTCCACTAATTACTTTAGCAACAACTAGTTAATTAATTCTGAAAAGTGCAGACAGAGACAATCTCGGTCGAGGAATTGTCGACCGAAAGTCCTGTCGGTCAAAGTCTTTGTCGACCGAGGGACAGTCTGGAGCAAGTGTATATAACGTTCAATTCCAACTCCCAACTACCTTGTCTGCTGTGTCTAACGACTATTTGGGTCAATTCTCGGTCGAGGATTTTTTCGATCGAGAGTGTCTCGGTCGAGAAGTTTGTCAACTGAGAATGACTCTGTTTCAATGTTTTAAACTATGTACTAAGTGTGTGTATCAATGTGTAGTTGTGATACTATTGTAGGGGATGACCTATCTAAGTGTTGTGATTGGCTAGGGAGGATCTAAATGCTTAATTTACATGATATCTAAGTACTTTTACATTCTATGCTTGTACAAGTTTTTACATTTGATTACAATCATGAAATTAGAACATTTTGAGCATATAGATTTTCCAAAGGTTTGTCATCCACCTTATTCTTGCAACACTCAAGTAGCACATTAGATCCACAAGAATGAAATGTTTGTAAACATCAAAACAAAGGGATTATAATAGTGTCCAATTTAGCCAACAAGAGGTAGATGCAGGGGCAGCTAAGGTAGAGGTAGAGGGTGAAGCACCAGGAGCGGTGAAGGATAGGATAGGCATGGATTTCTGAATTGTGGTCTCACTGATGCACGCTCCCTTCTTGGAAGGTCTATAATGGAAGTCAGAGAAGAGTGATTTCTCAGCGGCGAACTGGAATAGACCACAAATCATGGCAGGATAAGGTGGATGGGTGCCACGAGTGTTCTTGCCAGAGTCAAAGCAAGTCATATGATGTAGAATATATCTAGGCCACTTGACTCCGACATTCTCAAGGATGCAGTACATGATCACCGCAGTGTTCTCTGCAATATCTGTTTGATTTTTCTTTGGATGGATGTTGCAATTTGACCACTAGGGCTAATATACGCTTCTTGAGATATAAGGAGGAGGGCAGGGTGCTCTTCTTCTTGTAGGGAACATCAAGTTTCTTCAGATAGTGATCGATATCAGGTAGAGTGATCTCATTCTGCCTGTAGAAACCCTCAGGATCCAAAAGGTCAAAGTACTCATTGTAATCCTTACACCAGGTGTCATTCTCATCGGCTCCTGAAAAGAAAACATTCAGGACATCCTCAGAGATTTGGAAACGCTTCCTTGCGATCATGGAAGTAAGAATTACTTGAGTATTTGGAGGGGATACAAGGGAGTCATAATTCCAACGCAAATTTGGTAAGAATTCATGAACTGCTTTTGTGCTAGACATTGAATTATGAAAGAAATCACGTTCGACAGCCATGGCGGATAGGTGATGAACGGATAGCAACCTCGTCACTTGATCTATGATCGCTTGACGCCTAGGGCTAGGCTCAAACAAGGCTCTAAAAGGGAAAGGACTCCTCGGAAGAAGGTCCTTATACCTATTTACAACCTTTATTGAGACAAAGAGGGTCTCATCAAGCAGAACCAAGTGAGAAGACGAAGAAGAGGATGGTGCATTTCTAGGTGCGGGTCTCTTTCTTCTATGAGAAGCCATGGAGGCACAAAGAAGGAGAAGAAGAGAGCAAATGCACAAAACAAACCACCAAAACCATCCACACACCAAGGAAGGGCAAGGGGGGAGGTCTAGAATAGTGTATCTAGGTCAGATTAGGGCTAGGATAGGGAAGGTTAGGTCTGGGGTTGAGAGCTTAGGGCTAGAAGAAGGGGAATCGATCAACTATTCTCTAGTTGAGAGGGAAAATAGTCGGTTGAATCCAACTTAAGTTCGCTTCAGCCCGCGGATCGGTCAAGTTTTGAGAGTCAGAAACTCGACCGATTGGTCCATTTCAGAACATCTCTCGGTCATGGATCGGTCGAGTTTGTCCTAGGGAAAACTCGACCGATGGTCAACCTGACCTAAAACCATCAAACTTAATTTCTAGCCATTTGAATGCTAATTAAATTTATTTTTCAAGTCCATTATGTATATTGAACATACTTAGGCACATAGCACTCATCATTGGGTACTATTTTGCAATAAAACAAGTGTTTACAAAAAATACCCAAAAACAAGAGAAAAACAAGTTAAAATGAACATGAAAAGGCAAGTTTAAGCATATAAGCATTCAAAGATGATCAAGATAAATGCAAAATATATAAGATAGATGACTACTATCTAGAAGGCATATCAGATTCATCCAAAGCAGTTATAAGCAATTTTGATCTAATAAAATTAAATTTCTCCCTAGCTAGAGGTTTAATGAAAATGTCTACTAACTGATTTTTCATGTCCACATGCATGATATAAATATCCTTCTTAGCAATGTGGTCACGAAGAAAGTGATGGCGAACCTCTATATGTTTATCTCTACTATGCAATATAGGATTATAAGACAAGTTAATTGCACTATTATTATCACAAAAGATAGGAGAACCATCAAAATGAATGTTAACGTTTTGCAGCATTTGCTTCATCCATAGGACCTGGGCATAACAACTCCCGACTCCAATGTACTCAGCCTTGATGGTTGATAATGCCACCGTGCTCTATTTCTTGGAGAACTAAGACACCAAGCATGGTCCTAGGAGGAAACAAGTGCCACTTATGCACTTTCTAGCAATCAAGCAGCCTGCATAATCGGCATTACTATAGGTAGTAAGAGTAAAGTCCCTTGACTTGGGATACCATAGTCCAAAATTTTGAGTTTTGGCTAGGTACCTTAGAATCCTCTTAACAGCTATAAGATGAGATTTCTTAGGATTTGATTGAAATCTAGCACACAAGCCAACACTAAACATAATGTCAGGTCTAGAGGTAGTTAAATAAAGTAAACTTCCAATCATACCTCTATAGAGCTTCTCATCTACCTTCTCACCTTCTTCATATTTATCAAGTTTAGCGGTGTTTGACATGGGTGTATCCATCGGCTTGGTATTCTCCATCCCAAAGCACTTAAGTAGTTCATTGGTGAACTTGTCTTGGTTGATGAAGTTTCCATCTTTTGTTGCTTGATTTGAAAGCCGAGGAAGAATGTGAGCTCACCCATCATGCTCATCTCAAATTCACTTTGCATAAGATCACTAAATTCTTTGCAAAGATCAAGGTTAGTTCTGCCAAAAATGATATCATCAAGATATATTTGAATGATAAGAAAATTGTTAGAAGTGTGCTTTAGAAACAAGGTAGAATCCATTTTGCCCATGATATAACCATGATGTAACAAAAAGTTCTTTAATTTCTCATACCAAGCCCTTGGTGCTTGTTTGAGTCCATAGAGAGTTTTTTGCAACAAATAAAAATGGTTAGGTAGATTATCATGTTCAAAGCCCGGAGGTTGTGCAACATACACTTCCTCCTCAATTGTACCATTCAAAAATGCACTTTTAACATCCATTTGATACAAAAGAAAGTTTTTATGACAAGAAAAAGCAATCAACATACGAATGGACTCAAGTCTAGGTATAGGTGCATAAGTTTCATCAAAGTCAATACCTTCCTATTGATTGTAGCCTTGAGCCACTAACCTTGCTTTGTTTCTTACCACTTTGCCACTTTCATCTAGTTGGTGCCAATGATATTTCTATCACTTTGTCTTGGCACAAGGGTCCAAACTTTGTTCTTCTCAAAATGTTCCAGCTCCTCTTGCATAGCTAGGATCCATTCTTCATCCCCAAGAGCTTCCTTGACATCTTTAGGCTCTAGTTGTGAGATGAAGGCGATGTTGGCTTGTTCTTTGTTAAATGCAGCCCGCGTCTTCACTCTCTCAAATGGATCACCTAAGATCAGCTCCTTAGGATAATTCTTTGCAAATCGAGGAGTCAGATCCTTCTTCTCATCATCTTTTTCTTCTTCTTGAGCAGCCACCCATTTTCCCTTTTAAGTGATGTTGAGTTCTTTAAGAATAGGAATTACTTCATCTGCAACATCATCATTTGAAACAATATCTTTATGAATAGAGGGGTTTGTCTCAATATACTTCACATTTATAGATTCTTCTACTTTATCAAGATCAACATTATAAACTCTATATGCCTTACTAGTAGTACTATAGCCAAGAAAGAAAGCCTTATATGATTTAGGATCAAACTTGTCAAGAGAATCCTTCATGTTCAAAACAAAACAAGGACATCTGAAAACATGGAAGTACTTGATAGAAGGCTTCCTACCATGCCATAGTTCATAAGGGGTTTTCTTAAGCGATGGATGCGTGAAAACACAGTTTTGCACATAACAAGAGGTACTGACAGCTTCAGCCCAAAACTTCTTAGGAGTACCACACTCAAGAAGCATGGTCCTAGCCATCTCCTGTAGGGGCCTATTCTTCCTCTTTACAACCCCATTTTGTTGAGGTGTTCGAGGTGAAGAAAAGTTGTGTGCATAACCCGATTCTTGACAAAAATGTTCAAAAAGCTCATTTTCAAATTCTCCACCATGGTCACTACGGATGGAAACAATCCAACAAGAAGCTTCATTCTCAACTCGTTTACAAAAACTAGAGAAAACATCAAGCGTATCACTCTTTGAAATGAGAAAGAAGGTCTAAATATATCTAGAGAAATCATCGACAATAACAAGGAAATACTCGGAACCACAAAGCGATTGCGTTCTCATTGGTCCAAATAGATCAATATGAAGAAGCTCAAGAGCTCTCTTAGTGCTAAGGACTCCTTTGGATTTGAAGGAGGACTTGGTTTGCTTTCCTTGTTTACAAGGTGGGCATTCCTCATCTTTTTCAAAATCCAATTTAGGAAGTCCCTTGACTAAGTCTTTTTTTCTCAACTTCTTTAATTGATGCATATTTACATGACCAAGCTGGTGGTTCCAAAGATAAACATCATTCGAATTGGCTACAAGGCATCTACCAACCACATGCTTAATAGAGTTAAGAACAATAACATAAAGATTACCACTTCTAGATCCCTTATATATAACTTGATAGGTGAGGGAATCTATAATCAAACATTCAAAAGAAGCAAATAGAACAAGGTAGCCATTCTCATAAAGTTGATTAACACTTATTAAATTTTGATGTAGGCCATCCACAAAAAGAACATTCTTGATGCATAAGGATTTACCTACATAACCCTCACCTTTGACTTTACCTTTCTTGTTGTCCCCAAAGGTGATGGATCCTCCTTTCTTCTTTGTGAAATTGTTGAAATGCCTTACATCACCCGTCATGTGCTTTGTGCAACCACTATCAACAATCCATCTATCTTTTCCCTGAAAGAAAGGAGAATGTCAGTTCCCAACTCAAACTTTGGGATCTGGAGTTAGCTTGGGGACTCATTTCATCTTTGGGTTGGTCCCCTTAGTCTTGTAAGGACAATAAGTAGAATAATGGTCATCACATTTGCAATAAGAACAAACCATAGACACCGATACACACACTTAGTACATAGTTTAAAACATTAAAATAGAGTCATTCTTGGTCGACAAACTTCTCGATCGAGACACTCGCGGTCGACAAAATCCTCGATCGAGAATTGACCCAAATAGTCGTTAGACACAGCAGACAAGGTAGTTGGGAGTTGGAATCGAACGTTATATACACTTGCTCCAGACTGTCCCTCGGTCGATAAAGACTTCGACCGACATGACTTTCGATCGACAATTCCTTGATCGAGATTGTCTCTGTCTGCACTTTTCAGAATTAATTAACTAGCCATTGCTAAAGCAATTAGTGGACAACTAATAACTAGTTAAGCACTAAGAACCCCCTAGAAAGTGTCTAGAACGTCCTTAAGCATTCATAGGCCATTCCTATAAACAGGACATGCCTTAGGACACCCAAAACACACTTGTGCAATACTTGAGCATACATACTTGCAATTGGCAATCCACTCTTGTGAGCAATTGAGCAACTCCAACATTTGCTATTTGTTTCCACTGCTCCAAATTCGTGTCCTATAGGCTAGCATCTTCTACCCAATGTACTTACACTTGCATACACATTGGTTAAGAGATCAAAATGCTTGATATAGGAAATCAAGCCTTATGCTACAACGATAATTGTAATTTCCATTATCCTTTCTTGTTCCTTCTTATCTATTTTGTACTCTCCTTGCTACTCCTAGGTTGGAGGCTGCGGATTGGAGAGGATTTATCTTCTCAGGTGGAGAAGGTCTTCTCGGAGGAGAAGGTGGACTTTGGACTACTTTTAGAAGGTCTCAATGGGAATCTACTTCAAGGGGGAGCTTGAAGTTACTTCGAGTGAAGGCTGCTTCAAAGTTGGTGAGACGACTTCAGGGTGAAGGCTGTCCAAAGGGTTTGGGAAGGTAGTTGTATTTTATGTAATATCCTTGCGAGGTAATAAAATACAAGTGCTTTCAAATCCCAATTGGATACAATTGGGTAGTGGAACGACTCCCTTAGTATTTGCTAAGGGTGGAACCACTCTAAACCCTGTGTCCCCTTGTCTATTCTTTTGTGGTTGATTGCTTTAGTTAAATTATTGTTAAAATTTTTATAAACTCTATTCACCCCCTCTAGTAGTTTTTCACCTCTACCCAAGCTCCACCTCCTCAGCCACCCTGACCTAGTCGTGCCTCGTATTGTGTATCCAATGAAGCCCTCATGGGTTACATGATACACCAACATGCATACAACCTCCAGGTCCAGGAGCATTTGCACCATGATTTATGTTCAATCATGTCAAGCACGAACCTATCCTGTACACACTCATACCCCACCTACCAACCATACCCCGGTAGTGATTATGCATCCTATGCATATCATCACTTCTACCCTACCCCCAAGCCTTCCGCTGCTGCTCCCACACCCCCTGCTGCTGGTGATTCTGCTCCCATCTTCCTGCCATTGCCTCCTGCCCCCCTGGCCACCCTGCTTGCCAGTCTAGGTGACTCTGCTCCCTCCTTCCCTCAGACCAATGAGCTCTATGCTCTTGGTAGGACTTGGGATGAGTAGAACGCTCGTTGGCCCCATGGGTTTGGTCCTTCTATGGATGAGGAGATGCCTGTCCAAGCTGATGCTGAGACTGCTGCTGATGAGGATGTTGGTGATGGTGAGGATGCATCTGATGATGGTGATGGCTCTGATGGCTTCACTGGTGACTCCGGTGATGAAGGTACTACTACTGCTTCATCTTCATATGGAGATGATGACTACGAGCTTGATGCCGAGGATGATGATGATGTTGTGGACATAGATAGTTTAGATGTCTAGTTGTTTCTTAATTTTTAGTATAGTTTGCTGATCATGTATATCTTTCTAGGCTATTTTGTATTAGAAACATTTGGGCACATTATCTGAGATGTACTATTTTATCTTCAACTTTCTTCATTTCTTGCTTGTAGTTGCTTTTATGAGAACATGCTTCATGGGTTGTAATCTATCTTTATGCACTCTTACTCTTTGATCAGTTATATCCTATGAGTTGGTGCCCTTTTTCACCATATTTTGATTATGATCTAGCTTATGTGTTTGTCTCGTCTCTGTTTGATATATGTTATGCGATTGCATGTTTGAATATCTGCTTGGTTGTATTTGAAGAAGACTGTTTGTATGCTCTTATACCCCCCCTACTTTTTTATAATGTCAAAAGGGGGAGAGAAATTTCAATGTCTTGAAACTTAATCATATTGCTATTATTGCTAAAGTGATCCTTTTCTTGTTCTTTATATGCTTTATCATGTGACTTGCTAAAGGATCATGTAGTACATGCATGCCATATTTCTTTGTGTAGAAAGAGAAATTATTCAGGTTAAAGTAGGCATAGATTGAGGGGGAGCAATTCACATTGTACAAATCTTGAATCCCCCTAATTCACAAGGCAAATGTATACTTTCAATATTCTTTTCAATATGTTTGAGGAATGGTTTGTCATTGTCTAAAAGGGGGAGAATGTTGACCTAGAGGTTATACATTGTCCATATTTTGATAATGACTCAACCATTCCATTCATATGTATCTAATATGTGTATTCAAGATTGATCTCAGGTGTTAGGTACATGAAAAGAATCAATTTACACAAGCCCTAGCTTGTCAAAGTTCAAGTCAAAAGCAATGCAAGTGCGCTAATTAGGAAATCCATGTAAATGACCTTAGAAGAATTTTGTAATCACTTGTATAGATGATATGCCTTGTAACTAAGATGAGAAAATTATGTGAGACACTTAGTACCAAGTTTTAATCACTTTTTAATGACTTTAGAAAATTGATCACAAACGGTTGATCGGTCGAGTTACAATCTCGACCGATCCCTTAGATCAATTTTCTGAGAGTGCATCGGTCGAGTTGTGCATTCACGGATATTGACCGATCGAGTTACTCACCAAATGTGATTGTAACTGATAGGTCAAGTTTCCTAGGACAAACTCAACTAATAGTTTGAAAATCGGGTTTGTCTTTTAGACGATCGGTCGAGTTACCTTTATTGAATCTCGACCTAATGTACTGTACAATAAAATCCAGAAAAAGTGATTCTAACCGTTGGTGACTTGTTTAGATGAAAATAGATTTGTTGCCTTGTGCAAAAATGGCTATAATTCGACCCTAAGTGTTCCCCAACTCAAGGGAGCACCCCATTGTAACAACCCATGTTTCAGGACTACGTTTGATGATGTCAAAGTCTACCCAATCACATTTGACGAGTGCAATTATTTTAGGTCTAAGAATCACAATCACCACCATCACTATGAGAGATGACTCTAACTACCATGTCATGGTTCCATGTGTCACTCTCATGGTGGGTCTGTCTGATACACTATTCTCGAACATGTATATGTGTGCTTGGTTTGATATCACATATCATGACTAATGAGACTCTGTCATCAACCAACACACACTCTAGTCTTGTTGTGTCATTGTTGTTCAACCTTCCACAATGACATCCGACTAGGGACAAAACAAGAATGTACAAACTCTTAGCATTCATATGATCCCATTCATCATGTCCTCAACCTGAAGACATACATCATTGAGTACTGTCATTCCCTAGACATTCATTTTTCTCTATCATTATCTCATAACTGATTGAACCAGAATAAATTGGAAGCTTGCCTTTGATATTTATCAAATCAATCATAATGTATCCCGATCCAAATCATCATATGATTGGCTCTCAGGGTTGGCTCTCAGGGCATACATACCAACATGTCATACCATGTAAACCTAAACCACATAGACAAAGACACAATACTAATATCTAATAGAGTGGCACATAACCACCTACATGTAATAATGACATATTGGGCACAGAAAATGGGACATAGAACATAACCTCATCCAAAAATAATAAAACAAAGCAATTATATAACTGTATCACTACTACGTAAAAAATTCATGCTTAATGCAGAGGCAAGTGAATTTCAACGTATCAATTAGGGAGTATATATAAATATTGGATGCAACTTGATGAATGTTAGTAACATACAATAAACAAGGTTCAATTGCAACTCCAAGAATTAAAAAATCATCTCAAATCAAGTCCAACTTATGATTCTCGAATATGTAAAATATGATACCAACTAGGGATTCAAGGAATATATGCCTCAAGTAGGTCAAAAGATATATAAAGATCAATTGACCAACATGAATCAAAATAGAATGTAACATACATCTTGAAGTGACGATGTATTGTCTAATCTAAGTCTGAGTTGGTGCATGCCTATGGTAGTCATTAATGTGATTTAGATTAACTCAACTATATTATATAAAATCTAAAATTCACCTTCTTATCAGTATTGTATTACATTACTAATGTATTACATTACTAACATATCCATCATATACATATTTTGATGATAATATAACATATTATGTTATAATTTTTGTCTTACTAAAAATCTATTATATTTTTCTAAGTTCACCAAATGTATATGGTTTGTAAATCATAAAGAAAGACAAATAAATTGTGATGTTCCCCAATATGGTTTTGAAACCTTAAACATGACACTGCCAAATTCTTATATCACAACCTAAAACCCTCATAGTCAAGTAGAATTCAAACACTTAAATATACTAAGGTGACCACAACTTGAATGTTGCAATTAAAAGAAATAGAGGGAATAATGGTTAATCATCACAAAGAATTGTTCTTCAAACCAAAAGTCATGAGCAAAGAATAGGAAATCTGATGTTCCAAACAATCTTCCAACTCATTGTTCTCCAACGTTGAAGAACAATTCTAGCATGTTCGTGAGATCGATTTGAAACTAAGAACTTAAAATGCATGGGTACTTGCTTGGTGCAACCCAAAAGGGCCTTTCACCATGAAATGTAGGAGGTCGAGTATATCATGAAACCACAATATCCAATCATAATAGAAACCAAAGACCCTCTAAAGTATATGACATTCTTGCAAAACTAATCATGAAAAAATTAGTGACAAATACATTATGGAGGATGGATATAAAAATATGTATATCTTATTACAAGTGTGACCCGGATGGGTGATCAGTCATTAATAAATTGAATTACATGAATTGTCATGTTAATCAACTGCCACATATTTTTTTTCACAAAGGGGTGAAATACCTAAATTTATGTATGATATTTTATCATGCACCAAATTATAGTAGAAATGAAACAATCAAGATATTAATAGGTTTATGAAATATGAGATAGATCATCACCCACAAGTGTGGACACATACATACAATCGAACATGTAAATTAATGATGACTAGTTGCATAGGGCAACATGTCCATTTCAATCCTCTTCAAGATCCAGCTATTCATGTGCAACCCATAGGCCTAGATGAACTACTACAACATTCCCTACACCAAAAGGGGTTGAGAAAAAACACCACAAAAGATTAAAAAACATGAAACATCAGTTAAAGATGGAATGTGCATATAAATCAATAGATTGGATAATATTAAGGAAAAGGTAAACAATTAAAGTAATAAGATTCCCATCAAAGAGAGAGAAAGATATTATCAAAGTGTATGTAACAAAAGAGACCTTTGTAAAAGATTATACTCAATATGTGAAGACATATTCTCACATATTGCTTGAAATCATGATATAGACCACACTAATGAAAAAGCATGCATACTATTAAGAAAATTGAAAAAAAAATAAATGAAATAGTTTACAGAATCACCACCAAGAAAATATATGTTTGTGAGTAATGTCACCCAATTACCAAAAAAGTATGCATGCAGGCATAATTTCCCTATAGAGAAAATAAGCATAGTAAGCATTGTCGCCTAGAGTATTGTTGTTGACCTAAAAGTTATACATTGTCCATATTTTAATGATGACTTAACCATTCCATTCATATGTATCTAATATGCCTATTTGATATTGATTTCATGTATTAGGTACATGAAAAGGATCGATTCAATCAAGCCCTAGCTTGACCAAATACAAGCCGAAGTCAATGCAAATGCACTTTTGTGGAAAACGCCCTAAAACCCTTGGGACAAATTTTGTAATTATTTGTATTGATGTTATGACTTGTAATCAAGTTGAGAAAAAATTATGAGCACTCAAAACAAATGAATAAGCACTCTAATGATATTTTTCAAAATTTATTACAGGGAGTTTTTTCTGTCAAGTTTCATTATTGATAAACTCGACCGTCACTCTTGATGGATTTTGGAAAATGCCATGGTCGACAAGTTTTCCCAGGACAAATTCGACTGACACCCCTGCACAGCCAAAATAAATTTAAGTCGTCGGCTGAGTTTCATCTAGGATAAACTCGATCGAAACTTCAAATTTGCTTTATTGCATATTGCTATTAGTCGAGATTGCTTTATTGAAACCCGATTGACTGCATTATACAAAGTGTATAGAAAAAGTATTTCTAGCCATTGGAGTGTTGAAAACATAAAAAATAGATCCTTTGCAACAACCCAAATGACTTGAATTCATCCCCAAGTGCTTCTAGTGGCTAGTAGACATGCCCAACTATAAACAGGGACCCTTGGGCTTCATCCTAAGTTTGCTTCTTGTGCTCCTAGCTATAGTTGAGTGGATTTGTCAACTAAGAGCCCCTTTCTCTCTCTTTCTTACTAATAAAAATGTTAATTTGAGTGAGATAGTCTATGTGTGAGAGAGCTACTCTATTGTACTCTTGTAAAGATCTCAAATATTCCCTTTCCCAATACCTTTCTCAAGAGAAAACTTGGTGAAAGCTTTCCCAAGGTGAAGGAGAAGGTGAAGGCTGAAGATCCTTGAGGAGAGTAGGTAATTCCTTCAAGGTGGAAGACTTGTTGCAAGAGGGGAGCTCCTTGGTGAAGGCGTCCGTCTCGACTGTAAGTGGGTAAGCCATTGAATAGGTTGAAGACTCTAGGTTAAAGGATAGGTAAGACCTTGTAAGGTTTATTGGCTCCTTTTGCTCCTTAAAAGGGAAGGCTAGGTATCCTTTCCTTGGAGAAGGGAGGTCTTATTGTATGTCTTATAATGGAATATAAGTATGCAATGGTTGAAAAATTGTAGAGGTTGACCTTTTTAGGTAGTGGATGTACACTCTCCTAGTTTGGATTCCAAAACCACTATACATAGCTTGTTCTTGATCTCATTCAATCTCTCTCATCCTTGCTTTGTATGTTTAGTTGCACACAAGTTCCATATTTGCAACCTTATCTTGTGAATTAATTTGAAGGTCTAAAGGGTTCACTTTTGAGATTTCCTTTTATAACACAATTAACATTTTTGACTTATTAGAATTATATTTATTAGGATATATATATATATATATATATATATATATATAAAGAGTTTTAGCGCAATTAGAGTTATACTCAATTATCTCAATATCGATATCTAGCCACTGTCCTTAATAATTTGGATTTACACTCCATTATCCTCATATTATCACCATATTAAATTATATCAGATAATTTGCACAAATTAGGCAAATTTTATCCAATTTGTTATTAAGTCTACAATTAATCCAAACTATGTCACATCATTACTTTCATCTACATTAAGCATCTATTCATTGTCGCTTTACCTTTCTTACTCACATTAATGTCCTCATAAATCACTTATTCATATTTATTCACCTCCTATTATTGATTTCCACATTTTACTCCACATTAACCATTGATGCTTATTTATGTAAATCTAGTTACATATTATCCATATTTGAGTCATTAGGCGGATATTAGCAAACAAGTTGAAACATATTATTAATGAATTGATTCACATACCAAATCATGATTAGGTGATTATATATCATTTATGCACATCAATATATCTTATTTGATTATGATATCTAATGTCACTAATGTATCATGAAAGTCATTAAGGATGTATCGGTTAAGGTTAGATGATTATGTTGGTATGTATGCCCATAGAGCAAGTCATATGATGATTGTAATGGGATACTTTGTAAATGATTTGAATAATAATAAAGGCAATTTCCAATCTATATGTTTAAACTGTTTCTGAGATGATGGTGTAACATGATAGATGTCTAAAGATTGTTTTACTCAATGACGTATGCTTTTGGGTTGAGGACCTAAACGATGAGATCATACGGATGCTAAGAGTATTCTTTCTTGTTTGGTCCCTAGTCAGTTGTTATTGTGGAAATAACCATAGACATCAATAACACTGAAGACTAGATTGTGTGTTGGTTGATGACAGAATCTCATTAGTCATGATATGGTGATATCAAACCAAGCACATAGGTACTTGTTAGAGAACAAGGTACCGGACAGACCCACCGTGAGAGTAACACATGGAACCATGACATGGTAGTCACAGTCAGCTCTCACACTGATGGTGGTGAGTGTGATTCTTAGACCTGAAATCACTACACTCAACACATGTCGTTGGGTACACTTTGACATCATCAAATGCAGTCCTGAAACATGGGTTGTTATAAAGGTGATGATTGGGTGGCTTTGACACATGGGGCTTTTGAGGGGTGAGTGATAGATATGGGATTTGTCCCTCCTAAGGGAGTTTGATATCCTTGGCCACTTGATGAGTAGGATTGAGAAAGGCATGCGCATGCACGTGTGAATCAATATGTGATATTGATGTCATACACATCTCACTCGGTCTACTCTGAGATCAAGGAAATGAATGAACATTGACAGGATGACTGTTCCATGCCTCGAGTTCATTCTGGATATCAGTGACAAAGGAATTATACATTCACTGTAACACCATTCACGGATTGTAGGATGAAAGTTGTTCTCCAACTTTCTACTTTCACTTGGGTAGCAATGATGTGTGACTAGGCACCGCTCTTTGCTTGTGAAGTCATAAGTGTTATGGACTTTCACTGCCAACGTGTAATGGACCAGCAGGGTCACACACATAGGATTTAACCTGGAAGAGGAGTTTTTGTCCACAAGCAATGTTTAGATTGATTACTAAAGGAGTTTAGTAGTTCAATTAAACACTCAATTAATCGATAGCTCAATATCATAATGTTCAAAGTGTTGGACGCATTGATTGGAGTATCAGATTGATTGAAATCGCATTTGACTGATTCTACACAATCTGCATTCCCAACTGATAGGTTCATGTGATGAACCGGTCGGCTGAGGTTGCTGAACCGGTCGGCTCAATTGTTGAACCGATCGGCTCATGCACAGAGTGAAACGACCGGTTCAAGTGTTGAACCGATCGGTTCAACTGGTGCAATTGAGCAACATGGGAAAGTAGGATTGGTGAGAATTTTCCTTTCATTTCAAATTGCCCAATTCGATTGGGAATAATATTGGTATTCGATACCAATTGGGAAAGAAACAAGGAAAGTCAATCGGGAACCAACCTGGAACCCCAACCGACCGGTTCATGAGTGAACCGATCGGTTCAAGGGTCCCAAACGATCGGTTCAGTGGTGAACCGATCGGTTCAGTGGTGAACCGATCGGTTCAGGTCCCCAACCGACCGGTTCACTTGTGAACCGATCGGTTCAGGTTGCGAGATGGTTGCTTTTTGTGGAAAATCCCGAACCCTTCTACTCCTGCTTTAGTCCTGTATTGCCGGGCACAGAGAACCCTGTCCCATGACCCGCCTATATATATAGGGGTATTGGGGGCTTCTCAGAGTACAACTCAGTGCAAGTTGATTGCTCTGCAAAGTTGTCATTCTCTCTGGTTTTGGTAACCGAGAGAGAGCCTGAGCAAGTGCTTCCCACAAAGGGAGGTGCAGCAAGGGAAGGACAACTGTAGTTGCAATTGACAACAGGAGAGTGTGTTGGCGACTAGTACGTCAACAGGAGGGTGCGACTCCTTCCACTTCCTTGTGGGACAAGGAGAGTGGAGTTCCAGGTGGTCCGTGTGGACTACTTCAGAGGCGGGAGGACACTGCCGCTCAGGAGGACAACTATCATCCGACAGTCCGGTAGGAGGAGGAGTCTTCAGTCCCGGTGTGACCAGGAGCTACACAGACACCGTCCAAGACCGGAGTTGAAGACCACACAAGGCACGTGGTATTGTCGCCGAGCAAGCCTCGGGACAAGGTATGATCCACAAACCATCTTTCCTATTATATAGATGTTGACGCGATTCCTTTTGTTCCGGGTTTGGGAGAAAATTTTTGTTTCCGCTGCTTCTCTGCCTCCTCTAAAACCCAACAGTGGTATCAGAGCGAGGTTAACCTCTCTATATTTTAGGATTATAGATATGATCGATTTTGGTTTGTCGCCTTTATTTATTGCATGCGATGCGAATAATATCGGCTTTATACATGTCCAATCCACAAATCCCTAATATACATATATGATATGTAATATTAATGAACTCGATACGCGTCGCCCTTAAACGAGTTTTGTGGTGGATGTGTAGCATGATTATGGCCTATAAACCCCTATATCTGTGTATGGTTGTTTGTGTGGTTGCTTGCATCTCGGTCTGCGCACCGATTCCCTTTCTCATAATCCTGATGTAACTCGAAATAATTCGAGAATTCTTTTCCTACCTCTGCTCCCCCCGAATGTAACTCGGGGTTTCACAATTCAATTGTAAAATAGGATAGATTTTATTTCCTGTTATGTCAAAGAACGGAGGACAACCTGAAGACGATCGGTTCAAGGAGTGAACCGATCGGTTGGTGATCCAGACGGCCGGTTCGAGGAACGAGATGAGCGGGTGGCGACAGAGGAGATACACGATGACCGGTGAACCGATCGGCTGGAGGTGCCAGTCGATCGGCTGGTGGCACCCGGACAACCTACCTGATGGCGAGCCGATCAGTCATGGAGATGAGCTGATCAAACCCAGAAAGGCAGGCACAGATTTCATCTTGTACAGGTTGCATGTGATGTAGACCTAGATGACCGTGATTCCTCTTGGCTCGAGGAATCACAAATAGGATGGCCATAATCATTGCTTTTTATCATTTGTGCATGTTTTCTGTGGGATATAGCATGTATATGATACATACTATACATTGTGGTGATTGGATATGTATATGTATATAAAACCAAATCCCTCATTAAATATTAAGTCTTATATGCCTTCCATTAGTGACACACATGGCAAACTTGATCGACCAAGCGTAGGTTACGCCAAAGCGTGGTGCGCCGTCTATCTTGTGGAAGTGTGAAGGGTCAACATGTAGGTTCTGCCAAAGCAGGGTGCATGTTTACCGTGTCGGCTTTTGGGTTAGACTTAACTGGTGATTCTTAGAGCGTCTAAGCCCAGAGGCACGGAATGTTCATGGCAAGGTGTTGTGCATGTTCATTCATCAAGAGTTGCATATGATGCAATTGGCAAAAGTTGCCTACCCGGAAGATCTGAGTTGTGGGTGACAGCCAAAGCTGGTCCATGGCTTAGAGGATTCTAGGATCTTGACCCACTAGAAGATTGTACGCTGCAATCTTCCGAATTGATGGTGAGGGCTATCAATTTGAGTCAAAATAGTGGGAGCGGTAATTAATTAAAGGCCTAATTAACTATCGTCAATTTTATTCAAATCAAATCAAAAAGGTTTTGACAAATGCAAATTTTCTCTTGTAGAATGGCAAAAGAATCATCTTTTAAAATGGGTAAATTAATTGAGAATAAATTCCATAACTGGTTGAGGACTGTGAGAAGTGTTCTGCACAATCCAGATATACCAGGAGCCTTAGAATCCACTCTATGTACGCTTAATGTGTTGGTGAAGAAGAAAGTAGGTAAGGGAGAGAAGTGTTCTCTCGCCAAACCAATTTCTTCTACATGGAGAGGATGGAAGGAATAATGGAAGAAGAAGTCGGAGATAGAGATCTCTACTTCTGGTGTATACGTGATAGAGATTAACTTTACTACTTCTTCGTCATGGGTACTTGATACCGGATGCGGATCTCACATTTGTTCAAATGTGAAGGATCTTAAGAGAAGTAGGCCTTTGGGGAAAGGCGAGGTTGAACTACGAGTTGCTAATGGGGCAAGAGTTGCCGCCAGTGCCGTAGGAACCTATGAGTTAACTCTACCCAGTGGGCTAATAATAGAGTTGAAGAACTGCTATTATGTACCTGCCATAAATAGGAATATCATTTCCGTTTCTTGTTTGGACAAAGATGGATTTGAATTTCTTATTAAGAATGGAAAGTGTTCCATTTCTAAAGATGGGATCTTTTATGGCAGTGCCCCTATGTCTTATGGTCTATACTTGATAGACTTGGAGACAAGTGTATACAACATAAACACCAAAAGGCAAAAAC
The DNA here is from genome assembly GCA_963693085.1 of Alisma plantago-aquatica. Classification (NCBI taxonomy): domain Eukaryota; kingdom Viridiplantae; phylum Streptophyta; class Magnoliopsida; order Alismatales; family Alismataceae; genus Alisma; species Alisma plantago-aquatica. The sequence continues at coordinate 1,285,901,625 of OY856411.1, forward strand.
TCAACGACTCAAACAAAACATATCTCTGGCATTGTCGTCTAGGGCACATAAATGAGAAGCGCATTTCTAGACACCATAAGGATGGTTATCTAGACTCTTTTGATTATGAATCAATAGAGACATGTGAATCTTGTTTGTTGGGCAAGATGACCAAGACTCCCTTTTCAGGTAAAGGTGAGAGAGCTAGTGATCTATTAGGACTCATACATACTGATGTATGTGGGCCTTTTAGAACTAATGCCAGAGGTGGGTATCAGTACTTCATTACCTTTACTGATGACTTCAGTAGGTATGGCTATGTGTACCTGATGAAACATAAGTCAGAAACCCTTGAAAGGTTCAAGGATTTCATGAATGAAGTACAGAACCAGCTTGGTAAAAGTATTAAGGCACTTCATTCCGATCGAGGTGGAGAATACTTGAGCCAGGAGTTTGAGGACCTTCTATGAGCCTGTGGTATTGTATCACAATGGACTCCGCCTGGAACACCACAACATAATGGTGTGTCTGAAAGAAGGAATCGTACATTGTTAGATATGGTGCGATCTATGATGAGTTTTGCTGATCTTCCAATTTCTTTCTGGGGTTATGCTCTTGAAACCGCCGCGTTTACACTTAACCGTGTACCATCTAAATCGGTTCAAAAGACACCATATGAGATATGGACTGGGAAGCGTCCCAATTTGTCTTTTATGAAGATTTGGGGTTGTGGGGCTTACGTCAAGAAAATGTTTCCTGATAAGCTTGGACCCAAATCTGATAAATGTTACTTTGTTGGATATCCCAAGGAGACCAAAGGATACCATCTATACCACCCTACTGACAACAAAGTGTTTGTTGCCAGGGATGCTATGTTCCTAGAGAAGGAATTTATTTCCAAAGGAAACAGTGGGAGGAATATAGAGCTTGAAGAGGTTCAAGCCCAACAAGAGAACATTGAACCGATAGATGTACCAGAGGAAAATGTAGATTCACAAGGTGTTGTGGAATCTCAGTCTCCTCAGGTAACACAAGGACCTCGTAGATCTAGTAGGACTCGCCTTGAACCTGAGAGGTTTGGATACCTTGTAACTCAGGAAGGTGGAGAGTTGATCATAGATGATGATCCAACTACCTACGTAGAGGCTATGGAGGGACCAGATTATGAGAAATGGCTTGAAGCCATGAGATCCGAGATGGAATCCATGTACTCCAACAAAGTATGGACTTTGGTGGAACCACCCGAAGGGGTAAAACCCATAGGGTGCAAGTGGGTCTTTAAGAAAAAGACCGACATGGATGGCAATGTGCAAACTTATAAAGGCAGATTGGTTGCAAAGGGTTTTCGACAAATTCAAGGTGTTGACTATGATGAAACCTTTTCTCCAGTTGCCATGATTAAGTCCATCAGGATCATGCTTGCTATTGTAGCTTATTATGATTATGAGATTTGGCAGATGGATGTTAAAACCGCATTCCTTAACGGGAATATACACGAGGATGTGTACATGACACAGCCTGAGGGTTTTGTAGATCCAAAGAATGCCAATAAAGTCTGTAAACTGCAAAGGTCAATCTATGGATTGAAGCAAGCATCTCGGAGTTGGAATCTTCGATTTGATGAAGAAGTCAAAGTGTTTGGCTTTATTCAAAATGAAGATGAACCTTGTGTGTACAAGAAGGTTAGTGGGAGCTCGACCACATTCCTCATATTGTATGTGGATGACATACTTTTGATGGGGAATGATGTCTTAGCCTTAGAGAAGGTAAAGACTTGGCTTGGGAAAACTTTCTCAATGAAGGACTTAGGAGAAGCATCTTACATTCTAGGAATTAAGATCTATAGAGATAGATCTAGAAGGCTTCTCGGACTAAGTCAGAGCACGTACATTGACAAGGTGCTGAAGCGGTTCAACATGGAGAACTCAAAGAGAGGCAACATCCCTATGCTACATGGAGTTACCATCTCTAGAGCTCAATGTCCCCAATCTTGTGAAGAGAGGGAGCGTATGAATGGGATCCCATATGCATCAGCCATTGGATCCATCATGTACACTATGTTTTGCACACTCCCAGATGTCTCGTATGCTCTTAGCATGATGAGCAGGTACCAGTCAGATCCCGGGGATGCTCACTGGACAGCCGTGAAGAACATCCTCAAGTACTTGCGAAGGACTAAGGATTAGTTTCTTGTGTACGGTGGTGAGGAAGAGCTGGTTGTAAAGGGTTACACTGATGCAAGCTTCCAAACCAATAAAGATGATTACAGATCGCAGTCAGGATTTGTGTTTTGCCTTAATAATGGAGCTGTGAGCTGGAAGAGTTCTAAGCAAGAAATAGTTGCCGATTCTACTACAGAGGTCGAGTATATTGCTGCTTCGCATGCAGCAAAGGAGGCTGTGTGGATCAGGAAGTTCATCTCTGAACTTGGTGTAGTTCCCAGTAGCTGTGATGCAATTGAGCTTTATTGTGACAACAATGGAGCTATTGCACAAGCTAAGGAGCCCATATCACATCAGCGGTCCAAGCACATACTGCGGCGCTTCCATCTCATACGAGAGATCGTACAGTGAGGAGATGTGAAGATTTGCAAAGCACCAACTGAAGACAACATAGCTGATCCACTGACTAAGACCCTTTCTCAGCAGAAGCATGATGGTCATGCTAGGTCACAAGGACTGCGTTTCCTTGGTGACTGGCTCTAAGTGCAAGTGGGAGTCTGTTGGTATGTATGCCCATAGAGCAAGTCATATGATGATTGTAATGGGATACTTTGTAAATGATTTGAATAATAATAAAGGCAATTTCCAATCTATATGTTTAAACTGTTTCTGAGATGATGGTGTAACATGATAGATTACTAAAGATTGTTTTACTCAATGACGTATGCTTTTGGGTTGAGGACCTAAACGATGAGATCATACACATGCTAAGAGTATTCTTTCTTGTTTGGTCCCTAGTCGGTTGTTATTGTGGAAATAACCATATACATCAATAACACTGAAGACTAGATTGTGTGTTGGTTGATGACAGAATCTCATTAGTCATGATATGGTGATATAAAACCAAGCACATAGGTACTTGTTAGAGAACAAGGTACCGGACAGACCCACCGTGAGAGTAACACATGGAACCATGACATGGTAGTCACAGTCAGCTCTCACACTGATGGTGGTGAGTGTGATTCTTAGACCTGAAATCACTACACTCAACACATGTCGTTGGGTACACTTTGACATCATCAAATGCAGTCCTGAAACATGGGTTGTTATAAAGGTGATGATTGGGTGGCTTTGACACATGGGGCTTTTGAGGGGTGAGTGATAGATATGGGATTTGTCCCTCCTAAGGGAGTTTGATATCCTTGGCCACTTGATGAGTAGGATTGAGAAAGGCATGCGCATGCACGTGTGAATCAATATGTGATATTGATGTCATACACATCTCACTCGGTCTACTTTGAGATCAAGGAAATGAATGAACATTGACAGGATGACTGTTCCATGCCTCGAGTTCATTCTGGATATCAGTGACAAAGGAATTATACATTCACTGTAACACCATTCACGGATTGTAGGATGAAAGTTGTTCTCCAACTTTCTACTTTCACTTGGGTAGCAATGATGTGTGACTAGACACCGCTCTTTGCTTGTGAAGTCATAAGTGTTATGGACTTTCACTGCCAACGTGAAATGGACCTGCAGGGTCACACACATAGGATTTAACCTGGAAGAGGAGTTTTTGTCCACAAGCAATGTTTAGATTGATTACTAAAGGAGTTTAGTAGTTCAATTAAACACTCAATTAATCGATAGATCAATATCATAATGTTCAAAGTGTTGGACGCATTGATTGGAGTATCAGATTGATTGAAATCGCATTTGACTGATTCTGCACAATCTGCATTCCCAACCGATCGGTTCATGTGCTGAACCGGTCGGCTGAGGTTGCTGAACCGGTCGGCTCAATTGTTGAACCGATCAGCTCATGCACAGAGTGAAACGACCGGTTCAAGTGTTGAACTGATCGGTTCAACTGGTGCAATCGGGCAACATGGGAAAGTAGGATTGGTGAGAATTTTCCTTTCATTTCAAATTGCCCAATTCGATTGGGAATAAGATTGGTATTCGATACCAATTGGGAAAGAAACAAGGAAAGTCAATCGGGAACCAACATGGAACCCCAACCGACCGGTTCATGAGTGAACCGATCGGTTCAAGGGTCCCAAACGATCGGTTCAGTGGTGAACCGATCGGTTCAGGTCCCCAACCGACCAGTTCACTTGTGAACCAATCGGTTCAGGTTGCGAGATGGTTGCTTTTTGTGGAAAATCCCGAACCCTTCTACTCCTGCTTTAGTCCCGTATTGCCGGGCACAGAGAACCCTGTCCCATGACCCGCCTATATATATAGGGGTATTGGGGGCTTCTCAGAGTACAACTCAGTGCAAGTTGATTGCTCTGCAAAGTTGTCGTTCTCTCTGGTTTTGGTAACCGAGAGAGAGCCCGAGCAAGTGCTTCCCGCAAAGGGAGGTGCAGCAAGGGAAGGACAACTGCAGTTGCAATTGACAGCAGGAGAGTGTGTTGGCGACTAGTATGTTAACAGGAGGGTGCGACTCCTTCCACTTACTTGTGGGACAAGGAGAGTGGAGTTCCAGGTGGTCCGTGTGGACACTGCCGCTCAGGAGGACAACTGTCATCCGACAGTCCGGTAGGAGGAGGAGTCTTCAGTCCCGGTGCGACCAGGAGCTGCACAGACACCGTCCAAGACCGGAGGTGAAGACCGCACAAGGCGCGTGGTATTGTCGCCGAGCAAGCCTCGGGACAAGGTATGATCCACAAACCATCTTTCCTATTATATAGATGTTGACGGGATTCCTTTTGTTCCGGGTTTGGGAGAAAATTTTTGTTTCCGCTGCTTCTCTGCCTCCTCTAAAACCCAACAGATTACAACTTAGGATTCATATTAATATGATCATTTACTTTGCTTACCTTCTTAGCATGCATTAAGTCCAAACTTAAGTTCTAAGGTTAGGCTACATTTATATCACTCATCGTATCATTAGGGTTTGCTGGTTCATGACATGGTTAACATCATATGTATCCATAATTAGAATTAATATGTGAGTTACTCATATTATGTGCATTAAGTATTCATTAGGGTTCAAACATATGAAATTATTCATTAGATGACTATTACATGTTCATTAGTATATAAAAAAACATGTGGGGTTTCAATTATAACTTGTTTTGGTCAAACCTAATGATCTAAGATCACAAACCTCTTATTCATGGAATAGGGTTTCTAGAGTCACAGTAGCTAGATTTTGGTATGTTACAATATAGTCAGTTCCACCTGGATTACCAACCTACTACTTATGTTGTACCCCCTACCTCTGATGGTAGACCTTCCTCTACCCAGCTGAGTGCCACTCAATTACTTCCTCTTCCTCTTATCCCTACCTCCACTTTACTTGCTAATTTTGATGGGGTTTCTACACCCGACTTTGAGCAAGCAAATGCACTACATGCTTGTGGCATGTCTTAGACAGACCAACATAGCAAGTGGCCCTCTAATCGCTCCTTTGGACCTCTTGAGGATGAGGAGATGGAAGATGAGGATGTTGAGGATAAAGATGAGGATGGAAATGATGGCTCCAATGATGATGGAGATGGTGGTAAGGACAAAACCTGCTACCCTTGACACACCCTCTGATGGAGATGAAGACTACTGGCCGAATGGAAATGAGGAGCTTGACCTAGACACCCTTGATATTTAGTTCTTAGTATATAGAGTGCTTATATATATATATATATATATATATATATATATATATATATATATATCTTTTTGTAGACTCTCATGTACTGAACATTGGGCACTATATCTGAGGCTTACTATTCTCATATCTCATTGCTTTTCTTTGTTCTTTTGTAGTTTTTCATCTCGATGCAACATATCTATTGTTGTGATCTTATTATCTTTGTCCTTAACTCTTTGTTTTGCTATAACTCGTGAATTATTGGTGTGTTCTTCCATATTTTGATTATGACTCTAGCATATTTGTTCTCTCTCTAGCTTTTGTGTGGTTCTTACATATGATAGTTGCTTGTGTCGTTTGTTCTTTGGGATAAGACATGTTTTAGCTCTTCTACGTACCCCCCTATAGTGACAAAGGGGGAGAAATGAACTAAGTACATATCGAATTGTGATCCTTTTCTAGTCTATTCTTTGAAATATCATGTGGCTATGTTGGAGGCCTAAATAGTATACTTGTGCTATGATTATGCTTTCTAGAGAAACTAACCATACATGTAAAGGTAAGCATGAATTGAGGGGGGGAATTGCTATTTTCCGGTCATGTATCCCCTTAAAATTCACAAGGTAAAAGTATAAATTCTAAGTCCTTTTCAATATGTTGAGGAATGGTTTGTCATCTTCAAAAAGGGGGAGAATGTTGACCTAATAGTTTTACATTATCCATATTTTGATGATGACTTAACCATTCCATTCATATATATCTAATATGTCTATTTGAGATAGGTTTCAAGCATTAGGTACATGAAAAGGATCAATTCAATCAAGCCCTAGATTGATCAAATACAAGCCAAAGTCAATGCAAATGCACTTTTGTGAAGATTGTCCTAAAACCCTTAGGACAATTTTTGTAATCATTTTTATCGATGGTATGACTTGTAATCAAGTTGAGAAAAAATTAGGAGCATCTAAAATTGATGTTTAAGAACTCCAATGACATTTTCCAGAATTCATTATAAGTAGTTTTGTCATTTGAGTTTCATCCTTGATAAACTCGACCAACACCCTTGATGGATTTTGTGAACTGCCAGGGTCGGTCATGTTTCCTTAGGACAAACTTGACACACACCCTACACTGAACAAGCCAAATTTAAGTCATGGTACAAGTTTCATTTTAGATAAACTCGGCCGACACTTTAAATTTACTTTGTCACATAGTGCTATTGGTCAAGTTTGCATTATTGAAACTCGACTGACTGTACTATATAGAGTGTGCAGAAAAAGTGTTTCTAGCCATTGCAGTGTTGCAAACATCAAAAATGGATATGTTGCAACACCCTAAACGACTATAATTCATCCCCAAGTGCTTCTATTGGCCAATATACATCCCCAACTGTAAATAGGGACCCTTGGGGTTCATCCCAAGTTTGCTTCTTATGCTCCTAGCTATAGTTGAGTGGATTTGTCTACTAAGAGCCCCTTTCTCTCTCTTGCTTACTAATCAAAATGTCATTATGAGTGAGATAGGATATGTGTGAGAGAGATACTCCTATGTACTCTTCTAAATCTCTCAAATCTTCCCTTTCCCAATCCCTTTCTCAAGAGAGAAGTTGGTGAAAGCTTCTCCAAGGTGAAGGAGAAGGCGGAGGCTGAAGATCCTTGAGGAGAGTAGATAATTCCTTCAAGGCGGAAGACTTGTTAAAAGAGGGTAGCTCCTTGGTGAAGGTGTCTAGCTCATGCAAAAGTGGGTGACCAGTTGTAGAGGTTGATGACTCTAGCTCAACGGATAGCTAAGACCTTGTAAGGTTTATTGGTTCCTTTTGATCCTTAAAAAGGAAGGTTATGTATCCTTGCCCTGGAAAAGAAAGGTCGTATTGTATGTATTATAATGGAATATAAGTATGTAATGGTTGAAAAATCCTAGATGTTGATCTCTCTAGGTAGTGGATGTACACTCTCCTAATTTGGAGTTTGGAACCACTACACATAGCTTGTTCTTAATCTCATTCAATCTCTCTCATCCTCGCTATGTATGTTTAGTTGCACACAAATTCCATATTTCCAACCTTACCTTTTGAAGTAATTTGAAGGTCTAATGAATCTTATTTAAGTGTTTATAGCTATATTCACCCCCCTCCAGAGCCCATTGATCCTACATCTATTTTCCACCTATACACTATACGTTACCCCTACATCACTGAATGGATTCAAATCCCATCAGATGGCCTCAATGAGATACTTGTTGTAGGAAGGAACCCAAACACATTCATATATGTTAGACACACAATTGGGAGTCAATGCATCACTATCACATTTGAAAATGTTGTTAATAACCTTACATGGACCTTCACTGGGGTTTATGGTGAACCTGGACAAACAAAGACACTTCCATTGAGAAGATTGAAGACTTGGCATCCATTCATTCTCCTTCCCTTTAGATTATAAGTGATAAATTAAGATTTACCTAAAAACATCTAAACAACTCATGTCCTTGATTACCTCTCTTCCCTCTCACTTGACCCATGATCAAATTTTTATAACTATGTACAAACACATCAATTGATTGATTGATCTGCCACTAACTTGGCTTGTACATGGAATGAGGTAACCTATGGGCATAACTAGATTTCTTCTTATGTAAACGATATTTAGATACACACTATCCTATAGTATCTATACATTCAATCAACAAGACCATGTCAAATCACTTCCCCATCACCCTGAACACCAAGATTGATATTTGGAGAGCAATATCATTTCACTTTAAGAGATTTTGGACTACTCACCCACATTTCCAGAATATCATTATAGAAAATTTGATTAATTGTTCTATTGATATTACACCATGTTTCAACATACACCAGTTGCTAAAAAAAATAAAAAACAAGCTATGCATTTGGAATAAAAACACTTATGATAACATAAAAGAAAAACTAAAAGATATTACAAAATAAATCTAAGAAGACAACAACCCTCTAGTGCACCCAACACCCATTCTTGACTTAAAATTGAATATCAAACCCTTGACAAGTCCAATGAGATCATGTGTAAACAATACACCAAAATTCAATGGCTTAAAAAAATATAAAAACACAAAAAAACATAAGATATGTAATAACAGAAAGTGACAATCACACATCCATATCTTATATATCAATGACGTGCTCACCTTAAACAAGGCATTAGTTATTGACCAATTTGTTTCTTACATTAATATCTCTACAGACATGGAAGACATGATTTTGATCATTTCCACACTAGTTGGAACACCTTATGCCCTACTAAAGTAAACAAAACACCCTACCTCATTGTTTCACACATGATGAAATAAACATAGCCATGGAAAACCTAGAAGTAGATAAACCATACATACCTGACAACTTTAGTATGAACTTCTACCAAAACTAATGGAACAACATCAAACATACTTCCCACAAACTTTTTCCCTACATACACGACCTTGATGACATCACCCACCAAATAGGAACACTTAATGAAACCTACATCAATCCTATATAATTTCCAAAAACCATTAATGATCAACCATTGGATACAATTTGATTAATGCATCATATAAGCTCATAGATAAGATACTCATTACTTGGTTCAAACCTATACTACAAAATATCATAGGACTAAAACAAAATGCTTTTCTAAAGGTCGAAGTATATAAGATGCATGTGTTATGGTCTATGAGAGGATATACATACTTGTCACAAAAGGAACATTCCACTCCTCACACTCAAACAAGACTTTTTACTTCTATCATTCTAAGAATCATCCTTCTTTAGTGGAATTTTTCAATTTGTACCATTTCTCTTTTCATCTTTTGTTTCCTCAATTAAGGAATACATAACTACAAAACTCGATTATGGAGTTCATTCTTCTGAATCTATTTTCTTTCTTTAATTCCATTTGTTTATGGTTCTTTTGTCTTATTCAATAATTCAGAATAGAGTTCCCATCTCCTAACATAAATTTCAACCACTTTCATTTTCTTTTATTTTATGATTACTTCTCTCTTTATAAAGTTTATTTCCATAATTCTACATGTTTTTAAGGATGTCAAACACTTCCTTTACTAGTCACTCAAATTTCTTACTTCTTGATCAACTTACCGATTGGTTGAAAGACTTGCCAACCAATTACGGGCGCTTTAAATTTTTACACTATTATATAACATTTCAGATATAGTCCAAACACCATAATGAGCTCTTATACACTGCTTTAGGCACAATTTTTTTATCAGATGTGATCTATACACATCCATATATTGAATTACCTTTTTATCTCTTCTTTATGCTTGGAGTCATGCTGATCTATGACTATTTTAGTTCTTCACTTGACTATTGGATGCAACTGATTTTTCTTCGTTATTCCAAAATTTCCTTTGAATTCTAGTATTTAGAATTCTCATGTCCTCATATGTTAATATTGCATCATCATATCTTATTCTTATTCAAATACTATAGGAGTCATTAGAACCTAGAAACACATCATGCCATCAAAACCAAGCCAAACCTACAGTCCTGAAGCCAAGAGCTACTCAAGATTAATGTAAAAGAGTGAATCACCCCTTTACTAAAAATTTGAAATATCAAACCTCCATTCCCAACATACTCAAAAGGTATGTTGAAAAAGATGTAAAATTTTCAAATATTTATTTATATGGTAAACAAAAGACCATTGGAAAGAAGCAGAATAAAGAATAACTGACTATATTCAATTTCATAAAAGTTTATACAAGAATACATCATTCTCCCTTTAGGGTTTACATCAAGATACAAAAACAAGATCTAGATAGAGGGAAGTCTAACTACTACAATCTTGTCTCCAAAGCAACATCTCCATCAACCAAGTCCAAGCCAAAAGCTAAGATCTTCTTGTCTTATTCATCATCTTGCTTAACACCTGGGTGGTTGGGAAGGAACCCAGCAAAAGGGAAACGGAAGAAAAGTATGTGTCACAAAACTAGTATAGGATAACAAGATAAATAAAGCAAATAAAAACAGGCTAGGGTTCACCATAAGATGAAGATAACAAGAGTATGAGGCTATATTAAAAAGAAACTTGCCATTAACAATTATATTAAAAAAGATTGCATGTAAGATATTATGTCTACCTAACTAAGTAGGGTTGAGGAACCGACCAGACCTATAGCCTATAGGTGAGGGGAGAATAAGACATTCCCAATCACCTACAATAATATGGGGAGAACAAAAACATTCCCCAGGGCGATTAAATACATGCCCTCTGTGGGTGGTTGTACATAAGTACCACTACTTAACATTAAATAGAACATAAATCTACATGCTATAAAAGTAGTCATGGCAAGAATACTCATAGGAATCAATAAGCATGGCAGTGGGGTATAATAATCAAATAATATGAAACAATAATCTAATTTTAGGCATAAGTAATTAGGGTTTCAAGAAAAGGGAATTAGATTCAATTAAGCCTCATTAGGGAAGATTAGGTTAAGGCATAAAATTCCCAATTAAGGTGTTAGATGCACATACCTCTTCCTTAGAGTCCTAGAAATCACTTTTCAGAACCTTTAAACGAGATCAGGGTCCACTTGTCCTAATATCATTACCATATCCATGTATTAGAAATATATTCATTCATTAAAGACTTAAAAACCCCAAATTTACCAACTTTTTATGCAAACCATTGACTTAGACCTTGAAATTATCACCACTATCTTAGTTAGGGTTTTCTGATCAAAATAACATATAATATTATGTATTTTGAAGATATGGACTTTTAGATGCATTTTTGGTGATTTTTAACTAATCAATTCATTTTCTAGAAAATCACCTTTGACAAAGCTCGAAATCAACCTTTGAAAATATTTTTTTTAGAAAGAGCACATTTTTTCGAGTTTAGAACATATTTTATTTTTAATTTTGGATAGACGAATTAAAAGATACGAATTATTGAACTCTGACCAATCAGAAGGTGCCACGTAGGCAAATTGGTTCAAAATAGAGGGGAAGCGAGAGAGATCGGACCCAAATGACCAGCATACCCTTGCACAGATCAGTGGTGAAAGAAAAGGATCAAGGGCAATATGGTCATTCAACCATTGGGTTTCTTCCCCAACCTCTTGACGCCATGGTCAGCGTGCATTCTTGGACATTTTTGGGCGAAATCGCTATACGCGATGGAATTCGACGCACAAGTAGTCAAAAGAAAGAGCAAGGAAAAACAAACTCAATGGTACCTTTGATTTTGCTGGAGACAAAGAGAGGAGAGAGGGAGAAGCACCGCAAGGTCAGAGCATTCAGTCGCTCGTCGGGGGGTCAAACGGCGATGGAACAAGAAATCGAAGGGTGTGTTGAGTTGCAAAGACTCCCAGGAAGCCAAAGGTAGGGATATTTATAGGTGGGGAGTCAATTTCTAGGGTTTTCAAAGGGGGCCTCCGAAGCTTGGGGAGCAAGCTTTGGGGGTTTATTTAATTCTTAACCAAAATATGAAACTAAGGGATTAATAGGTGCAAAATCTAATTTGGAGTGCAATGAAACAAGAATCGTGTGATTTGGTTTAGATTTGAATGAGATATTCGCATGTACCTGCTATTTCTAGATTGGGCTGGAGCTCAAGAATGATGCAGACACCATCCGATCATGATCCATCAGTCCTTGTTGGAGCGTGCATCACGGCATTTAATGAATTGCCAAATCCAACTCAGACTAAAGTTCTTATTTAATGATTTAACTTTTTATCTTTCCTTATTTGAGAATGCAAACAACCTCCAAAATTAATTAAATTTGACATCTAAGCTAATTTTGATATGTATAATGCAAATATAAAATTAAATTTGCCTTTTGAGAAAGTTTGATTTGTCAATTAAGCCAATTACTATTTTCTCTTTCTTCTCTCATTAATGACTATAAGATTTTCCAAAAATAATGAAACTTTACCCATACGTTATATTAAGTATGTTGGATATGAATTTGCCATTATTTCCATTTGTTGAAGTTGTTTGTTATTTTAAATAATAAGTTGAAGGTTTTATACATGTTCTCTCTCCTAAATTCACCTTCTCATCAAATATTTATCAAATTGAGTAAAAATGCATCCAAAGATATATTTTAACATGTAGAACACGAATTTGGCATTATTTTATTTTTCTGAACACTTTATTATTTTATTTAATACATTTACATTTTATCACTTATTTTATCCTTTTAGTTTATTAGAGGCATCTAGAAACTTTCTAAAAATATAAAACTTGGCCTATAGGCAATATTAAATGTGAGGAACATGATTTTGACATTAATTAATTTTTTTAATATATTATTTAATATTTTTGATCTTTAAGTCATTTTCTCTCTCCTGAATAAAATATTTAAGATTGTTCAAATTAGATGAAAATTCACACATAGACTAATTTTGACATGTAGATTACTAATTTGTGGTTTGTTTCCACTTTTGAAGTGATTTAATAATTTATTTAATAATTTGGAGAAAGACTCATATTTTCTAATTCCAATTAATGCAAAGATAATTATTAATTTTCCAAAATTGTGAAACTTGTCATTCAAGCAAACTCAAACCCAAGGAAAACGAATCTCAAGTTATTTTTAACCAATTAGTCTTTCTTTTATGAATTTTAGCCCATTATCCATTATTACCAATATTTCCCATATTAATTAATTCAATATCACATTAACATATTTAAAGCAACATTATTCATTCCATTTTCTCTTCTTTGCTCCATAAGGCTAAAGAATGGTCTAGAATGAATATATTTTATTAATATGTCACATGAGTGGTAAATTTGCATATTAGACCCTTAATAAAAATATTTACGGAGGTTTTTGTCACAAACCCAAATGTTGGCATAAATGGTGATCAAATGTCCACTAAACCACCATAATATCCACAAATTAAACAGAAAAGGCCAAGAAGGATATAAATGAAAGGAAAAGATGGGAAAGAGGGCCAAAAGGCAAAATTTCTAGGATTCGGTATGTTACAACACTCCACCCCTTAAAGAGGATTTTGTCCCCAAAATCACAAGCAAAGAGGGAAGGGTGAGTGTGCAACAACTCAACACTAACTTTAGGTTGTTCCTCCAACCATGAAACATCCACCAAAACTTTCACCAACATCTTATCATAGGTCAGGTTCTTAAGGATCACCTAGGGTCCATTATCAAGATTATTTCTATGAGATTTAACATTATTAACATTTTTGGCTCATTATCATTATATTTATTAGGATATCACATTATCATTATTATTCTTTTAATTATGTTGTCATATTCACTTGGTTGCCAAAAAGAATCATATTTCATATTATGCACAATTAGAGGCTACTCAATTATCTCAATATATTTGATCATTAATAATTTGGATTTATACTTCATTATCCTCATATTATCATTATATTACTTATAACAAATTATCTTGCCTGTGATAGGACATTTTATTCAATTTGCTATTAAGTCTACAATTAATCCAAATTATGTCACATTGATTACTTGCATGTATATTAAATATTGTCACATTACCTTTCTTATTCACATTAATGTCATCATTATTCATTTTCTCATATTTATTCACTTCTTATTATTGATGATGCACATTTATGTGAATCCAGTTACTTCTTATCCATATTGAAGTCATTATCTATATTTTAGTGAACCAGGTTGGACATATTACATATTAATGAATTGATTCACATACCAAGTCATGATTAGGTGATTAATTAGGTGTATACTAGGTAAAAAGGTGATACACATTTCATATTTATGACTTGAGTAATCTATGATTAGGTGAATATATATCATTTATGTGCATCAAGGTGTGTTATCTGATTATGACACCTAATGCCACTAAATTAACAAGAATATCATTAAGGATGTATATGTTAAGTTTATATGATTACAACTTAGGGTTTAGGATCAACTTGATCATTATATTTCATTGATTAATTCCAAGATTAGGTTACACTTTTCTTTCTCATCATATCATTAAGGTTTATTGGTTCATGACATTATTAGCATCATGTGTATCCATATTTAGTATTAATATGTGAGTTACCCATATTAAGTGCATTGGATATTCATTAGGGTTTGAACATATAAATTATTCCTCAGATGATCATTATATGTTCATTAATATATGAACAATCATGTTAGGGTTACCACTATTACATGTTTATTCAAGACCAAGGATCCAAGCATACTAACCTCCTATTCATGGATTTAGGGTTTCTAAAGATATACAACATAGAAGTCTAAGGTTACTATTGCCTAAAAGCAAACTATTTTAGACAATCCATATCATCTCAGGCCAGGCTAGTATCATATGGATCTGGGAGTCCTCGTAAACCAAGCAAGTGGCATGGAGAAAAATCTTGCCAGCCCCCAGAATATGATCCTTTCTAGACACCTTTTCTTCAACTTCATGCCCTAATAGTTGCCTAAAGTCAAACCTAAACAACATCAAGTTCTTATGATTACTTGAGCATCTTTCAATTGTAAATATTTTAGGGGTTTATTCATCATGATTCTAATGTGGAATTATAGGATCCTAAATCAACCTTTCATCATCTATAGATCAATTCTAAGGCAAACATGTCACTTGAAGGGAAACTATGTAAGACAAGGTTACTAACTAGGGAGACAAAATTGAAATAGTTAGATTCTGACTACCATGGGCTCTGATACCATGTTGTAAAAGAGTGAAATCACCCCTTTACTAAAAATTTGAAATATCAAACCTCCATTCCCAACATACTCAAAAGGTATGTTGAAAAGGGTGTAAAATTTTCAAATATTTATTTATATGGTAAACAAAAGACCATTGGAAAGTAGCGGAATAAAGAATAACTGACTATATTCAATTTCATAAAAGTTTATACAAGAATACATCATTCTCCCTTTAGGGTTTACATCAAGATACATAAACAAGATCTAGATAGAGGGGAATATAACTACTACAATCTTGTCTTCAAAGCAACATATCCATCAACTAAGTCCAAGCCAAAAGCTAAGATCTTCTTGTCTTATCCATCACCTTGCTCAACACCTGGGTGGTTGGGAAGGCACCCAATAAAAGGGAAAGGGAAGAAAAAGTATGTGTCACAAAACTAAGTGTTTATAGCTCTATTCACCCCTCATCTAGAACACATTGATCCTACAAGTGGTATCAGAGTCACAATCTTCTCCGACAAGATCACCCACGAGACAATAAGATGGGCAAAATTCTTGGTTTTCTCAACTTGAAGGGTGGATTCTCCATGAGACCTCCAATCTTCAACGACACAAACTTCCTCTATTAGAAGTGGGGGATGCAATTCTACTTGCAAGGGATGAGCTATGACATGTGGAAAGTGGTCATCCTTCCCTATAAGGGGCCGGGAGGAGATGTGGCTACTTGAGATGAAGGGAAAGCCCAGATGAATGCAAAGATGATTAGCACGATCTATGCAACCCTCACTCCTTCTAAATTCAATCAGATCTCTTCCTGGGACACCTCCTACAAGCTATGAAACAAATGTTGCATTACCTATGAAGGGACCAAGCAAGTAAGGAGTCCAAGGTCTACATGCTCAAAGGTCTCCTTGAGAACTTCAAGTTGGGTAAGAAAGAGATAGTGGCAGAGATGTACTCAAGGCTAAACATCATTGTAAATGGACTTGCATCTTTGGGCCAACCCATGGATCAAGGCACCATCAACTCCAAGATCCTTAGGTCTCTTCCTAAGAGGTGGCAATCAAAGGTGACCTCTGTTGAAGAAACAAGAAGCCTTGGTGAGATTGCTACCAAAGAGCTCATTGGGAATCTCCAAAAATATGAGCCTAGACCTGAAAAGCAAGAAGAAGGGGAAAATCTAGAAGAGAAGGGATCAAATAAGATGAAGGAAAATGCCTTCAAAGCTCAAATGGAGGCCATTGTTCATCAACAACAACTTGCTTGTCGAGCTACCCCTTCCCCAAGTGAAGATGAAGCCCCTAGTGATCATGAAACTAACTACTCAAGGGGGAAACACTTCAATGGAAAGCCCTAATAGCACAAAGAAGTCCTACCCCAAGAGAAACTCCAAGAAGAGGAATACAAGAAGGAAAACAAGCTCCAGAGGAAGGACAAGAAAGAAAGAAGAAGTAAGGATGCAACCCATGCTGCAAGGGAGAAATCTCCCTCAAGTGATTCCAGATCCAACGAAGGAGAATGTCACCCCGCTCTCATGACCTTAACTAGTGAAGACATATGTGAAGTAAGTGAGGTAAGCTTTAATGAACTATCTAGAGCAGCCCTCATTGACGTGCTTAACATTACCCACTTCTTTTTATTCTAAATGAAAATATAAGAAGAAAAGATTAGGGAAAATTATTGATGATCTATATGCTAAAAATGATTTTCTTGAGCAAAATGAAAAAGTTCACCTTGATAGCATTTGATTCCTTGCAAGGTCAATTTCTTGAACTTGAATTGCATTATAATGGAGTTGAGTTGGAGAATAACATTTACCTTAAGAACATCAATAGTCTAAAAGATGAAAACCAAACTTGCCTCAACGAGCTTGTTTTGATTAGAATTGAAAATGATAAGCTTGTTTCCAAGTTTAATGATCTTAGACATGCTTGTGATGGTATTAAGGATGAAAATAGAATCTATCTTGATGAGCTTACTATGCTTAGAACTAAAAATGCTAGATTGCTTGCCAACATTAATTATATTGCTTCTAGACCTTTATTGCCTAGTAATGTAGTAGCAGGTGTAGCTTTGAAAGAGATTCTTATCTTACTAAAGCCCTCTGTCTAGAGGCTTACTGTCTTCATGCTCAAGATGATTTAGCTAGTCTCTCTTCTACTGTCATTAATCTTACTGATGATAATCACAAGCTTAGAACTTCCTTGTAAAAGTTCCTCAAAGAGAAAAACTCCCTCAATGAAGTTCTAGATCACTCTACCAAAAAAATTGATAAAAGTGGTTTGGGATATGAGGGAGCTCCAAAAAACAAGGGCAAGGGAAATAAAAAGAGCAAGGAACCTCCTATATTCCACGGAGAGCTATCCGCTCTAAGAACCCTATGGTGCACATTGCAAGAGTGATGTGTTGGTATGTATGGCCAGAGAGCCAATCATATGATGATTGTAATGGCATGATATGTAAATGATTTGATTATTAAAAAAAGGCAAGCTTCCAAATTATATGTTTTATTTAGTTATTAGATAATGATGTAACATTATAAATGTATAGAGAATGACATCACTCAATGACATATGTCTTTAAGTACGTGACTTGAACAATGAGATCATACATATGTTAAGAGTACATACATTCTCACTATTTCCCTGATTAGTTGTTATTGTGGAAGGTAGATAGACATCAATAACACATAAGATCTGAGTTGTGAGTTGGTTGATGGTAGGATCTCACTATTCATGATATGGCGATATCAAACCAAGCACAAAAATCCATGTTAGAGAACAATGTATTAGGTAGACCCACCATGAGACTGACACATTGAATCCATTACCATGGTAGTCATAGTCAGCTGTCAAAGTGTTGGTGGTGATTGTGGTTCTTAGACCTGATGTGATGACCCAACATCAAATCAAGCCATCACCAATAACTAATTGTGGAATAACTATAAGCAGCGGATTAACAAAATCACTAAAAATTAAAACCATTTTGCAAAGAGATCCTCTTATAGGAAACTTTTACTAAAAGATCCAAAACTTTATACATATCATGATTCACATTTTACATACATGGTTTCATCTCATCTCGAGGACAACATATAACAATTGCTTTGCCAAAACATATACTGAAGTAACATAAAACCTCAAGGCATACAAGCCAAAATCTCAGATCGTTCATAAAACCATTACATACTGACTCCAAGGACATGAGAGTACAGAGACGACACATAGGACTTCTATCTACAAGTCACGACACATAGTACACTCAACCTGAGCTGTTACTACTGCGCCAGCTGTTGTTGTTCTCCCTCTACAGAAAGGTCTCTACCGCCTTGTGCACGTTCACCTAAAAATTATGGATCCCACGAGGTGAGACAATTGTCCCAAGGAGAGATATCTCTCTACCAACAATATTATTATCACAGTTAAGCAGTATAAAATTGAGCAGAGGTTATTTTATATTAACAAGCAAGATTAATCACTGTTATAAGAAGAACAAAGTAATTTCTCCTCTTAAAATAATGCATCTATCTATAGTAAATCATCTATTCACTATACAAAGAATATAAAGAAACATGTATAACATCTACCAAATTAAGATGTATAAAAGAAGTGTACATCAACCAATGTTTTCCATATTCGATCCTTAAGCAAATACGCTACACGACTGATTACATATTACAATCACACTTATGCCCTGAGGAGATGAAGTATATTGTTCATGCTCCAACTGACCACAAACTTCTCACAAGTTGGTACCATACAAGGTCAATGACAGAGCCGACTGCCAAGACCTCTCCCACCTCGATCAGTACGAGACAACTGGTAGTGACATGACATCTCATGTCAAACTACAAAAAGAGCATGCTAGGGTATAGTGGCATCTTTGCTCAAAGTTACAGCCGTAGCATGCACTCTCTTAGGGGAACACAGACCAACAACCTTCCCCAATTATAAAATTATTAAGACATGGCATATAGCCATACTATGAGCCACATGCCAGTTCTCCATGCTCATTACTGAGCCTACGACCATTGTCGCACTCGTGCCAGGATATGGCATATAGCCAATCCCCAAGATTGTGTACGTAAGGGGATCGGTCAACATATGGCCGTCCAAGCTCACACCCCTGCATATTAAAAAATATGCACTCCAGGTTATCTCGTGGGAAAAACCCGTTTCACCATTTCAGCGAATTCTGATGCTAATGGATCTATGGTCAGGGCAACTACATTTTATGATTTTCGAATGATATATTAAGTGAATTATAGTATTCTTTTAACATCAAACAAGTTATAAGCATCAATCATAAACAAATGCTACAAAGAAAAGTGCAGTACATCTATCAAGTACTTTTGTAATCTTTGGAACACATTTAGATACATAACACTTGGGATCTCAGTTTCTTATCACATTACTGGAAATTCTCATCCCTTAACATCATCAACATCATGATTACTGGATCTGAGTATTTAAACCCTTAGATCATCACTGAACATTGTTACCTCTGTAACAAGTAACTGTTACCTCTAGGTCGTCAGACCAAGGTATTCATCACACATGTTGTACAAGTATTTCACATAGCTCACATGGTTCATTAAATATCTGATAACACTGTACTTTATGTACTTTCTATATATATTTTACACCACTTTTAGTATAACTTTAGTTAACTTTTCACATAATTTCTCTATCTTTTTGACTAAAGCCTTGTTTAAATGATTTCAGGAATCAACACAACTTAGGTCGTGATTTTTGGGAACCGCAACCGCAATTCCAAAGCACCAGACATCTCGAAGCCTCAAACAATAAGCGAAGACTGTGACCGCAGTTGTCCAGAGACCATGACCGTGGTTGTCCAGATACCGCAACCGCAGTTATCCAAAGACCGCGACCGCGACCGCGGCTATGATAAGATTTACGACCGCGGTTATAGGAGGACCGTGACCAAGCTGGACCGTGACCATAGAGGAATAAGGCAGAGACCGTGATCGCGATCTTTCCCTCACTTAACAGAAAAACCACGACCGCGGTTCTAAGTCAGTGGAATGTGCCTATAAACAGTGCACCCACCTATCTTGTCAGGGGGGAGAGACCAGATCCTGAGGCCACAAAGTACTGCTGCATTCGAGACTCGTCTCCGACAATCCATACATTAGTCTTGGATCTCCAGGGGCGGAAGCTGAGGAGAGAGAAGACAGACGCCTGCCTTTTCTTCGAGAGGAGAAGGCCATCCATGCGGTAGATCTAGATCTGAAGAAGTAGTGTGTAGTATCACGTTTCTTCTCTTCCAGATCTATCGTTTCATCCTATTGTACCCCTTTTCCCCCTTCATGGTATCTTATGGATCTATTTTTTTGTAACGCCGTCATGTTGTCCACAAACATAAGTGGCTAAACACCTTAACTTGGGTTGGGAGTAGCCACTAAGGCTCTCCCAACATGTATATTGTCTCTTTCTTTTGAATATACATATTCTTATCAAGATTATCTCCATGCACCTGTTTTAATGCTTCACTTGTATGCTTAGCTACCATCTTGTGATATTTGATTGTTGAAATCTTGAGAGAGTAATATCACTTTTATCACGTGTCATGGAGTGGTATGAATGGACAAGGGTGTTGGAATGCTAAAGCTTTAACCATATATTTTGTTGCGAGGTTTTTGAGTTGTCATCTCGAGAGAGAGAGGCTTCTTTTAGACTTAGATCTATCCTCATCTCGAGAGAGAGTGGAATAGATGCTTGAATGGTTTCTTGTAATCTTGATATGAGTATGTAAGAGAGAGAGATAGTATTACATGTTGGTGAGGTGCTTTAGTTGGTGAACCCCAACCCGAGTTTTCCCCATATACTTGTTTACAGTTTGTTTCTTTTGCTTCTTTTTGTTTTACTTTTCTTGTTTATGTGCTACCGTTCCTTAGGGAACATCTCTTTATCCCCTTTTTCAGATGGAGTATAAAAGTGTTTGATTCCACGTTCTTAACACGACCAATCTTGTCCCTGTGTTCGACCCCGATCGCTACATCGGACCTCGTTTATCATTGCGGGGGCCTGAGAGTCGGGTTATCTCTTTAAAAGTCTGACTACTTTAATCCACTCCTTTTGGACGTGCAATTTAGACCGGTAAACTTTTTGGTGCCGTTGCCGGGGACAAGGCAAAACGACACTGTTAAGAACCCGAGTCCACTTACTATACTCCCGTGCTGCAAGCTTAGCAATAAGTTTGACATCACAATTACTTTAAGTTTGCTAACCTGGGTTTGTGTAGAGTAGTTCGTTTGGACCAGTTCAGTTTCCTAACTTGACTGTATGATCTATTCAGGTACCTAGGAAGAAGCAACTTGTTCGAATTTACTCATTTTTGCCATGCCACCTCACGTAGACGTTACCCTTTCAGGCGACGAGCTGAACGTGAGGAATGAACAACACCCACCTCCACCAGCAACAGATGAAGATAGAGGTGGCCGTTACAATGACGAACATCAGTATCAAGAGCAAGAAGAGCAACATGAAGGGGACTATCATCATTACGAGGAGCATCATCATCATCGTAGGCATAGAAGAAACCATAACCACCATGAGTGCAATTGTAGGAACAACGATAGCGAAGACGATGAGGAGGAGGAGAAGACTCTTCGGGAGTTAGCAGCTACAAGAGCCAACAACTCAAGATGCCCTGTGATCATCTCAAGATTCGATGCAGTGAACTTTGAGCTAAAGCCAGCTGTAATCTCTATGATCCAGAATAAAAGCTTTCGAGGGAGCTCAAAGAACGATAACCCTTATCATCACCTCGATGCTTTTAAGAATATCTGTGACACCATTAAGATGCAGGGAGTTCTACAAGAAGTCATTTATTGCAAAGGTTTCATTTTCTCCTTAGAGGACAAGGCACTATCCTAGTACCTTGGATTACCACATCAAGCTTTGAATGGATGGAACACATTGGCTGATGCTTTTGTGAACAAGTTCTACCCCACAGAGAAGAATGTTCGTAACAGGCAGAAGATCACATCTTTCATGCAGAGACCAGGTGAGAATCTGCATGAAGCCTGGCAAAGGTACCAGGAGTATCAGAGAGATTTCCCTCACCATAATTATAAGAAGGGTTTCCTAATAACGACGTTCTATAATGGTTTAAGACTAGACTAGAGAGTCTCGCTAAATGCAGTAGCAGGAAGCGACTTCCTCGGTAAAAAGCCCAATAGATCCAAGAAAATCATAAAAAACATGGCTGAGTTACAATCTGGGACTGACTATGATAGGACCGATAGAGGGTGTACCAAAAAGGCCACCAATGAAGGGCCGTCAATTGAATCAAAGGCTCTCGAGGAAATCACATCTCAGATATAAAAGATAGCCATTGATGTTTGACAGCTGAAGGAATTAGGAGGAAAGGGGAAGAAGCACGTTGAAAAAGTGATGAAATGCGTCACTTGCGACGAAGTTGGGCATGGAATAGATAACTTCATATACACCTGACCTGAAGAATCAAGTGAAAGTGAGTCTGAGGAGGAGGAAGCTAAAAATGTCTCTTATGCTAACTTTAAGAGACCAGATCACCCATGTTTTAGTTATGGCAACAAAGATGCTGTGGAGAATTCACATCAACCGAATAATCCACCCAAGCAACCACCAGGTTTTGAGAAGAGAGGCGGACAAGGTCAGTACACCAAAATAAGTACTTTCCAGACAAACAAAACCAACTATCAAGGTCAAGGGAAGTATCAAAACCGCCAAGCTACAAGCACAAGTCAAGGACAAGGACAAGCTCAAGGATAGAGTCAGGAAAGGAACAATAGTCAACCTGACTTAGTGGGCCAACTATTCGATTTCATCAAGAGACAGGACATGATAAACAATCAACTAGCACAAAGTTCACTGTCCAACTCTGGCGTCCTGAATACGATGCAGGTCCAAATGGCGTATATGCAAACACATCAATGCCAGATAGACCAACAGCTCACTCAGTTGGCCGAGTCGGTGAAGAACCCTTCAGGGAAGATACCAACTAACACTGAGTCTGCCAAGATGGTGGTCCTTAGATCGGGAAGGACGGTAGAGCACCCTAAGGTGATAAGACTTGAAGAACAGGAGCCAGAGATTATTACAGAGAAATCAGCCGAAGGAGAAAACCAACAAGCTCAAGTTAGAGAACCAGAACCTATGGAGGACATATTATCCAAAAGGAGTCAATACTCCCCGAGATTTCCATTTCCATACAAACTCATAAAGGAACATCTCAAAAAGAGGTATGAAAAGTTTATGGAGTCGGTGAAAAAGCTCCACCTCGATGTGCCATTTTTGGATGCTTTAGAAGAAATGCCAACATATGCCAAGTTTTCCAAGGACCTAATCACAAAGAAAAGAAGAGGAGGAAGGATTGAAATAGTGCACCTTTCCAGTATGTCAACTGCTTTCATAATGGTAGAATTACCTACCAAGAAGAAGGACCCTGGAGCCTTTACTATACCTTTTACTGTAGGGGATAACATCGAAAGGAAAGGTCTCACTGACTTGGGGGTTAGCATCAGTCTTATGCCTTTAAGCCTCACACAATGATTGTGACTGACTAATATGGTCAGGACCAATATGAGAATTGAGTTGGCGGACCATACCTTCAAAAGGCCCGTGGGAGTAGTTGAAGATGTTCCGATTCGTGTGGGAAGATTCTTCATCCCATGTGATATTGTTGTCATTGACACTATTGAAGACCCTAAATGCCCTATCATCTATGACCGTCCTTTCTTGGCGACCGGGAGGGCACTGATTGATGTCATTGAAGGCATCATAACTCTGAGGGTCGGAAATGACCACATTGATGTCAAGGTAAAAGACGCCATGAAGGGACCATCCCTGCTCAAATCTGCTTACTTTATGGATAGCTACATCCAATATTGTGAAGAAGTAGAAGAAGATACAACAGTAGTAGACCCTCTTATGAGGGCGTTAAACAATCATGATTCAGAAATCAAAGACCCCGAGGTTGCTGAGATCCTCGACTACTTAAATCAAGATGAAGAAGATCTGAGCGAGGAAGAGGAAGTTATCGAGACAGTCAAGTATGCTTCTCTAGAACTGACATAGGAGGAAAAGAAGGCACCTAAACCCAAACCAGAACTGAAACAGTTGCCGGAAGGGTTGAAGTATGAATTTCTTGATCACGAAGAGAGAAACCCTGTTATAGTTAATGCTAGTCTGACTGAAGAGCAATTGGAAAGACTTCTTAAGGATCTAAAGCTCCATAGGCAAGCTATAGGCTGTTCAGTGGATGATATCAAGGGACTTAACCCTGCTCTATGTATGCACCACATAAATCTGGAAGAGTCAGCAAAACCCCTGGTTCAACCCCAGAGGAAGCTAAATCAAATGTTAAAAGAGGTTGTAAAGAAGGAAGTCATCAAGCTAAGAGACGCAAGTATTATTTACCCAATCAGCGATAGCAATTGGGTGAGCCCTATTCATGTTGTACCAAAGAAAGGGGAGGATGACAGTTGTGAAGGGTGATAAAGGAGATGAAGAAGCCATCCAGACTGTCACCGGGTGGAGAATGTGTATAGATTATCAAAAGCTAAATTAGGTGACAAAGAAAGATCACTACCTACTTCCCTTTATCGACCAGGTTCTAGAAAGACTAGCGCATCACAAATATTTTTGCTTTTTAGATAGTTATTCTGGGTTTTACCAAATCCCTATCCTACCTAACGACCAATAAAAGACTACCTTCACTTGTCTATATGGTACCTATGCTTTCCGAAGAATTTCATTTGGATTGTGCAATGCTCCTGCAACATTCCAACTCAGATTTTCTGGAGGACAGTGTGGAGGTATTTATGGATGATTTTTCTATCTATGGAAGAGATTTTGATGGTTGTTTGAAAAACCTATCATTGGTCCTGCAACATTGTGAAGAGAAGAACTTGGTCATCAACTGGGAGAAATGCCATTTCATGGTGCAAGAGGGCATAGTCCTGGGCCATAAGGTCTCAAAAAGAGGAATTAAAGTAGATGTCAACAAGGTCGAAGCTATCTCTAGACTACCTCCACCTAAGTCAGTGACTGGAGTGAGAAGTTTTCTTGGTCACACTGGTTATTATCAAAGATTCATAAAGGACTTTTCAAAGATTTCAAAACCCTTATCAAATCTGCTGATCAAAGATGCAGAATTTGATTTTACAAATGATTGTTTGAAGGTTTTTCAAACTTTGAAGGAAGCACTCGTAACCCCACCTATTCTTCAAGCTCCAGATTGGGAGCTACCTTTTGAGTTGTTGTGCGATGCTAGTGACTATGTCATAGGGGCAGTTCTGGGACAGAAGAAGGACAAGAAACACCATGCCATCTTCTATGCCAGCCACACTCTTGACGAAGCGCAGGTAAATTACACAACCTTTGAGAAAGAAATGCTCGCTATCATTTTTGCCTTCGATAAGTTCAGGTCTTATATGATTGGGACAAAGGTAAATGTCTACACTGACCATAGAGCAATAAGATACCTAATGCAGAAAAAGGACACTAAGCCTAGGTTGCTAAGGTGGGCTTTATTTCTCCAGGAGTTCGATCACGAGATCATTGATAAGAAAGGGGCAGAAAACATAGTTGTCGACCACTTGTCAAGGATTTTCGTCGAAGACAAGAATGAGTCACCCATCAATGATAACTACGCAGATGAGGCTTTGCTCATGATAGAAGTTGAAGAACAAAAATTGTCGTGGTTCGTGGATATTTGCAATTATCTTTCTTGTGGGGAGTTACCCCCGGAGATAACTTACCATCAGAAAAAGAAACTCTTTTCAGATATAAAGAATTACTATTGGGATGACCCTATGCTCTTTAAGAGATGCTTAGATAATTTGTACAGAAGATGTATTCCTGAGGAAGAGGTGCCTGACATTTTGAGGGAATGCCATTCCTCACCCTATGGAGGACATCTGGGAAGTGAAAAGACCGCCGCTAAAGTCCTACAATCAGGCTTCTACCGGCCTTCACTGTTCAAAGATGTTGTTTCTCATGTAAAATCTTACAAGGAATGTCAGATGACAGGGAATATTGGGAAGAGAAATGAAATGCCTATGGTGGAATGGGTTGAAGTAGAAGTTTTTGATGTATGGGGAGTCGACTACATGGGCCCATTCCCGCCATCCTAAGGGTATAAATACATCATCGTTGCTGTTGACTATGTTTCAAAATGGGTGGAAGTTGTTGCCACCCAAACATGTGATTCCAAGGCTGTTATAAGGCTGTTTGAGAAAACAATTTTCCCAAGATTTGGTGTACCACAAACTGTTATTAGTGATGGAAGATCCCACTTTGGAGAAAAGTAGTTTAAAAAGTTGCTGAAAAGGTATAGAGTCAGACACAAAGTTGCTACACCCTACCACCCGCAGACTTCAGGGCAGGTGGAAGTGTCAAATAGACAACTGAAGAAAATTCTTAAAAAGACCGTTAGCAAAACAAGAAAGGATTGGGTGATGAAGCTGGATGATGCCCTTTGGGCATATAGAACCGCCTACAAAACCCCCATTGGAACACACCCTATCGACTCTTATATGGGAAATACTACCATCTACCTTTGGAACTCGAGCACAAAGCCCTCTAGGCAATAAAGTTTCTGAATATGGATATGGAAAAGGCTGACCAAGGACACTACTTACAACTACAAGAATTAGAAGAATTAAGACTGCACGCCTATTAGAATGCAAGAATCTACAAATAGAGGACCAAGGTGTGGCACGACACCCACCTGAAAAACAAGGATATCCATGAAGGAGACAAGGTACTCATCTTCAACTCCAACATTCGTCTTTTCCCTAGAAAGCTAAGAACCATGTGGTAAGGTCCCTTCACTGTGGTAAAAATCTACCCATTTGGAGTAATGGAGATCCAGGGAGAGAAAACTAGAATCTTCAAGGTTAATGGACACAGGGTAAAAAGGTTTTATGAAGATCAGACCTTTATGAGAAGATCTGAGATTGATTTGGAGGAACCAAGCCAACCAGAGGAGAGAAGCAATGAAGAGTTGCCATACCCTGCTACGGTGCCCAAGGAATGAAGTTTTATAAAGTCTAACTAAGAGACTTTAAATCAAACGCTTCTTGGGAGGCAACCCAAGTTTTCACCTCTTTCTTTCTTCTCTTAATCTTTGTTTTCTCTTGCTTTCTCTTATTAGTCTAAGTTTTTCTTCCTTTTTATGAACATATTCATTTTCATTTTGAATTTTATTAGTTTAAGTTTAATCTTTTTATTCAAAAAATCCGACTCTTATTTGATCTGGTCGTGGTTATAACCGCGACCGCGGTCTTCCATGTCGATCTGAAAAATTGTGACTGCGATCATTCTCTTACATCTGAAAAAAAAACTGTGACCGCATATCGCGATCATAACTGCGATCGCGATCATAATCACGGCCGCGACTTTTCCCTCGGTTAGTTTGGTCACGGTCTTGATGCCTATAAATACCTTTAAAACCCAAATGTTCAATTTTTTACGCTCTCGTCACTATCATCTTAAACCCTAGACCTCCGCGCCGAATCGAGACTCGCAACCTACCGCCGTGAGTCTGCCGTTTTCCACCCGCGATCGTTGCCGCCGTCGCAACCGCACCCATCGATAAGGTAACTCCTCATTTTCTTTGTGCTTCTCGTCTCCGAGCTATCTTTTATCTCGAAAACCATAGTTTATCGTCGCCTAGTTTACACTCCTGTCGTTGACCGATGGCCGACCCTTGTAGAGTAGCCGGTGATTGCCATGTCACTACTTTGTTTCCTCCATAATAGCCACAATCACATCATCGAGGTAAACTTTCTATTTCTCTTAGAAAGCCCTTCTGCCCTAATTCTTGGTGGACGATGTTCATATAATGTTGTTCCCGCTTTTCCGACCACATGACTTGTTTGTTTATTGCCCCTACCCATAAAGAGAAAAACCCCTAAAGACCCTAAAAGTGGAATAATGGATGTTGGTATGAATGAATAATAAACATTCAGTCTGAGAATCCGAAGGGTTGGAGGAAGACGAACCGCGATCGCGGTCATCCTAACTATGACCACTGGATGTTAAACCCCTCAAAACTGCGACCGTGGTGTTTGCCCAAAACCGAAAAAGATTGCAAGTTTAGCCTTGCTTGAAGAAAAACCATGACTGTGGTAACGTAAGATTCACCAAAAGAATTGTGACCACAGTTGTTCTACGCTAAGACAACCGCGACTGCGATTCTCCCTTATGACCCGTGACCGCGATCCCTTACAATAACCACGACCACGATATCTTTAAAAGATCATGACCGCGGTAATGCTTAGAAGTAACAATATCCGCGACCGCGATTAAAATCACGACCACGGTTCCTATTGTCTACTTTATAAAAATTGAAACCTAACTATCCTATTAATGAAGATAACCTATCAATTGATGATATTTGTGCCCAGAACAATGAAGATCTCCAATATACCTTATCAGGACCTAATCTCCTTTAATGTTTTAAATTTGCAGAATGTCTTCTCCTACCACAAGCGACCCAGTATACAAGAGAGCCACATCCTTGAAGGAAGTGGAGAAGAATGTCAAGAGCTTGTCAGAAGCTATGAAAAGGAACACCACTCTGCCAGTGCCGAAAAGAGTGGAGATACAACTAAGCCTAGAGCAGTATCGAAGGATAGTGGGAGAGCTACCACAAGAAGAGTCCCCGGAAGAAACAGAACAAACGGAGGAGACAGAGACCTCCGAATACCGACTAGAAGAGTCTGGGAGTCTGGTGCATGGGAAGAAGTGAAAGGCTACACTGAAAGAACCCAAGCCTAGAAAGAAAGCAAGGGCATAAAAGGTAGTGGGAGAAACCTCTGCGCAGAAAGGGGAGCCACCATTCATGCCCCGAGACCTAGTACTCCAGTCTGCCTATGACAGGATAATCTTGAACAAAGTATGTAGCCTGACACGTTACTTCAACGTGGAGGACTTCAAGAAGATGGGGATCTGCGACAGGACGGTGAAGTTCCTAGAGGGCGCAAATCTCCACACTATCTACACGCCTGAAGAAAAGTCCTACAGGAGGCTGACTCTGGAATTCTTATCTTCACTGACAAAGGTCACCTCCAGTAGTGAGACATGAGCAATAGGAGGAGGACACTACATGCTCCAAGTATGACTAGGGGGTGAATACCACATGGTGACGGAGGCAGACCTGAACATGATATTCATAGCAATAGAAGAAGAAGCCAAAGCCTGTTCAACAACTCTGTGAGAAAGAGAAGTTGTTGCATATGACAACAACACCATGTGGAACGAGTTGACTGGGGAGGAGAAGCACAACGCTAAGAACTCCAAAGCCTCCCAAATCACCTCCTGCTTCATCAAAATAATGCAGAAGATCACTGCCTTTACCATAGATGCCAGATCGGAGACCGGGAAGTCAGCAAGGGGGACCTTTTCCTCATATAGTCCATGATCAACAAACGACCGGTGAATATCGGTAGAATTTTGATTAAAAGACTATTGACAGTAGTATGCGGTGACGTAAAAAGAAATTATGCTTTCTGCATGGGCGGTCATATTACAATGATCGCCAATTACCTGCTGAAAGAAGGAAAAATTAAAAAATATGAAGAAATGGAGGGACAACAAAGCATCGACATCAAGTCCCTCGCTAGCATGGGAATCCTGGATCTAAAGGGGGAGAAGGCATATTTCAAGAACAACGGATCAAAGAAACCACTCCCCCTCCCTGAGATGGCGTTCTATGATGCCCATAAGCTGCGGCCAACTCTCGACGACATTGAGAAGATGTGCACCGGGGCACTGCACGCCAGCACACTGACAGATTCAACACCCACAATAGGGGATAGCAGTGCCCCAACCCTAAAAACAAAGAAGAAGAACCAGGAGCCAAGAAAGAAACTGACGGTGGAGAAAAAGAAGGCTGAAGCCACCATCAAGCCAGCTGAAAAAGAGATGGCCGCAGAACAACCTCTAGTTGTAGACCCCACCTCTCCCAAGCCGTAAGAGGAAACTACAACTGTGGAGGAAGAGGTGGGGAAGGGCAAGGCTACAGAAGAAGTCCCACAACCCACCAACATGCCGGAGGTAGAGCCAGAAAGACAAGACTGTCAGGCCGTACCAGAGGCGGACGTAGAGAAGGGCCAATCTAGAGAGATGCCCCCACTGCTGCCACCTAAGAAACTAGCCGTGCCGAGCTCATCAACAACATGCATAGAGAAGCAGCTGCACCAACAACAATAGAAAGCACCCTCTTTCGGGGGTGCCCTGGGTAAAAGGTTTAATGCAATGTGGGAACACATGAATCAAACCAATACTATAAATGAAAAAATTTCTACATCTTTGTCATCTCTAACAACACAGATACAAGCGTTGGATGACATGCATGACTTTATCCAAGAAGTTTTAAGCAATCAGTGGAGGATGATGGGGATGCTTAAAAATATGCAGGAGGAGATGACAATCCTGCAGAAGGAGGGGTAGGCCATCTACGCCGACAACGAAGAAATGCACCGGGATTACGAAGTGGCGATGGCTGCCCTCAAAGAAGAGCACCAGGGCATACAAGAAGACCACCGGAAGCTCAACCAGGAGCATGAAGAACTCAAATCCCGGTGGGGGAAAAAGAGAACGAAGTGCCCAACCAGCCTGGCATGCTCTTTAGCCAGCCCCTCCAGCCACGATGACAACGTAGGGGGGTCGAGCGCGGGAGTCGACACAACAAGAGCCGACACAACAAAAGCTAGGAGAACAAGAAGGGAGGCATATCCCACTGCTGATCCAAAAGGGACCCAACCAACAAAAAGGTTGAGCCCCCAGAATGAGAAGCACGCAACACAATCAAAGGGGTTCGACCTAAACTGTGACCCAGAGGAAGTAATGGATGAAGCCGCAAATGAAGATAAACATCAGGCGGAACATCACCTCTCCCCTCCAGCACACTCTCCAACTCTAGAAGAGTAGATTATAGCTGCTCATCGGGAGGAGGTGGTCACAGAGCTCAGCTCAGCCAGAGCAGAAGAGCTAGATAGGATGATTACTGAGTTGGGGGCTGGGCTCAAAGAAAGTAATGATTTCCTCCTCTTCCAACCTCTTGAAGAGCATCACGACTACATCTATGATGGGAATATGGAGGATACTCTGAAAATTATGGCAGGAGCCAAGTTGGGACATGCCTCTAAGGAGAGTCACATCAAGGACAATGCCGCTACTGAAGCCTCTTCAGAGGAAGCTGGACCAATAGCCACAGTACAACCTACGAATAAAGTTGTTGAACAAGTGGCAAGGGATATGCGAACGATATAAGAAGCCTCGACACCTATGACACAGGAGGCAATGTCCGAGGATGAGGATGGCGGGCTAACAACCTTCTTCATAGATGAGCCCTCCAGGGAGAGACAACCTGAAGCCAGGATAGAGTTACCTGCAGAAACTCCCCCTCTATCCTGCAAGATTAAGGACATGGACATGACGGCTGTGTCATGCATCTCCTGTAGAGATGTGCATGTCCTAGAAGATGTCCTCAATGATGATCTACTTGGGTCAGACATTCTGTACAACAACAAGGGTAGACATCTGTCTAGAGATGACTTCCAGAGGGTTTTCTTGAAAAAGGCGTAAATACACAAAAGATTGTTCAAGGTACTTTGTGCCACTCTCCTGGAAGAGTTCTTGCACCCAGACAAGCCGCAATCGGTCTTCAACGGGACCACACATCTGGCCAGCCTACTATATAAAGAAGAATACATGGTGGCAGAAGTATCAGAGCTAAAAGTGGTGGTCTGGAGGAAAGAGACCAGAACTGTTGTGCTACCCATCAGGAATGCAAAGCATTGGGCACTAATTTGTTGTCGATTTACATGAACGTAAGATGACAGTGCTCAACTGCTGCACAGCTAAGATGGATAGCACTTTTCTCATATATAAAAGGAAGGACGCCAGGGACGCCTTGAAGATTCCGATATGCCTACAACGAGCTATCAAAGAGGCGGGCACAAAATTTCAAGGGTCATGGAAGGTGTTCTCCATCAATAAAAGGGTTCCCTAAGAAGAAACTGGTTCGGGGGATTGTGCCTTCATTGTTCTACACATGATGGAAGCCATCAACAAGGGCATCCCCCTGGAAGATCTGAACGCGGAAGACCTACATGGACTGCGGGGTGTGTACATCATGGAAGTCATCTACGATCATCGGTTCTTTAATGATTCAACGATGCCTGCAGATGCCATACCCCGCAGGCTTCACATGGACATTCCTCTTCCCAAAAAGGTAGCTTGGAGGAAACAACTCAAAACCATGTGGGTTGATTCGTCTGAACTAGCCAGAGCTACAACTTGGAAGGTGAGCTGGAGTGTAGAGGCTGATGAAGCTGCAAAGCAAACTGTCAAAGAACAAAAGCAGTCTTCAGTGATAGCAACTCCTGAAGTTCAACCTATAGAAGAACAACCCACAAAAGCAGAAGATGAAGAAGAAGAGCTGGGGAACGATGGACCAGATGGGCCGGCAGGAGAAATCACACCTTCTTTCGAGAACTTTGACAGATGGAGCTGCTTCAGCCTGTCAATGGAAGAACTGACGATAATTATGAGTTCTTTGAAAGAAGATGACTCGGCGGAAGATGTCATCTTTCAACGAGATGACATCTATATATTAAAAGACGACCTCTACAAAACATTGAAAACTGGAGGGTATCTTTCTGTGAACACGATGTTGGCCTACCAGGCGTTATTAGGGGACTCAATGCCAAACTCACACATGGCGTATTTCCTACTGGTAGACGACATCCTAAAAGATAAGAAGATGGGAGAAATGGTACGGCTACAATGATGACTTGAAGCAGCCACACCAGAGCACATCTTCTTGCCAATTCTTCACGACAACCACTGAACTTTGCTGCATGTCAACCTTCTAAAAAGGACTGCAGTTCTGTATAACAACTTTGATGCAACCTTTGCACTCAACAAAAACACCACTCCTACAGAAGAAAAGGCAAATACCTATGCCAAAGCAATCATCGAGATTATAAGGCAACACTGTAAAGGGTTCGTTATGACAAAAGGCAAGGACTACAAGAAAACTCAATACTGCCACACAAGTCCTCAGCATGTACCCCTATCCTATGACTGCGGGTTCTTCTGCCTGTCGTGGATGGTAGCCATTGCCACTATCGACTTCAAGGTGGAGAACATGCAGAACGAGCAATATCATGCACTAAGGGGTATCTACGCAAGCATTCTCCTTGAGTCCAAGTGGGCATTCCCCAACAAATAAGCAAATAAAGAAGGCCCGTTTATCCATCTTACTCAAATTTTGACACCCCGAGATGGGGTGCAAGATAAGTTTGGGGGAGGAGTCTGATAACCTCCTATTTTAGTAGTTTATCTTAGTCTTTTTCTTTAGTTTTCCATACTCTTTTTATGTTTATACTGTACATAAACCTAATTTTATCCCTTTTTGTAAATACATCATCAAACTAACTTTTTCCTTTTATACTTGCAGAAAAAGCACAAAAAAATCATAAAAGAATAAACCAGCCTCAAGGCCGAGTGGAGTTCAAACGGTCCCAAGACCGCATGAAGCCAAACGGTCCCAAGACCGCATGGAGTTCAAACGGTCCCAAGACCGCATGGAGTTCAAATGGTCCCGAGACCGCATGAAGCCAAATGGTCCCAAGACCGCATGGAGTTCAAACGGTCCCAAGACCGCATGAAGCTAAACGGTCCCAAGACCGCATGGAGTTCAAACGGTCCCGAGACCGCATGAAGCCAAATGGTCCCAAGACCGCATGGAGTTCAAACGGTCCCAAGACCGCATGAAGCCAAATGGTCCCAAGACCGCATGGAGTTCAAACGGTCCCAAGACCGTTTGACGCCAAACGATCTCAAAACCGTTTGACGCCAAACGGTCTCAAGACCGTTTGACGCCAAACGATCTCAAGACCGTTTGACGCCAAACGGTCTCAAGACCGTTTGACGCCAAACGGTCTCAAGACCGTTTGACGCCAAACGGTCTCAAGACCGTTTGAACCCAAACGATCTCCAGACCGTTTGGACCTCACTCAAGGCCTATAAATAAGACCTCAAGGGCCATCCCTGAGAGGAGTCCAGACGTCCAGAGGCTGTCTCTCTACTACTAGAACAACTCCATCCACCGCCCGAGGCTGCCGGTCTGAGACTCACGTTCCATTGCAAAGCTACCTTCTCTCTCATCAACAAAGAAGGTGAGAGGAGAAGATCCGTCGTCAAGCAAGCCACGAAGGGTGAAGATCGTTGCTCTCTCCACCAAGGGTTCAACCTTCTCTCCTCAGTGGAGATGATGTTCTTTCTATCTCTTCTTGCCTCCTCCTTTGTTGTTCCCTCTATGAGGAGCGAGTAGTTCCATCCACTGGTGCGCGGGGACTAGCCCCGCTGCCCATGTTTTGTACTTTGTACTAAAAAGATGTTATCCTTTCGTTTTAATACTAAATCGTTTCATACATGCTTGAATGATGGCCACGTTCTTGTATGCATCTATTGTCTTTTGTTGTGGTTTGTCTATGACCGCTCTCGAGACTCGAATACCGATTTAGTGTTGGTTTCTGGTGTGTGTATCCACCACGCATCCGTTTCGGTGTCTAGGAGTGTATCTCAAAGAGTGGAGTAAACTCACTATCATCCGTTGCACTTCCATCTGTATGAAAGTAACCTTGGTAAGTCGAGGAACACACTTTGCGAGGGGAATGATGTAAAGCATGTGACCATTTGATCGGGAATGGCTGGCGTTGCAACATTCCCGCACTTCTCGTAGCTAGGTTATCCGAATAGGAGACTAGGCCTACAAAGATACTATTCGATTTGATAATTATCGCTCGCTTGTTAGTTTCAGATGCACGTTTCATGAGGTGGAGTAAGATTCTCTCTTTGGAGACTACATATCTTCATTGACACGTAGAAATGTACCGAATGAGAGCTACTTAACCCTTGAAGGATGCGATGCATTGCTCTTGTCTTATAAGGCATCGGTCTTGTGGAACATCGAAGGATGCAATGCATCGCTCTTGTCTTACAAAGGCATCGGTCTTGTGGAACATCCTTGGATGCAATGCATCGCTCTTGTCTTATAAGGCATCAGTCTTGTGGAACATCCATGTATCTAGCTTATAAGTCTTGCTTGCTTAGTACATATACAATGCATGTGTAGCGGTGGTAAATACCTGCTTAACCCCAGTGATTCATCATCATTTGTTAAATCTTAGTTTTACTTGCTTTATTTACTTTTCATGCTTTAGTCTAAAAACCAATCAAAATCCAACTTTTCGATATAAGTGCCAATTAGTAAAATAATTAAGTGAAGTGTTGTACGTTTTCCATCTTGTTGCTTGCAACAAGACCGTTGTCTTTTGGGTTCGATCCTAAATCTGTACTATGATAAGGCTTCCATACTCTTATGGGGTTGGAGTTGTTATCTAAGCACCAGTTCTAGGTAAACCTAGGGAAGATATAAATCCTCTCTAGGGTTTTTGGTGCAAATTTTGGGACTCCCATTGGAAGAGTAAAATCTTTTGGTGTAAGTCTCAACTCCATCAAAAAATGGCGCCGTTGCCGGGGACAACGGAACATTAGTATTTCACTTAGTTTATTTTTCTAGTTGGTTAGGATTTTACACTTTCTTTTTGAATCATAATTCACCATCTTCTTGAAGCTTTCATATTGTCTCTATTATCTAAAGGTGTTCTCTTTTCTTTACTCAGGTAGAACCCGTATATGCAATTACCGCATAATCGAGGATTCTCCCCTGATCCGGAGTTCGACTCCGAGGTAGAGAGAAGTTTCCACCGCAGAATCCGTCTCAATCGCCAACGCGCTAGTCAAATGGCTGACGAACAGCATCAAGCCGCTTTGGTGATGGAGAGAGTCAATGCTGCTATAGCCGCACAACGGGCACAACTCATTGCAGACACCCGTGCCCAAATACAAGCGGAGATACGAGCAGAAGAGCAAGCCCGCATAAGAGCAGAGACCGAGGCTGCTCAGCTCGAATTATGAAACAAGCAACTGAGGGACTATGCTGTCCCGAAGAATTACGAAGACAACCACCCGGTCCGGCCTCCGATCATCAATATCCCAAACTTTGAGATCCGGACCCAGTGGATCCAGATTATGCAAGGAATTTCCTTCTCTGGAGGTTCAGGAGACGATTGCATGGACCATTTGAAATGGTTTAAGGCATTATGCCGCCTGGTCCCGCAAGCTGGCATTGCTTTCGACGCAATAATGCTCCACCTGTTTCATTTCACCTTATCTGGAAGGGCTTTGAGTTGGTACAACTCATTGGACAGAGAACCCATCATAACCACTTGGGCCCCTCTAGAGGAAAAATTCTTGGAGAAGTTCTTTCCACCCTCGCTTACCTATGAAATCAGAGGGCAGATCAACCATTTCTCCCAACTACCTGGAGAAACCCTCGCTGAGGCATGGGAAAGATTCAAGGAACTTCTACGCAAATGCCCTCATCATGGAATTTCACAGAATCAATTGATTGAAACTTTTTATCGGGGGGGGGGGGTAAGCGATGACATTAAACAGTTCTTAGATTCCTCATCTGGAGGAAATTTCATGAGGAAAAACTATGAAGATGCCTGGAAGATCGTTACCTTAGGAGCCGAAAACCAGTCCAATTGGGGGCGGTCAGCCGGAAAAGGCGTCTTAAAAGTCTTTAAAGCTGAAGAATCTATGGAACTAAAGTCAATAGCCGAGGCTTTGAAGACAATCGCTCATAAACAACAAACCCTTGAAATAACTCTAGGGGAAATTGATAAGAAGAAAACCCCGCTGGTTCATCAAGTCAAAGCCGTCACAGGATCCTGTGAGGCTTGTCATGCTTCGGATCATCCGACTCTTTCCTGTGGAATGCTCTATAATGTGATGATGGATCTGCATCCACCACCACAATCCTATGAGGCCATCACTAATCAGGCTGAAGATCAGATTCCGGAGCAAGTCAACTCCATCCATACTATTCCCGGACAAGTTTATTATAATCCCAGTCAACCAAGGAACCATCCTGGGTTCCAGTATGGAAATCCTTCTGGAACTGTGAATCCGCAACATCAGACACAAGGGGGATTTGACAGTAGGCTGCCTCCTGGGTTTCCAAACAATTTTAACCAAAATCAAGGGAACCCAAGGAACAATTTCCCTAGGGCTAACTACCCTAGAAATCAATCAGCCTACTATCAGTACACTCATTCCCCGCTTCACCCACATTTTCATACTCAACAGTCCCAACAACAAAACCCTCAGAAAAATGCTACCGCACAGCCGGAAGATGAGCTATCTTCAATAAGACAGATGCTGCAATCTCAGCAAACCATGCTGGCCAACCAACAAGCTCAACAGAAGGCAGTTGAAGCACAGCTTGCCCAGATTGCTGCACAATTGAAACCCCCAACAGGCACTTTCGCTGGGCAGCCCGAATCGAACCCTAAACATGGGCCGAATGGACATGAGCAATCAAATACTATGCCAGCAGCATAACAATGTTTTAACTTCGTCGAGCCAGCGACATAAAACCAAGGCGCTTCTTGGGAGGCAACCCAAGACCCGAGTATCATCTTTTCTATTTCTAGTCTTTTATTTTCTTGCTTTCTCTATGTTCTTTCATCATTAATTAAAAAATAAAAATAATACAAAAAAATCTACATAATCAAAACTACAAAAACAATACATAATACAAACAACATAAAAATTCATAAACCAAAATACACAAAAAAATATATATACATACTAAAAAACAAACATATAAACCCTTTGTGCCCCTCCAAACGGTCTCCAAACCGTTTGGAGCCAAACGGTCTCCAAACCGTTTGGAGCCAAACGGTCTCCAAACCGTTTGGAGCCAAACGGTCTTGAAACCGTTTGAACTCCAAACGGTCTCCAAACCGTTTGGAGCCCAAACGGTCCTCAAACCGTTGAGACCAAACGGTCTTGAAACCGTTTGGGACCAAACGGTCTTGAGACCGCTTGGGACCAAGCGGTCTTCAAACCGTTTAGAATACAAAAGGTCACCAACCAATCACTATAAATATCAACCCTACCCCTCCGTCTTTCTCTCCTCGAACATTCGAATTCTCAAGAGCTTTCGTGCGAAGAATCTCGTTCTTGCTCCTGTTGCATCCGCGCAAGCTTCTCACCCGTTCGTCCATCCACCTTCCGCAAGGTAGTCCGGCGACTACAAGCACGCTGCTCACTCCGACGTCTCTTTCGCCGCCATCGCAGTCGTCATCGAACGAGTTCACCGACTCCTCTATCGCCTTCGTCGCCGCGCCGTTCTGTCGCCAGTTGCCGTTTCCTTTACCATCGCATGACGTCTCTTGCTCCGCCATCGCCGTCGCTGTCGAAAGATTTCACCGACTCTCCCATCACTTTCATCGCCGTCGCCATTCTTCTCATCGTTTTTGAAGGCGCCGGTGCGTTCTTCACCTTCGCGCCGTTCCACCTTCTCTCGCGCCGGCGACCTACGACTCTTCGCTTACCAAACGGTCTTGAAACCGTTTGGGACCAAACGGTCCTCAAACCGTTTGGGACCAAACGGTCTCGAAACCGTTTGGGACCAAACGGTCCTCAAACCGTTTGGGACCAAACGGTCTCGAAACCGCTTGGGACCAAACGGTCCTGAAACCGTTTGGAACCAAACGGTCCTCAAACCGTTTGGAACCAAACGGTCCTGAAACTGTTTGGTCTTCGTTTCCCTTTTGCTTTCACAAAATATAAAAGATATAACTAC
The DNA here is from genome assembly GCA_963693085.1 of Alisma plantago-aquatica. Taxonomy (NCBI): domain Eukaryota; kingdom Viridiplantae; phylum Streptophyta; class Magnoliopsida; order Alismatales; family Alismataceae; genus Alisma; species Alisma plantago-aquatica. Next base: position 1,285,940,775 of record OY856411.1, read on the forward strand.
AAATCAAATTTACAATCTTCTCTAATTATGAAACTCTTATTTTTTTTCAGAAATGGCGTCACCAGCGAACAAAACATCCGGCTCAGGAACTGCCCCTACTCTGACAAGGGAGCAGATGATGGAAGAGCAAGACAGGCTCATACAGATCAGGGACACTTACAACACCACCAGAGCCGTCCCTCCCAAGACCAAGATCATCGACGTCCTGTGTGAGATAACCCGCCTCACCAAATGCTTGGGTGAGGCCCCTGAAGAGGACATCCAGCACATCTCTTCTGACGATGATGAAGGATCGGACTACATACCGAATCCCGATGAAGACTCCTCTGCCCAAGAGACAGAGGGAAAACACAAAGCTGCAAAGGCTGCATCTGGGCAGCCCCCCAAGAGGGCAAGAAAACAAGTCCACCCTCTATCTGCCATGGACCAACCCTTCGCCAAACCATCCACCTTTGCTGCTACCACTACCACCCCTGCAGCTACCATCCCTACCACCTTCATTCCCATTACCGCCCCAATACCACCACCACAGCACCTATCCATCCAAACCTCCATCACCACCGATAAAACCCTTAAACCAACCAAGTATGTTTCCTCCAGCATACTAGCTAAAATGGGAATTCACGAGCGCATCTTCAAAGCGCTACAAAAAGCCAACCTTACCAGGTTGTGCTTAATACCTGAAATATCCTACATTGAGCCCACAGCGGAATTCTTCTCCTACCTGACAAAGGAGCCCGTCGACATTGCAGACAGGTCACGGGATGGGGGTGATAGAAGGATTGTCACCCAAATCTTTGGTAGCAACGTCGTCTTAATAGAGAATATGCTAAATTCAATATTCATTGACGACCTGGAGCAGCTACAAAAGGCCAAATCAGTGGGAACTGATCATCCAGAATTCGACCGCCACACATTTTGGAAAAGCTTAACTGGGATTCCCACATACGATGCCAAAACATGCAAAGCGTCCAACATACACTCCGGATTTGTGCGCACTCTGCACAAAATCCTAGCTGGCGCACTTTTTCCAAGAACGGAAGGAGGAAACGTTACAATATCAGACCTCTTTGTCCTCTAGTCTATCCTCAACGGAAGGCCAGTCAACATCGGACGGTTGATGGTCCAGAAATTATCCGCCGCCTTCATAGGGAAAGAGATCTGTTTGGGGGGCCATGTCACATCCATAATTAAATTTTTTAAGATGGACAGGCTATTACCCCAATGCACGCAAATAAAGGGCGACATCCTTACAAACGAACAATCTTTGAAAAATTCATTTATAATCAAAGAAAAGGATGGAAAGTTACACTATGTATTCTGCCCGATGGTTAAGTCATCAAGAACCCTCCTTCCGTTATCGGAGCTAGCACACTATGATATGACACAGCTCCTCTTTTCTGACGAGGAGCTTACACATCTACTAGCTTCGGTCACACCCGCTGAAAAGAAACAAACTGCGGGCCCAACTGAAATGAGCATCACAGCTCCGACAGATCGACCTACAAAAGTCCCTGTCAAACGACCTTCTAGAAGGTTGCTGCAGGCCCAACAGCTGTCGGGGACACCAACGTCCCGCCCAAAACCGGAGGACGAGCGGTTCAACGATGAAATCTTAACAACTTCCTCATTTGACTCTTTCATCCAGAGTCTAAATGAGCAGCTCTCCGCTGCCCCCACCACTACTTTCCTCCCCACATCCACGCCAGCATTCACACCCACCCTAACATCGGGCTTCCCTTTCCCCACCTCCATGCCCGACTTCACCACCTTTCCATTCACATCCACAGTTCCCTCCCCTTCATCATCAGTGCCACCTTTTTCGCCACAAATACCACCGCTCTTCACATCCACCACCACCCCGACACCGCTGGTGACTTCATCAACAGTCACTACGCAGTTCGGGACATCATCAGTGTCTGCTCCGCAAGACACTACCACCATCCCACATAGGCCCCAGCCACATCACCCTTCCGCCTCTGGGGTCCCCATAACTAACATCGGTGAGGAATTCGGCCGTCAATTTGACGCTGTCTGAAACCTCCTCACCGATCCTTCTAACCTATTACATTCTATTTTTTCTTGTGTACAGGACTTATCTAAACAGGTAACCAGGATCGACAACCAACACCGAGCTCTGCCTGTCGTCCTACAAGGCATCCAACAACGACATGATGAAGTGGCTAAGCAAGTTGAGCATATCAACAGCCACACCAACAACCTGCCAGACCTGATCCTTGAGGCAACGCGCCAGCAAGAAGCTACGACAAGAAAAGTCGATGAGATCTCTAACCAGACTCACCCTCTGCAAGAGAATCTCCGCAAGCTTGAGCAGAATCAAGAAGAGCTAAGCACGCGCCTGGATACCATCGACGAAACAATCACGCAACTCCATCATCATCAAGAGGAAGCAAATATCAATGAAACACAACAACTACGTGCCCAAGTCACAGATCTGACAGCACGCCTCCTCTCCGCCGAGGGCAGATACACAGATCTCAAAGAAGCCCACGACGCACTGCTCGAGAAACACGAACATCTGCAAGTGGCTTTCGATGAGCTACAAGCCACTCACCGGCGGTGTAAAAAGTCGACGAACAAGAAGACAACCGACGAAGCTGCGGCCGACAACGACGATGATGATGAAAAAGAAGACGAATCCGATTCATCTGCTGACTCCAATAAAGACACATCTTCAGGAGACAAGCACGATGACGGTGAAGACCCCGGGAACGCATCAGGACCCTCCCATAAAGGGTCTGATAAAGGTCACCAGGAAAGTGACTACCACCCCAAGTCCCCACAGCATGACAATGTAAACATTTCTTACGGGGACCAATTCTTTGATTACTCCGCTATGGGGTCAATGGGGGAAGCTGCCAAGGATGCGGCCTTCGCTGAGCTCCAACAATGCATACTAGGAGCCAGCGCTACCTCGCCAAAAACTTCTCCCCCCTCCTCAACACCTTCTCCCCCTTACCTAGACGAGGCAGACCGAGTGAGTCTAGATACTGACGCAGATCTTGACTCCGCCTCCGATCTAGACGACAACCTCAAAGGCCATGAAGAGGCCCCCGAACAGCACGCCTCCCCTCCACCACAAGACCTCCCCCCGCCACCTCCTCTCCCACAAAAAATGCACGATCTTGATACGACAGCCATCTCTACTTTAGATGCTCAGGACATCTTCATCCTGAACACTATAGTAGACGATGCAAAAGCGGGGGACGACATAGTTTACAACAATACAAAAACCAGGTGTACGTTGACACGTGAAAATTTTCGTTGCATCCTCCGACCCCGGTCTACGATGCCAATGCCAATCTTCCATGTCCTCCTCGCCAACTGTATAGAAATCTATAGAAGTAAACAGCGGATACAACCAGCCTTCAACGCTTCACCCGCATTGTCTTTTGGCCTTTTACACAAAAGCTTGCGCGCAAGGTCGATTGAGCGGCTACGTGCCGGTTTAGCGCGTCAGGCACGCTATATCACAATGCCTTTCCAAGTCTCGGACCACTGTCTTTTTATGATAGTGGATACCGAAGCAAGGGACGCTAAAGTTTACAACTTCAATAGCGCCGAGCTACCAGTCGGCATAATAAACTTCGTCGGAGACGCAGCAGGTGAAGCCCGGTGTATACCCTTCCGGCTGCTCAAAGTAATCTGGGCTGTACGCCCTTCTCTTCGTCAAGACTGGAGCCAACCCTGGTTTAGAATCATTAACCCTCCAGTTCAAGCCACCACGGGATCTGGGGACAGCGCTTTCTACACCATCCGACATATCCAAGCGCTGAACCAAGAAATCCCTTTCACCGACTTGGCAGCTGAAGACTTCCATTCGTTACGAGGACGCTACGCCATGGAGCTCATCTGTGACAGAAGATATTTCAACGATCCGACTATGTCACCAGATGATGTTCCAAGGTATCTCTACTCAGCTGTACAACGTCGACAACGGCGACCCTTCTGCCAAATTCTGAAAGAGTCTGAACAACACAAGTCGCCAGAAGAAGATACCAGCAAGAACGATCCTGCTTACACCACTAAACCAACTTTTCCTGATTTTGATCGCGATTCTTGCAAAGGTCTCACCGACCTTGAAATGCGCATCATCATGGCGAATCTCTCCGCAGAAAAAGATGGCATAGTATTCATGTCTCAAGACATTATCGTGATGGCCGATTCACTGCAAGAGACTTTACAAGATAAGGGGCAACTTTCTGTCAGCATCATGACAGCTTACCAGTCTCAGATTGGCCAACATAATCCAGATACATACATGGCGTCCCCATACATGAAGGATGATCTACTCAAACTCAAAAACTTCGGCACAACGGAAGCGTTGATCGCATATCTCCAACATACAACGCCGAAGTTCATCATGTTACCAATCCTGCATCAAGAGCACTGGATTCTTCTGGCAACTAACCTCCAAGACGGAACAACTACAATATACAACAGTTCCGACAGTCAGTTCAACGCCCGACAACGACACTACGTCGTAACGCCTAAGACGCCAACAGAAGAAATGGCAAAAGAGTGCGCTGCAAAATTAATAGAGCTTCTGAGTCAGCACACTAAGGCATACAGCAAGGAACACTTCAATTGCCCCGCCTTCTGCCACAAATGCCCCCAACAAATACGACAATCCAACGACTGCGGCTTCCACGTCCTCTACTAGATGTACACCATAATCGTTCTCCAAAGACCAGTGGAGGAAATGACTGACGTGGACTACCACGCCTTACGTGGGCAGTTCGCATCTACACTACTATGTTCTCCAGGGGCAAACGAAAATCTACCTTAACCTGGAGCCCTTGTTCTAATGATTTCTCAACCTATCACTTTGCCACTCTGGGGACAGAGTGTGTGATAAGTTAGGGGGGGATACATTAGACAAGGGCTAGGTATCAACTTCTATACTCCCTTTTTCTTTAACACTTTCCATACATTTCTTCATTCTTAAAATCTTTTACAATTCTTTAAGTCTTAATTCTTTTCACAATTCTCTTTCAAAAATAGTCACCTCAACTAACCCTAGAATCATGTTAGCCTCTATAAGTAAATAGCACTCAGACATCAAATGGCGATTTATCAACTTCCACCTACTATGGATCCCATATTTTCGCTTCAATTCTTTATCTGACTCTCCACAGGTCAAAATCAGGGCAGAAATAAGCCGAGATCTCGAGGATGAGAGGGAAATTAGGCAACTTCCAAATCAAAAAGTTCTGCAAGTGGACCACAAACCAAATAAGTGCATGCTGAAAAACTTTAAGAACAACTTTCCTCTCTTCAAAATAAAAGAGGCTTGGCCGCCCAAAAAAAATCCTCATTCCAAAACCTAAGCCTTTGAGTTTTTGAATAAAAGCCAGAGAGACGAATAAAATCATGAGAGTTGTGCCGCGCATAAGGACCTATATGAAGAACTGATAAAGGGCTCACCCGGCCGGCACATTCCGCTGCCCTCACAAAGGCAGATGTGTCACGTCCGGTAGTGAAACCCTAAAAGTTCCAAGTATATGAAAAGGCTCATAAAGGACTTGCCCGGCCGGTACATTCAGCTGCCCTCATAAAGGCAGATGTGTCGTGCCCAGTAGTGAGATCCTAAAAAGCATAGACAGCCCCTCCCCCGCTTGAAAGGGAGCTACACTTCAAAGCCTTTAGCCAACCCTCATACCCTCTCTAGCTTCCAGTAGGTTTCCAGAGAGGTATAAAGTTGATTAGAGTCAACGACATGCACAAAATAAATGTGGTCCCAAGGCAAACTTTGAGATACGGAAAAACCTGAGATCCAAGCAACTCTCGAAATCCAAAGGAATCAAGGCATGCAATAAGCCTCGATATGACCCCTGGGGAACTCAGGTCAAGAATTGAAGCAAGAGTATGGAGATCCTAATTAAGATCGCCTCGCCATTTCATGTCTCAGATCTATCTAACTTGAGGACAAGCTAGACTCTAAGTTAGGGGGGGTGATAACCTCCTATTTTAGTAGTTTATCTTAGTCTTTTTCTTTAGTTTTCCATACTCTTTTTACGTTTATACTGTACATAAACCTAATTTTATCCCTTTTTGTAAATACATCATCAAACTAACTTTTTCCTTTTATACTTGCAGAAAAAGCACAAAAAAATCATAAAAGAATAAACCAGCCTCAAGGCCGAGTGGAGTTCAAACGGTCCCAAGACCGCATGAAGCCAAACGGTCCCAAGACCGCATGGAGTTCAAACGGTCCCAAGACCGCATGGAGTTCAAATGGTCCCGAGACCGCATGAAGCCAAACGGTCCCAAGACCGCATGGAGTTCAAATGGTCCCAAGACCGCATGAAGCCAAACGGTCCCAAGACCGCATGGAGTTCAAACGGTCCCGAGACCGCATGAAGCCAAACGGTCCCAAGACCGCATGGAGTTCAAACGGTCCCAAGACCGCATGAAGCCAAACGGTCCCAAGACCGCATGGAGTTCAAACGGTCCCAATACCGTTTGACGCCAAACGATCTCAAAACCGTTTGACGCCAAACGGTCTCAAGACCGTTTGACGCCAAACGATCTCAAGACCGTTTGACGCCAAACGGTCTCAAGACCGTTTAACGCCAAACGGTCTCAAGACCGTTTAACGCCAAACGGTCTCAAGACCGTTTGACGCCAAACGGTCTCAAGACCATTTGATCCCAAACGATCTCCAGACCGTTTGGACCTCACTCAAGGCCTATAAATAAGACCTCAAGGGCCATCCCTGAGAGGAGTCCAGACGTCCAGAGGCTGTCTCTCTACTACCAGAACAACTCCATCCACCGCCCGAGGCTGCCGGTCTGAGACTCATGTTCCATTGCAAAGCTACCTTCTCTCTCATCAACAAAGAAGGTGAGAGGAGAAGATCCGTCGTCAAGCAAGCCACGAAGGGTGAAGATCGTTGCTCTCTCCACCAAGGGTTCAACCTTCTCTCCTCAGTGGAGATGATGTTCTTTCTATCTCTTCTTGCCTCCTCCTTTGTTGTTCCCTCTATGAGGAGCAAGTAGTTCCATCCACTGGGGCGCGGGGACTAGCCCCGCTGCCCATGTTTTGTACTTTGTACTAAAAAGATGTTATCCTTTCGTTTTAATACTAAATCGTTTCATACATGCTTGAATGATGGCCACGTTCTTGTATGCATCTATTATCTTTTGTTGTGGTTTGTCTATGACCGCTCTCGAGACTCGAATACCGATTTAGTGTTGGTTTCTGGTGTGTGTATCCACCACGCATCCGTTTCAGTGTCTAGGAGTGTATCTCAAAGAGTGGAGTAAACTCACTATCATCCGTTGCACTTCCATCTGTATGGAAGTAACCTTGGTAAGTCGAGGAACACACTTTGCGAGGGGAATGATGTAAAGCATGTGACCATTTGATCGGGAATGGCTGGCGTTGCAACATTCCCGCACTTCTCGTAGCTAGGTTATCCGAATAGGAGACTAGGCCTACAAAGATACTATTCGATTTGATAATTATCGCTCGCTTGTTAGTTTCAGATGCACGTTTCATGAGGTGGAGTAAGATTCTCTCTTTGGAGACTACATATCTTCATTGACACGTAGAAATGTATCGAATGAGAGCTACTTAACCCTTGAAGGATGCGATGCATTGCTCTTGTCTTATAAGGCATCGGTCTTGTGGAACATCGAAGGATGCAATGCATCGCTCTTGTCTTACAAAGGCATCGGTCTTGTGGAACATCCTTGGATGCAATGCATCGCTCTTGTCTTATAAGGCATCGGTCTTGTGGAACATCCATGTATCTAGCTTATAAGTCTTGCTTGCTTAGTACATATACAATGCATGTGTAGCGGTGGTAAATACCTACTTAACCCCAGTGATTCATCATCATTTGTTAAATCTTAGTTTTACTTGCTTTATTTACTTTTCATGCTTTAGTCTAAAAACCAATCAAAATCCAACTTTTCGATATAAGTGCCAATTAGTAAAATAACTAAGTGAAGTGCTGTACGTTTTCCATCTTGTTGCTTGCAACAAGACCATTGTCTTTTGGGTTCGATCCTAAATCTGTACTATGATAAGGCTTCCATACTCTTATGGGGTTGGAGTTGTTATCTAAGCACCAGTTCTAGGTAAACCTAGGGAAGATATAAATCCTCTCTAGGGTTTTTGGTGCAAATTTTGGGACTCCCATTGGAAGAGTAAAATCTTTTGGTGTAAGTCTCAACTCCATCAGAGTCATAAACGGGCCATAGAGGTACTTGTACCTTCCTTTTTCATTTACTTCTTTTTCATTCACTTTCACTTTTACTCCTTTTACACCATCAAAAATTTTGAAATTTTGTTATAACTAACATTTTAGAAGCTTGCTTTCTCTCGCTAAATTTTCTAAATGTAGTGTTCCAGCCCTCTGAGAGAGAAGAATATGAGCAACATACACAACAATGCATGAGTACAACAACAGTGATAGCAATACTGCTATATCTCATTCTTGCAATAAGACATTGTAAATGTAACAACCTTAACTCATGAAACCCCTACAAACTAGAGAACTTCAGTCATACTCCTAAACAACCACCCCCACCTGACGCTTTTATCCAAAAAAATCCTTATCTCTATAGAAAGGAAAAAGCTTCCCTATTCAAAAAGAATATCCAAAAGAGGTTTGGCCGCCCAGAAAACCAATCAAACTCCTCAACCCCAAACCTGAAAGGAGAAATAAAAAGCCAAAAATAAATAAAAGAAAAAAAATATATACGAGAGATGTGCCTCAAAATATGCCAAAAGTTTCTACCCAGACGGTATATTACTGTACTCATGAATGCAGATATGTCGTGCCCGTAAGTAGAAACTTGAAGCCAAGCTCACACACCTCCAATCCTGAATGGAATCTCACAAAACCACCTGACTTAAAGTCAGAAGCTAAAAAAAAGGGCAACACTATTCTTATGACAGTTGTGGGTGAGAATTTTAGGGGGTAGAGGAAAACACCTAAAAGCCTTAAGCCTACCTATACACATTAGCATAGGGCCCTCTGAAAATAAAGAATAGGTGTGAAAGCTACCCTTCGAAAAAGATTTGGCATTAGTACGGGCATTAGCTAAGGGGAGGGGTGATGAGTTGAGAAGGAGAAACCTTTTACAATAGAAGGTTATGACAGATAAAATGAGGTTATGCAACTTTGGTTAAAGGGGGAAGATTGAGACCTAAGGGATTGAATACATACAACCACAATCTTGATGCAAGGATGAGATATGTCAGTCATGCTATTATGTTGTATTTTAAGCTTGTTCATTCTTTCTCTCTCTGAGTTCTCGAACCTGCACTTAGCCTGAGGAAAAGCTTGATTCTAAGTTTGGGGGAGTTGATAACACTGTACTTTACATATTTCTATATATATTTTACACCACTTTTAGTATAACTTTAGTTAACTTTTCACATAATTTCTCTATCTTTTTGACTAAAGCCTTGTTTAAATGATTTCAAGAATCAACAAAACTTAGGTCACAATTTTTGGGAACCGCGACCGTGATTTCAAAGCACCAGACATCTTGAATCCTCAAACAATAAGTGAAGACCGCGACTGCGGTTGTCCAGATACCGCGACCGCAGTTATCCAAAGACCGTGATCGCGGCTATGACAAGAATCACGACCGCGATTATAGGAGGACCGCGACCAAGCTGGACCGTGACCAGAGAAGAATAAGGCAGAGACCACGATCGCGGTCTTGCCCTCACTTAATAGAAAAATCGTGACCGCGGTTCTAAGTCGGTGGAATGCACCTATAAATAGTGCACCCACCTATCTTATCAGGGGGGAGAGATCAGATCCTGAGGCCACAAAGTGATGATGCGTTCCAAACTCATCTCCGACCATCCATACATCAGTCTTGGATCTCCAAGGGCGGAAGCCGAGGAGAGAGAAGACAGATACCCACCCCTTCTTTGAGAGGAGAATGCCATCCACGCGGTAGATCTAGATCTGAAGAAGTAGTGTGTAGTATCACGTTTCTTCTCTTCCAGATCTATCTTTTCATCCTGATGTACCCCTTTTCCCCCTTCGTAGTATCTTATGGATCTGTATTTTTGTAACACCATCATGTTGTCCACAAACATGAGCATCTAAACACCTTAACTTGGGTTGTGAGTAGCCACTAAGGCTCTCCCAACATGTATATTGTCTCTTTCTTTTGAATATACATATTCTTATCAAGATTATCTCCATGCACCTATTTTAATGCTTCACTTGTATGCTTAGCTACCATCTTGTGATATTTGATTATTGAAATCTCGAGAGAGTAATATCACTTTTATCACGTGTCATGGAGTGGTATGAATGGACAAGGGTGTTGGAATGCTAAAGCTTTAACCATATATTTTGCTGCGAGGTTTTTGAGTTGTCATCTCGAGAGAGAGAGGCTTCTTTTAGACTTAGATCTATCCTCATATCGAGAGAGAGTGGAATAGATGTTTGAATGGTTGCTTGTAATCTTGATATGAGTATGTAAGAGAGAGAGAGATAGTATTACATGTTGGTGAGGTGCTTTAGTTGGTGAACCCCAACCCGAGTTTTCCCCATATACTTGTTTACAGTTTGTTTCTTTTGCTTCTTTTTGTTTTACTGTTCTTGTTTATGTGCTACCGTTCCTTAGAGAACATCTCTTTATCCCCTTTTTTCGGATGGAGTATAAGAGTGTTTGATTCCGCGTTCTTAACATGACCAACCTTGTCCTTGTGTTCGACCCCGATCGCTACATCGGACCCCATTTATCGTTGCGGGGGCCTGAGAGTCGGGTTATCTCTTTAAAAGTCTGACTACTTTAATCCAGTCCTTTTAGACGTGCGATTTAGGCCGGTCAATATCTTGTCACCTATCACTAGGCAACAACTTATCTTTTAAGATATCATAATGTATAATCATTAAACTTTTGGTACAAATATTTAACATGGCTCACAAGGCTCATTTAAATCTATATCATATAAAACATCATAGCTCACACCTGGCTATGTTCATCATCCCATGATTCTTGAATAATTTGTGCTTCATGATAAAAACTTTAGTAGTATATGACATCACTATACAATTCCAAGCGAAATACACACTTCCCATTATTAGGGTTAGGATTTCCTATTTTAACTGAATAGGGTTTCAAATTCACATCATCACTATGTGATATAAGAGAAATACATGCCTCCCATGATTAGGGTTAGGGTTTCTCAATCTAACCAATTAGGGTTGTAAGTGCATACCATCACCCTTCTTTAGGGTTAGGTTCTCCCCTTATTAACAAGTTAAGGATTCGATATCACATTATAAAAAATCAAACCCTAATTCATACTCTACTCATTTTAGGAGTATCAACATATACTCATTACACGATTGTTATTCAAATATAAGTATGTCTTTCATCCTCACTAGGATGTTGATTGCACCATACTTTTATTAAGTTGGCTCAATTATCCTCTTAAGGTACATTAGTTCACCATTATCAAATTGCATTAAACTCATTGCATCTTATAGCAGGTATCAAAGTGTATATATGCTATCATATCGTGCTTAAGATGCACCTATCATCATATCGTTTATCCATATCGGGCATGTGATGTAACCATTTCATCATATCATGTTTTAGGGTGTATCCCCTACTACCATATCGTGTACTCATATTGGATTGGCTATCACTTAGGTTCTATCATCTCAAGTTGGAGTTATATGTCCTCATATCATTTATGAGCTGAAAGTTTGACCTCATATTGGGTATAAGGGTACACTTGCTGCCATATCGTGCACAAGGTTTGCACCATATCAGGCATAGGATGGATGCCTCATCATGGTATCATTCAAGTGGTATATACACAATACCATATCGGGTTCCCATGTTGGATTATCATATCGGGCTATCATGTTGGGTAACATATTAGGTTATCATATTGGGTATACCATTATGCTTGTATCCTTTCATTCCTTCCAAGGATCAGCTCCATCATATATTTGAGTGACAAGCTAGATATATGACTGAACTCTTTCATAGAGAACCCTTTACACAAAAGGATAAGGGTATGGGTTCAAAACAATATCAAATTTCACTTCCTCGTATAAGGTTTCAACACCATATTGGTTTAGAATGTACCATATCGTGCATGAGGTATGAACTTGACCTTATGTCGTGTATGGCATGCATGTAGGTAGCACTCCTATCATCCATGAGATATTACTCATATCTTTCACGTGGTATCACTCACCACTATATCGAGTTACCTATTATCTTGGGTTTCATACCACCATCTAGGGTTTCAACCCATATCGGTTTAGGATACAAACTTAATACCATATTGTGCATAAGGGGAATACATGACCCCATATCACGCTCAAGGGTTGCATATGTATTACTCATATCACTCATGGGGCATACACTCCTTACCATATCGTGTTTATGGTATGTTCATATCAACATGTCGGGTTACTTATCCTCTAGGGTTTACTATATTGGGTTGGAATATAGGCTTGACTCCATGTCGTGCATAGGGTGTATTCTTGACCTTCTATCATGCACATAATGTATGCTTAACAACATATCTTGCACAAGGGGTGCACTTCATCATCCGATCATGCAAAAGATGTTGGCTAAATGGACATCATTAAAATCCCTTTGTTTTGAAAATGACAAACATTTCATTCTTGTGGATCTAACGTGTTACTTGAGCATTTCAGGAACAAGAATTCAAGGTGGTGGATAGCTAAGCTTGGAAGATCTATATGCTCAAATTGCTTTATTATTTCATGACTGTAATCAAATGTAAACTTGTACAAATATATAATGTACAAGTACTTAGATATCATGTAAATCAAGTGTCTAGATCTTCCCTATCCACTCACAACACTTAGACAGGTCATCCCCTATGATAGTATCACAATGGAATTTTGATACATACACTTAGTACATGTCTAGACAAACTAAAACAGGGACTCCCTCAGTCGAACTACTTCTTAACCGAGACACACTCGGTCGAACATCTTCTCGATCGAGAATCACCCAAGTCTATTCCTCTAGTAGGTTCTACAAAGGTTAGACTTGGTGGAAAAAGTAGTTGGGAGTTGAGTTGAACGTTGCAATATACTTACTCTAGACTTTCCCTCGGTCGACGAAGTTCTCGATCGAGACACATTCGATCGACAAACTTCTCGACTGAGAAAGGTTATGGACTGCACTTTTCAGCATTAAACAACTAGTCGTTGCAATGTAATTAGTGGACACATAACGGCTAGTTGAGCACTAAGAACACCCTAGAAGGTGTCTAGAACGTCCCCAAGCATTAGCAAACCACTCTTATATATAGGACAAGCTATAGGACACCCAAGGCATCACTTGTGCATACAATTACACTTGAGAATCATTCCTTGTGAGCAACAAGCTGAGCTTCACTTGCAATCTATTCTACATTAGTGTCCTATAGCTTAGTATCTCCTAGACACCAACTACCAAGTTCATCCAAAATGGATAGGAGATCAATAAGCTTGATATAGGATCAAAGCGCAATACTTAATTATTAACATTATTTCTTTCTTCCAATCTTGTTCCTTTTATTATATTTTGTTCTCCTTTGCTACTCCTAGGTTGGAGGCTGTGGAAAGGAGGTTGTTGGAGTTTCTTCAGGCGGAGAAGGTAGCTCGGAGGACTTTGGACTACTTCTATAAGGTCTCAACAGAAAGCTACTTCAAGGAGGAAGGCTACTTCAAGGGGGAGCTTGAAGTTACTTCAAAGGAAGGCTGCTTTAAGGTTGGTGAGACGACTTCGGGGTGAAGGCTGTATAAAGGGTTTATGAAGGTAGTTGTATCTTATGTAACATCCTTGTGAGGTAATAAAATACAATTGCTTTCAAAATCCTGATTGGGAACAACCAGGTAGTGGACTGACTCCCTTAGTTTTTGCTAAGTGTGGAACCACTCTAAACGCCTTATCCCCTTCTCCAATCTTTTTGTGCTTGTTTGCTTGAATTAATTTTAAAATTATCATAAAACCTTATTCACCCCCCTCTAGTGTTTTTCAAAAGATACATGCTCATTACCATATCAGGTTAATGATGTGTTCACTCCATCATATCGAGTTAGAGGAGCTTCAACCCAATATCAGGTTAGACGTTGATGATATCATCATCATCAACCTCTAGATTCTTATTCTTACTATTCTAGTTCATGGACAACAGTTTTAAGAGACTTTTGGAACTCAAAGGAACATCAATTTATCAAAGGAATTCGAAATTGAAAGTAGATCAACAAGTTCAACAATATTGAAGGTGAATAATAACATAGTTGGGTTCAAGTTATATAATCCGCCTTATGAACAACTTCAAAGCTCCAAGCTCCAAAGATTCAATTTCCTAAGGTTGAAGATGAGATTATCCAAGGTCCAAGGCTCGTTTACAACTCCTCCATGTATAAGGAATCACCATAGTTAAGAACTTGGTGAAGAAGAAAAGAGAGGAATATCTATAACCTGAAAATCATGCTTCAACCAAGGTTGAAGATGACCATGGCCTTACCTTAAGCTTGGTACTCGAGCTTCCCTTGATCTTTAAGCTACTATGAAATATATCTAAGAGGTTATGCACAATATCTCCAATAAAGAGAGTTGTGGGGCTCATAAACTTCCATTAGTAGGTGAAAGGAGAGGTATATATACTTGGGGTTCATGAGAGAAGGTGTATAAGAGGTGTCTTCACCATATGCTACTAGGTGACATGTGGCCATGCATGGCTGACACATGTCCATGCATGCACTCAAATTTATCTTGACATGCAAAAGTCTAGAGGATAATCTAGAGATAATATTTCATCCATCCTTTATCTTGTTGGATAAGATATTTCATCTTTATCTCACAAATTATGCAAATTGATACAACTCTTTACAAGGAGCATCTAACTCATCATGGATTACCTCCCTGAGGTGCTTAGGCCATCATGTCCTTTTCCATGAGTCCACAAACCCATATGGGATCCCATCCATGGCTCCTTGGCCAATAGGCACTCCCATATCAAGTGTACAACTCGATACAACTCATATAAGGGCTTCACATTCAATCCTTTCTTGGTCTTTTCATCACCAAGAGTACCATCACTTAAAGATAATTCAAACATGGTATCTTCTTCTTTCTATCTCATATAAATGATACATATAGGGAGTATGGACACTCTAGAGGTGGCAATTTGCATATCAACCCTACATTCGGGTAAATTGCAATTTGTACCAAAATTGATACACAAGGCACTAGCATTATTCAAACAAGTTCAATCTTGGAATTTAGGCTTTCCGCAAGCCACCACTTAACATCATTCTCTCTCTTGTGATATTAAAACACTTAAGGTACATTCAACATGTGACATATTGCAATGTAACCCCTCATCTTGGGTAAATTGCACTTTACACTCAAACTATCATATAATGCACAAATAGTTTTCAATTAGGCTCACACTTGAAAATAATCTTCACAAAGAGTCATAATTACTTTTCAAAAGATTAGAATCAAGTTAGTAAATAAATTACTTAAGCAAAACTTCTAGGGTTAAGCCATAACCCAGGTCAGCGATGTTACAATTATAAACCCCTAACAAGGATTTCATCCCTAAAATCCCGAATGAAGGAAGACAATTGTTATTCATGCATCATATCATAAAGTCTCCACATAATGTCTTATTGTCATGGAGATGCCATAGAACTTTGACCAGTAAAAAGTCCTTTCATGTAGGGTCATCATAGAATCTGTCATACATGACACACATTCAACTGTCTTTTTCATTAATGATTATGGTGTCAATTCTGTGTCAGGTAACACTTTCTAAGTCAGAGCAGTACTATACATACTTCAAATAATCTGGGTGTCAAACCTCATCGGTTTGTCATCTTCTCAACTTACATCTTTTATGTAATAAGATTCTTGACTCTGGGGAGTTTACCATACCCCATCACTTAGTTTAGCATTTTTTCTCTAAGGAAAGACTAAAGTTTCATTATGTCACTCATTTGGGACTACAAGTCTTATCATACTTCTGTTGTGCCACTCTAATCTGTTG
This sequence comes from Alisma plantago-aquatica, assembly GCA_963693085.1. Classification (NCBI taxonomy): domain Eukaryota; kingdom Viridiplantae; phylum Streptophyta; class Magnoliopsida; order Alismatales; family Alismataceae; genus Alisma; species Alisma plantago-aquatica. Next base: position 1,285,956,819 of record OY856411.1, read on the forward strand.
ACACAATACTAAACTTACTTATAACTTGTACCAACTATCCCATTAGCTGTTTATTTTCTTATCGTAAGGAGAGGTTACTTAAAGAAGAACTATCTCAGAGGTATCTCTAGATGTTATTTGTATAAGATGCCTTAATAGATCTGGATAGGGATTTTCTAAGGAATTATATTCAACTTAGTAAGCTTTCCCAAGTTGATTCTACAATTTCTCCTTCAATTGATACATCCTTATAGATGTTATGTTTTTGCAGAGCATAAACCCCTAACATATGATATCCATACTATAGTTATCTCAAAGTTGGTCTTCCTAGGTAACCAAATCATGATTCATCTTATCAGGAGTCATGTTCTCATTTTCTTTTACCATTGAAAGTTCTTGGATACTAGGACCCTTTACCTTGGTATCCATTATATGTTCCAAAAACACATCACATCCTCATCATTTCCATCTCTATGTTATTATTACCAAAGCCAAACATATAATAAGACTTTTCTTTCATCTTGGGACATTACTTATTACACATATCTTTATCTTGTAACCAAAGTCCAAGATGAATTGATACTTTTCTAAGTATCCATCAAAAGAACACTTCTAACTCATGCACATCAAGTGTCATAAGACTTACTTGATTGCCATGTCCCTGAAAGGAAAGAACAAAAAGAAATATATTCCTCTTATCACCCCATCATCACCCAGGGTTATTTATAAAGGAGAAGATATTATCATCTCCTCTAATTATTGCATGAACTTTCAACTGTTCATGAGTCATTTTCTGACTTTATTTATTTCCATATCACAGGAAAGATCTTTATTATTCACACATTCTTTATGGAACAAGGATCATCTCCCTTGTTCCCTTTGTTTTATCATGAGGATTGTACTTTTTACTTCGTCATACACACAGACTAGTTTGAGATAAACTCAGATTCTATTTCATTGCAGTTAGGATGGGATAAAAATATCTACGCCATATTTTCAATTTCATTATGCTCTTTAGATCGTCTCAAAATGACTACTTGATCAGAGTAATCATAAAGATAACAATCTAAGAGTCCCATACTTACCTTGCCTTCAATAGTTGAATACCTGGCCAGGGTATACAAAAATTGAGATTAGGTAGTATGCACCTTGTTTAATATCATATACCTTACTTTTCATATCATCCAACTCATAGGACTTAGCATCCCTAGATGTCTCCAGGTATCTCCTTTACACCTCATCCTCTCTTATGCAGATAAATTTTTTTATAAAACACATTAAAAATTACTGAACAAAATGTAAGTTCTCATCTTCCTTCTGTCCTCATAGGACTAATCAAAGGAAGCTCAATAGCAATAACTACTTTTTTGGTCGGTAATTTTTTTTGGTTAGTATAGAAACAACTACTTTTCTTATAATTAACATATAAAATCAGGAAAAGACATATCAGAATGACACAATTTCATCTGACCTGTCTCAACTCATGGACCAATTACTATCTCAGTCTGATTCATTGCATAGAATCTTGTTGTTGCCTGTTTCCAACATCGTGCTCTATCATTTGGTGCGGATGGACCTACTTAGGACACATATCCACATCCTCGTGTGTCACTACTAAACCATTACCTTTGAGAGTCTTGTTGACTCTACCTCAGTCGTTGGGTCATTCCCTCCTTTCTTTTCATACAGGAGGATCTAATATGCCCAACACATCTACATTTATGACATATCTTATATGTAGTTCCTAGTCTTGTCGGCCTTATAAATGATGTAGAAGCTAAATAAAGAGTTCTAACTAGTGGAACATCAGGTCCTTTGCCCTTTCTTAGTAGCCATTGCCCTAGTGCATTAGACGTTGGTTGTATTGGGGGCACAAAAAACTTCCCCTTTTTAGAATTACCAAGCATCTGTTCCCATGTTTGGATAGATCTTTTCTTAATTCCTACCCCATGATCCTTTAATGGAAAGTCCTTTATAAAATGTTTTGGTTGCCTAAACCTATAGCAAACTCTGATTTTGTGTCATGTCCTAATCCTTTCAACATTCTTTACTGCTCCAACATAACTATGTTGATCATAAATCCTGCTAGAGCCCAGAATTTTATCATTGGGGACCAGTAATCTAGGTTGTATTGCTTGTATTTGATCCTCGATATGCCTCAATGCTGTCATAACTAGTCCAATGAGAGTATTAAAAGTAGGGTTCTCTATCGTGGTTAGATCAACCTAGGGATTCTCAGGCATTCATCCTTCTCTTGCCTGATCCCTTGCACCTTCTCTTGGTGCAACAACATTGCTCTCAGCAATGTGTTCCTCGTGTTCTCCAGACATCTTTAACTTTTACTCTTTCTTCTGCATAAGTAGAAGTCACTATAAGACATACTGGAGGACACTAGAACAAACTCAACACCTTATTCCTTTGTCTCTGTAGACTCAGCGAACCTTAAGCTCTGATACCAAAACTTTGTGATGACCCGACATCAAATCAAGCCATCACCAGTAACTAATTGCGGAATAACCATAAGCAACAGATGAACAAAATCACTAAAAATTAAAACCATTTTACAAAGAGATCCTCTTCTAGGAAACTTTTACTGAAAGATCCAAAACTTTATACATATCATGATTCACATTTTACATACACTGTTTCATCTCATGTCGAGGACAACATATAACCGTTGCTTTGCCAAAACATATACTGAAGCAACATAAAACCTCGAGGCATACAAGCCAAAATCTAAGATCGTTCATAAAACCATTACGTACTGACTCCAAGGACCTAAGAGTACATAGACAATACATAGGACTTCTATCTACAAGATACGATAGACAGTACACTCAACCTGAGATGTTACTGCTGCCCCAGCTGTTGTTGTTCTCCCTCTATAGAAAGGTCTCTATCGCCTCGTGCATGTCCACCTAAAAATTGTGGATCCCATAGGGTGAGACAATTGTCCCAATGAGAGATGTAACTCTCTGCCAACAATATTATTATCACAGTTAAGCAGTATAAAACTTAGTAGAGGTTTTTTATATTAACAAGCAAGATTAATAATTGTTATAAGCAGAATAGAGTAATTTCTCCTCTTAAAATAATGCATCTATCTATGGTAAATCATCTATTCACTATACAAAGAATATAAAGAAACATGTATAACATCTACCAAATTAAGATGTATAAAATAAGTGTACATCAACCAATGTTTTTCGTATTCGATCCTTAAGAAAATATGATGCATGGCTGATTACATATTACAATCACACTTATGACCTTAGGAGATGAAGTATATCATTCATGCTCCAACCGACCACAAACTTCTCACAAGTCGGTACCATACAAGGTCAATGATAGAGCCGGCTGCTAAGTCCTCTCCCACCTCAGTCAGTATGAGACAACTGGAAGTGACATCTAATGTCAAACTGCAAAAAGAGCATGCCAGGGTATATTTGCATCTTTGCTCAGAGTTAAAGCCATAGCATGCACTCTCTTAGGGGAACACAGACCAACAACCTTCCCCAGTTATAAAATTATTGAGTCATTGCATATAGCCATACTTTGAGCCACATGCCAGTTCTCCGTGCTCATTACTGAGTATACGACTGCTGTCACACTCATGCCAGGATATGGCATATAGATAATCCCCAAGATTGTGGACATAAGGGGATCGGTCAACATATGGCCATCCAAGCTCACACCCTCGCATATTAAAAAATATGCGCTCCAGGTTATTCTGTGGGAAAAACCCATTTCACCATTTCAGCAAATTCTGACGCTGATGGATCTATGGTCAGGGCAACTACATTTTATGGTTTCTAGTGATATATTAAGTGCATTACAATATACTTTAGCATCAAACAAGTTATAATCATCACTCATAAACAAATGCTACAAAGAAAAGTGTAATACATCTATCAAGTACTTTTCTAATCTTTGGAACACATTTAGATACATAACACTTGGGACCTCAGTCTCTTATCACATTACTGGGAATTCTCATCCCTTAACATCATCATCATCATGATTATTGGATCTAAGTATTTAAACCCTTAGATCATCACTAAACATTGTTACCTCTATAATAGGTAACTGTTACCTCTAGGTCCTCAGACCAAGGTATTCATCACACATTTTGTACAAGTATTTCACATAGCTCACATGGTTCATTAAATATCTTATCACCTCTCACTAGGCAACAACTTATCTTTTAAGATATCATAATGTATAATCATTAAACTTTTGGTACATATATTTAACATGGGTCACAAGGATCCTTTAAATCTGTATCATATAAAACATCATAGCTCACACCTGGATATGCTCATCATCTCATGATTCTTGAATAATTTGCACTTCATGATAAAAAATTTAGCAGTATATGACATCACTATACAATTCAAAGAGAAATACATCCTTCCCATTATTGGGGTTAGGATTGCCTATTTTAACCGAATAGGGTTTTAAATTCACATCATCACTATGTGATATAAGAGAAATACATGCCTCCCATGATTAGGGTTAGGGTTTCTCAATCTAACCAATTAGGGTTGTGAGTGCATACCATCACCCTTCTTTAGGGTTAGGTTTTCCCCTTATTAACAAGTTAAGGATTCAAGATCACATTATCAAAAATCAAACCCTAATTCATACTCTACTCATTTTAGGAGTATCAACATATACTCATTACATGCTTTTTATTCAAATATAAGTCTCTCTTTAATCCTCATAGGATGTTGATTGCACCATACTTTTATTAAGTTGGCTCAATTCTCCTCTTAAGGTACATTAGTTCACCATTATCAAATTGCATTAAACTCATTGCATCTTATATCGGGTATCAAAGTGTATATATGCTATCATATCGTGCTTAAGATGCACCTATCATCATATCGTTTATCCATATCAGGCATGTGGTGTAACCATATCATCATATCATGTTTTAGGGTGTATCCCCTACTACCATATTATGTACTCATATTGGATTGGCTATCACTTAGGTTCTATCATCTCAAGTTGGAGTTATATGTCCTCATATCGTTTATGAGCTGAAAGTTTGACCTCATATCGGGTATAAGGGTACACTTGCTGCCATATTGTACACAAGGTGTGCACCATATCGGGCATAGGATGGATGCCTCATCATGGTATCATTCAAGTGGTATATACACAATACCATATCGGGTTCCCATGTTGGATTATCATATCAGGCTATCATGTTGGGTAACATATCAGGTTATCATATTGGGTATACCATTATGCTGGTATCCTTTCATTCCTTCCAAGGATCAGTTCCATCATATATTTGAGTGACAAGCTAGATATCTGATTGAACTCTTTCATAGAGAACTCTTTACACAAAAGGATAAGGGTATGGGTTCAAAATCATATCGGATTTCACTTCCTCATCTAAGGTTTCAACACCATATTAGTTTAGAATGTACCATATCATGCATGAGGTATGAAATTGACCTTATGTCGTGTATGAGGTGCATTTAGGTAGCACTCCTATCATCCATGAGATATTACTCATATCATTCATGTGGTATCACACACCACTATATCGAGTTACCTATTATCTTGGGTTTCATACCACCATCTAGGGTTTCAACCCATATCAGTTTAGGATACAAACTTAATACCATATCGTGCATAAGGTGAATACATGACCCCATATCGTGCTCAAGGGTTGCATATGTATTACTCATATCACCCATGGGGCATACGCTCCTCACGATATCGTGTTTATGGTATGTTCATATCGACATATCAGGTTACTTATCCTCTAGGGTTTACTATATCGGGTTGGAATATAGGCTTGACTCCATGTCGTGCATAGGGTGTATTCTTGACCTTCTATCATGCACATAATGTATGTTTAACAACATATCGTGCACAAGGGGTGCACTTCATCATCCTATCATGCAAAAGATACATACTCATTACCATATCGGGTTAATGATGTGTTCACTCCATCATATCGAGTTAGAGGAGCTTCAACCCATTATCGGGTTAGACCTTGATGATGTCATCATCATCAACCTCTAGATTCTTATTATTACTGTTCTAGTTCATAGACAACAGTACTAAGATACTTTTGGAACTCCAAGGAACATCAATTTATCAAAGGAATTCGAAATTGAAAGTAGATCAACAAGTTCAACAATATTGAAGGTGAATAATAACATAGTTGGGTTCAAGTTATATAACCACAACTTCAAAGCTCCAAGCTCCAAATATTCATGTTACTAAGGTTGAAGATGATCTTATCCAAGGTCCAAGTCTCGTTCACCACTCCTCCTTGTACAAGGAATCACCATAGTTAAGAACTTGGTGAAGAAGAAAAGAGAGGAATATCTATAACCCAAAAATCATGCTTCAACCAAGGTTGAAGATGACCATGGCTTTATCTTAAGCTTGGTGCTCGAGTTTCCCTTGATCCTTAAGCTACTATGCACGATATCTAAGAGGGTATGCACGATATCTCCAAGAAAGAGAGTTGTGGGGTTCGTCAAATTCCATTAGTAGGTGAAAGGAGAGGTATATATACTTGGGGTTCATGAGAGAAGGTGTATAAGAGGTGTCTTCACCATATGCTACTAGGTGACACGTGGCCATGCATGGTTGACACATGTCCATGCATGCACTCACATTTATGTTGACATGTAAAAGTTTAGAGGATAATCTAGAGATGATATTTTGGCCATCCTTTATCTTGTTGGATAAGTTATTTCATCTTTATCTCACAAATTATGAAAACTGATACAACGTTTTACAAGGAGCATCTAACTCGTCATGGATTACCTCCCTGAGGTGATTAGGCCATCATGGCCTTTTCCAAGAGTCCAAAAACCGATATGGGATCCCCTCCATGGCTCCTTGGATAGGCACTCCCATATCAAGTCTACAACTCAATACAACTCATATAAGGGCTTCACATTCAATCCTTTCTTGGTCTTTTCATCACCAAGAGTACCATCACTTCAAAAATGATTCAAATATGGTATATCCTCCTTTATCTCTCCTCTAAATGATACATAGAGGGATTAGGGACACTCTATAGGTGGCAATTTTCATATCAACCCTACATTTTGTGTAAATTGTAATTTGTACCATAATTGGTACACAAGGCACTAACATTATTCAAACAAGTTTAATCTTGGAATTTAGGATTTCCACAAGTCACCACTTAGCATAATTCTATCTCTTATGATATTAAAACACTTAAGGTACATTTAACATGTGACATATCACAATGTGACCCCTCATCTTGGGTAAATTGCACTTTACACTCAGACTATCATATAATGCACAAATAGTTTTCAATTAGGCTCACACTTGAAAATAATCTTCACAAAGAGTCTTAATTACTTTTCAAAAGATTAGAATCAAGTTTGTAAATAACTTAAGCAAAACTTCTAGGGTTAAGCCATAACCCAGGCCAGGGATGTTACACCTGAAGTCACTACACTCATCACATTTCGTCCGGTATGCTTTTACATGATCACATGTAATCCTGAATAAGGGTTACTATAAAGGTGATGATTGGGTGACTAGAATACATGAGGACTGACTGTGAGTGATGTATATGGGATTTATCCCTCCTACGGGAGTATGATATCTAAGTCCTCTTTATTGGAAAGACTGAGAAAGCATGGCCATGCACATGTAAGTCAATATGTGATATTGAAGCTTACATATATCTCAGACAGTCTGCTCTGGTTCAAGGAACAAGGTTGAATGTTGAGAGGATGATTACTACATGCCTCAAATTCAATCTGGATATCAATGGTAAAGGAACTATACAAACATTATAACACCATACACATATTGTAGGTTGAAGTTGTTCTCCAACATTCCATTTACTTGGGTTGCATTGATGTGTGACTAGGCACCACTCGTTGCTTGTGATGTCATAAGTTGTTATGGACATTCACTGCCAACGTAAAATGGGACCTATAGGGTCACACACATTGGTATTGACCTAGAAGAGGATTTTGATCTTGAATAATGATTGGATTGATTACTAAAGTGTTTAGGCATTCAATTCAGGCAGCAAATTGACTGAATGAACTCCCAACTGATCGTCTCATGTGATGAAAAGGCCAGTTAGAGTGTCTGGTTGATTGGATATTTAATTGGTTGAATCAGGGCACTAGCCAATCGGCTCACTGGGTGAACCGATCATCTCAAGTTGGGTGAGATGATCGGTTCACCTAGCTAGCCGGTCAACTCAGTTGTTCCAACTGAAGGTTCTGGTGGATTTCCCGATTTCATGAGAAAAGTTGATCATTTCACTTGTTCAATTTGATTGGTGTAAGAAATTAATGTTTGACATTAATTAGAAATGAATTGTCAAATTCATATGCAAATGGGAAACATGCAAAATGACTGGTTCGCTGGGCAAACTGATCGAATCACGTGTGAACCGACTAGTTTGGTTGTCAATTGACCGATTCAATGCTTGCATGTTGTAAAAATTCAAGATCTTCTTATCCTTTCCATTCCCACACAGACTGGGAACCTAGACCGTAACCCCTTCTATAAGTAGTGGGGTACTGGGGGGTTCCCATAACATAACTCAATTGCTTATGACAATTGTTGTCCTGTCTAGTTGTGGTAACCAATAAAGAGCCCAAGCAAGTCCTACCCGTTAAAGGGAGGGACCACAAGGGAGAAACAATTATGGGAGAGCAAGTTGGTGACTAGTACACCAATGGGAGGGACAACTCCTTATTGTCCATTCTAGAAGGATGAGAGGAGTTCTAGGAAGTCTGTGTGGACTTCCATAGAGGTGAGGTGGCCTTTGCCCATCACTAGGAGGACAACGTCAACCTATAGTCTGTGGAGGAGTTGCTACAGACGCTGTCCGAGTCTGCTATCTGTAGAGGAGGTGTAGATGAGTCCTAGTACAACTACGAGTGTTGGATGACTACAATGACTAGGAGATGTCATTGGACTTGCTCTAGGACCAAGTATATCCTCAAAAACATCCCTCCCATCTTATAGTTATTGATGCAATCCGTTGGTTTATGTGGAATATGATAGTAATTTTTTTTGTTTTTGCTGTCTATTGTGTAGCCATATTTCCCTATAGTAGTAATAAACTCACGTAAATCTACTATATTTTGAGATAATCCCAAACTAATATATATAATATGAAATTTACAAGCGTCGTCCTAAAAGCAAGTTTTGATGGTGGATGTGTGGCGTAGTTATGGAAAATAACCCTAATTGTATGTGCATGGTTGTGTGATTGGTTAATCATTTTTATCTCGGTTTGCATGCCGAGCCTCTATCTTATCTTTCAGATGTAAAAGATTAAATTATCTCCTACATTTTGTTCCCCTCGAATGTAACTTGAGGCTTCTCAATAATCATGTAATAGTAGGATAGTTTAATTTCCTATTATGATGATGAAGAAAGACAAATCAAGACAACCGTCTCGGAGGTGAGCCGATCGACTGGAGGATCGAGGAGGACCGAATATGATGAGCCAAACTGATCGGCCGATGGACCCGACTGATTAGTTGGAGGATCTAGCATATGGTGGACAACAGGACCAAATGAGTGGCGAGACGATCAAATGACTGACCAGGAGGTGAGCCGATCGGTTCAAGGGTTGAACAAATTAACCCAGATTGGTAAGCACAAATCTTCATCAACAACATGTTTTTGTATGTGATGTGGACCCTACGTTGTGGTAATTCCTTGTGGCTCTAAGGAGTTACATTAGGTTTCTATAACCATCACTTTTTATTGCATGTTTTAGTTGTGGGATATAGCATGTATATGATATGTACTATATATGTGGTTGTTGGATAAAGTATATGCATTTAAAAATACAAGCTCCCTCAATTAAGTATTAAATCTTAAATGCTTTCCAAAAGTGGCACACATGAAAATCTTGGTCGACTAATCATGGACACCTCAAGGGTGGTGTGTCGTATATCTCGTGGAAGTGTGATGGTAGTAGTATGAGCCCACCAAGCGGAGAGCATTATTATCATGTCAGCTTTTGGGTCGGGATAAACTATGTGGTGTTAATGAGATTAAGCACCAGAAGCATGCAGATGATTATGGAAAGGAGTTGCACATATCATCTATCCAAGAGTTGCATGTAATGCAATTGGCAAATGTTACCTACCTTGATATTTGACTATGGATGTTAGCGTTGTCCTGGTAATAGTTGAAATATTTTGGATCATGGCTCACTAGAATATTGTGCGTTGCAATATTCTAAATTGATTTGTGAGGGCTATCAATTTGAATAAAATCATGGGAGTGATAATTAATTAAAGACCTAATTAATATTGTCAAATTTTCAAATCAAATCAAATGAAAAGAGTTTTGACGAAATCACAAAATTTCTCTTGTAGAATCAAATGACGAATAAATCATTATTGTGATCAGTCCTTAAGAAGGACAAACTTGATGGGACAAATTTCCCCAACTAGTTTTAGACTTTGAGAAGGGTTCTCAATGTAGAGTGCAAGCTCCATGTCCTTGAAAAACTAGTGCCAGAGATACCTACTTTTGATGCGCCTAGGGTTGAAGTGGATGCTTACTATAAACATGCCAATGATGCCTTGGACACGAAGTACCTTATGCTAAATTGCATGAAGTATGAGTTTCATGAGCAATGTGAGGACATGGAAATTCTTGAGATGGTAACACATCTTAAGAAAGTAAATCGTAATCTCACAAAGAAATAAAAGGATGATGTTATAAAGGCGCTCTTTGAGTGTAAGCTGACAGAGGAAAACTTGGTAGAAGAACATGTTCTCAATATGATTGGACATGTGTATCCTCTTGAAGAACTGGGATTCTCTTTGAGCCAGGAGTTGTCCAAATCTTCAACACACAAGACGAGGAGAAAGAAAAGTACAAAAACCTGTCCATTGTACTTGAAGACATTCAGGAAGAAGATGGGGATGGTGATCTCCACTTTAGGTATATACATTATAGAGATAAACTTATCTACTTCTTCATCATGGGTGTTAGATACCAATGTGTATCTCACATATGTTCGAATATGCAGGATCTGGAAAAAATTAAGCCTTTGGTAAAGGACGAGGTGGAACTGTGAGTTGCAAATGGCATAAGAGTTGCGGACACTATAGTTGGAACCTATAGTTTATCTCTTCCCACATGGATTGTAATAGAGTTAGTGAACTACTATTATGTACCTGCTATAAATATAAACATCATTTCTATATCTTGTATGGACAAGGATGCATTTGAATTCCATATTAAAAATGGTTGATTTCTATTTCAAAAGATGGGATCTTTTATGATAGTTCCCCAATGTCTTATTGTCTTTACTTGCTAGATCTAAAGATAGATGTTTATAACATTAATACAAAAATACTAAAACTCAACAAATCAAACAAAACATACCTTTGTCATTATTGTCTAGGGCACATAAATGAGAATCACATATCTAGACTCTATAAAGATGGTTATATTTTCGTCTGGGGCACATACATGAGAATCAGATATCTAGACTCCATGAAGATGGTTGTCTAGACTTTTTTGATTTTGAATCAATAGAGACATGTGAATCTTGTTTGATGGGAAAGGTGACTAAGATCCCTTTCACTGGGAATAATGAGAGGGCTAGTGATCTATTAGGACTCATACATAATGATGTATGTGGACTTTTTAGAAAAACCACTAGAGGTGGTTATCAATACTTCATTACATTCATTGATGACTTCAGTAGGTACGGTTATGTTTACCTGATGAAACATAAGTTAAAAACTCTTAACAGGTTTAAGGAGTTTATGAATGAAGTACAGATACAACTTGACAGAAGTATTAAGGCACTTCATTCTGATCAAGGTGGAGAATACTTAAGTCGAGAGTTTGAGGACCTTCTTAGAGCCCATGAAATTATATCCCAATGGACTCCACTTGGAACACCTCAACATAATGGTGTATCAGAAAGAAGGAATCATACATTGTTGGATATGGTACAATCAATGATGAGTTTAGCAAAGCTTCTGACTACCTTCTGGGGTTGTGCTCTAGAAACCACCACGTTTACACTAAACCGAGTACCATCTAAGTCGGTTCAAAAGACGACATATGAGATATGGTTTGGGAAGCGTCCCAATGTTCTTTTATGAGGATTTGGGGATGTGAAGCTTATGTTAGGAAAATGTTTCCTGAAAAGCTTGGCCCTAAATATGATATATGTTATTTTGTTGGATATCCTAAGGAGACTAAAGGATATTACTTTTATCCCTATCTAATAACAAAGTGTTTGTCTCCAGAGATGTTGTATTCTTAGAAAAGGAATTTATTTCCAAAGGAATCAATGGGAGGATAGTGGAGCTCAAAGAGGTTCAAGGCCAACAAGAAAACATAGAACTGATAGATGTACACGAGGAACAAAGAGAATCACAAAATGTTGTGGAATCTCAAATTTCTCAAGTGATACAAGAACCTCATAGATATAATAGGACACACCTTGAACCTGAGAGATTTAGATATCTTGTGACTCAAGAAGGTGGTGAGTTGGTCATAGATGATGAGCCAACAACCTGTGTAGAAGCTACTAAGGGACCAGAGTCTGAGAAATGGCTTGAGGCCATGAGATCTGAGATGGAATCCATGTATACCAAGTTACCAACAAAGTATGGACTTTGGTGGATCCACCTGAAGGGGTAAAACCCATAGGGTGCAAGTGGGTCTTCAATAAGAAGATTGGCATGGATGGTAAAGTACAAACCTATAAGGGCAAATTGGTAGAAAAGGGTTTCAAACAATTTCAAGGTGTTGACTATGATGAAACTTTTTCTCCAATGGCAATGGTTGAGTCCATCAGGATATTGCTTGCTAGTGCAGCTTATCATGACTATGAAATTTGGCAGATGGATGTTAAAACTACATTCTTTAATGAGAATCTTATTGAGAATGTGTATATGACACAACATGAGGGTTTTATAAATCTAAAGTATGCAAATAAAGTTTGTAAACTGCAAAAATCAATCTATGGACTGAAGCAACCATCTCGGAGCTAGAATCTTCATTTTGATGAGACAGTCAAAGAGTTTGGCTTTGTTCAAAATGAAGATGAACCTTGTGTGTATAAGAAGGTAAGTGGGAGCATAGTGACATCCTCATATTGTATGTAGATGACATACTATTGATGGGGAATGACATCCCTGCTTTAAAAAAGGTAAAGACATGGCTTGGAAATAATTTTTCTATGAAAGACTTGGGAGAAGCATATTACATCTTGGGGATTAAGATCTATAGATATAGATTTAAAAGGCTTCTTGGAATAAGTCAAAGCAAATTTATTGACAAAGTGTTGAAGCAGTTGAACATGGAGAGCTTGAAGAGAGGAACGCTACCCTTGCTTCATGGAGTTACCATCTCTAAAACTCAAAGTCCCAATTCTTGTGAAGAAAGGGAGCACATGAGTTTGATTCCATATGCCTCAACAATTGAATCAATAATGTATGTAGTGTTGTGTGCCCATCCTGACATATCGTATGCATTGAGCATGATGAGAAGATATCAGTTAGATCCAGGTGATGCTCAGTGGACAACTGTGAAGAGCATCCTTAAGTACTTGAGAAGGACTAAGGATCAATTCTTGATCTATAGTGGAGAAGAATAGTTGGCAGTAAGGGGTTACACCGATGCAAGCTTCCATACTGACAAAGATGATTACAAGTCGTAATTAGGATTCATGTTCTGTCTAAATAGTAGAGTTGTAAGTCAGAAGAGCTCCAAGCAAGAGATAATGGTCGATTCTACAACAAAGGTCAAGTACATTACTGCATTGAATGTAGCAAAAGAAGCTGTATGGATCAAGAAGTTCATTTATGAACTTAGGGTCGTTCTAAGAATCAACAACACAATTGAGCTATATTGTGAAAACAATGGAACTATTGTACAAGATTAGAAACCCAGATCGCATCAATGCTCAAAGCATATACTAAGGCGGATCCATCTCATATGAGATATCATACAGTGAGGAGATGTAAAGATTTGTCGAGTACCAACTGAGAACAATGTTGATGATTCCCTGATAAAGGAACTTTCATAGTAGAAGCATGATGGACATGTTAGATCACTTAGATTATGATTCATGGGTTCTTGGCTCTAAGTGTAATGGGAGTCTATTGGTATGTATGCCAAGAGAGTCAATCATACGATGATTGTAATGGCATGATATGTAAATTATTTGATTATTCATAAAAGGCAACCTTCCAATTTATTATGTTTCATTCAATTATGAGATAATGATGTAACATTATAGATGTCTATATAAGGACATCACTCAATAACGTATGTCTTCTAGTACGTGACTTGAACAAGAGACCATACAAATGTTAAGAGTATATACATTCTTACTATGTCCCTGATCAGTTGTTATTATGGAAGGTAGATAGACAACACTAACACATAAGATCAGAGTGTGAGTTGGTTGATGTCAAAATCTCATTATTCATGATACGACGATATCAAACCAAGCACACAGATACATGTTAGAGAACAATGTATCTAGCAGACTCACCATGAGACTAACACATGGAAGCCATTACCATGGTAGTCATAGTCAACTCTCATAGTGTTGGTGATGATTGTGGTTCTTAGACCTAAAGTCACTACACTCATCATATGTCATTCAATATGCTTTCACATCATCAAATGTAATCATGAATAAGGGACTATAAAGGTGATGATTGGGTGATTGTGACACATGTGGACTGACTGTGAGTAATGTAGATAGGATTTGTCCCTCCTAATGGAGTATGATATCCAAGGCCTCTTGATTAGTGAGATTGAGAAAAGCACAGTCATGCACATGTAAGTCAATATGTGATATTGAAGCTTACATATATCTCATATAATCTTCTCTATTTCAAGGAACAAGGTTGAATTTTGAAGAGGATGACTACTCCATGCCTCGAGTTAAATATGGATATTAGTGGTAAAGGAACTGTACAAACACTATAACACCATACACAAATTGTAGGTTGAAGTTGTTCTTGAACTTTCCATTTACTTGGGTAGAATTGATCTGCGAATAGGAACCGCTCATTGCTTGTGATGTCATAAGCTATTATGGACATTCACTGCCAATGTAATATGGGACCTATAGGGTCACACACATAGGTATTGACCTAGAAGAGGAGCTTGATCTTGAATAATGATTGGATTGATGACTAAAGTGTTGATTCAATTCAGGCAACAAATCGACTGACTGGACTCCCAACTGACCGGCTCATGTGATGAAACGACCAGTTTTAATTGGATATTGAATTGGCAGAGTTCTGCATGAATCAGGGCACCAATCGATTGGCTCACTGGGTGAACCGATTGACTCAGGTTGGGTGATACAATCGGTTCACCTGGTGAACCAATTGGCTTGGTTGTTCCAATTGAAGGTTCTGGTGGCTTTCCCGAATTTGTGAGAAAAGTTTTTCATTTTACTTACTCAATATAATTGATGCAAGGAATTAATGTTTAGCATTAATTGGAAACAAATTGCCAAATTCATATGTGATTGGAAAACATGCGAGATGACCCATTCACAGGCGAACCAATCAACTCGCGTGTGAACTGACCGGTTCATCACTCGTAGATCGCAACAATTCAAGATCTTCTGGTCCTTTCCACTCCCGCATAGATTGGGAACCCATACCCTAACCTCTCTTATAAATAGAGGGATACTGGGGGCTTCCCAGAACACAACTCCATTGCTTCTGACATTGTTGTCCTTTCTGGTTGTGGTAACCAATAGAGAGCCTGAGCAAGTCCTACCCGCTAAAGGGAGGGATAGCAAGGGAGAAACAATTGTGGGAGAGCAAGTTGGTGACTAGTACACCAACGAGAGGGACAACTCCTTATTGTCTGCTCTAGAAGGATGACAAGAGTTCTAGGCAGTCTATATGGACTTCCATAAAGGTGAGGTAGCCTTTTCCCATCGCTAGTAGGACAACGTCAACCTACAGTCCATGGAGAAGCAGCTGCAGACCGAGTGTGCTATCCGTGGAGGAGGTGTAAACGAGTCCCTATGCAACTAGGAGTGTTGCATGACTAAAATGACAAGGAGACTGTTGCTGGACTTGCTCTAGGACCAGGTATATCCTGAAACCATCCTTCACATCTTATAGTTATTGATGTGATCTGTTGGTTTATGGGGAATATGGTAGTAGATTTTTTTATTTTCGCTCGCTATTCTGTAGACATATTTCTCTACATGATGATCATTACTCTACTTATTGTCCTTATAAGGAAAAGGGGACCTAACCCAAAGATGAAATGGGCAAGCTAACTCTGGATCCCAATGTTTGAATTGGGCACTGACATCTTCCTTTCTTGTTGGTGAAAGGAAAATGGATTGTTGATAGTGGTTGCTCCAAGCATATGACCGGTGAGATAAGCCACTTCAATAATTTCACAAAAAAGAAAGGAGGATCAATGACTTTTGGTGATAACAACAAAGGTAAACTGACATGTGAGGGTGATGTGGGTGATTCACTATGCATCAAGAATGTACTTATTATTGATGGCCTACATCATAATTTAATTAGTGTTAGCCAATTGTGTGGTAATGGTTATCTTGTTTTATTCACCTCACTTGAATGCTTGCTTCTAGATTCCCTCTCCTATAATGTCATATATATGGGACTAGAAATGGAAACCTTTATGTTATTGCTCTTGATTCTCTTAAGCCCATTATTGGTAAATGCCTTGTTGTTGATAAAAGTGATATATCTTTGTGACACCATAGGCTTGGTCATGTAAATATGCATTAGTTGAAGAAGTTGAGCAAAAAGGAATTGGTCAAAGGACTTACTAAATCGGACTTTGAGAAGGATGAGGAATGCCAACCTTGCACACAAGGAAAGCAAACCAAATCCTCCTTTAAATCCAAATGAGTACTTAGTACCAAGAGAGCACTTGAACTTCTTCACATTGATCTATTTGGAATAATGAGAACTTAATTGCTTTATGGTAGCAAGTTTTGCCTCGTGATTGTCAATGATTTATATCGCTATACTTAGCTTAAAAAAGTGATATTCTCGATGTTTTCTCTACTTTTTACAAACAGGTTGAACATGAAGCCTCTTACTGAATCATCTCTATCCATAGTGACCATGGAGAAGAATTAGAAAATGAATTGTCTGAGAAGTTTTGTGAGGAACCTGGTTATGTGCACAACTTTTCTTTCCATCGTACACCTCAACAAAATGGGGTTATAGAGAGAAATAATTGGTCTTTACATGAAATATCTAGGACCAACCTTTTTGAGTATGGTACTCCAAAGAAGTTTTGGACCGAAGTCGTTATCACTTCATATTTTGTGCAAAATCAAGTTTTCACTCATCCTACCTTAAAGAAAATCCCCTATGAGTTATGGTGTGGTAGAAAGCCCTCTGTCGATTTCTTTCATGTTTTTGATTGTCCTTGTTTTGTTTTAAATACCAATAATTCTCTCGACAAGTTTGATGCTAAATCCTATAATTTTTTCTTTCTTGGCCATAACACTACTAGTAGAGCATATAGAGTGTGTAGATTAGCCTTTGTAGATTTAATGTGTAGATTACTTTTATGAGTTTACCCAAAGGCTAATTTCAATGTGTAAATTACGATTCTAAGATTAATTGCCACTTTTGGAGTCATTTATTGAGTTATTTGATATTTTGGAGAAAACTCACCTTTTCTTCTCTAAATAAAATAGATATAGTTATTATTATCCCAAAATTGGGAAACTTGGCCTCTAAGCCATTTCAGATCCAAAGAAATGAATCTCAAGTTACCCTTATCTAATTAGTCTTCCTTTTATGAATTTTAGCCCATTATCCATTATTACCACTATTTCTCATATTAAATAATTCAATGTCACATTATCCTATTTAGGGATTATTATTTATCACTTTATTTCTTCCTTTTTTCAAAAAGAATTTAGAAAATTCTAGATCAATATTATTTCATCATTATTTCACTTTAGTGGCCATTTTGCATCTTAGACCCCGATTGAAATACTGACTGAGGTATTTGTGCATAAACCCATATATTGGCATGAATAAAGATCAAATATAATCCAAACCACTAATAATTCCACAAACTCATTATCAAGGACAAAAAAGATAGAATGATAGAAAAAGGGATAGATTAAGAATATATCTAGATTTGAGTTTGTTACAACACTCCACCCTTCAAAAGGATTTCATCCCTGAAATCTCAAACAAAGAGGGAAGGGTGAGTACATAAAAAATCATCTCTAAGATCCTAGGTTGTTTCCTCTAATCTATAGTACTTCTAGAAACTTCACAGATAACTCCTCATAGGTCAGGCTCTCATGGATCTTCATCATAAGATGAAGATAACAAGAGTATGAGGCTATATTCAAAAGAAACTTGCCATTAACAATTATATTAAAAAGGATTGCATGTAAGATAATTATGTCTACCTAACTAAATAGGGTTGACGCACAACCTGGACCTCTAACCTATAGGTGAGGGGAGAATAAGACACTCCCAGTCACCTATAATAATATGGGGAGAATAAACACATTTCCTAGGGCGATGAAGTACATGCCCTCTGTGGGTGGTTGTACATAAGTACCGCTACTCAACATTAAATAGAACATAAATCTACATGCTGGAAAAGTAGTTATGGCAAGAATAATAATAGGAATCAATAAGCATGGCAGTGGGGTATAAGACCCAAACAATATGAAGCAATAATCTGATTTGAGGCACAAGTAATTAGGGTTTCAAGAAAAGAGAATTAGATTCAATTAAGCCTCATTAGGGAAGATTAGGTTAAGGCATAAAATTCCCAATGAAGGTGTTAGATGCTCATACCTCTTCCTTAGAGTCCTAGAAACCACTTTTCAAAACCTTTAAATGAGATCAGGGTCCACTTGTCCTAATATCATTACCATATCCATGTATTAGAACTATATTCATTCATTAAAGACTTAAAAACTCCAAAGTTACCAACTTTGTACACAAACCATAAATTTAGACCTTGAAATTATCACCACTGTCTTAGTTAGGGTTTTTTGATCAAAATAGCATATAATATTATGTATTTTGAAGATATGGACTTTTAGATGCATTTTTGGTGATAATTAATTAATTAATTCATTTTCTTGAAAATTACCTTTGATAAAACTCAAAATCAACCTTTGGAAATATTTTTATTATAAAGAGCACATTTTTTTGAGTTCAAAACATATTTTATTTTTAATTTTGGACAAATGAATAAAAAGATACAAATCATTGAACTCTGACCAATCAAAAGGTGCCACATAGGCAAATCGGTTCAAAATAGAGGGGAAGCGAGAGAGAGATCTGACCCGAATGTCCAGTGTACCCTTGCATGGATCAACGATAAAAGAAAAGGAGTGAGGGAAATATGGTCATTCGACTAGGGGGTTTCTTCCCCAACCTCTCGACGCCATGGCCGGCGTGCGTTCTTGGGCATTTTTGGGTGAAATCGCTATACACGATGGAATTCGACGCACAAGATGTCAAAAGAAAGAGCAAAGAAAAACAAACTCAATGGTACCTTTGATTTTGCTACATATGAAGAGAGGAGAGAGGGAGAAGCACTGCAAGGTGAAAGCCTTTGGCCGCTCGTCGGGGGGTAAAACGACGATGGAACAAGAAATCGAAGGGTGCGTTGAGTTGCAAAGACTCCTATTTTTTGTTTAAACCTCATTTCAATAAGATTAGAAAACATTACAAAGGTCGTTCTTACATTTGTCAGGGAAATCATCAAGCCAAATAAAACCTACAGCATCACCTAACCCCATTCTTGCTAAATTGTGTGCGGTTGTGTTGGCCTCTCTGCTGACATGCGTGAAAGAAGGATCAAAAAAATTAAACTTATGTCTTTTAATATTCATCACAGCACTCAAGCATGGGCCTAAAGAAGCAACCTCACTGTTCACCGCACTGATAATAGAAGCTGAGTCTGATTCAAAAACAGCAGTCTGAATACCCATCTCTATCGCCAGCTCCACGCCCATTAGAAGAGCAGCAGCTTCAGCTGCAAAAACTGACCAAGCAGCTCTAAACGTCTTCGTTTGGGTCGCTATCATCTTTCTCCTGTGGTCCCTGATAACCGCAGCCAGGATGATCATGTCACCACGTATGAAAGCAGTGTCAGTGTTGACTTTGTAAATCCCTGTGATAGGAGGCTGCCAAGAGATGACCCTTCTGTGGGCTCTAACCGTTTGAGTAGACGAGCCATAGCTGGGGCCTACGCCGTGGTTGATCGCTCAATGCAACAGGCCACTAATAATCTGGTAAGGATTGGTGCTCTCCTGATAAAAAAACAAGCTATTTCTGCACTTCCAGGCAGCAAGGCACAAAGTGCAGAATTTCAGGAAAACCTCTTTAGACTCTTGCTCCTTGAGCTGTAACAGAAGATCCAAGAAATTTATGTTGGTGGTGTTCGCCATGGCCTTTATATGTGTGTAGGGACTCCAAACCCGGATGGCGTTGCTGCAATTGAAAAACACATGGTTGATAGTCTCTGGTTCCCTTTGGCATATGTTGCATAAAGCATTCTCTGTGCTATGTCTCTGAAACAAGTTTTCTTTTGTGGGCAGGATATTCGAACAGGCCCTCCATAGGAAGTTCTTTAGCTTAGAGGGTGCATCCAGCTTCCAGAAATCCTTCCAAGGGGAGGACAAAGGTTTCCTCTTGCCACACCAAGACTCCGTATGACCATAGATACCTAACCAGTATGCTGATCTAACAAAGTAACAGCCATCGTGATTGGGGTACCAAAAGGTTTCAGATTTGTTTAATAAATCCAGGGGTAGGCTTTTTATAGTTTCTATATCATCCTCCTTTAGAAAATCATCTATGAGATCCCAACGCCACTGACCAGTCTGTTCATTAATAATCTCAGAGACTCGCCATTCATTAACATCACTGTGAGTCATAAGCTCATCAGGCATCGAGCACCAGCCCTTGGCATTGGGAAGCCAGGCATCCAACCATAAGTTCACACTGTGCCCATCACCTACCGATCTTCTAAGGCCCTCCAGTAGAATGGATTTTGATCCCCAGAGACTTCTCCAAGAAAAGCTGGGATCGAAACCTCTGAAAGCATCCAAAACGTCGCACTTCTTATAATATTTTTGTTTGAGCACCTTGCTGACCATGGTTAAAGGTTTTGAATGCATCCTCCAAATCTGTTTGGCCAAAAGAGCCAAATTGAAAACTCCCATTTTTCTGAATCCCATGCCACCCTCCTGTTTGGATTTGCACATCTTATCCCATGATCTCCAGTGTATTTTCCTCTGATTATTGGAGCTGCCCCACCAGAAGTTAGCCATTAGACTATTTATGTCAGCTATAGTACCTTCCGGCATCCTCATAATACCCATAATATATGTGGGTATAGACTGTATAATAGATTTAATAAGGATTTCTTTACCTGCCTGGATCAGATATTTTTCTTTCCACCCCTTTACCTTGTTCCAAATCCTGTCTTTGATGCTAGTGAAAATAGCTTTTTTTGATCTCCCCACCACAGTAGGTAACCCCAAATACTTATCGTGCTTTTCAACCCTGCTCATTTGAAGCTTGTTTGTGATAGGTATGCTCATTTCAGTGGTAACATTTTTGCTAAAAACGATCTCTGACTTATCATAGTTAATTTTTTGACCCGAGGCACTGTCGTAGCAGCTAATAACATTAGCAATCTTGGTAGCCTCCTGCATAGTCGCTCTAGCAAAAAGGACACTGTCATCCGCGAAGAAAAGATGAGATATAGGTATGCCGTTCCTGCAGTTCTTGATGCCATGGATGTTGCCATACTCCACTTCACTAGTGATCATGCTCGAAAAAACATCAGCACATAGGATAAACAAATAAGGCGATAAAGGGTCGCCTTGTCTGATTCCCCTATGTGGTTGAAGGTAACCATGTTTTTTTTCCATTAACAATGAAAGAGAAGGAGGCTGTTTTGAAACACTCACCTACTTTCCTACACCACTGCTCACCGAAACCAAGATTTGAGAGAACCTTGTCGATGAAGCTCCATTCAAGTCTATCGTAGGCCTTGCTCATGTCAAGCTTGATGCCCATGTAGTTTTTCTTTCCTTTCTTTTTCCTCTTCATAGTATGGAACATCTCAAAAGCTATGAGCGCATTATCATGGATGAACCTCCCAGGCACAAAAGCACTCTGATTTGGTGAGACAATCTCCTCGAGAAGAGGTTCAAGTCTGTTGGCCAGCATTTTGGACACCACCTTGTATATAGTGTTGCACAAACTGATAGGGCGGAAATCCTTCATCTTGTCAGGGTTATTGCACTTTGGAATGAGCACCAGGTTGGTTTTTTTGATCAGCTTTAAATCTTGTTCGTCCCTCCACCATCTTTTTATAAAATCTGTGATGTCATCACCAATGATGTCCCAGTAGGCTTGAAAGAAACTAGCATGGTATCCATCTGGGCCAGGAGCTTTGGATGGGTGCATGTGCTGCAAGGCCCGCCACACCTCCTCTTTATCGGGTTCTTTTTGGAGGTGATAGTTCATGATGTCATTGATTCTTCTCTTAATTCCTGTTGTAGCATCATTGCAATTACAATTGTTAGTAGAAAACATATTACTATAGTATTTTGTTATTACATAAATGATATCTTCCTCCTCTTCTTTAAGATTGCCATCACTGTCAAAAAGCTTGGTGATCACATTTTTCTTCCTCCTTTGCTTCATCTTTTTATGGAAATATGCTGTATTGCGGTCTCCCTCCTTCATCTCATTTGCTTTTGCTCTAATAAACCAATAACTCTCGTGTTGGGCTTGAAGATCCTCCACCTCCTCACTAATTCTCTTGCAGTTGGCAATGTTCTGGTTTGTCATTTGAAGTCTTTGTATTCTACTCAGTTCAGCTTCTTTCTTCTTTAGTCTTTTCTGAATGTCGCCAAATTTGTTCTTTGCCCAAGCACTCATCTTTTCAGAGCATCTTTGTAGTTTGTGAGTGACATCAATCTCATTGCTATTGTCCCACGTCTTTTGAATGATATTTCTACACTCTGCCTCTTTAATCCAGAAAGCTTCAAACTTTAAATCCTTAGATCTCCTGATATGGTGGGCTTTCTTTCTTGTGTTGAGAATGAGAGGTGTGTGGTCTGAATTTAGGAAAGGAAGGTGGGAAACCCAAGCCTAAGGGAAAATCTCTGCCCAATCATCAGATCCCAGCGCCCTGTCCAACCTCTCCCTGATCATAGTTTCTTCAGTCAACCCTTTTCTCCAAGTAAACTGATGGCCCGTGAAGCCCAGGTCATAAAGCATGCATTTGTCGATGACCTCTCTGAATTCATTTGTGTGACGAGCGCTAGTCTCTGCCCCCCCCCACTTTTTCACTGTTGTAGAGGATCTCATTAAAATCTCCCATAAATAAGATGGGTTGCCTCTCATGATCCTTTCTAATCTTTTCCATAAGGTCCCACGTTTTCCACTTCAAGTGGTTTTCAGCCCAGCCATGTATACCCGTGAACAACCATCTCTTCCCCTCATCTCTAATTTCCATAAGAACATGGTTATGGGAATAAGAAATAAGCGAAACATCAATATCCTTCCACCAAACTCCCATACCTCCCGATCTCCCTATACTACTAAAGTTTAGGCCATTGTTGTACCCGCACTTTCTTTGAGTTTTTTCCAGGTCTATCTTACTGATCTTAGTTTCCATAAGGAAAACCAAATCCGGACATTCCCTCCAGCAGTATTTTCTGAGGGTTCTTATTGTACCAAGGTTGCCCACCCCTTGGCAATTCCACGTTAGGGTTTTCATTGCTCTTCGCGGCGCTGGTTTACCCCAGCGACCGCTACTTGGGAATGTCCTCCCCATACCATTTTTCTTCCTTCCTCTCTTCTTTGTTTTTGTTCCCTTGTTTCCACTGCCCCTAAAACTATTTCCTTGTCTCTCTCTAATAGCCTTTTCTTTGAGCTGCTGTTTTTCTCCTTTGTCTCTTGCTTATTTTCCCCTTCTTTGCCTTTTGTTATTCCCAAGTCCTGCCCTTTCCTGTGTATTTTCTTGTATCTTTTTTCTTTCTGCTTTGTGCCTTTTCCCCTGTCCTCTATGGTACTGGGTACCCTCTGTATCTCAGTGCTATCGCTTTTGGTCTTTTCCTCCTCCATTTGTTTACTGCCTTCTCCATTTTCAAGGTTGACAGTAGCTGTTTGGCCCGTGTTTTCTAGCACCTGGTTCTGTTCCTTGTCTCTGGCATAATCTTGAACATCTACCACCCGTACTTCCGGTCTTTTGTTCTGGTCGCTACCAGCCTCACTAGCAACCTTAACTATTCTTTTTTCACTGCCTTTTCCTTCCTTGCTGCTTCCTTCCCCTTCTTTAAACTCGCTGGACCCCTCTGCAGCCCTTCTGAGTCTCGCAGTTGTTGTGGGGCTTTTTGGATTCGGGGGTGTCTTCTCTCCTTTTCTCCTTTCTTCAATGCTGTCTGCCATTGTCTTAAATAGCTCTCTCTTTGATTTCTCATAGGATATGGGAATGTCCTCTGCTTTGAATGCTTTGCGTGGGGATGCTTTAACCCATGCGCCCCACTATTCCGGGCTCTCCTCCTCCTCGTTCATACAGTCCCTAGTAGAGTGACCCAGCCAACCGCACCTAAAGAAGAAATGTGGCAATTTTTCATACCTCAGGTCGATATTTGATATCACCCCTTCTCTGTCCTTCATTTTCTGTGCTGTTTTCAGCGGCTTATTAATGTTGATAATGATCTTCACCCTTCTTGCTCTTGCCCAATCATTTCTATCTTGTTCGATCTTTTCCACCTTCCCCACCTTATCAGCTATCTTCATGAAAGCATCATCGGCTCTGTATCCCAGCGGGATATTGTAGAAACGGACCCAGAAAGCACATTCTTCAATCTTCATTTCATATGGTTGTTCGCCCGGCTTCATCTCCCTCATAAGAAGGAGCTTGTTGTCGAAGTTCCACGGGCTCCCCTCCATTACTTTTTCTTTGTCCCTCTTTAGCTCGAAGCTGACCAGCATTATTTTGTGTTCCAGCATTTTGATTGACACCTTCCTTGCCGTATTCCAAGCTTGGATCATCGTCCTTTGAAAGGCGTAGAAGTTGAAATCCCTATCTGTGAGGAGTGAGGGAAATATGGTCATTCGACTAGGGGGTTTCTTCCCCAACCTCTCGACGCCATGGCCGGCGTGCGTTCTTGGGCATTTTTGGGTGAAATCGCTATACACGATGGAATTCGACGCACAAGATGTCAAAAGAAAGAGCAAAGAAAAACAAACTCAATGGTACCTTTGATTTTGCTACAGATGAAGAGAGGAGAGAGGGAGAAGCACTGCAAGGTGAAAGCCTTTGGCCGCTCGTCAGGGGGTAAAATGACGATGGAACAAGAAATCGAAGGGTGCATTGAGTTGCAAAGACTCCTAGGAAGCCAAAGGTAGGGATATTTATAGGTGGAGGTCGATTTCTAGGGTTTTTGACGGGGGCCACTGAAGCTTGGGGAGCAAGCTTTGGGGATTTCTTTAATTCTTGACCAAAATAGGAAACTAAGGGATTAATAGGTGCGAAATCTAACTTGGAGTGCAATGGAACAAAAATCGTGTGATTTGGTTTAATTTGAATGAGATATTCACATTTGAAAAATCATGCATGTACCTTGCTATTTCTGGATTGGGATGGAGCTAGAGGATGATGCAGATGCCATCCGATCATGATCCAATGGTCCTTGTTGGAGCGTGCATCATGACATTTAATGAATTGCCAAATCCTACTCGGACTAAATTTCTTATTTAATTATTTAACTTTTTTATCTTTCCTTACCCCAAAATTAATAAAATTTGACACCTAAGCTAATTTTGATATGTAAAATCCAAATATAAAATTATATTTGCCTTTTGAGAAAGTTTGTTTTGTCAATTAAGCCAATTACTATTTTCCCTTTCTTCTCTCATTAATGACTATAAGATTCTCCAAAAATAATGAAACTTCACCCATAAGTCATATTAAGTATGTTGGATAGAAATTTGCCATTATTTCCATTTGTTGAAGTTGTTTGTTATTTTAAATAATGAGTTGAAGGTTTTACATATGTTCTCTCTCCTAAATTCACCTTATCATCAAATATTTTCCAAATTGATTCAAAATGCATGCAAAGATATATTTTATCATTTAGAACATGAATTTGACATTATTTTATTTTTTTGAATACTTTTATTATTTTATTTAATACACTTAAATTTTATCACTTATTTTATCCTTTTAATTTATTAGAGGCATCTAGAAACTCTATAAATATATAAAACTTGTCCTATAAGTAATATTAAATGTGAAGAACACAGTTTTGACATTAATTATTTTTTTCAACATATAATTTAATGTTTTTGGTCTTTAAGTCATTTTCTCTCACCTGAATAAAATAAAATATTTAAGATTGTCCAAATTAGATGAAAATTCACAAATAGACTAATTTTTACATGTAGATTATGAATTTGTGGTTTGTTTCCACTTTTGAAGTCATTTAATAATTTGGAGAAAAACTCATATTTTCCAATTCCAATTAATGCAAAGATAATTATTAAATTTTCAAAATTGTGAAACTTGTCATTCAAGCAAACTCAAACCCAAGGAAAACGAATCTCAAGTTATTTTTAACCAATTAGTCTGTATTTTATGAATTTTAGCCCATTATCCATTAAAACCTATATTTCCCATATTAATTAATTTGATATCACATTAATATATTTAAAGAAACATTATTCATTCCTTTTTCTCTTCATTCATAAAGTTAAGGAATGGTCTAGAACGAATATATTTTATTAATATGTCACATGAGTGGTAAATTTGCATATTAGACCCTTAATAAAAATATTTACAAAGGTATTTGTGCATAAAACCAAATGTTGGCATAAATGGTGATCAAATGTCCACTAAACCACCATAATATCCACAAATTAAACAGAAAGACCAAGAAGGATAGAAATGAAAGAAAAATATGGGAAAGACGACCAAAAGGCAAAATTTCTAGGATTCAGTATGTTACAATTAACCAACTCCTATTTACCTCAAGCATGTGAAAAGAGTATCCTCTTAGGTAAAATCATTTAAATATAACTTCTAGTCTACTTGATGCAAAAAATATACACAATATTTAATGTACACCTCATAGCGTACATCATTCTTAAGGAACCATATATATACTCTTGAAATTGAATATATGAATTCATATAGATAAGAGCATTTTTAATCATCTCAAATCAAAACAACACTACAAAACAAAAGTTGTATCACCATCTATTGATATGATCTAATTCTTTTGTTTCTTTTTGTTCTTCTAACCCTAATACTTATAGGGATTCTATCCAGCCCATCCTCCCACTACAAACCTAGACAAGTCATACAATGAAGAATAGATAGAGTAGCTTGATACTGATTGATCCAAGTACTCATATACCGGGCCAGGATATCCAAATACTCAAATCCCCAGAGCTATCATCATATCATCTCCTATTTTCCACACTTATGTCTCTACCTTACCAAATTAGTGATTTAGCCCCATTTTAGGGCTTCATCTTGTGTTATGTTGCTCTTCAATCACATTTATACCTATTAGATTACATGCTTTTCCTCCTAATATGCTTATGTGTATAAAATGCACTTATGGACATTATTTTCATGTTTTTCAGGCATTTGGACCACTCTTGATGGAAGAGAGAGAGAAGGAGTGATCCTAGGGTTTTTCTACCCTTGGAGATGCCCAGATTGAAGTCTGATGCTCCCTCAACCTACCCCTAGTGGCCAAAGACCCATTAAAGAAAATATGTCGAAGAAAATCAAAAGAACAGAGTCAAAGTGCTGATCTAGGACCCAACACGGTTGTGGTACCACAAAACGGCCGTGCTAGGTCACTTATAAATCAACAGGTTCAACCCAAGTCAAGCTGAAAGCACCACAGCTGTGTAGCCAAGAATGGTCGTGCTAGAGACAGCCACCACGGCCGTGCTGCACAACATGACCGTGCTACAGCAGAGAAGAATGGGCATGGTACAACACCGTAGCCACCATCACCCAGATCACCACGACCTTACCACCCAACACGACCGTGCTACCCTCAGACCACCACGGCCGTGGTGACCACCATGTCCGTGCCAGTTTCAACCCAAAACTGACCACCAACCTGACATTTTGCCATTTTAATTAACACGGCCATTCCCATCCACCACGGCCATGCTACCCACTACCCACCATGGTCGTGGTGATCCACCACGGCCGTGCTACTCATAAAACCTACTCATTTTCACTGGTTTACATATTTTGCCTCTACTTACCCTAGTGCTTCCCTCCACACCTATATATACCTAGGTGGCAGCTAGGGTATGAGGTCAACTACCCTACAACCACTCTAGCCTCCCCATTTCATCCTCCACCCATTCCCACCTCATTCCACCTCCATTTCACCATTTCCATCATCAAAACCCTACTTTCCTTCCATTTCCACCATACATCCATGCCATTCACCTACGTTGGAGGAGGGAGATCCAGCTACAACTACTAGGAGGTGGAGAAGGAGGATTCTTCACCGAGCTCGTCATGGATTTTCACTCTTCTACTCATTCTATCTCCTTTCTCTTTGTATTTTGCTTTGTTATGAGTAGCTAGGCCCCTTGGGTGGGCTGTTTGGGGGAAATTATGTTACTTTAATACCATGTTGGGAGGAAATGGCATGTAAACTTTGTAATTTATTTTTGTTAATGATTATATTCTATTTCTATCTCATTCTCCATGAATTGCTTGTTGGTTTGTGTGTGAAATCACCTAGGAATTTAGGCAAATTGCTTATATGTGTGAATTTTGGGATTTGCCCCTAGGTCCAATTCTTGGATCCCTAGGTTGCCTCCCATCTTCCTACATCCTAATCAATCTCCCTAAACCTAAGTGAGAGATCTAAGTAGCTAGATTGGATACTTCTAGTGCAATTAGAATGGAGCCTTCTCAAGGCTAGAATGTGGGGGAATTGGGGTCCAAAACCCTAATTTCACCTCCCCATTACTACCCTCGGCCCCTAATTGTAGTAGGAATGCCTAATCTAGAAGCCTAGGCTTGATTAGACTCTAATTGAATTGAACCTAGTCCCTAACCCAATTGAGCCTCGTAAGGGTAGTAGGGGGTGTTAGAGACTAGTTCTCCTATACACAAACTAGCATATCCATGGCCAGTTAGTAGCTTAGGTTAATTCATTAGACTCTAACACGTTGTTTGGTTTGGATAATCTAAATGGAATCATAATGTTCATATGTCACCCCCAGCTTAAGTGATAAGTTCATACCCCTAAACAACCAATACCTCTCTTTACTGCTTAAAACCCTAGTTTTGTGCTTGCTTAGCTTAGTTAGCTCTTTCTTTGCTTAGTTAGCTTCTTGCGTTGTTCTTGCCTTGTTCATGTTAGTTTAGCTCTTTAATTTCCCTTTTGCTTCTCTCTTGCTTGCCTTAGTGTAATTTGCATTTTCATACCTAGATTAATCCTTTCTTGCCTGTTTAACCTTACTCTAGCCTAGGGTTAACTTAGATTTCATTCTTGCCTTTAATTGCTTCTTTGTTCATAACAATTTAACAATCAAAACAACCTTCAAAACCTTAAACCTAGTCTCTGCAGTAGGAACCTAGTGAAATTAAATCTAGCTCTAGTGCCCCGTCTTCTCCCTGTGGATCGACCCTATACTTGCTGCTTACCTATACTACGACACGACCCCATGCACTTGCGGGTGTAGTTGTTTTAGTGTGAGTAGGTGTTGAGTTAGGTTTTATAAATATCAAAAGTTCCTCCCGTGTGTGTATGTCTGCGGGGTTGCATCTAGTCAAACTCCAATTGAGTAGTGTGTAAAACCATTGGAAGAAACACGCCAAGCTTTTTGGCACCGTTGCTGGGGATTAGAGGCGCTCGCCTAGCTAGTTAGTTTTGCTTTGACTTTTCCTACTGCCCTCATCATTGCTATTATTTATTCATTATTCTTTGCATTCTTTACGTATATTGGTTTACTAACTTGTTCTCTTTTGTTTGGTTGTGCTCTGTGCACGTGATAAGCCATTCGGGAGGAAACAAGATGGAAGGCCAAAAATGCACTTCACAAGCCACTTCAAGACTACTTCATGCCTAGCAACTACAAATTTCTAATTGCTAGTAGGGTTGATCAGATGCCAGGGGAGTAATTCTCCATCCCCCCATGTCTTCTGGGGCACCTACCCATCTTCTATAGCTCAGATAATGAGAACCCCTACAAGCACCTAGACTCCTTTCTTGAAGTATGCTCCACCTTCAGGACGTCGACAACAAGTGATGATACAATCAGGTTGACTTTGTTCTCCTTCTCCCTCAAAGACAAATCCAAAGAGTGGTATGATTCAAGAAAGGACATCATGAGTTGGGGAGGGATGAAAAATGCTTTCTTGAGGAAATTCTACTCTATAGAAAAGCTAACACAAATGCGGCGTGCCATAGAAAGTTTCAATCAAATAGATAGTGAGCGATTCAACGAGGCTTGGGAGAGATTTCAAAATATGTTGAGAGAATGTCCACATCAAGAGATCCCTTTGTGGAAACTAGTTCAGTCCTTCACTCCAGTCTATCTCATGCAAGTCAAGCTACAACAAATTCTTCTTGTGGGGGAGTTTTTATGGCTAAACCACCTGAGGAGACGTGGCCATTGTTTGAGAGTTTAGTAGAAAGTTCAAGGATAAAAGCTTCTAGTATGGTCAGTGGCAATGACCTATCTTTTGGTGTGACATCTCCTGCTCACGATGATTCAATCCCACAATTAATGAAAATGTTTGGTGAAATGGTGAGCTTCATGAGAAACCAAGTTGCCAAACCTCCCTGTCATTCAGTCAATGCTATTGAGTTCTATGGGGAAGAAAAGAAGACACCTCACTCATATAGCTACCAGGAACCACAAAGTCCCACATATAACTCAAGATTTGAGGAGGAGGTTCTCTCTAGATTGAAAGTATTTGATGATGTTCAAAGAGATGTTGCAAGGTTAGAAGAGAGAATAGAGCAACTATCTTCCATAATCTCTCTCCAAGAAGAAAAATTGTCTTCAAAACCCATCATGAGGCACCATGAAGCAAGTGTACCTATGCCTTCTTCCTACATTTTCTATAGTCCACCCCCCATGCAAGTACATCCCATTCACTCCTTCCAAGGCTATTCCAAGACTTACACTTCTCCACCACCTCCCTCACCTCAAATTTCCCAAAACTTCACTTTCCAACCCCAATTCCCCCCCCCCCCAGTTCTCTTCTCCACCTCAATTTCAACCCAAGTGTCACCTCCACCTCCTCCACAGCCACAACATGCTCCCCTTCTCCACCATGAGCAAGGTAGTGCTGTGATATTTCTAAGGAGTGTAAAGTCTCTTGAGCAGCCCGCAAGTCAAAGAAAGGTTGATAAAGCAAAGTAAAGGTAGCCAAGTGGTGAAACTATGATTGATATTGCTGAAGATGATATTGTGATACCGCATGTTGAGTTTGGGAATCCATGTGATCCACCACATATCCCTTTTACAGGTCCCACCATCCCTACTGTTCTACCTCATGTTCATGCAAGTACGGAAAAAACTAGTGATCCTCCATTCATAGAAGCACTAGATGAGCCACCTGAATTGAAAACGAGGCAAAAGCACAATGTTGATATTCTTGAGGTGTTTCACCAAGTGAAAGTGAACAATCCAATTTTGGATGCTATTAAGCAAATCCCATCTTATGCCAAGTTCCTCAAGAACCTATGCACTGTGAAAAGAAGGTCAACAGGGATGATTCCAAAGAAGGTGAGATTAACTGAACAAGTGAGCTCCATCATACAACACTCACTTCCCGTGAAGAGAAAGGACCCAGGAGCCTCACTCATACCTAGTTACATAGGGGGACATCGCATAGACAGGTCCTTACTTGATTTGGCATCTAGTGTGAATTTGATGCCATACAATGTCTATGTTGACTTGGGCTTAGGCAAGTTGAAGCCGACACATTGCACTCTCCAGTTGGTGGATAGATCCATAAAAGTCCCTAGGGGTAGAGTGGATGATGTCTTGGTGATGATAGACAAAGAGAAAGGCACGGTGTTCCTGATAGATTTCATTGTACTTGATATGGAGCCAGAGGATAGGAAGAATCCCATTATCTTGGGAAGGCATTCTTGTCTACAGGTGATGCCGACATTCATGTGCGCAGTGGCACTATGACAGTCTCATTCATGGACATGAAGATCAACATCAACATGTACAAGACCCCAAACCGGCGAGTCTGAGATAGGGATATTGGACATGATCACTTCACAAGTCCAAATGGGCATTTGAGAGGACACCAAGGTGAAAAAATTGGTAATGATTATTTTGATGAAAGGGATGAGGAAAACAGATTGAGTGCAAATGAGGGATGCATGTTTTGTAAGAATGGACACATGAGAATTCCAAACAGATGAATGAATGAAGAATCATGAAGAAGCCTAGCTGAAGGCAAGAAACTCAACGCTTGTGGGAGGCAACCCACCTAGGTTTGGGAATTTTTGACCCAAATTACATTTTTGATACTTTTTCTTTGTTTTTACATTTTCCAAGAAAACACACACACTTGTATTTGATAGTTTTTGTGCAGGTTTGAGATGTGCATGTGAGAATAGAGTGAAATGAAGAAGAATAGATGAAATTTTGACAAAGAATCAATGGAAGATCAACTTGAGATCAAAGTATTGATGTTTGAATAAGATTTGAGTGTCATACTATAGCCACAATGCCCACCACGACCATGGTGACATGGAACGGCCGTGGTGGTACACTCACTTTCAATAGAGAAATCATCAAAAATTGAGAAAATCAACTAAGTAGAGAATCAGGATAGCACGACCGTGGTACCTGAAGACACCACGGCCGTCCCCATCCACCACGGTCGTGCTACTCACAAAACCTACCCATTTTTCACTACTTTACCTATTTTGCCCCTACTTACCCTAGTGCTCCCCCCACACCAATATATACCTAGGTGGGGGTTGGGGCACAAGGTCTGCTACCCTACAACTACTCTAGCCTCCCCATTTCATCCTCCACCCATTCCCACCTCATTCCACCTCCATTTCACCATTTTCACCATTAAAACCCTACTTTCCTTCCATTTCCACCATACATCCACGCCATTCACCTACCTTGGAGGAAGGAACTCAAGCTACAACTGCTAGGAGGTGGAGAAGGAGGAGTATTCACCGAGCCCATCATGGCTTTTCACTCCTCTACTCATTCTATCTCCTTTCTCTTTGTATTTTGCTTTGTTATGAGTAGCTAGGCCCCTTGGGTGGGCTGTTTGGGGGAAATTATGTTACTTTGATACCATGTTGGGGGAAATTACCTATAAACTTTGTAATTCCATTTTTTAATCATTATATTCTATTTATATTGCATTCTCCATAAATTGCTTATTGGTTTGTGTTTGAAATCACCTAGGAATTTAGGCAAATTGCTTATATGTGTGAATTTTGGGATTTGCCCCTAGGTCCAATTCTTGGATCCCTAGGTTGCCTCCCATCTTCCTACATCCTAATCAATCTCCCTAAACCTAAGTGAGAGATCTAAGTAGCTAGATTGGATACTTCTAGTGCAATTAGCATGGAGCCTTCTCAAGGCTAGAATGTGGGGGAATTGGGGTCCAAAACCCTAATTTCACCTCCCCATTACTACCCTCGGCCCCTAATTGCCGTAGGAATGCCTAATCTAGAAGCCTAGGATTTATTAGACTATAATTGAATTGAACCTAGTCCCTAACTCAATTGAGCCTCGTAGGGGTAGTAGGGGGTGTTAGGGACTAGTTCCTGTAAACCTAGCATATCCATGGCCAGTTAGTAGCTTAGGTTAATTTATTAGACTCTAACTCATTGTTTGGTTTGGATAATCTAAATGGAATCATAATGTTCATATGTCACCCCCAACTTAAGTGATAAGTTCATACCCCTAAATAGCCCATACCTCTCTTTACTGCTTAAAACCCTAGTTTTGTGCTTGCTTAGCTTAGTTAGCTCTTTCTTTGCTTAGTTAGCTTCTTGCATTGTTCTTGCCTTGTTCATGTTAGTTTAGCTCTTTAATTCCCCTTTTGCTTCTCTCTTGCTTGCCTTAGTGTAATTTGCCTTTTCATACCTAGATTAATCCTTTCTTGCCTGTTTAGCCTTACTCTAGCCTAGGGTTAACTTAGATTTCATTCTTTCCTTTAATTTCTTATTTGTTCATAATAGTTTAACAATCAAAACAACCTTCAAATCCTTAACCCTAGTCTCTGCAGTAGGAACCTAGCGAAACTAAACCTAGCTATAGTACCCCCTCTTCTCCCTATGGATCGACCCTATACCTGCCGCTTACCTATACTATGACACGACCCCGTATGCTTGCGGGTGTAGTAGTTTTAGTGTGAGTAGGTGTTGAGTTAGGTTTTATAAATATCAAAAGTTCCTCCCGCGTGTGTCTGTCTGTGGGGTTGCATCTATTCAAACTCCAATTGAGTAGTGTGTAACACCATTGGCAGAAACACACCAAGCTTTCTGGCATCGTTTCTAGGGATTAGAGGCACTCAACCTAGCTAGTTAGTTTTGCTTTGACTTTTCCTACTGCCCTCATCATTTCTATTCTTTATTCATTATTCTTTGCATTCTTTGTGTATATTGGTTTACTAACTTGTTCTCTTTTGTTTGGTTGTGCTTTGTGCATGTGACAAGCCATTTGGGAGGAAACAAGATGGAAGGCCAAAAATGCACTTCACAAGCCACTTTGAGACTACTTTATGCCTAGCAACTACAAATCACCAATTGCTAGCAGGGTTGATCAGATGCCAGGGGAGCAATTCTCCATCCCTCCAGGTCTTCTGGGGCTCCTACCCATCTTCTACGACTCAAAGAGTGAGAACCCCTACAAGCACCTAGACTCCTTTCTTGAAGTATGTGTTGGATAAATTGGACATTATAATAAATCCCTTTGTTTCGATGATGACAAACATTTCATTCTTGTTGATCTAACATGCTACTTGAGTGTTGCAGGAATTAAGTGGATGACAAAGATCTAGGGAATCTATATGCTTGAATGTTTGTAAATGTCATGAAATGTAATCAATTGTAAACTTGTACAAATATATAATGTACAAGTACTTAGATTTCATGTAAATCAAGCGTTAGATCTTCCCTAGCCAAACACCACACTTAGATATGTCATCCCTTTCAAATAGGTTCACATATGCACACTCATACATTTATTTAGTTCCTAAATTGAAAGATTGAAACAGGGTCAATCTCGGTCGACCAAACTCCTCGACCGAGACACTCTCGGTCGACAAACTTCTCGACCGAGAATGACCCAAGTAGCCGTTAGACATAGCTGACAAAGTAGTTGGCAGTTGCAAATGAACGTTGATCCAGAGAGCCTGTCGGTCGACAAAACTTCGACCGAGTAGGTATCTCGGTCGACAATTTGTCGACCGAGATGGTCTCTGACAGCAACTGCAGAATAAAGTAACTAGCCGTTACTAACGCACCTAACTTATACCTAACGGCTAGTTAAGCACTTAGAAACCCCTAGAAGTTGTCTAGAACGTCCTTAAGCATCCATAGGCCATTCCTATAAATAGGACATTCCTTAGGACACCAAAAAAAAAAAACACCGAAGCTACACTTGTGCTATACTTGAGCTTGAATTCACATTGGCAATACTGTTTTGAGCAATAGAGCAATTCCTACATTTGCTATTCATTCCCATTGCTCCCATTTCGTGTCCTATAGGCTAGCATCTCCTTACCACAGCACTTACACTTCTACACTCATTGGTTAGGAGATCAATACGCTTGATATAGGCAAATCAAGCCTTGTGCTTAAAAGGATAAGTTGTAATTTCTATTTTCCTTCTTGTTCCTTTTATTCTTTGTATTCTCCTTGCTACTCCTAGGGTTGGAGGCTGCAGATTGGAGAAGGTTCTTCTCGGAGGAGAAGGTGGACTTCAAGCTACTTCAAGAAGGCTATCGCACGGGAAGCTACTTCAAGAAGGCTATTGCAACATGAAGCTACTTCAGGAGGAAGGCTGCTTCAAGGTGGTGCAATTACTTCTAGGTGAAGGTTGCTTCAAGGTTGGGCGATTACTTCTAGGTGAAGGCTTCTTGAAGGGTTTAGGGAGAGAATTGTAATTTATGTAAATTCCTTGTGAGGTAATAAAATTAAATTCTTTCCAAATCCCGGTTGGGTAAGCAACCGGGTAGTGGACTGACAACTTTCGTATTTGCTAAAGTTGGAACCACTCTAAATCCTTGTCCCCTTGTCCAATATTCTTGTGGTTGATTGCTTGAGTACAATAATTGTTAAAATTATCTATAAAACTCTATTCACCCCCCCTCTAGTAGTTTTCAGTATGCTCCACCATCAGGATGCTGACAACAAGTGATGATGCAATCATGTTGACTTTGTTCTCCTTCTCCTTCAAAGACAAAGCCAAAGAGTGGTATGATTCAAGAAAGGACATCATGAGTTGGGGAGAGATGAAAAATGCTTTCTTGAGGAAATTCTACTCTATAGAAAAGATAACACAAATGCGGCGTGCCATAGCAAGTTTTAATCAAATAGATAGTGAGAGATTCCACGAGGCTTGGGAGAGATTTCAAAAGATGTTGAGAGAATGTCCACATCAGGAGATCCCTTTGTGGCAGCTAGTTCAGTCCTTCTACTTCGGTCTATCTCATGCAAGTCAAGCTATAGTGGATTCTTCTTGTGGGGGAGTTTTTATGGCTAAACTATCTGAGGAGACGTGGCCATTGTTTGAGAGTTTGGCAAAAAGTTCAAGGATAAAAGCTTCTAGTATGGTTAGTGGCAGTGACCTGTCTTTTGGAGTGACATCTCTAGCTCACAATAATTCAAGCCCACAATTGATGAAAATGTTTGGTGAAATGGTGAGCTTCATGAGAAACCAAGTTGCCAAACCTCCATGTCATTCAGTCAATGCTATTGAGTTCTATGGGGAAGAAAAGAAGACACCTCACTCCTATAGCTACCAGGAACCACAAAGTCCCACATATAAATCAAGGTTTGAGGAAGAGGTTCTCTCTAGATTGAAAGTATTTGATGATGTTTAAAGAGATGTTGTAAGGTTAGAAGAGAGAATAGAGCAGCTATCTTCCATAATCACTCTCCAAGAAGAAAAATTGTCTTCAAAACCCATCATGAGCCACCATGAAGCAAGTGGACCTATGCCTTCTTCCCACATTTTCTATAGTCCACCCCCCATGCAAGTACATCCCATTCACTCCTTCCAAGGCTATTCCAAGCCTTGCACTCCTCCACCACCTCCCTCACCTCAAATTTCCCAAAACTTCACTTTCCAACCCCAATTCTTTCCTCCCCCTCAATTCTCTTCTCCACCTCAATTTCAACCCCAAGTGTCACCTCCACCTCCTCCATAGCCACAACATGATCCCCCTCTCCACCATGAGCAGGGTAGTGCTGTGATAGTTCTAAGGAATGTAAAGTCTCTTGAGGAGCCCACATGCCAAAGAAAGGTTGATAAAGCAAAACAAAGGCAGCCAAGTGGTAAAACTGTGATTGATATTTGCTGAAGATGATGTTGTGATACCACATGTTGAGTTTGGGAATCCATGTGATCCACCACATATCCCTTTTGCAAGTCCCACCGTCCCTACTATTCTGCCTCATGTTCATGCAAGTACGGAAAAAACTAGTGATCCTCCATTTGTAGAAGCACTAGATGAGCCACCAGAATTGAAAAGGAGGCAAAGGCACAATGTTGATATTCTTGAGGTGTTTTGCCAAGTGAAAGTGAACATTCCACTTTTGGATGCTATTAAGCAAATCCCATCTTATGCCAAGTTCCTCAAGAACCTATGCACTGTGAAAAGAAGGTATCTGGGGAGGATTCCAAAGAAGGTGAGATTAACTGAACAAGTGAGCTCCATCATACAACACTCACTTCCCATGAAGAGAAAGGACCCAGGAGCCCCACTCATACCTAGTTACATAGGGGGACATCGCATAGACATGTCCTTACTTGATTTGGGATCTAGTGTGAATTTGATGCCATACAATGTCTATGTGGAGTTGGGCTTAGGAAAGTTGAAGCCGACACATTGCGCTCTCCAGTTGGCAGATAGATTCATAAAAGTGCCTAGCGGTAGAGTGGATGATGTCTTGGTGATGATAGACAAAGAGAAAGGCGCGGTGTTCCCTGCAGATTTCATTGTACTTGATATGGAGCCAGAGGATAGGAAGATTCCCATTATCTTGGGAAGGCCATTCTGATCTACAACTGATGCCAAAATTCATGTGCGTAGTGGCACTATGACAGTCTCATTCATGGACATGAAGATCAACATAAACATGCCCAAGACCCCAACCTAGCGAGTCCGAGATAGGGATATTGGACATGATCACTTCACAAGTCCAAATGGGCATTGGAGAGGACACCAAGATGAATAAATTGGTAATGATTTTTGTGATGAAAGGGATGAGGAAAATAGATTGAGTGCAAATGAGGGATGCATGTTTTGCAAGAATGGACACATGAGAATTCCAAACAGATGAATGAGTGGAGAATCACCAAGAAGCCTAGCTGAAGGCAAGAAACTCAGCGCTTGTGGGAGGAAACCCACCTAGATTTGGGAATTTTTTACCCAACTTACATTTTTGATACTTTTGCTTTGTTTTTACATTTTTCTAAGAAAACACACACGTGCACACTTGTATTTGATAGTTTTTGTGCAGTTTTGAGATGTGCAGGTGAGAATAGAGTGAAATGAAGAAGAATAGATGAAATTTTGACAAAGAATCAATGGAAGATCAACTTGAGATCAAAGTATTGATGTTTGAACAAGATTTGAGTGTCATACTACATCCACAGTGCCCAACACGACCGTGGTGACATGGAACAGCCATGGTGGTACACTCACTTTCAATAGAGAAATCATCAAAAATTGAGAAAATCAACTAAGTAGAGAATTAGGGCAGCACGACCGTGGTACCTGAAGACACCCCAGCCGTGCCGCAGCCTGATTCCAGCAACTTAAGTTAGATTTTGCAAAATTTCTATTCACTTGCTCATTTCTCTGAAGAACAAAACGGCCGTGCTCTGCACCCTAGAGCCCATCCGCCCATCCTCTCCAGCCATTGAATCTTCACCAAATCACCCCCAAATCATTTCGAATCATTCCCCTACCATTTCCACTACCTTAATCTCAAAATTCCACCAATTTCCATCCACAAAATCACCATTTTCTCTCCATTCCACCCCAACAGCCCCGTTCTTTGGAGAAATACAAAATTTGTTAATTTCAACTCCATTTTCAAGCAAGAATGAAGAAGTTCGCAAGGAAAGCAGTAGAAAAGACTAGGGGTGTCATCTCCTATCAAAGGAAACCAATAAACAAGCACCCTCGGTTGACAGAGGCTGAGTTGGATGAAATGGTGGATCTTATCACAGAAGAGATCTCTGCACAACTACAACGAGGGACACCGTCGTCGTCGCAGCCACCGCCTTCTTCTTCCCGGCCCTCTGTCTCATCTGAGAGACCTTCAGCTTCAGCTGTATGACCATCAGTCTCAGCCGCATGATCGTCCATTTCTTCGCCAGCACAGCCGCAGCCCGAACCACAACCACGACCACGTCAGCGGCTCGTGCTAGATGATGAAGAAGATGCGGATATGCCTGATGTCGAGCAGCAAGCGATACCACAATAGAGACCCCAACCAATGCCCGAGGTCACTACTAGTAGGGCAAAGGAACCTAAGCACCCTGAGTGCTTGACACGCAAAGTGATAGCAACTCGCTATGCGTGCCAAGCAATGATGGAGGCTATGGGCTTCTACGCCTATTTTCAAGGACTAATGGAGATGGTGGGATTGTTCGAGATCTTGACACTGCAGCAAGAGTCATATATTGAGTTGACTCGACAATTCTTTGCCACACTGGAGAAAACAACTGATCAGGGCGACAATGCCATTAGAGTGATGATTGGGGACAAGAGGTGGAAGATAACCTCAAAGCTTCTAAATCATATTTTTGCCCCAAGCGAAGAGATGGCAGCCCTCATGGATGAAGGAAAGATAGAAAATGACTCCAGTTCCATATATCCAGCTATGTGGAAATACTTCATTGGCCAGAGACCTTTGTAGCGGGGAAATCCAAGATGAGTGCTATCCATAATCCATTCCTCCGCTATGTTCAAAAGGTGTTAGCAAACACCATCTTTGATAGGTATGAGAACCAAGACAGCTGCACAAAGAAAGATATTTTTGTACTTGGTTGGATGAATAAGGAGAAGCATGTAAACCTGGGGACTTTACTTGTTGAGCATCTAAGAACAATCCCTTCCAAGAGCACAAATCCATTTGTAATGGGAGGGATTGTGACGTCCATAGCCACTACCTTAGGACATAACATGACAAGCTACACAAAGGCAGATGGAGGAAAGTTGGTTGACTTGCATTACTTGGCCCGCTTTTCCATGATCACAGTTGTGGAGCAGAAGATCATCTACCAAGTCAACCCACCATACCCAGGAGTCCCCTTAGAGCTTCCCTACCATACTCCACCCCTCATGGCACAATATGGACCAACACATGATTTTCTAGAAAAAATGAGGAAATATGAGGAGGAGAACCCCAGAGGAGATAACATCCCTGAGGTGATTTTTGTAGGGGGTCTAGGAGAGCCTTCATAGGAAGCTGAGCTGAGACGGGTAGCGGAGGAAAGAGTGGCATGACGAGTGAGGTAAAGAGAAAAGAGGATAGGGGCGTCAGAGCAACAACAACCCTCAGTGAATGCATATGACATGGCCACCATTCATGCACAGCTGGAGGGCATTCAGGCGACGCATGATAGAATACTATGGGCACAGGAGGGCTTTCAG
This sequence comes from Alisma plantago-aquatica, assembly GCA_963693085.1. Taxonomy (NCBI): domain Eukaryota; kingdom Viridiplantae; phylum Streptophyta; class Magnoliopsida; order Alismatales; family Alismataceae; genus Alisma; species Alisma plantago-aquatica. The sequence goes on from OY856411.1 coordinate 1,285,997,706, forward strand.
CAGACGCAGGATGCCGTGTGGTTGGACCATCATCATATGCATTACTAGGTGAACCATCTTTACCAGTTTCAGAATGCCCAGGCCCAGAGGAACCCACAGTGGGGTGAAGACTGGTGGAGTTCTTTATCAGCTTTTCAGGACAACTATCCACCTCCACAGTCAGACTTCTGGGGTGCCTACTACAGATAGGGAGGAGCACCCCCACCACCACCACAATGATCATCTACCCTATCATCCTATACTTTAGTGTCATGCTGAGGACAACATGATTCAAAAGTTTGGGGTGGTAGGGCGGTATGCCCTTGTTTTCATTTTCACTCTTTTTGCATCTCACCTATTGTTTACTTTTTGTTTGTTATTTTTCTCCTATTTTCTTGTCTTGCTTTGTAGTTTAGAGTTTACTGCTTTGCATACCTGCATGCCATGTAGTTTTCTTTCTTGCCATTTTTGCCTAATTTTAATTTTTTTTGCATTTTTTCCATGCATTGCATATCTTGTATATTTTTGGTAATTTTTGCATGTTTTAGCTAGGATTTGTTTGTTTGTTGCTTTAAGTTTAATAATATAGGCTTAGATGTGATTGGAGGCAACTTAGCACCGTTTTGGCCAATTTTACCCAAATTTGAGATTTCTTGTCTAAAAAGTGTGTTTTGACCCAATCTCTACTGTTTTGAGTAAAAATGATGACCTTTGACAAATGCAAGTGAACTATCATTGTTTGTTGCTAAGTGGTATCAATGTTTGACTTTTTTCATGTGCATCACCTCTCTTAGGATTGTGATTGATTTGGTTGAATTGTGAGTTGAGCAAGCTTTTAACACTTAGTGTTTGTGGAGTCACTTGATTGATATATCAATTTCATCTTGTTCACTCATGTGGTGTGATATCTAGGATGAAGTATTGGATTAATTTTCATGCATGATGTATTATGTGGAGAATCATACCAATGACCCCTCTTTGACCCAACTATTCACTCACCATCTTCTTACCCCTCCGCCTCATGAAAGGATGCCAAAGTGCACATATCAGCCGTGGCCACCTCCAAAAGTTTGGGGTGGATACATCTACATCTCACCGCTTCACTCTCATCACCATATGCCCTATCCACTCTAAGGGCAAAGAAAAAGAAAAAAATGCAAAAAGAAAATAAAAGGATGCTCTTGTTTAAGAGCATTCAAATAAAGAAAAGATGAGTGCTCTATGTAATAGCACTCCAAAAATCTTACCACAACCCTTTCTTCCACATTCATACCCATTGAGCTAGGAAACATCAAACCTAGCTCATTTTGCCCTTTTTCACAGCCACGTGGGTCATTTGGCATGATTTGAAACATAAGACTGAATGCATGAATGTGAAACATTACTCCTAGTCATCCTTGATTAACTCCACCAAGAAACGATTTAACCCGAACTTTATGGAAGAAATATGGATAACTTGTGTATTCTATGTGATATATTTGAAGTTCATATGCTTTGTGCTCTTTTCATGATTGGATTGTGAAAGCAAGAGAGGAGAGAGGTGAAATGCATGTACTCAGTCATCTTTGATCCCATTCAGCAATAATCATCTTTTACATTGCATTAGTCATTTCTTGTTTGTGGAAAATTTGTAGAGAGATTGAGTTAGAGCATACTTGAGGACAAGTATGTTTCAAGTTTGGGGTGGTGATTCAGCCCCATTTTAGGGCTTCATCTTGTGCTATATTGCTCTTCAATCACATCTATACCTGTTAGATTACATGCTTTTCCTCCCAATATGCTTATTTTTATAAAATGCACTTATGGACATTATTTGCATGTTTTTAGGCATTTGGACCACTCTTGATGGAAGAGAGAGAGGAGTGATCCTAAGGTTTCTCTACCCTTAGAGAGGCCCAAATTGAAGTCCGATGCTCCCTCAACCTACCCCTAGTGTCCAAAGACCCATTAAAGCAAATATGTCTAAGAAAATCCAAAGAATAGAGTCAAAGTGCGGATCTAGGACACAACACGACCATGGTAGCATAGAACCGCTGTGCTAGGTCACTTGTAAATCAATAGGTTCAAACCCAAGTCAAGCTGAAAGCACCACGTCCGTGCAACCATGAATGGCCATGCCAGAGACAGCCACCATGGCCGTGCTGTACATCACAACCATTCTACAACAGAGTAGAATGGGTGTGGCAATCACCACGACTACCATCACCCAGATCACCACGGTCGTGCCACCCAACACGGCCGTGCTACCCTCAGACCACCACGACCGTGCCAGTTTCATCCCAAAACTGACCACCAACATGAAATTTTGCCATTTTAATTAACACGACCATTCCCATCCACCATGGCCGTGCTACCCACTACCCGCCACGGTTGTGGTGACCCACCACAACCATGCTACTCACAAAACCTACCCATTTTCACTACTTTACCTATTTTGCCCCTACTTACCCTAGTGCTTCCCCCACACCTATATATACCTAGGTAGAAGCTGGGGCACGAGGTCAACTACCCTACAACAACTCTAGCCTCCCCATTTCATTCTCCACCCATTCCCACCTCATTCCACCTCCATTTCACCATTTCCACCATCAAAACCCTACTTTCCATCCATTTCCACCATACATCCATGCCATTCACCTACCTTGGATGAGGGAGCTCGAGCTACAACTACTAGGATGTGGAGAAGGAGGAGTCTTCACCAAGCTCATCATGGCTTTTCACTCCTCTACTCATTCTATCTCCTTTCTCTTTGTATTTTGCTTTGTTATGAGTAGCTAGGCCCCTTGGGTGGGCTGTTTGGGGGAAATTATGTTACTTTGATACCATGTTGGGGGAAAATGACATGTAAACTTTATAATTCCATTTGTTAATGATTATATTCTATTTCTATCTCATTCTCCATGAATTTATTGTTAGTTTGTGTGTGAAATCACTTAGGAATTTGGGCAAATTGCTTATATGTGTGAATTTTGGGATTTTCCCCTAGGTCCAATTCTTGGATCCCTAGGTTGCCTCCCATCTTCCTACATCCTAATCAATCTCCCTAAACCGAAGTGAGAGATCTAAGTAGCTAGATTGGATACTTCTAGTGCAATTAGCATGGAGCCTTCTCAAGGCTAGAATGTGGGGGAATTGGGGTCCAAAACCCTAATTTCACCTCCCCATTACTACCCTCGGCCCCTAATTTCCCTAGGAATGCCTAATATAGAAGCCTAGGCTTTATTAGACTCTAATTGAATTGAACCTAGTCCCTAACCCAATTGAGCATCATAAGGGTAGTAGGGGGTGTTAGGGACTAGTTCCCCTACACACAACCATATCCATGGCCAGTTAATAGCTTAGGTTAATTCATTAGACTCTAACTCGTTGTTTTGTTTGGATAATCTAAATGGAATAATAATGTTCATATGTTACCCCCAGCTTAAGTGATAAGTTCATACCCCTAAACAACCCATACCTCTCTTTACTGCTTAAAACCCTAGTTTTGTGCTTGCTTAGCTTAGTTAGCTCTTTCTTTGCTTAGTTAGTTTCTTGCGTTGTTCTTGCATTGTTCATGTTAGTTTAGCTCTTTAATTGCCCTTTTGCTTCTCTCTTGCTTGCCTTAGTGTAATTTGCCTTTTCATACCTAGCTTAATCCTTTCTTTCCTGTTTAGCCTTACTCTAGACTAGGGTTAACTTAGATTTCATTCTTGTCTTTAATTGCTTGTTTGTTCATAATAGTTTAACAATCAAAACAACCTTCAATCCCTTAACCCTAGTCCCCATAGTAGGAACCTAGTGAAACTAAACCTAGCTCTAGTGCCCCTCTTCTCCCTGTGGATCGACCCTATACTTGCCGCTTACCTATACTACGACATGACCTCGTGCGCTTGCAGGTGTAGTTATGTTTTATCCCTGAGACCTCCTACGCCGAACCTACAACTAAATTCTTTACTCATATTAACAAAGAAGCTGTCGACATTATGGATAGATCAAGGGATGGAGGTGACCGTAGGCTGGTCACCAAGCTCTTCGGCAGCAAGGTTGTCATCACAGAAAACATGCTGAATGAAATTTTTATAGACAACCAGGAGCAGCTCAAGAAAGCGAAAGCTGTTGGAACAGAGAATGCCCAATTCAACAGACATAACTTATGGAAATCCCTGACAGGGATCGCCACGTACGAGGCAAAGACATGCAAGGCCTTGAACATACAATCTGGATTAGTGCGCACACTACATAAAATTCTCACCGACGCACTCTTCCCCAGGACAGAAGCTGGGAATGTCATCATTTTAGATCTTTTTGTTCTCTAGTCAGTCCTACATGGGATGTCAGTCAACATTGGACGTCACATGATCCAGAAGCTATCCGCGTACTCCCTGGGGAAGGAAATTTGCATGGGGGGGCATATCACATCTATTATCAAATATCTCAAAATGGACAGACCTCTACCCAGATGCAAGAAGATAAAGGGAGACATCCTTACCAATGAACAAACTTTGAAAAACTCCTACATCATCAAAGAAAAGGATGCAAAGTATATTACATTTTCTGCCCTATAGTCAAATCATCCAGAACTTCGCTACCGCTCCCGGAGCTTGTAGATTATGACACGGAAAAACTCCTCTTCACTGGCGAGGAGCTTACAAAACTCATAGCTTCGGTTAAAGCAACTGACAAAAAAGTAAAGGCGGGGCAGACTAAGCTCAGTATCACAGCCCTGGCAGATAGTATAACAAAAATTCCAGTGAAATGACCTTCCAAAAGACTTTCACAGAAACAACAGCTGTCGGGGACACCAACATCAAAACCACATCCAGAGCCAGAACCCCCCCTCCCCGAAGAACAAATCACCACCTCATCTCTAGACTCCTTCATTATGAGTCTAAATGCTGAACTTACTTCCACCACCACCCACCACCCTCCACCTTTCCACAATCGACCACTCTTCCATCATTTTCCACAATGATGTCCATCGCATCCTCTTTCTCTACAACTACACCACCACCCACATCCTCCACTTCACCCTTTTCCTCCTCAAGCATCCCTTCTCCACTCCTATGTATGACTTCACCACCTTCGCCTCCATCCCCACCATTTTCCCCCCAACACTATCGATCCCACCATTCTCACCAGAAATATCACCACCTTTCCCATCCACCACCACCCCGACATCACTGGTGACCCCATCTACAGTCACCACGCAGTTTGTGGAACCATCAATAGTGTCTCTTCCATAAGACACTACAACCTTTCCACCCCGACCCCAACCACCCTACCCTTCCATAACCGGGGTCCCTTTTACAAATGTCGGAGAGGAATTCAGACGTCAATTTGACACCATCCGAAACCTCCTCACCGACCCTTCTAACATATTGTGTTCTATTTTTTCTTGTGTGTAGGGAATATCTAAATAGGTCGCCAAGATCGACAAGCAGAACCATGCCTTGCCAAGCATCCTTCAAGGTATTTAGCAACGACAAGATGTAGTGGCCAAGCAAGTTGATCACATCGACAACTGCTGCAACAACTTGCCCGAGATGGTCCTTGAAGTAAAAAGCCAGCAAGAAGCGATGGCCAAGCAAGTTGATAGGATCTCTACGCAGACTCAACCTCTGCCTGAGATCCTCCGCGAGCTCAAGCAGTAACAAACAGCTCTTAGCATGCGCTTGGATGACATCAGCAACACTGTCACACAACTCAACAATCGCCAAGAGGAGTTGGCAAACAATGAAATCCAACAATTACGAGCTAAAGTAACAGATCTTACAACGCGACTCTTCTCTGCCGAGGGACGATACTCAGATCTCAAGGAAACACACGACACACTGCTCGAAACACACGAGCATGTGCAAGTGGCATTTGACGAGCTACAAACCACCCATCGGCAGTGCAAAAAGACAACACAGAAGAAACTATCAGACAAAGCAGCAGCTGAAAAACATGACGATGATGAAGAAGAAGATGACTCTGACTCCTCAGCAGATTCCAACGACAACACCACCTCCTCAGATGACAAACCCGATGACCCAGATGATGCTGGGGAGGGCCCAATCCAAGGAGCAGAACCATCTCAGAAAGGATATAACAAACACCACCAAAAAGGTGGACATGATCCCAAGTCCCCCGCCCACAACAAAAATGTGAATATATCATATGGGGATCAATTCCTCGATTACTCTGCCTTGGGATCCTTGGGGGAGGCTATAAAAGATGCGGCTTTTGCTGAGTTCCATCAATGTATATTAGGAACCAGCACAAGCCCACCAGCTACAACCACTCAAATTTTCTCCGCTCTTGACCAATCAGTGCCATTTCCCCCAGAACAGGAAGAATCAGAATGAGTACGTTTAGATACAGATGAAGAACTCGATTCTTCTTCTAATTCAGATGAAGATCTGCAAATCTTTATAGAATATTTGGAACAAACTTCTCCACCCCCTCCGCAGGAGCTTCCCCCGCCACCACCTCTACCTCATAAGATGCATGACTTAGATATGGCGGCCATCTCTACACTAGATGCTCAGGACATCTTCATCCTGAACACTATTGTTGACGATGTCAAAGAGGGGGGAGACATCATTTACCACAATACAAAGACTAAGCGCAAGTTGACACGCGAAGATTTCCGCAACATCCTGCGACCACGGTCAACAATGTTGCTCGCAATTTTCCATGTCCTACTCACCAATTGCATAGAAGTTTACAGAAGCTCAAAGAGGCAGCATCCAGTTTTTGACACCTCACCTGCCCTATCTATAGGCTTGCTATACAAAGAAATATGAGAAAAGTCAATAGAGCGGATGCGTGTTGGTTTAGCACGGAGGGCACGATATCTAACCATGCAATTTCAAGTTTCCGGCCATTGGTTGTTTATGATTGTGGACACCGAGGCTCGTGACGCCAAGATATACAATTTTTGCGCCAGCGAGTTACCAGCCGGAACGATAAATTTTGTTGGAGAAGAAGCTGGAGAGGCAAGATGTATACCTTTCAGACTTCTTAAATTAATTTGGGCTGCACGCCCGTCCCTCCGCCAGGATTGGAGCCAACCCTGGTTCCAAATCATAAACCCACAAGTCCAAACTACCGAGGGATCTGGGGATTGCACTTTTTGCACTATCCATCACATTCAAGCCCTAAACCAAGAAATCCCCTTCACCGAGCTGGTCGCCGAATACTTTCACTCCCTGCAAGGGCGTTACGCCATGGAACTTATTTGTGACAGACGGTTCTTCAAGGACCTGACAATGGCACCAGACGACGTCCCTCGCTACCTCTTTTCAGCAATCCAACGTCCGCAAAAGCGACCTTTCAGACAAACTTTAAAGGAGTTGGAGAAAAACAAACACCCCGCCATAGTCCCCAAGGAAAGAAAATGCGACCCTTCCAACTTCGATCTGGAGAAGGATAAAGGGGACATAGATCTGTTATCAGGGGCAACCATCAGGAGATCCTCATCACAAATGGTGCCCCTATCTGCCATAGAACCAACTTTTCCAGATTTTGACCTCACAACTTGCAAGAGTCTCTCTGACAATGAACTTCGCCTCATCATGTCAAGGCGTTACGCCGAGAAAGATGAACTCATTTTCATGTCCGATGATATTCTGGTCATGGCGGATGCGCTACGGGAAACTGTACAGATCAAAGGGTCTCTATCCGTGAGCTTGATGGCTGCCTATCAATTGCTTCTTGGACAGAATCACCCTACTACCTATATGGCATCCACATACATGAAGGACGATCTCCTAAAGATAAAGAACTTCGGAACAACTGAAGCCCTAATTTCCTTCCTACAACATACGACACCGAAATTTATCATGCTCCCCTTCCTTCACCAAGAGCACTGGATGCTTTTGACAACAAACCTACATGAAGGAACAACTATCATCTACAACAGTTCCAACATCCAGTTCAATCCACAGTAGAAGAAATATGTCGTGACACCAAAGACGCCCACGGAGGAGGTGGCGAAGGAATGTGCCGACAGCCTAATTGATTTTTTAAGTCAGCACACAAGGGCATACGACAAAGAACACTTTCACCGCCCAACCTTTAGCCACAGATGTCCCCAACAGATTCGGGAATCAAATGACTGCGGCTTCCAAGTCATCTACTGGATATACACCATCATGGTACTTGGAAGACCAGTAGAGGACATGACAGAAGTGGATTATCACGCATTACGAGGGAAGTTCACCGCTAATCTCCTCTGCACACATGGTGCCAATAAAGGACTAACAGAAGCCTGATGCCCTTGTCCTTGTACTTCTCAAACTATCACTTTGACACTCTGTGGCCAGAGTGAGTGATAAGTTAGGGGGGGAGTACATTAACAAGGGCGAGGTATCATTTTCAATACCCTTCCCTCTCTACATTTTCTTTCAATTCTGTATAAAATTTTACAATTTTCTTTGCGCATTTAATTTTTGTTTTAAAAGTATTTTCCCTGTTAAAATAAACTTCGCACATAAACAAGAACACCCCTTTTGGAACAAAGTCACCCTCAGCTAACTTTAGAATCATGTTAGTCCTCAAAAGTAATAACAAGAATAACACTTAGACATATAATGGTGACTTAATAATGCCTCTCCACTATTAATTTTCATGCTTTTATTTCACTTCTACATCTGAATCTCCACAGGTCAATATCAAGGCCGAAATAAGCCAAGCTCTCAAGGATGAGAGGGGCATCAGGCGACATCCAAATCAAGAAGTCTCGCAAGTGGACCATTAAAAAGAAACCAAACAAGTGCATGTTGAAAAATTCTAAGAATAGCTTTCCTCTCTTCAAATAAAAGAGGCTTGGCCGCCCAAAATAAATTCCCTAAAAACCCCAAATCCTAAGCTATTGAGTCTACGAATAAAAGCCAGAGAGTTGAATAAAACTATGAGAGTTGTGCCATAAATAAGGATCTATATAAAGAACCAATGAAGGTCTCACCCGGCCGGTACATTCAGCTTCCCTCACGAAGGCAGATGTGTCATGCCCGGTAGTGGAACCCTAAGGTATCTAAATATATGAAAGGCTTATAAAGGACTCGCCCGACCGGTACATTCAGCTGCCCTCACGAAGGCAGATGTGTCGTGCCCGGTAGTGAGCTCCTAAAAGCATAGACAACCCCTCCCCCACTTGAAGGGGGAGTTACACATCAAGCCTTTAGCCAACCCTCATACCCACTCTAGCTTCCAGTAGGTTTTTCAGAGAGGTATAAAGCTGATTAGAGTCAACAACATGCACAGAATAAAAAGTGGTCCCAATGCAGGCTACGAGATACGGAAGAAACCTGAGACCTAAGCAACTCTCAATACCTGAAAAAGTTACGGCAAGCAATAAGACCCGATACGACCTTAGGAGAGCTCAGGTTTATAATTAAAGCAAGAGTATGGAAATCTTAACTTAATAAAATACCCTTGCCATTACATGCCTCAACTCTATCTAACTTGAGGACAAGCTAGACTCTAAGTTAGGGGGGATGATAACCTCCAATTTTGTGATGTTATCTTAGTAATATTCTTCAATTTTCCACACTCTTCCTTCGATAAATTAGATAGAATCTTTAACTATTCTATTTTATTGCAAACATTATGTTAGATTAACTCTTTTCTTTTTACTTATAGAAAAAGACACAAAAAAATCACAAAAGACCCAAACGGTCCCAAGACCGCATGGACTCACACGGTCCCAAGACCGCATGAAGCCAAACGGTCCCAAGACCGCATGGACTCAAACAGTCCCAAGACCGCATGAAGCCAAACGGTCCCAAGACCGCATGGACTCACACGGTCCCAAGACCGCATGAAGCCAAACGGTCCCAAGACCGCATGGACTCACACGGTCCCAAGACCGCATGAAGCCAAACGGTCCCAAGACCGCATGAACTCACACGGTCCCAAGACCACATGAAGCCAACCGGTCTTAGAGTACAAACGGTCTCAGAGTCCAAACGGTCTTCAAGACCGTTTGGACCTAAAACTGACCAAACCATTTGGACTTCACTTAAGGCCTATAAATAAGACCCAAGGGGTCCTCCAAAAAAGGGAATGAAGTTTCAGATGCCCAGAGACTGCCTCTACTACTCCAGAGCTATTCCAACCTCCATCCTCTGCCCAAAGGCTTCTGGTCTGAGATCCACACCCCATCCTGAAGCTGCTTTCTCTCTCTTCACCAAAGAAGGTGGGAAGAGGAGACCTCATCATCGAGCAACCTGTGAAGTGTGAAGATCATCACTCTCTCTCTTTCCAAGGGGTTGACTTTCCTCTCTCCTTTTTGGGGATGACATTCTTTCTCTCTCTTCTCGCCTCCTTCTTTGTCCTAGCTATGAGCGAGTAGTCTCATTTCACTAGGGTGTGGGGAGTAGCCCCGCTACCCATTGTTTCATTTGATGCAATGTAATCCATAGTTTGCAATAGAGATATGCTTTCTTTTCAGTTCCACATCAATCATTTAATGAATGCTTGTTTCTTGATCACCAACTTGTGTTATCTTTTATCTTCTAGTATGAATTGTCTATGTTTGTACTATTAGATTCAAATCTCGATTGAATGTGGGTTCTTGGTGCATGTACCCACCATGCATCTGTTTCGGTATCTAGAAGTGTTTTTCAAGAAGTGGGGTAAACTCACTTCCAAAGTTGCACTTTCATACTATGAAATGGAATTAGTTGACATATGAAAGTGCAACCTTGACAAGTCAAGGAACACACTTTGTGAAGGGAATGATGTAAAGTAGGTGACCATTCGTTCGGGGATGGCTGGCATTACAACATTCCCACGCTTCTCGTAGTTAGTTCTCCGAAAGGAAACTAAATCTACTAAGATACTAACTGATTAGACTCTTATTGCAGGTTATGTTTTTATGTTGCATGTTTTGATCCATGCATAGTGGTGGTGAAAACCGATCACATCCTAGTGGCTCCTTATCATTGTTTAACATCCTTAAATTTACTTACTTGCTTTACTTTACTTGCTCTTAGTTTAACATCACCAAATCAAACCTTTTGGACTAAATATCAACTATTAAGGGGTTAAGTGAAATTCTAACATTTTCCATCTTGTTGCTGCCAACTAGACCATTGTCCTGAGGATTCAACCCTTAACTATACTGCGATAAGACTTCCACGTATCTTAGCATACGTGGGTGGAGTTTTAGCCTGGTATAAGTAAGGATAAACCTAAAGACTTACTATATTTAGGATTTTTAGTGGTGCACGCAATTCCACAAGAGTGGAAGATGCATCATCCTTCTTTTCCAATCATCTATGTTATCAACCATACACTAATCAAGATCTAAAGATTCAAAATTTATCTTTTTTTAGCTCTTACATAGTTAATTTAGGTCTTCCTATGCTTCTTTTAGGCATGTTTGACCCAATAACCTTGCTTTGAATAGGTGCATTTCTCGATCTATGCTACACATGTCCATACCATCTTAGACTACATTCACACAACTTGTCCTCGATGCTCACCACCCCACTTTATTTTTGATATATTCATTCACTACGCCCCAATTTGAGTCATTAAAATAACCCGCTCTGCCCTATTGTGATTCTAACTTTGATGCATGATCTCGGGATCGTTCAGACATTGTGAAAGGATTTTTGTTTTCTTTTAAGTAAATCAATCGAACTTTGAAAATTTGTAGAAATAAATATGTAGGTCAAAACTGTTATAAAATATGTTTTGGATTTCAAAAATCAAGACCTATAGATTGGTAAGGTTTTCAAAAGGTGAATTGGTATTTTCTAGAATTTGATTTGTAGAGTTTCATCATTCAATTATAATTGATCATAGTTAATCCTAAATTATACCCAAATTATAGTCATAGGTCTTTGAGACTCTGAAATCCAGAATAGGCATTTTGGGTGATAATTAGGATCATCAACTAAGGTATGTTTCTAACCCTCTATTTGTTTGGGAAATCAACTTGTGCCTATAAAACCTATTTTCCCATCGATGAGACTAATCTCCTAATATTGAATATGTGGTTCTTGAATCCTCTTTTATAATTCTTATTTATTTATCTTGACATGAATAGTGCGAATCTTTTATATTCATCTTAATTATTTTTTATCACTATTGATGGACCATGTTGTGAGTGATACCTGAATCATGGTTTGATTGAAATGAACTATCTTCCTACCCAATTCATTAAGCATGTTAGATTTTTTTATTAGTTGTATCTATTGTAGTGGTACAATATGGGGTTGGATCCCATTGCACAAATTTCTCTCTATGGGTGATGGTTCTCTCACCTTGTCCCAGGGGCTCTACCACTTTTATACCTTTATATATAGGATTGTGGTGCTTTCACCTCCTTCCTAGGCTTAGGATGTGGAAGTGTCCAATCCCTACTCATAGGTAGACTGGTCAAGTTATAATCTACATCCAAACTTAGTGATTTGACATTATATAAGGCAAGAACTACTATTGTGATTACATGTTATTTCTTTCAAAGTCCCATTACTCTTGAACTTATACATTCTTTAATATGACTTATCACTTATTTCCATTCCTTCTTTTGAACAAGAACAACTATTCAACTTGACCCTAATCATTATTGCTCAATGTTAGATTTTATAGTGCATACCAGATTGTACTGATAAGCTTCTCTATTTCCTTCTCACAATACATGTGTTGTTACCAAACTACCCATGTGCATGTACTTAAGGAGAGGAGAATAAAGATGAGACAAATTCATACTTGTAGACTCTTTGGGTAGCTTGAAGTAGCTAGGTTGCCCTCTACAACTGGTTCTTACAACTTTGTCAGAATTTCATCTTTTTTTTGTATTTTCACTCATATGAGTGAGGAATGAACAATGATGTAATGAGAATAATGTTGTAATAGTTTGATTTTCCGATGCTATGTACTCAAAATGCTTTGTGTATTATAGGTTTGAGAAATAAAAATGCATGCCTTCCTTCATACATGTTGGTGTGTTTGGAGGGGGGGAATGGGTGTTGTTTCTCAATAGTAATGAGTGGATCCACTCTCAGGTCCCGCTTATTACTAGTATGGTATCAGATCTATAACGGTCAGTGAATCTGACTATTTCAAGTTATCTTATTAGTTCCCTTACCCTTGTCTTATCTAAGGAATTGGATAGATATGTGGTATGGTTTAGGTTTCTACCCTGAGTTGTAGATTGACAAATTAAGGTTATAACCCATTCATGATCTAGTCACCCATTTTCCCAAGCCACCTATTGGTGGAGACTCAACCTAGGGTATCTTCAATTACCATTAGACTCTTCCTAGTGGTTGGAGTTTCCCCTTATACAAGAACTTACCCTTTTAGTGGTAGTCTCTATGTTTGGTCATATGGGGAAATTCACCTTGACCATTGTGTGTGACAAGGAGAGTAGTTCATCTTAAATCTCTTCCATGTTGTTCTTTAAGTGTGATTTCAACTTTTTTCTTCTTCTAGATATTGAGCATGCCTACATGACAACTTTGACTCCCAACTTAATACCTATATTTATGGTTCCCACTTAACTAATGGTAGCTAGAATGAATCCATTAGTTTTAGTTAGGGCTTGCCTTCAACATGGAGTTGACCAATATGCCTTGGGGAAATATTGGTGATCATTCTGTTGAGGTTATGGATTCCCAAAACATTAGGGCTAGTTGAGGTTTGTGATAGGGTACCTATTAAAGATACTTGGTAATCCACACCTCTCATCTATATGGGATTCCTAGGTATCCCCTTTATGCCATATGAGGTAAGATGACTATGTAATTATCTAATATATCTTCGGATAAGGTACTAAGACCCTTTTTGGACAACTATGTTTTGATGAAACAATAAGTGGTGAGTAGTGAACCCCATTAGGATCTTAGAGTAGCTGCCATCATGTAATATATAATTCTATACCTCTCTCCTATGTGGTAAGATGAGGAGGCAAATAGTGTTCCCTTTGAGATGCTTGGAGTTGTAGATTGTCTTAGTTGAAATAAGAGATGATGAGGTGGCATGTAAATATGTTCCAACATTGGAATTGGCTTGGCTACCGGGTAGATTATGGCTCCATTTTCAGTTTTACATCGTAAGATTTCATTACTACACTTATTTTCAATTATAATACTATAAGTATATAGAAAAGGTTTCTTGGATATTGTTGATGATATGGAACCAAGTCAACATTTGATTATGTGATAAGTAGAAGAAAAATTATGTAGAGGACAACCATGCATATGTTTAGATTAAACCCTTAACCCTAGAATTAGGTATAGATCATGCCTTGCATGTATATTTTATAGTTGACCTAACAATAGCATCCCTTTTAGTGGTTAGTCATGTTAGGTTAATCCTTTAAGGGGTGTATAGGATTACCATATTGGTTTCTAGGTGGGTAATTGATGTGTTGTCGCTAACACACAAAATTCACTAGAGAAATAGTCCCTGGGGTTTAGCCTTTTATGACTAATCAATTCACTTGTAAATAATTGAATTAATGTAGTATAGAAGGTATCAGTCCCAAGAGATGGTGTGTCAGGAGTTAGTTCAAATCTAATGTGATGGAGAATGATTAAAGCCATTTTTGAGAGGCATAATTAATTTAGAATGAGAAAGTAAACCTGCATAATTGAAACTAATTTATCAATGAAAAGACTAAACAAGAAGTAAAATTGTAGAAGTAAAGACAAGTTTATTAAGAAAAATTAAACTAAGGAGCAAGGAAAACCAAAGAACAAAAGGAACTAAGGAAAAAGAGAAGAAAACCAATCAAAGATTAACTTAGTTAAATGGAGTTGTTGGAAGCCTGGGTTTCAGTACCATGAACCCCATAGTTATCTTAGACACTTTTACTTTCTTAAAATAAATTTTATATTAGAACAATGGATATTTGTTCCTTTCAGAATCAAATTCCTTGAATCAAACTATCCACGAACCCGCAGTCTCGGTGTTCTATAGGTTTTGGTTCAATTGTCAAACATGTTTCTATTTGTGGTCTCATCAAGAGTTCTATCCAATGCTCTGGTCCACAAATCAAAGGTCATATCATCATAGATCATAACATTCATGGAGCACAATTGATCAGATCATATTCTACTCTATTCAAACAGACAAAAACACATTTTTTATTATCTTTAAAGAATTATAATTTGCTAAGAAAGTTATGGAGATAATGGGGCTAGTCCCCATGTCCCGACAATGGGAAGACTACTCCATATTACCCATAGAATAAATAACATGGGTAAGGAGTTACATACTCCTTTTCTCCAATCATTGCTCTTATTCTCTCTGATAGAGTTTAGGGGTAATAGGGGGTGATAGATGAGTTTAAGCACTTTCCCTCCTTTGTTAGCAGAGGAAGTTTCATGGTCACCCTATAATGGAGCCTGGTAGTAGTTGGAAAAGTCCCTAATCAGCATGGCATTCAATCAAATGGGTTTGCCAATCAATTGACTGGATTGAATGTTGTGCATTTCTTGAGAATGGAAAATTGATTGTTGTGTTGGTTGCTTAGGTGCTAAGGAAGTCCAATCATCTGGTTTGAGGTGAGTTGACCAGTTCCGTCATGCAAACTTTCCTTCAAAAGGTTGGATCTAGCGACTGGGGATCTCCAATGATCTATTGGCCCATTTCGTCTTCTTCCTTTCTACTATCGATTCAATTGACCGAAGGGGGCGAGTTGATTGACTGGTCTTCAGAGGGTTGAAATCAGCCTTTTATTCTTTACATTTCTTGAGGGAATGAAGTAATTATTAGACTAGTGTTAAAGGAGTGAAAAAATACAAAAAACCTAAAAAATGAGGGAAAAATAATAAGAAATCTAATTAAAGAGAGACAAGCAAGGAAATTGCAATTAGATCCTAAAAATGAAGACAAATGTACATGAATTCCTAAATAAATGACCTAAATAATGCGATAAAAGGTGATGAATATGCATTCATCAAAATAACCCAAACTTATTTGTTTCTCATCCTCAAGCAGCACAGAAATCATAAATACCCACCAATTTGTACTGAAACCTTCTTCACCTTTCTACATAACACTACCTTGTCCTCACCACTTTTTCAATTTCAATCACCCTAATTTTTTGGAACCACACAAAACACATTTTCCCAACATTTTTCACTCAAATTTGCTTTACAACTTGCTTCTATTTCATAACATGCAAGGAAATAGATGTTATATCCCTTTTGTTATTGGTACCCACATATTCTTATGAAAGGTTGCACAAGACCAGGGTTTAAGGATTTGATGGTTTGGGGTTATGTAGATTCCCCTGGGTATAAAAGCAGAGTGAAGGGATGTATGGAAGGAGGCAACCTTTCCTCTATTCGAACTGAGACCTTTTTATTTCTTTGTTTGCAATTACATTGATTGCATGTTTTGGTGTGAGTTTGGCATCTTTTCTTGGTGGTATGCCCCTATTAAATTTACGAGGGGTATGGAAGAAGTGGTAGAGGGGGAACAATGGGTATGCCACCTTGAATTTGGAGTTTGGCATATTTCTTAGCTTTTGATTCTTTTTTTGGCAAGATGGAGAGATAACAAGGTGGAAGAAGAAGTTTAGAAAAGACTGGTCTTGTGCATTCTTGTTTTTTAGAATTTCAGTGCCTTGAGAGTATCAGAACACTAGTTCATATTATTCTATAACAAGCAAAAATCCAAAAAGTTCACAAGCTAGTTCCACGAATCTAGTGAAGACACATGTTTTGGTTCCTATCTATCCATTGAACTTGCCAAAATTTTCAAGTAATAGTGCTAATTGAGATCTTAGATGCCAGGAGCTTTTTAGAAAAGATGGTTTTATAATAAATTTACAAGAGATTCACTTCGACTAAGGGGATGCATTGACTACATGTATATCAAATGACTAGCCAACTAGATAAAGTACACATTTCATACAAAGGAAACTAAAGCAAAAGCAACTAAACTACATGCAAGAAAACATAAATTATGGATATGCTAAAAAAAGGGAAAGATAGAGGGGGTGGAAAATGGAACATACCACCTGTTGGATCAAAGGGATCTAGAAGAGTGGGGTGAATAGAGCTAAAAAGCACTTAAACCAAATTTATTAGACCTTCAAATTACTTCAAGAAGTAGGATTGCTTTATATTGAATTTTACGTGTAACTAAGCATACATAGAAAGGATAAGATAGATTGAAAGAGATAAAAAACAAGCTATGTAGAGTTGTTTCAAACTCCAAACTAGGAGAATGTACATCCAATACCTAGAGAGGTTAAGTCCTAGTATTTTGTAACCATTGCATACTTATATTCCATTATAAGACTTATAATAAGATCTTCCTTTTTTAGGGCAAGGATACCTAGCCTTCCCCTTTAAGGACTAAAAGGAGTCAATAAACCTTACAAGGTCTTACCTATCCTTTGAGGTAGATTCTTCAACCTCTACAAGGGCTTACCCACTCTTTCATGAGTTGTGCACCTTCACCAAGGAGCTCCCCTCTTGTACGAGTCTTCCACCTTGAAAGAATTACCTACTCTCTTCAAGGATTTTCTGCCTTCACCTTCTCCTTCACCTTGGAGAAGATTTCACCAACTTTGTTCAATGGGATGGGAAAGGAAAGATTTGAGAGCTTTATGAGAGTACAATGGGGTAGCTCTCTCACACATAGAAAATCTCACTCATAAAAATGTTTTGATTAGTAAGCGAGAGAGAAGGAGGTGCTATGTGGACAAAATCACTCAACCATAGCTAGGAGAAAGGTAGGCAAACTTGGAATGAAGTCCAAGGGCCCCTATTTATAGTTGGGGGCGTCTACTAGCCACTAGAAGTACTTGGGTACAAAATGTAATCATTTGGGGTGTTGCAATAGTTATATTTTTGATGTTTGCAACATTCCAACACCCAGAGTCACTTTTTTTGCACACTCCGCACAGTGCAGTCGGTCGAGTTTCAAATTAGCATTCTCAACCGATAGCACTATGTGAAAAAGAAAATTTGAAGTGTCGGTTGAGTTTATCCTAGATGAAACTCGATCGATGGCTTAAATTTGGTTTGGTCAGTGTAGGGTGTCTGTTGGGTTTGTCCTGAGGAAACTTGATCGACCCTGGCATTTCCCAAAATCTATCAAGGGCATCGATCGAGTTTATGAAGGATGAAACTCAGCCCCCAAAACCCTTGTATGAATTTTGGAAAATGTCGTTAGAGTGATTAAATATCTGTTTTAAGTCCTCCTATTTTTTTCTCAGTTTGATTACAAGTCGTAGAATCAACACAAATGATTAAAAAAATTGTCCTAAGGGTTTTAGGGCGTTTCCACAAAAGTGCATTTGCATTGACTATGGCTTGTATTTGATCAAGCTAGGGCTTGATTGAATTCATCCTTTTCATGAACCCAATACCTTAAATCAATCTCAAATAGAAATATTAAATACATATGAATGGAATGGTTAAGTCATCATAAAAATATGGAAAATGTATAACTGTTAGGTCAACATTCTCCCCCTTTTTGAAGATGACAAACCATTCCTCAACATATTGAAAAGGACTTAGAATTTAAACTCTTATCTTTTGAATTGTAGAGGGATACATGAATGAACAATTACAATTGCTTCCCCTCATCTATGCTTACCTTTGCATGTATGGTTAGTTTCTCCAAGAAGAAACCATAGCACATATATACTATTGAGTCCTCTTACAAGTCACATGATCTTTTATAAAATTAACTAGAAAAGGATCACAATTCAATATGTACTAAGCTCACTTCTCCCCCTTTTTCATATCAAAAAACCAAGGGGGTAGAAGATCTAAAAGCACATGTCTTATCCATAGGTACAAACGATACAAGAAACCACTATATGCAAGCACCAACCAACAAACCATAGAGAACAAACATACTAGAGTCACAATCAAAATATGGAAGCACATACGCAGAACTCATGAGATATAACCAAGAATAGAGTTAAGGTACATATAAGTCGATTACAACTTAAGATATGCCCTCTCTACATAAAAACTATAAAACAATGAAAAGCAACAAGATATGGAAATAGTAAATCTCAGATACAGTGCCCAAATGTTCAATACATGAAAGTATACAAAATGATATAGATATAAGCACCCTATAGACTAAGAACTAAACATCCATGCCATATATATCAAGGTCCTCATCGCCATTCGGTTGGTAGTCCTCATCTCCATCAGAAGGTGCACTAGGGCAGCAGAGGTATCAACATCTCCGTCATTTGAGCCATCAACACCATCCTCATCTTCATCTTCATCTTTATCACCATCATCCTCAACATCCTTTTCTATAATCTCCTCATCCCCAGGAGGTCCAAAAGAGAGAGTAGAGGGCCACCTGGCATGTTTCTCCTCCCAAGATATACCACATGCAACTAGTGCATTTGCTTGCTCAAAGTTGGGTGTAGAAACCGCATCAAAGCTAGCAAGAAAGGTGGAAGCAGGTTCAAGGGGAAGAGCTAGTAGTTGAGTGGCACTCAGGTGAGAGGAGGCAGTAGGGACAAGTCCCCCATTAGATGTAGGGGGTACAACAGAAGCAACATGGTGGAGGTCCGGGTAGAACTGACTATATGCATAGGAATCATAGTCAGCAACTGAGTAGGGCTGATAGGTGGGGTAAGGATGGGTGTTGGATAAGTTCATGTTGGACATTATTTAAACTAAATCCTAGTGCAGGTGCTACTGTACCTGTAGGTTCTATGCCTGTTGGTGCATCATGTAGCCCAACAAGGTTTCATTGGATACTAAGAAAGAGGCACAATAAAGTATAGAAGGAGGTGGAGGATCCTGGGTGGAGGTCAAAGCACCATGGTAGAGGTGGAGGTGTGAAAGGATTTCTTCACCATGGTGTCACTGATATAAACTCCTTTTCAACTGAATTTGTAACTAAGATGTTTGGAAAAGGATTGATCAGTGTGATCTTGAAACACACCACTGATCATGTCGGGGTAGGGTGGGTGGGAGTCTTTAGTGTTCTTCTCAGTATCAAAGCAAGTCATGTGATGAAGAATGTATCTTGCCTATTTGACATAAATATTCTTGATACAAAAATACATGATCACAACCGAGTTTTCTGCAATATCTATTTGATTCTTTTTTAGATGGATGTTGTAGTTAACAAGGTGAGCAACCAAGCATGTCTTAATATCCAGAGAGGAAGACGCAATGATGGCTTTCTTCCTATATGTAAACTCAGGCTTATTAAGGGTTTTGTTTATATCAAAAAGAGAAAACTCATGGTCAAAACTCTTATAGAAGGCTTCAGGGTCAAGGAGGTCTCTATATGTATGATAGGGAGTCATCTAACTAGGAGAAGAGAAAGATAGAAAATTATTCAAAGATTGCTTAGAGATTTTAAATCATATCTCGTCAATCATGGATGTCAAAACTACTTGGGTGTTGGGAGGGGGCACTAAGGTGGTGTAGTTCCAAGTTACATTTGAGTAGAACTCATGCACCACCTTCTTGCTCGCGAGGGAATTGTTATAGGTCCAAAATTCATAGCAAAGAGCATCAATATTTTGGTTAAATAAGAGTTGCTTGACCTCTTCGAGAAGTTCATTGCTAGGAATCAAGAGAGGCCGAAAGGGGTATGGGTTCCTAGGGAACATCTCCATATACCTATTTATTGCTTGATTGGACAAAAAGGATGTACCATCTTAAGAGAGATGCGTAATGGATATGGAAGGTGAAGGTACACCTTGAGGACCTGTGCTTTCACCAATTAGATTCCATGGAGAGAAGATCAACTGAAGATGGCACCAATCAAGTAAGAGAATACAAGAAGAAGGCCTCCCAAGCTAGTTTAGAGGTAGGGGAAGATTAAACAAGGGTTATAAAGTGATAGGAAAGGGGATATGGAGACATAGGGTTCAAGGACAAACCAAATGGTAGAGGAATCAGTCAAGTTTTCTCTAGTTGAGAGGGAGAAAACCGGTCGACACTCAATATATATTTCCATGCAATAGTTGTCGATCGAGTTTTAGATTTAGAAAACTCGTTCGATGTTACTATGTGTTCAGTCCTTGGATCTGTTGTCAGTTGAGTTTCCCTAGAGCAAACTCAACTGGCAAGAAAGTTTGTCCAAAAGTTAAGAAATTTAATTCTAGGCTACTGGAGTGCTATATAAATTTATTTTTATATCCTATCATGTATTGTGAATACATTAAGGCACATTTCACTCATCATTGGCTATTATTTTATGGTAAAATAGTTATTTACAAAAAATATCCAAAAAAAGAAGAAGCAAAACAAGGCATAAAAACTAGGCATGTTTAACACTAACAAGCAAAAGGTGAGCAAACTATGATCAAGAACATATAGGTAAGATAACATCTAGCTAGTAGGTATTTCATTATCATTAAGAGCAGTGATAAGAAATTTTGATATAATGAAGGTAAATTGCTCTCTATCTAGAGGGTTGGTGAAAATGTCAGCAAGATGATTTTCGTGACCACATACGTGATATAGATATCCTTTTTGGCAATATGGTTACACAGGAAGACCTTATGAAATATAGGATTGTAAGAAAGATTAATTGCACTAGTATTATCAAAAAAGATAGGAGAAGCATCAAAATGAATGTTGAAGGCTTGGAGCATTTGCTTCACCATAGGACTTGGGCACACAAACTCCTAGCTACGATGTACTCAGTCTCAATAGTTGAAAGAGCCACTATGCTTTGTTTCTTAGAGAACCAAGAAACTAAGCATGGTACTAGGAGGAAGCATGTGTCACTTGTGCGCTTTCTATCGATTAAGCACCATGCATAATCCACATCACTATAAGCACTAAGAGTAAAGTCCCTTGACTTGGGATACCATAATCCAAAATTTTGGGTTTTGGCTAGGTACCATAGAATCCTCTTAACCCCTATAAGGTGAGATTTTCTAGGGCTTGATTGAAATCTAACACACAAGCCCACTCAAACATGATATTAGGTCTAGCGATAGCTAAATATAGAAAGCTACCAATCATACCTCTATAGAGCTTCTCTTCTACCTCCTCACCTTCCTCATCTCTATCAAGTTTGGCGGTGTTTGACATGGGGGTGTCCATCGACTTGGCATTATCCATCCCAAAGTGCTTCAAGAGTTCACTTGTATACTTGCCTTGGTTGATGAAGTTTCATTCCTTTGTTTGATTAATTTGGGATCCAAGGTAGAAAGTAATCTCCCCCATCATACTCATCTCGAACTCACTCTACATATGAGCACTAAACTCCTTCCACCAAAAATGATATCATCAAAATATATTTGAATAATCAAAAGTTGCTAGAAGTGTGTTTAAGAAAGAGGGTGGGATCAACTTTGCCCATGATATAGCCATTGTCTAGCAAAAAGTTCTTTAACTCCTCATACTAAGCTCTAGGGGCTTGTTTGAGTCCATAGAGAGCTTTTTGCAACAAATAAACATGGTTAGGAAGATTGTCACATTCAAAGTCAGGAGGTTGAGTCACATAGAGTTGATCCTCTATTCTATCATTTAGAAACACACTTTTAACATCCATTTCGTATAACAAGAAATTCTTATAGCTATCAAAGGAAAGTAACATTATAATAGATTCAAGACTAGCAACAAGAGCATAAGTTTCATCAAAGTCAACACCTTCCTATTGATTGTAGCCTTGAGCAACGAACCTTGCTTTTTTCCTTACCACTTTGCCGCTTTCATCTAGCTTGTTGCGGTAGACCCACTTGGTGCCAGTGGTCTTCCTATCATTTGGTCTTGGCACTAAGGTCCACACTTTGTTATTTTAAAAATTTTCTATGTCTTCTTGCATAGCTAGGATCCATTCATCATCCTTGATAGCTGCTTTCACATTCTTGGGCTCAAGTTGTGAGATAAAGGTGTTTTCATCTTGTTCTTTGTTGAAAGGAGCCCTAGTCTTCACCCTTTCAAAAGTATTGCCAATTATGAGCTCTTTAGGATGATCTTTAGAAAACTAAGGGTTGTATGCTTCTTTTCTTCTTCTTTATCTTCTTCATATACTACCACCTCTTTTCCTTTGTCATTGATGTTAAGCTCTTTTAATCTAGGAATCATCTAATCTACACCATCATCATTTGTAGTATTCTTATAAATAGAGGGTTAAGTTTCAATAGATTTAACATTGATATATTCTTCTACTTTAGACAGTTCAATGTTAAATACTCTATAGGCTTTACTGGTAGTGTTATAGCCAAGAAAGAAAGCCTTGCAATATTTCACATCAAACTTGTAAAGAGAATCATTGGTGTTTAAAACAAAACAAGGACAAAAAAAAACATGAAAGAAATCAATAAAGGGATTTCTACCACACGATAAGTCATAGGGAGTTTCCCTTAAAGTAGGATGAGTGAAAACCCAATTTTGCACAAAACATGAAGTGCTAACAACTTCGGCCTAGAACTTCTTTGGAGTATCATACTCTAGAAGCATGGTCATAGAAATTTACTATAAAGACCTATTCTTTCTCTCTACAACCACATTTTGTTGAGGTGTATGAGGGGAAGAGAAGTTGTGCATGTAACAAAATTCCTCAAAAAACCTTTCAAACATATAATTTTCAAATTCTCTCCCATGGTCACTACAAATAGAGATGATCTGACAAGAAGCTTCATTTTCAACCTATTTGCAAAAAGTAGAGAAAACATTGGGATTATCCCTTTTTGAAACTAAGAAGAAAGTCCAAGTAAAGTGAGGAAAGTCATTCACAACCATGAGGCAATACTTGCTACCATGAAGTGATTGAGTTATCATTGGTCCAAGTAGACCATGTGAATAATTTCAAGAACTATCTTGGTACTAAGGACCACATGAATAATTTCAAGAACTATCTTGGTACTAAGGACTGATTTGGATTTAAAGGAGGATTTGGTTTGCTTTCTTTGTGTAACAGGTTGTCGTTCTCCATCCCTCTCAAAGTTCAATTTAGGAAATCCTTTGACCAATTCCTTTTTGCTCATCTTCTTCAACTGGTGCATATTTACATGACCAAGCCTATAGGGCCACAAGGATATATCACTTTTATCAACAACTAGGGATTTACCAATGATAGGCTTAAGAGAATCAAGAACAATAACATAAAGGTTTCCATTTCTAGTTCCCTTATATATAACATTGTAGGAGAGGGAATCTAGAAGTAAGAATTCAAGTGAGGTAAATAAAACAAGATAACCATTATCGCATAATTGGCTAATGCTAACTAAATTGTGATGTAGGCCATCCATAAGAAGTACGTTCTTGATGCATAGTGAATCACTTGGATCACCCTCACCTATAACTTTACCTTTATTGTTGTCACCAAAGGTTACCGATCCTCTTTCTTCTTTATGAAATTGTTGAAGTGGCTTATCTCATGAGTCGTATGCTTGGAGAAAACTATCAACAATCAAATTTCCTTTTACCTACAAGAAAGGAAGATGTCATTACCCAATTCAAACCCTGAGGTCTGGAGTTAGCTTGGTTACCCATTTCATCCTTGGGTTGGTCCCCTTCTCTTTGTAAGGAAAATAAGTGGAATAATGATCGTCACTCTTGCAATGCGCACAACCCATAGGGTTCTTAGAGCTGGATGACTCTCCATGGAAAATAGGATGTCCCTTAATATTTTTCCACCCTTTCCCTTTCTTTTGGGAGCTCCCTCATATCCCAAACCACTTTTACCACTTTCTTTGGTAGAGTGATCTAGAATTTCATTGAGGGACTTTTGCCTTTGAGGAATTTTTGCAAGGAAGCTCTAAGAATGTGATTATCATCACTAAGAGTAATGATAGTATAAGAAAGACTCGCTAAATAATATTGAGCACGAAGTATGTCAGCCTCTAGGAGAGGGCTTTAGTATGATAAAAATCTCAATCAAGAGTTATACTAGCTACTTAATTACTTGGAAATAAAGGTCTAGAAGAAATATCATTAATTTTAGCAAGAAATCTAGCATTTTTAGTTATAAGCAAAGTAAGCTCGTCAAGATACATTTTGTTTTCATTATTAATATTATAACAAGCATGTCTAAGATCATTGAATTTGGCAAGAAGTTTATCATTTTCAGTTATAATTAAAATAATCTCTTCAAAGCGAGTTTGGTTCTCATCTTTAATAGTATTCATGTTCTTAAGATAAATCCCATTCTCAAGTTCAATAAATTGACCTTCCAAGGAATCAATACTATCAAGATGAACCTTCTCATTTTGTTCAAGAAAATCATTTTTAGCATACAAGTTATCAATGATTTTCCCCAACCTCCTCTTCTTGTATTTCCACTTAGAATAAGAAGAGTAGGAAGCATTAAGCATATCAATGAGGGTTTCTTTAGACAGTTCATTTAAACTTACCTCACTTACCTCATTGGAGCTTGAATCACTAGAAGAAGACTCCTCCCATGCGGCATGGGCTGCATCTTTGCTTCTTCTCTCCTTATTGTCCTTCCTCTTATACTTGCCTCCCTTCTTGTAGTCCTCCTTCTTCTTGGAGCTGCTCTTGTGGTAGGACTTCTTTGCTTTGTGGCAATCATTCTTGTAATGTCCTTTTTGGTCACACTCATAGCACCTTGGAGTAGAGGATGAGGACGGATGTCCTTTGAAGTGCTTCCCCTTAGAGTAGTTAGCTTTATGATCACTAGGGACTTCAGCTTTACTTGAGGAGGGAGTAACCCAGAAAGCAAGTTGTTGTTAAAGAATAATTGCCTCCACTTGAGCTTTGAAGGCATTTTCCTTCATCTTCCCTGATTCCTTCTCTTCAAACTTTTCTTCTTCTTCTTCTTCTTCTTTCTTGTCAAGTCTTGGCTCATAAGCTTGAAGGTTCCGAATGAGCTCTTTGGTATCTATCTCACCAAGGCTTCTTGTTTCTTCAGTGGAGGTCACCTTGGATTGCCACCTCTTAGGAAGAGACCTAAGGATCTTGGAGTTTATGGTACCTTGATCCATGGGTTGGCCCAAAGAAGCAAGTCTATTGATGAAGGTGTTGAGCCTTTAGTACATTTAAGCCACTCTCTCCTTCTTTCCCATCTTGAAGTTCTTAAGAAGTCCTTCAAGCATGTAGACTTTTGACTCCTTGACTTGCTTGGTCCCTTCATAGGTGATGTAAAGTTTGTTCCATATCTCATGGGTTGTGTTCTAAGAAGAAATCTGGTTGAACTTGGTAGGAGTGAGGGCTATATAAATGATGCTTATGTCCTTTGCTTTCAACTGTGCCTTCTTTAATGTAGCTTCATCCCAAGTGGACACATCACCAACCGAATCCTTGTAAGGAAGGATGACTACTTCCACATGTCGTAGCTCATCCCTTGCAAGTAGATCTGCATCCTTCCTTCCAATAGAGGAAGTTTCTGTCATCAAAAGATTGGAGGCCTCATGGAGAATCCACCCTCCAAGTTGAGAAAACCTAGAGGTTTTCGTCCATTTTCTCATCTTGTGGGAGATCTTGTCGAAGAAGACCATGGCTCTGATACCACTTGTTGGATCAAAGGGCTCTAGAGGGGGGTGAATAGAGCTAAATAGCACTTAAACCAAATTTATTAGACCTTAAAATTACTTCAATAAGTGGACTAAAAATATGAAATTTGATGTGCAACTAAACATACATAACAAGGATAAGAGAGATTGAAAGAGACCAAGAACAAGCTATGTAGAGTGGTTCCAAACTCCAAAATAGGACAATGTACATCCACTACCTAGAGAGGTCAAGCCCTAGGATTTTTCAACCATTTCATACTTATATTCCAATATAAGACATACAATAAGACCTCCCTTTTGCAGGTTAAGGATACCTAGCCTTCCCTTTTAAAGATGAAAAGGAGCCAATAAACCTTACAAGGGCTTACCTATCCTTTGAGGTAGAGTCTTCAACCTCTACAAGGGCTTACCCACTCTTGCACGAGCTGGGCCCCTTTACCAAGGAACTCCCCACTTGCACTGAGTCTTCCATCTTGAAGGAATCACCTACTCTCCTCAAGGATCTTCCACACTCACCTTCTCCTTCACCTTGGATAAGATTTCATCAACTTTTTTCTTGAGAAAGGGGTTGGGAAAAGGGAAGATTTGAGAGATTTATAAGAGTACAATAGAGTATCTCTTTCACACATAGATTATCTCACTCATAAAGATGTTTTGATTAGTAAGCAAGACATATAAGGAGGCTCTATGTGGACAAGATCACTCAACTATAGCTAAGAGCAACGTAGGCAAACTTAGAATGAAGTCCAAGGGCCCCTATTTGGGATTTTGAACCTAATCTATTTTTTATGTTCGCAACACTCCAACGGCTAGAATCACTTTTTCTGCACACTAACAATGTAGTTGGTCGAGTTTCAATAAAGAAAACTTGGTCTATAGCACTATGCGACAAAGAAAATTTGAAGTGTCGGTCGATGTTATCCTAGATGGAACTTGGTCAACAACTTAAAATTGATTTGGTCAGTGCAGGGTGTCAGCCGAGTTTATCCTGAGGAAACTCAGCCAACCCTGGCATTTCCCAAAATCCATCAAGGGTGTCGGTCGAGTTTATCAAGGATGAAACTCGATCGTCAAAACTCCCTATAATGCATTTTGAAAAATGTCATTAGAGTGAATAAACTTTTGTTTGAAGTGCTCCTAGTTTTTTCTTAGCTTGATTACAAATCATAACATCAATAAAAATGATTACACAAATTGTCCTAAGGGATTTAGGGCATTTTCCACAAAAGTTCATTTGCTTTGACTTTGACTTGTATTTGATCAAGCTAGGGCTTGATTGAATTGATCCTTTTCATGTACCTAATACCTGAAATCAATCTTAAATAGACATATTAGATACATATGAATGGAATGGTTAAGTCTTCACCAAAATATTGACAACGTATAACTGTTAGGTCAACACTGCCCACCTCCATCTTAAACTTAATATTGTGTTCCCATAGATCAAATTTCAAGTTTGAGATGGAGGGAAGAAGATAACTGGGAGGGTGGGGGTGAGAAGATGAAAAGTCAGTCTCATAATAGTCGTGACTCCAATACTAAGAGTTGGGGTTAGTGTAAGCTTGATGTGCTCCATACTACTTGTAAAAGGAATGAGTGGGAGCGTAGTTGGCACTCTCAACATGGCAGTGTTCCTGAGAATGTTGCATAAGATAAAGATGGTTAAGTTGGTTGCCTTGGCATTTCTTCTTTCTCTCCGTGTGCTGATGGATTTGCTCAATGTGGTCCAGTTGCTGTTGGATTTCATAAAAACTATAAGGCCCCTCAAGACATTCATCCTCAATAATACACCTCTTAGTGCGATGTAGTGGCGGAGGAGGAGGAGGACCAATCTCGTCATTGTTCAACTCTCAAAGATGCTCTGACAATGGGCTGTGGGCTCGGGGATGACACCCTTTGGAACTGGGTTCTTTAGGAGGAACTGTTGAATCTATGCTGGTAGGTTTTGTAGCTGATAACATAGGGTAATGATGTGAACCTGGCGTGGTGGGGCAGTTCCAGCTAAATAGTGGTGTCACGGAAGATCAATGTATAAATACCTTGGTGGACACCAGATTGTATAACATGGCCCGTCCGAAAGTAAATGACGTCGATTAAGTGCCAAGTCCCCTTAGGTTGAATTGTTGTGAAGGGGATATGAGTGTAGCCCAAAAATATGGTGATGGTGGTGACTATATTGCCTAGTCTGAAAGCCAAGCTAGTGCTATGACTCACCTAGAGACTGATGTGGTTGAGGATGGTGCTTCCCCAATTGAATGGTTCGCCATTAAGCAAGAATAATAGGGTGTGGTAGTCTCCCAGAGTGATGGTGTGCTGTGTGCCTGACTTACTGTAGATGTTGTAGGTGAGGATCTGGTAAAGGTAATAGACCACTAGATTGTGTAGACTGTAGGCCTTTGGTCTCTATGTCAGAGAGGGGGGCATGCCAATGAGATCCCCCCAAAACTTATCGGGATCATACTAGCTATGGTAAGATGTGTAGGAGAACTCCATGCATTTTGGGAACCAAGAAGGATCCCTACTGTTGAGTATGAGGGAGGTGATCTGACTGGTAGTGATCTATACATTTTCCTAGAAAATCTGGATCAAGCACATGGAACCCCCTCGTAAGCTGTGGAGTTTTTGGAAAGTGGTCATGAACTCCAACGTAAGATCACTAAAGATAGAAATGATCCGGTAGGGGAAATGCAAGATGTGGTTCCGTCACAATATGTGATTGATAGACTCACATATCTTTAGGGTAGTAAGGGTGTCACCCCACGCCCATCAAGGAAGCATGACACTAATTGTGCTCATGGTGCCGAAATTCACTTGAGGTGCTCGCCATCGATGAAATAAACATAATTGCCTAGAATAGGGGCAATATGTGGGCGGGTGTGGGGAGGTCAATTCAGGATCTAGGTGTGAAGCTCTATTGGCCTCAACGTGGTCAATGAAGTTGTTAAGGTCTACGAGGTTAGCCATAAGTTCCTTATCTATGTCATGGGGGGACTCACCTATGGACCCATCATCCGGATCCCACCACCTGATTTGTGGTGGCGACGAGGGACACAGGGGGTAGGTTTTTGGGAAATAGCTTTGCCCTTGCAAAGGTGACTAAAGAGTCTGCATATGGAGTCATCTTGTGACATTCTCTAGCTACTGGAAGATCCTGGTCAATCGACTAAGAGTGGGATTTGCTCGACTTGTAGTGAGAAAATTGACGTTGCAGGTGTGATGGTCACCCGACTAGGAGTACGAGTCACTCGACTTGAGTAGGAGATGAAGCGGTTAGGAAGGACATCAACTAGTTGATCGACAAGTTGAATCAGTTGACTCATCTAGTGGCGAAGGTAACGATTGAGCAACACTAACGTACTCGGGCTTGGAGACGAAGAGGGGAGGCATGGTAGCAACATCAACAACATGTTGGGGGGAGGGGTTAGAGAAGTGGCTGGGTGGGATGCCAGTCACTTGACTCAGTGGCGGGGAGCTACTAGAGCAACATCAGTGGTGTGCTCACTGCTTGGGTGGAGAGGGGGTGGGATCGACTAATGCATAGAGGCAGTGTGTCAAGTGTTGGTTGAAATTGACATTAGCTTATTTTCTCTTTTTATGATGACAAATACTTCCTATTTGTGGATCTGACATGTCATCTAAGTGCTTCAGTAAACAAGTACATCTCAAAAATGAAAAGGTGTACCAAATGCTTGCTTTTTTTTCTTCTCATGTACTTATTTGTAATTCAAAATGTTCAACTATTTCAAACTCATGTAAAATCAATATATGACCAACCCCACCTATCCCAAACCCATTCATATGTCAAAACTAAGTGTTTAGGATAGGTATGTCCTATAAGAAAGATCATTACATAGGATTTTCCAAAATTTACATACCACTTTATTGGGATTTTTCTCAGTCAAAGAACCTTGTCAACTGAGACAGACTCAGTTGAAGAATTTGTCAGCTAGAAAACCCTTCATCCAATGATTTAGACAACTAAAAGACGTTTACAATACAATAAGTTGTGGGTTAGTCTCGGATAGAGTTTTAGTTGACCAAAACCCATTCGGTCAAAGTCTTGGTCAATAAAAAAAACACTGTTATACCTTGTTGACCAAGAAGATCAACTGACACATGACCTTTATAATGAGTTGAGCTCTCAGAACACTTCTTGGTCGACAAACTTCTCGATTGAGACAATCTTGGTGGAACAATTTGTCGATCAAAGTAGTTCTACAAACACAAATTTGTTAATGATCAAATTAGCCATTGTAACCCAACTAATTCCGTCCTAACTACTAGTTGACTACTAAGAACACTCTAGACACTCCCCACATAATCCTAACCACTTGTAAGCATTTCCTATAAATAGGAGTGTTCTTAGGACACCTAGAATACAACTTGCATACTTGAGCATACTAATTTTTGAGAAATTTGAGCTAAATGACTTCACTTTCAATCTCCTATAGCTATAATTTTGTGTCCTAGTCATAGCATCCCAACACCACCACTTAACATTGCCCTATTCACTCTTGTTTTGGTCCATATGCTTGATATAGGACACTTGTGAGCTGAATTGCTGTTTTCCTTTCTCCAATCTCCTTTTTGCGATGCTGCATTACAATTGGACTATTTTTTGGAGTGAACACTGTCTGGGATCACGAGAGAGGAGTTTTCTTACTGGTTCTCTTCAGTGGCCATAAAAGAAGAGGGTGATTCAATGGTTTTTGTGTCCGTTAATGAAGAGGTGATAATTCGGTGCTATTCCACGTTCGTCAAAGAAGAGGTAGTGATTTGGTGCTCTTCTGCATCCATGAAAGAAGAGGTAAAGCAGGTGCTATTCCATAGCTAACAAAGAAGAGGTAAAGCAAGTGCTCTTCCATGGCTGAAAAAGTAGAGGGTAAAAGCAATAACAAGTGTATTTTGTAATTTGTCCTTACATATAAACAATAAAATTGATTGTTGCAAATCTTAGTTGGAAACAACTATAAGTGGACTGAGGTCTTAGATAAAACCACTTTAAATTCTATCTCTTGTGGTTTCTTGCTCTTCTCTTGTTTTTTGTGAGCTAAGCTATTTTATTTGATTAAAATTTTGTAAAATCTCTATTCACCCTCCTCTAGATCTTTCATTTGGTATCAGAGCAACTCTTTAAGGAGCCTTAAGAGGTCTTAAAGAATGGGGGAGAACATGGTTAGCCACCTCAAGTTGGAAGGATCACATGCAAGCAGGACACCTATTTTTGATGGATCCAACTACACCTACTGCTAGAGGAGGATGCAATTCTACTTTCAAGGAATAAGCTTTTAGTTATAAGATGATCTCTAGACCCTATACACTCCCAGCACAGAGCTAGAAGAATGGAACACCAAAATGGTAAAGCAAGCTACACTCCATGCAAAGGCAGTAAGTATTATTTATTTCTCTTTATTTTGTAGTGAATTTAATTGTATATCCTCTTATAAGACCGCTTATGAAATTTGTCATAAGCTGTCTATAACTCATAAGGGTACTACCCAAGTAAAGAACACTAAAATTAGCATGTTAAACACAAATTTGAATTATTTTATATGGAGCCTAACAGATGTATTGCAAAAATGTATGCAACATTTTCTCACATTGTCAACAACTTGAGTTCGTTGGGAAAAAACATAAGCGAAGAATACCAAGTTTCCAAAATACTCAGTCAAAGGTCACTGCATGTACAGTATGTTGATTTCTCAGTATATTACAGTGTTTGAATATACTAGTCTACAAAATTAAGGATGATATACATGTTATGTTATAAACTTCAAATAAGTATACGCGACACCATAGAGATACATAGTCAAGTATAAGTAAGAGAAAGGTACAATGTAGAAAGAGCTTTCTAGGAATAATAAAATAATAGACTTAAGAGCCCTGAACACCGTAGAATCCCTATGAGAGGTCTGTGCCTTAGGAATGAAACGACCTAACCCTGGTGGTGCGTCCTGTATACGGGGGTCGGAACGTACCAACAGGTGGTACGGGGGATGAAGCCCTAGTGGAAGTCTCCTTAAATTATAGTTTGTAGTGTCCAACATCAACCAGAAGTCCTGGTGGAACTAGAGTACAGAAAAACATGTCTACCATTGCTTTATCAACCATTGAGGCTGCATACATGGCAGTCAGCTCATGTTGTGCACTAGTGTTATGGATGCAACAAGTATTAAATGGTTATGGATTTTCTTTATCATTGACCCCAATTTTCTACGATAACACTAGTGCCATCAATTTAGCACATAATCCTATTTTACATAGTCCTGCTAAACACATTGAAGTTTGACATTATTTTCTTCATGATCACATTATCAAAAATAACTTATGTCTTCATCATGTTGATATTGAAAATCAATTTGCTGATATCTTCACAAACCCCTTATTTTATAACAGTTTAGAGCAATTAGAGACACATTAATTATTGTTCCTCTTAAAAAATATATTTTGATCTCCTTGCAAAATTATTTATATTGCTTATCAATATTATACTTTTAATATTTATTCAAAATATTTTAATTTCATGAATATATTGCTCAGTAAGCACAATCATTATTCCAGTAATACTATTTTCATATGATTAATTTATGTCATTCTCGGTCGAACAAAATCTGGACCGAGGCAGTCTAGACCGATATTCTCTCAGTCGACAATCTAGACTTTTGTGAAACCACTCTTCCAATCAGTCTCTCAGATGAACAAAACATAGACTGAAATTGTCTCAGTTGACAAAGTTCTCGACCAAGCAGAAATTCGAATGTTGGTGACTTTGATCGAACTAGCCTTTTTTGACCATTGTTATCTAATTGTTGGGATATTCGGTCAACAAACATGTCATCCAAGTAGGTTTCTATTTTGGATATAAATAGGGCTCAACTCACCCTTTCTCAATAATTTCTAGTCTCCATCTTCACCATCTCACTTTCCATTGAATTTTGATCATATTCATCATTCTACATGTAGATGGCTTCTCATGGTAGTAGGAAGCAAGTTGCATCCAAGAATGGACCTTCCACCTCGGCTCCTCTTTCTCCATCTTAGACAGTCATCAATGGGATCTCCTTCATCAATGCCATTGTAGGAGAAAAGTACTTGTATCTTACCTCCAAAACTCCTCTTCCTCACTGACCAGTGGAAACACATGATTTTTAGGATCTCCTAAACCTTCTACGTCTCTTTTCATTCCAAAAATCTTTTGCATTTCCTTATACCCAGCTATCATTTTTGGTCCACTTAAGTTGTTCATGAGTTCTATTCTAATCTTGTTAGGGACCGAAATGATCTTTTCTCTTTCACCTCTATGGTTCATGGACTATCTTTTGATTTTTCTAAAAATGACATCCTACAAATGCTAGAAATAGACAAAGAAGCATATGCACAATTTGTAGATCTTTTTTCTGGAAATCCCCTTAATGAACTCTATGACTATCAAGAAGAGGCAATCAACCTTAGCATCATCAAAAGAACCATCTTCCTCTCCAATGCCACTCCTCAAGAACAAAGGAGAACATTCTATGCTAATTTTCTTACCCATGAATCTTGAATAATCAATCTTATAATTAGTCACAATATCCTTCCTCGAACCAACAAAATTATAATTCCACAATTTAGAATGCTTCTTATCTTTTACATTCTTAAACGAATTCCCATTAACTTCATTTGTGTTATTCTTTCCAACATGGATGATTTCTCTGACAATCCACCTTAACGAAATTTGTTTGGCAAATTATTGAAAACTCCATTAGTAAATACTTGGTTGATTTTATATATACCCCTGACTGTTGTACTTGATGAATTACCCAAAATATAGTTGACAAAATGGGGATTGACTTTAGGCACAAACGAGCTAGACTTGAAGAAGGTGCATCCCAAGATGTCACCCCACCTTCTTCTCCTCCCACTAGTTACTCCTTGAGTATCCTTGCAAATGATGTTTCCTACCCCACAGGAGTTTCATATCAAATTGGGAGGCAGTTTGATTATAACTACAATGCTATGACATATATTAATCAAAAGATGAAAGACTTGACTCCAAACACTCCTAATAACTTTACTTATGACGCATACCATGCAAGTATATATCCTTTTAACCCATCCATAAACTATTCTCAAGTTCCACCTCCCCCATCTAATGATCTAAGCCATACCCAATTCTCCACCACAGAACTTCAAAACATAACTGCCAATTTCCATCTTGACATGGCACCTTCCTTCCCTAAGGCATATTCTCTTGCAAAGACTCATGAATTGGATTGGGGAACTCTTATGAAATATTATGAAGTTGACACCTTCGATGGGCATGATCCAGAGGTGGATGAGATTTCAAATCGATTAAGTGATATATTGGCTATCACTTATGTAATTGGTGTGATTCTTATCAAGGCTACACACTGGCTAACTAAAGGTGGATAGATGCAACCCTAAGGGAAAACACATGCATGGATCTTTCAAAATTTATAACAACCCTATCAAGAATCGATCACAACAAATAGGTCACCCGCAAGCGCACGGGGTACTATTGTAGTATAGGTGAAAGGCAAGAGTAGGGGTCGATCCTCAGGGAAGAGGGGGAACTAGAGATAGATTAGCGTTGGCTACGTTCCTAATGCAGAGACTAGGGTTGAAGGGTTTAAAAGGGTTTGTTTGATTGGTAAACTAGGTGAACAAGCAAGTAAAGGAAATTATGAAATCTAAGTTATCACAACCCTAAATTATCCTAAGAAAGCAAGTCTAAGGAACTAGATTAAGCAACTAGCCAAACAAGAGAAAAGGTTAACTACACTACACTAGTAGAGCAATTAGCAACTAAGAACTAAATTAACCACTAGAGAGATAAAGAACCTAAGTTAACACTAAGGAGAAAGACTAAGCAATTAACTAGATTGAACAAAAGCAACTAAACTAGACTAGCATGAACAAGCTAAGAAGGCAAATTGGGTTTTAAGCAATGAGATGAGGTAGGTGGACCATTTGGGGATGTGATTTGATATTAGTTGGGGGTGTCAACATAGCAAGCAATTATCACAATTCTATCTAGATTACCAAACCAAACAACAAGGCAAGTGCTACTAGAATGTAACCTATACCACTACTTGGAGAACTAGGGTTAGGTGTAATTCCATTAGGACTTGACAAGTCTAGGTCTGTAGGGTAAGTGGTATTAAGGAAATTGAGAGCCAAGGGTAGAAATGGGAGTAGAGATGAGGGTTTTTCACCTCATGCCACTAGCCATCTAGCCTTTAGAAAGCTCTAGGCAATTGCACTAATCACACTTATACTAGCCACTTGGATCTCACACTCACTTGTAGAAGGAGGGATATGTATGTAGGAACAAAGAGGGCTAGCTAGGGATCCACTAATTGGATCTAGGAGCCATGCCTAAGATTGCTACATACACTCCAATTCCTCCTAGAAGCTAAGTGTCATCCAACATCTCAAAGCAAGCAATCAATGTTATAGGCACAAATCACATGCAATAAAATAGGAAATGAGATAGAAGCAACAAGCAATCATCATAGATATAAATTATGTTTATTACAAGTTGTTTTCCCCGAACATGGTATCCAAGTCACATTTTAACCCCAAACAGCCCACCACTGGGGGCTTAGCTAGACATGGATCAAAGAAATATCAAAAGAAAGGGGAAGAAGGGGGTAGAACTCCATGGAGCTTGAAGTAGAAGCCTCCTTCTTCACCTCCTAGTAGCTTGGGGACATCCTCTCTCCTCCAATGGTGCAGATGGGCGTGAGAATATGGGGGATTATGGAAGAAAACTTAGAAATCTAGCTTTCTAAGGTGGAAATGAGGTGGAAATGGTGGGCGGAGAGCATAAATGCAAGTAGAATGCAATGAATGCTCAAGGAGTGGGTGGAGAGGAGTAATGTAAGCCACCCTAGTGATGTAGCTGCCACCCATGTATATATAGGTGGTGGTGGAAGCACTAGGGTAAGTAGGGGCCTTATTGGAAAAACAGTGTAGAAAACAGTAGGATTTAGGTGGTAGAATGGCCGTGCTGGGCAATACGGCCGTGGTGGGTAGTAGTGGGAATGGCCATGGTGGTAGCGAACGATCGTTCCAAGAAAGTGGCAAAATCATAGGTTGAAGTGGTGGAATGGAGATTGGTAGCACAGTCGTGTTGGGTAGAACGACCGTGGTGAGGGCTAGGTAGAATGGTCGTGCTGGGTAACATGTCCATGGTGTTTGAGTTTGAGAGGAGGCCGTTCGCACTGGCATGCCCACTCTGTCTTCATCTAGCACGGACATTTTGGGAGCTTCATGGCATGGCCGTGGTGGCTAAGTTGCTGTAGCTTGCAAATCTTGAGAATTTCCCTGTAACTTGTGCATCAACCAGCACGACCGTTCCTTGGCACCACGGCCGTGCTGGGGTCTTTAATGATAAAATGAGCTTTGATCTTCATCATCAAAGGACTTCTTTGCTTGATGTCGAATCTTGGCCATTAGGGGTAGGTTGAGGGAGCTTTGAGGCCTTCTTTGGACCCCTCCATGAGTGGAGGAACCCTAGAACTCCTTCCTTCTCTCTCATCCACCCAAAGCATGGTCCAAGTACTTGAAAATAATGCAAGGAACGTCCATAAGTGCATTTGACAATTATACTTATATCGGGGAATTTAACTTGCATTCTACTATGTTTAGATGTGAATAAAGTACAAAATGGCACAAGATGGAGCCCTAAAATAGGGCTACATCACCACCCCAAACTTAAAACATACTTGTCCTCAAGTATGCTCCAACTTAATCTCTCTTTTCAGTTTTCTTTCAATAAACAAGAATGACAAATGCATAGCAACAGATGATTATTGACTAAATGGTCTTGGAAGTGACTAAGTGCATGTGTTTCACCTCTCTCCTCTCCCCTTTCACAAACCAATCATGAAATGAGCACTGGGCATACAAACTTCAAATATAAAACATAGAATACGCAAGCTTTCCATATGTCCTTCATATCATTCTAGGTAAACCATTTCATGCTGGTGTTAATCAAAGATGACTAGGAGTGTTGTTTCACTTTCATGCATTCAATTTTATGCCTCAAACCACACCAAATGATCCACATGGCTGTAGAAAAGGGTAAAGTGAGCTACATTTGATGTTTTCTAGCTCAATGGGTATGGAAATAGAAGAAAGGGTTGCGGAAAGATTTTTGGAGTGCTATTACATAGAGCACTCACCTTTTCTTTATTTGAATTCTCTTAAACATGAGCATCCTTTTATTTTCTTTTTGCTTTCTTTTTCTTTTATTTCCTTTTCCCTTGGTATAGATAGGACATATGGTGGATAGAGTGAAGCGGGGAGATATAGATATGGCCACCCCAAAATTTTGGGGGTGGCCAAGGCTGATTATGTGCACTAGGGCATCCTTTCATGAGGAGGAGAGGTATGAAGATGGTGAAAGAAGGGTCGGATCAAAGAGGAGTCATTAGTGTAGTCTTCAACATAAGATTTCCTGCATGAAAGCTAATCTAACACTTCATCAAATGATATCACACCACATAATTGAACAACATGAGTTTCACATTTATATCAAGTGAGTCCATAGGCTCTAAGCATTTGTAGCTTGCTCAATTCATAATTCAACTGAAACATTCACAAACTTGAGAGAAGTGGTGCACATGTAAAAAGTCAACAATCAAGACCATATAGAAATAAATCTAAGAAAACGACATGCATTTGTCAAAAGATTAAAAATTTCATTTCAAACAGTGGAGATTAAGTCAAAACATGCTTTTAGTTAAGAACATTCAAGTTTAGACAAAATTGGCCAAAATGGTGCCAATTTGCCTTCAATCACATCTAAACCTAACTTTTAGGGAATTTAAAATCGTAATGCAGCAAATCCTAGTTAAAACATAAAAAATTTGCAAAACTCTACATGGAAATGCAATGCATGACATGGGGTGACAAAAAGAGATTTTTTTTTGAAAAATTACGCAAAAATGCATGGAAGTAAACTACATGTATGCATGAATGCAATCAGACACACAAGGTCAGGACAGACAAGTATGAAAGTTGGTCAAACTGTTTGATCATCTTGCAAAAATTTAGCACAAGGTACATATATAAAAATGCGGTGAAAGGAGGGCTTACTGCCCTACCACCCAAAACTTTTAAATCATGCTTTCCTCAGCATGAAATAGAAGTTTAGAATAGTAGGGTGAAG
The DNA here is from genome assembly GCA_963693085.1 of Alisma plantago-aquatica. NCBI lineage: Eukaryota > Viridiplantae > Streptophyta > Magnoliopsida > Alismatales > Alismataceae > Alisma > Alisma plantago-aquatica. The sequence continues at coordinate 1,286,036,228 of OY856411.1, forward strand.
GGTATGGAGTCGTGGAAGATAACCACCAAGAGGTGGAGTGATCAAAGTAGCACTAGGTGAGAAGGGTCAAACCACCATGGCCGTGCTGAGAAACACGGCTGTTTTGTTTCACAAGTCACACGGCCGTACTGTGTGGTACGACCGTTCTGGACTCCTTCCTGTAGCTCTTCTATCGATTTGCAATCTTCTCTTCCACTTTGATCTTCTTCTTAGCTAAACCCTTTACGCATCACCTTTTCTTCCTTGTGCCTATGCTAACATGATTTACAAATAGAAAAACTATCAAGTTTAGTGCGTGTGTGTTTTCTTGAAAATGAAAAGAAAGTGTGATAAAACAAGGTTAGATAATCTCAAACCACGTGGGTTTCCTCCCACTAGTGCTAAATTTATAGCCTTCAACCGAGTTTGTTGCTTTCTTCACTAAGTGTTGACACCCACAATGTCTTCCTTTTCTTCCACAATGATCCTTTATAGAGTTTTGACGACATGGGCTTCATCCCAAGGAGTGTATATTGAACAGAAGTAAGGACTTTATTTCCATAGCTCCAAGGGATCTTAGTATCCTAAACTATCGCCGAAATCTTCCTCACCCAACTTGTACCTCTCTTCCTCAGTGAATATATATAAATCAAACTTTATCCTTTTATAAGTGAACGTCAGAGTGCCTATACACACATTGATCTCCGCACCCACGGTGGACAAGAAGAGACTACCCAATATGAGGTATTCTTTTCCATCAATAGGTCCATAATCCACAATCTGAAAATTGGTCACATATGCAATGTTTATCCTTTGATCCATTGCTACTACTGCATTTTGTAATATCCCTAGGGGCTTCCTCTTAGTTCCATCACCAAGGATGAGGACGCAATCCACCGGTTCCATTTTGTTGAGACTGAGTTGTAGATACATGCTCCATGGCATGATGCTTGTTCCTACACCTAGATCAAGGAGAGTGTGCTCAATAGGTTGTGTACTGATGTAGCATGTAATGAGAGGAACTCCTGGATCGCCCTTTTTTCTAGAAAGCCAAGGTCAAAGATGAAATTCACTAATTTTATAGCAACAATTTCCTTGGATGGTAATAACACCAATTTTCTCTTCCCCATGCAAACATCTTTCACTAACGAAAAGAATGCTTTGATGCCTACTGTTCCCTGCTTCAAGGATCCCAAGAGATTCATGATACTACTACTCTTTTCTTGGAGAGAGGGACCTTCTAGAGTTTCATGGAATTGCTCCCAAATTGCATCAAACATTTCCACAACACTTAGTGGGCCTTGAGGAGGTATGATGGTGATTCTTGTCTCATGGGGAGGTTTTGGCTCCCAACAAGGTAATGCATCAAGTGTTGCTATGTCAATGGAATGTGGGGCAGCAAACATGGTCTTGTCACAAAAAGACAAAAGAACTGAATCTCTTACACTTTCATCACTTCTAAGAGAGGGTGGTACAGATGAGGGTGCTTCTACATTCACACCAAGAGCAGTGGAAAATTGGGTGCACTTGGCATTCTCAAGCAATAGTTGAGCTGAAAATTCTTTGGCACTTTTGTGATCTCTACCAGACTCTTCTAGTATCGAGTCTTTGTCATCAACCTCAATCACTTTATTCTCCCTTTGTTCAAGCTTTTGAGCAGTTTCTCTCCCCATATTACAAACACCATATTCACTTGTTCATGGGAAGAAGGAGGGCTTGTGAAGATGAAGGTGGTAGCGGTCTTTGATGAGGCGAGTTAGGATTTTGGAGTATGCAAGTTGGTTGTTGGGGAGGTGGCGGTTGATAAGTATGTGATGGCGGTGGGGTATATTGATAGTTGAATGGGGGTTGGTGAGGTGGCGAAGAATATGGATGTGGTGGTCCTTAGTATTGGAGGAGTGGGGGTGCTTGGCCTTGCAGTGGGATGTATGCACCTTGAGTAGTGTTCACATAACCACCATCATTGTTCAGATTTGCCATTGGTTGAGATGGGAGCCTTCCCTCTTCACGGAGGACAAGTGAAATTGATATTTGATCTAGCCTTTGTTCAAGGCAGCTAATATTTTGCCCTTGATAGGACACCTCTTTCTTTACCTCATCCAAATTTCTCAACCTCCCAAGCACTTCATCCTCAAATTTGGAGTTATATCTTGGCCTTGGTTGCCCTTGTCCTTGCCCATCTTCATTTTGCTTCTTCCATGAGAAATTGGGATGTTTCCTCCACTCGGGAGTGTAAGTGTTGGACATGGGGCCTTGATTTTCCGATTGCCAAAAGAGTGTAAGGCATGAACTTCCTCGGCTTCGGCTTCAACTGCCATGGTGGATTGAGTAGAAGAACCACCAGCTTGGTTCTTCATCATATTCATCATGTACGCCATCATCTTCATCAAGTCGAGGTTGTCAATGAAAAACTACTAGAGGGGGGTGAATAGGGTTTTATAATAATTTTAAAAATTAATTCAACCAAGCAACCATAGTTGAAATTTGGAGAAGGAGACATGGCATTTAGAGTGGTTCCACCCTTAGAAAATACTAAGGGAGTCAGTCCACTAGCCAATTGTTTCCAATTTGGATTTTGAAAGCACTTGTATTTTATTGCCTCATAAGGATGTTAAATAAGATACAAATACCTTCACCCTTAGGATAGCCTTCACCTAGAAGTAGTCTCACCAACCTTGAAGCAGCCTTCCTTGAAGTAACTCCAAGCTCCCCCTTGAAGTAGCCTTCCTCTTGAAGTAGCTTCCCATTGAGACAACCTTCTTGAAGTAATCCTAAGTCCTCCGAGCTACCTTCACCACTGAAGAAGCTCCAACAACCTCCTTTCCACAGCCTCCAACCTAGGAGTAGCAAAGGAGAACAAAACACAATAAAAGGAACAAGATTGGAAGAAGGAAACAACGTTACCAATTGAGTACAGTGCTTTGATCCTATATCAAGCGTTTGATCTCCTAACCAAAGTGGATGGACGTGGATGTATAGTGGATAGGAGATATCAACCTATAGGAGACTAATGTAGAGATCAAGGGAAAATAGATTGCAAGTATAGCTCAACTTGTTTGCTCACAAGGATTGAATCTCAAGTGTAATTGTGTATGCAAGTTGTACTTTGAGGTGTCCTATGGCTGTCCTATTTATAGGAGTGGTTTGCTAATGCTTGGGGACATTCTAGACACCTTCTAGGGTGTTCTTAGTGCTCAACTAGCCGTTAAGTCTCCACTAATTGCATTTGCAATGACTAGTTAATTAATTCTAAAAAGTGCAGACAGAAACATTCTCGGTCGAGAAGTTTGTCGACCGAGTGTCTCTCAGTAGAGGAATTTGTTGACCGAGGGTCAGTCTGGAGAAAAGTTCAGCTCAACTCCCAACAGCTTTTTCCCACTAACTATAATGACTATAGAACTAAGTCTAATGGCTATAGAACCTGCTCGAGACACAGTATCGGTCGAAGTAAAGTTCGGATGAGCCTTTCTCTATGATGGATTTTAGTAGGTTATGCAAAGATGTTCGTGCTTTAGACTTGGGAGTTTCTCGGTCGAGAAAATGTTCGACCGAGAGTATCTCGGTTGAGAAGTGTGTCGACCGAGACAAACTCTATTTCAAAACTTTAACTCATATGCTAAGTGTAAGAAATGAATGTGCGATTGTGATGCTCACTTAGGGATGACCTATCTAAGTGTTGTGTGTGGATAGGAAAGATCTAAATGCTTGATTTACATGATATCTAAGTACTTGTACATTATAAACTTGTACAAGTTTTTACATTGATTACAATCATGAAAATAAAGCAATTTTAGCAAATTTATCTTCCAAGTCTTCGCTGTCCACCACCTTATATGCTTGTCCCTGAAAAACTCAAATAGCAAGTTAAAACCACAAGAAATAAATGTTTGTCATCATCAAAATGAAGGTATTATAATAATGTCCAATTTAGCCAACAATCTCCCTCTTTTTGAAGATGGCAAACAATACTGATATAAATCAAAACAATGTAAATCATATGAGTTTCATACCTGAAATTTCCTTTGTATTTCCTTTTCATGTATTCTCTTGTTCAAACAATATCATTTTTAAAACCAAGAGATTATGAAACTCTTTTCATTTGATTTATATTGTTTCTCCCCCTTTGACATTTAAAAAAGATAGCCAATTGAAGCATTTATTATGAATTTTATTTCTCCCCCTTAATTTTGTAATTTGATGCTCTTCTTTAATGGTATATTCAACTTATAAGAGTGGGGGGTTTATTTGTAATGCAAACCACTTTTTGTCTAATTTATCCACAATTTATTTCTCAATCATTTGCAGAAGGATGTTAAGCCTTGAAATGATATGATATCCTTTTAGGTTCATGGCATATGCATTTTGATTTCTCAATCATTTACAAGGGATGTTAAGCCCTGAAATGATATGAGATTCTTTTAAGCTTATAGTAGAATCAATGAATGTATCTCTAACCAAATGCACGGGATGTTAAACCCTAATTTGTTTAGAGAATTCCATTAAGGACAAGATATACATTATATTCATAAATATTGTAGACTCCTTTATTTTCATAACCAAGATAATTTAAGGATTCTTAGGTCACAATAAGCATTAGATCATAATAAGTTAGCCTTTTATGAGAGCTATGCACTAAAATCTTGTTTTCAATATACTAATATTGAGTGCAAGGAAATGATTTACAATCAAGCATTTTGTCAAGCTTATTTTAGGTCGACCTTGACTTTGACCTTGGCGCCCCTCGGTTGATTTTATATTTTGACCGAGAGGCAATTTCTGTAGATTTCCAGTTTAAGCATTTTCAATGATCTGCTTGATTGAATATTTGAAACATAGCTTACAGAGTATCATACAAAAAGTATTCATGTATAACAAGGATGATACCATTTTCCATAAGCTAACCACAAGATAATCATTTAACTAATATGTCAAGATGCATTTGTGCCATAGAGATTTATCTTGATGCAAAAATTGCATTTTCAATGATAACATCATCTTTATGTGTAATGAGCTGAATCACTATGATCATTTTGAAAACAATATCCATTCATGGTTTATATACATATAGATCAAAGATTATTTTAGGCAAACTAAGTAAAAGATGAAACACAATGATCACAGTAAAGGCATATCCATAATTACAATGATCATGATCATTTAAAGGCAAATTTCAAGACACATGATTTTTATATAGTTAAACCAAGGAATACTTAGGACAAACCATGTGGATTATTATAAAATATTGATTTCCTTGATTAAATCAACATGGTTCATAATTTTGAATTTTAAGCCAAACCATGTAGGAGATGAACCAAGATAATCTCATGAGAAGCAAATCCATGATTTGAGTAAAATCAATTTTTCTTCTTAAATACAATTTAATCATGAAAAGTATAAAGTTTTGATGCCCATATGTTCTTCCTTTTAATTATGATCATTCAAATATGCAGTATATAAAGTTCATTACATACTTATGTTAATTTTAATTGAAGTATCTTTGTTTTTACTGAATAATTCTGTCAGAGTTTCCCTCGGTCGACAAATTTCTCAACCGAGTGAGGTTTGGTTGAAATATTTGGCGATCGACCATTTATCAGGTTTTTGCAGGTTTAAGATAGTATCGCTATCGGTCGATTAATTTCTCGACTGACATTGTCTCGGTCAAAAACTTTCTCGACTGAGATTATTTCTGTACTATTTTCAGTAGTTGTTTTCAAGTAAAAACATAGACCAGTTTTACAAAATTATGCAAGTTAATGCTCAATTTAGTTGAGATAAGACATTTGAATATCAAAGTAACGTTTTAGGTCAAATATCAACTAATCAAATTAAAATCTCTAAGTTTTAGGAACCCAAACTAGATCAACATCCTTTTTCTTGTATGGGCAAGAGAATGAATAATGTCTAAGACATAAACAGTAATGACAACATATAGAATCAATTTTATTTCTCTTCTTAGCTGGATTGGCTTTAGGCACATACATAGCTTTAGTCTTGGGAACTTATGTCCTTCTCATTCTAGGTTTTTGAAAAGATTTACCTTTGGGATTATAACCTAGTCCTCTTCTTCCAATCTGACCAGAAAAATCTTGTGGAATTTTATCAAGAATATCATTGTTTCTTAACCTACTAATTTCTCTTTGTAATTTAGCAATCTCATCCATTTTCTTTTTTATATCTAACTTTTCTTGATCTAGATTAGATGATAAATCATCTCTTTCCTTAACAATAGCATCATAATCTAGATGATTACATAGGATAGGATGAGTCTAAAAATTATGCAGTTTTGCAAGCAAATCAACCTTTTCTTGAGAAAGAAGATTATGATTTGTTTCTAAAGTAAGCAACTTCATATTGCAATCATTTAAAGATGATTTCAAGGTAAAGTTTTTAGAAACAATATTGTCCTTTTCAAAAGAAAGATTATTTAATTTAGCATACAAATACACATTAGTTTTAGTAGCTTTCTTTAGTTTCTTTTTGCAATCAACATATTTCTCATGTGTATCTTGAAGTCTAGCAATTAGATCTTCTTTTGGCAAATAAAAAAGGCTTACCTCTTCTTCTTCTTCATTTTTTGTAGCAATAAGGCACTCTACTTCTTTTTATCCATCTTCACTATCATCACTTGAATCATCCCATGCAGCTTTGTATGATTTTTCTTTCTTTTTGTGAGATGATTTCTTCCCCTTCTTAAGTTTGGGACAATCACCTTTTAAGTGTCCCTTTTTTCCACATTCAAAGCACCTGGAGGAAGAAACACTAGAAATTTTGTTAGTTTTAAAACTTCTATACTGCTTACCATTTACAATGAGTGTTTCTTCTTCACTATCTTCTTCACTTGTGTCATGACTATTCTTGGTTGATGCTTTGAATGCAATGTCCTTTATTTTCTCCTTTTTGTGTTCAACCACCAATCTTTCTTCTTCTTCAAGGGTAGCTTCATGAGCCTCCAAGTTTCCAATGAGTTGTTCCATCCTTAATGTAGTTAGATCATTGGCTTCTTCAATGGCCGTCACCTTTAGTTTGTACTTTGGAGGCAATCATATAAGAATCTTTGATACTTGATCCTCTTCACTAATGGTTTTACCTAATGCATTCAACCCATTAACAATAGTAGAAAACTTTGCATACATTTCACTAATAGACTCATATGGTTCCATACGAAACTGTTCAAACTTTTGTTTAAGCATGCCAATTTTGGAATTTTTAACTTGAACAGTTCCTTCATAAATAATAGAGAGTTTATGTCATATTTCATATGCAATTTCACAATTTGAGATTCTATTGAACTCACCTATGGAAATTGAATAATAAAGAATACTTACAGCTTTTGCATTCAATTGGGCTAATCTCATTGTGTTTGCATCCCATGTAGCATATTTGGTTTGAGGAAGATCATAGGCATTTGAAACCATTCTCTAAAGATCTCAGCTGATTCCTTGGAAATATAATTGCATCCTCCTCTTCCAATAGGTGTAGTTGGTGCCATCAAATGGTGGAGGTCGAGCCACAAGTGTTCCTTCCAAGTTGAGGTTGTTTAGTACCCCATCACCCATTTTCTTCAAGACTTTGTTAAAGTTCCTTGAAGCCTGCTCTAAAACCAATTGAAAAACCACTAGAGGGGGGTGAATAGGGTTTTATAATAATTTTAAAAATTAATTCAACCAAGCAACCACAGTTGAAATTTGGAGAAGGAGACATGGCGTTTAGAGTGGTTCCACCCTTAGCAAATACTAAGGGAGTCAGTCCACTACCCAATTGTTTCCAATTGGGATTTTGAAAGCACTTGTATTTTATTACCTCGCAAGGATGTTACATAAGATACAAATACCTTCACCCTTAGGATATCCATCACCTAGAAGTATTCTCACCAACCTTGAAGTATCCTTCCTTGAAGTAACTCCAAGCTCCCCTTTGAAGTAGCCTTCCTCTTGAAGTAGCTTCCCATTGAGACAACCTTCTTGAAGTAATCCTAAGTCCACCGAGCTACCTTCACCACCGAAGAAGCTCCAACAACCTCCTTTCCGTAGCCTCCAACCTAGGAGTAGCAAAGGAGAACAAAACACAATAAAAGGAAGAAAATTGGAAGAATGAAATAACGTTACCAATTGAGTACATCACTTTGATCCTATATCAAGCGTTTGATCTCCTAAACAAAGTGGATGGATGTGGATGTATAGTGGATAGGAGATATCAGCCTATAGGACACTAATGTAGAGCTCAAGGGAAAATAGATTGCAAGTATAGCTCAACTTGTTTGCTCACAAGGATTGAATCTCAAGTGTAATTGTGTATGCAAGTTGTACTTTGAGGTGTCCTATGGCTGTCCTATTTATAGGAGTGGTTTGCTAATGCTTGGGGACATTCTAGACACCTTCTAGGGTGTTCTTAGTGCTCAACTAGCCGTTAAGTGTCCACTAATTGCATTTGCAACGACTAGTTAATTAATTCTGAAAAGTGCAGAAAGAAACGTTCTCGGTCGAGAAGTTTGTCGATCGAGGGTCAGTCTAGAGCAATGTTCAGCTCAACTCCCAACCACTTTTTCCCACTAACTCTAACGGCTATAGAACTAAGTATAACGACTATAGAACCTGCTCAAGACACAGTCTCGGTCAAAGTAAAGTTCAACCGAGCCTTTCTCTATGATGGCTTTTAGTAGGTTATGCAAAGATGTTCGTGCTTTAGACTTGGAAGTTTCTCAGTCGATAAAATTCTCAACCGAGAGTATCTCGGTCGAGAAGTGTGTTGGCTAAGACAAACTCTATTTCAAAACTTTAAATCATATTCTAAGTGTAAGAAATGAATGTGCAATTGTGATGCTCACTTAGGGATGACCTATCTAAGTGTTGTGTGTGGATAGGGAAGATATAAATGCTCGATTTAGATGATATCTAAGTACTTGTACATTATAAACTTGTACAAGTTTTTACATTGATTACAATCATGAAAAGAAAGCAATTTTAGCAAATTTATCTTCCAAGTCTTCGCTATCCACCACCTTATATGCTTATCCCTAAAACACTCAAATAGCAAGTTAAAACCACAAGAAAGAAATGTTTGTCATCATCAAAACAAAGGGATTATAATAATGTCCCATTTAGTCAACATGCAACATTGTGGGCTGGAGCTACGGAAGAAGCTGGAGGGACATTGTTTCGGATGCAATGTTCCCCTTTTATAGAAACTCGATGGCGGGAATTTTCATCAAGGTGCTCAAACAATGGCCACGACTCCTTAGGTGGCTTTGCCATGAATGTGCCTCCACATGATGAGTCAATGCTATTCTAGCTCAACTCTTCAAGCCCGGTGTAGAAGGCTTGGACTAGCTGCCACAATGGCACTTCATGGTGGGAGCACTCATGAAGGAGCTTTTGGAACCTTTCCCACGCCTCGTGGAAGGGTTCATTTTCTTTTTGGGCAAAGGTGGTGATACATCTTCTCATGTGAGTCAGCTTGGAAATTGGGAAGAACTTTTTGAGAAACTCATTCTTGACCTCATTCCAACTCACCAACTCCGGCTTCAAAATGTACCATTGTTTAGCTTTTTTCTTAAGAAAGAATGGGAAGAGAGTCCTCTAGATGGAGTCATCAGTAGCGGTGGGGGTACGAATGGTGGAGCACGTCTCAAGGAATGTGTCGATGTGATGGTAGGGATTCTCATTCTCCATCCCATAGTAGGTAGGGAGGAATCCACAGAGTGCGGGTGGAATGGAGAACTGTTGACCCGAAATTTGGTCAACTAGGGTGACAATGGGAGAGTTGTAGTTTCCCGGGGTGAAATACTCATGGAGTGGGTGGTTGGGCTATGGTGGAGGTTGTTGAGCATTCCCATGAGGGTTGTTTGCCATGTGGTCACCCATCTCGGCTTCTTGATGTTGGTTGCAGTGTCTTTGGCATCTCTTCCTACCTATCTCGGGGTCGTACAACACCAAGTTGGTACAAGTAGAATGCGTGTGACGCATGCACAACTATCACCTGCACAATACACAAACAAGCAACAAGAAACCAAGTAATAATGACAATTTGCAAAAGTGTACAAAGAATAAAGAATATCAATGATGAGGGCAAAAGGAAAGGCTAAGCTACACTAACTAGCTAGGTTGAGCACCTCTATCCCCAACAATGATGCCAGAAAGCTTGGTACGATTCTTATCAAGGCCACACACTAGCCAACTAAAGGTGGCTAGATGAAACCCTAAGGGAAAACACATGTGTGTATCTTTCAAAATTTATAACAACCCTAGCAAGGGTCGATCACAACACCAAATAGGTCACCTGTAAGCGCACGGGGTACTATTGTAGTATAGGTGAAAGGCAAGAGTAGGGGTCGATCCTCAGGGACAGAGGGTGCACTAGAGCTAGATTAGCATTGGCTATGTTCCTAATGTAGAGACTAGGGTTGAAGGGTTTAAAATGGTTTGTTTAATTGGAAAACTAGGTGAATAAGCAAGTAAAGGAAATTATGAAATCAAAGTTATCACAACCCTAAATTATCCTAAGCAAGCAAGTCTAAGGAACTAGATTAAGCAACTATCCAAACAAGAGCAAAGGTTAACTACACTACACTAGTAGAGCAATTAGGAACTAAGAACTAAATTAACCACTAGAGAGAGAAAGAACCTAAGTTAACACTAAGAAGAAAGATTAAGCAATTAACTAGATTGAACAAAATCAACTAAACTAGACTAGCATGAACAAGCTAAGAAGGCAAATTGGGCTCTAAGCACTGAGATTAGGTAGGTGGGCCATTTGGGGATGTGATTTGATATCAGTTGGGGGTGTCAACATAGCAAGCAATTATCACAATTCTATCTAGATTACCAAACCAAACAATAAGGCAAGTGCTACCAGAATGTAACCTATACTACTAGTTGGAGAACTAGGGTTAGGTGTAATTCCATTAGGACTTGACAAGTCTAGGTATCTAGGATAAGTGGTATTAGCGCAATTGAGAGCCAAGGGTAAAAATGGTAGTAGCGATGATGGTTTTTCACCTCATGCCATTAGCCATCTAGCCTTTAAAAAGCTCTAGGCAATTGCATTAGTCACACTTACAGTAGCCACTTAGATCTCACACTCACTTGTAGAAGGAGGGATATGTATGTAGGAACAAAGAGGGCTAGCTAGGGATCCACTAATTGGACCTAGGATCCATGCATAAGATTTCTACATACACTTTAATTCCTCCTAGAAGCTAAGTGTCATCAAACATCTCAAAGCAAGCAATCCATGTTATAGGCACAAATCACATGCAATAAAATAGGAAAAAAGATAGAAGCAAGAAGCAATCATCATAGATAGAAATTATGTTCATTACAAGTTATTTTCCCCCAACATGGTATCACAGTCACATTTTAACCCCAAATAGCCCACCACTAGGGGCTTAGCTAGACATGATCAAAGAAATAGCAAAAGAAAGGGGAAGAAGGGGGTAGAACTCCATGGAGATTGAAGTAGAAGCCTCCATCTTCACCTCCTAGTATCTTGGGGATGTTCTCTCTCCTCCAATGGTGCAGATGGGCATTAGAATATGGGGGATTATGGTAGAAAACCTAGAAATCTAGGTTTCCAAGGTGGAAATGGTGGGTGGAGAGCATAAATGCAAGTAGAATGAAATGAATGCTCAAGGAGTGGGTGGAAAGGAGTAATGGAAGCTACCCTAGTGCTATGGTAGCCACCCATGTATATATAGGTGGTGGTGGAAGCATTAGGGTAAGTAGGGGCATTGTTGGAAAAATAGTGCAGAAAATACTAGGTTTAGGTGGTAGAATGGCCGTGCTGGGCAGCACGGCCGTGGTGGGTAGTAGTGGGAACGGCCTTGGTGGTGGAAAATGGTCATTCCAAGAAAGTGGAAAATCACAGGTTGAAGTGGTGGAATGGAGGCTAGTAGCATGGCCATGCTGGGCAGCACGACCCTAGTGAGGGCTAGGTAGAATGGACGTGCTGGGTAGCATGACCGTGGTGGTGGAGTTTGAGACGAGGTCCTTCCCACTGGCACACCCATTCTATCTTCATCTAGCACGGTCGTGCTGGGTAGCACAACCATTTTGGGAGCTTCATGGCATGGCCATGCTGGGTAGTGTGACCATGGTGGCTAAGGTGTTGTAGCTTGCAAATCTTGAGAATTTCCCTATAACTTGTGCATCAGCCAGCACGACCGTTCCTTGGTACCACGGCCGTACTGGGGTCTTCAATGGCAAAATGAGCTTCAATCTTCATCATCAAAGGACTTCTTTGCTTGATGTCGAATCTTGGCCATTAGGGGTAGATTGAGGGAGCTTTGGAGCCTTCTTTGGACCCCTCCATGAGTGGAGGAACCCTAGAACTCCTTCCTTCTCTCTCATCCACCCACAGCACGGTCCAAGTACCTGAAAATAATGCAAAGAATGTCCATAAGTGCATTTGATAGCTATACTCATATTGGGGAGTTTAACTTGCAATCTACCATGTTTAGATGTGAATAAAGTACAAAATGGCAGAAGATGGATCCCTAAAGTAGGGCTACATCAATAATCATGTATCAATCTTTATGTATTTCTTTTGAAAAAAAATCTATGTACTGGTTCACATTTATAAATGAATCGAGCTTGCTTAGCTACTTGTTCACGACCAAATTATTGTAGCTGAAATTGACATATTTTTAAGAATCATATTAAGGAGGAGTTTTCAACAAAGGGGGATCATCTTAATTTATTTTTCTTTACCTTTTTGATATGACAAAGGGGGGGGGGATAATTAAAAAGATAAACCTAATTCCTTGAGCTTTATGTTTAACTCTCTTATCTAAGATGGATGTTCCTATCCTTTCTTAGCCAAGGAGATACACGTCTCTTGATACAAATTGATACAAGCTTATTTGAGAGATGGATAAGATGTTTCATATCTGTCAAATATGAATTCTTTGCACACACTCAAGGGGAAGCTTACTAAGGTATACAAATTTCATTTTAAGTTTTGCTTATTATAAAAATGTTTGCCATCTTGAAAAGGGGGAGATAATTGGCTGAACTTGGCATTAGCTTATCTTCTCTTTTGATGATAACAAACATTTCCTATTTGTAGATCTAACATGTCATTTAAGTGTTTTAGGAAACAAGTACATCCCAACAAAGAAAAGGCGTACCAAATGCTTGAATTTTTGTTCTCATGTACTAATTTGTAATGCACGATGTACAAGTATTCAAAAATCATGTAAAATGAAGATATGGACCAGCCCCACCTATCCCAAACCCATTCATATGACAAACCCAAGTCTTTAGGATAAGTAAGTCTTATAAGAAAAATCATTATATAGAATTATCCAAAATTTACATGCCACTTCACATGATTTTTCTCAGTTGAAGAACCTTGTCAACCGAGACACACTCAGTCAAAGAACTTTTTGACTGGAACAACCCTTGACCGAGGACTCCTACAATTGGAAAAACTTCTACAATATAGTAAGTTCTGGGTCAGTCTTAGTCAAAGTTTTAGTTGACTAAACCCATTCGATCGAAGCCTTGGTCGATTGAAAAAAGATTGTTTTTACCTTGTTGACCAAGAAGATCAACCAACACATGACTATTGGAATGAGTTGAGCTGTCACAAGACTTCTCAGTTGACAATATTCTCGATCGAGATAGTCCTGGTCAAATAATTTTTTGATCAAAGTATGTTCGGCAGACACAAATCTATTAATGATCAAATTAGCCATTGCGACCCAACTAATTTCATCCTAATGACTAGTTGACCACTAAGAACACTTTAAACACTCCCCACAGTAACCCTAACCACTTGTAAACATTTTCTATAAATAGGAGTGGTCTTAGGACACCTAAAAACAACTTGCATAGTTAATCATACTACTTTTTGAGCAATTTGAGCTAAATAACTTCACTTGCAATCTCCTATAGCTATAATTTCGTATCCTAGTCATAGCATCCCAACACCACCACCTAAAGTTGGCCTATCCACTATGGTTTTGGTCCATATGCTTGATATAGGGAACTTGTGAGATGATTTATTATTTTCCTTTCTCCAATCTCCTTTTTGTGTTGTTGCATTGTGGTTGGACTACTTCATGGAGTGAAGGTTGTCAATGATCATGTGAGAAAAGGAGTCTTCTCATTGGTGTTCTTCCATGGCCATAAAAGAAGAGGGTGAATCAGTGCTCTTCCGAGTCTGTTAAAGAAGAGGTGGTGTTTCAGTCCTCTTCCACGTCTATCAAAGAAGAGGTAGTGATTCGATGCTCTTCCACATCTGTGAAAGAAGAGGTAAAACATGTGCTCTTTCGTGGCCGGTAAAGAAGAGGGTAAAAGCATAACAATTGTATTTTGTAGTTCGTCCTTATAGATAAATAATAAAATTGATTGTTGCAAATCATAGTTGAAAACAACTAGGTAGTGGACTGGCATATTAGATAGATCTATTCTAAATTCTATCTCTTGTGGTTGCTTTCTCTTGTCTTCTTTTTTGTGAGCTAAGTTATTTTATTTGATCAAGATTTTGTAAAATCTCTATTCACCCCCTCTAAATCTTTCATTAAGGCCTCAATTGCTCGACTCAGGAGTGTAATAGGTCATATGAGTGGAATTAGTGGTGTAATATACTACTTTGGTGGGGGGGGGCAGCTCGGTTGAGGTAGGAAAAGTGAGTCGACCCCGACAAGTGGAATTATATAACCACTACGCAACTCGCCACTTGGCCGACTAGTTTACCCAATCAGTTGACTTGGCTACCATGGGGGCTTTTGAATTGTTTCAAATTCTAGCCCAAACCACCTAATTCAGTCACTTTGATGTGAAAAAGATACGAGTAATGGATCATACACATTAAAGTTAAGAAAAAATAGAAAAAGAAAAGGGAAAAATATACGAGTAAGGGGGGAGGCAAGGAAAAGGTTGGGTTGCCTCCCAAAAAGCGCCTTGTTTAACTTTGGAGGCATGATGCCTTAGATCAAGTCATAGATGGTTCAGGTTCAAAGAGAAGTAAAGAATGATATTTCCTTGGTTCAAGATCTACTGTTGGAGGGGGACATCTTACACCGTGCAAGAAGAAATCATCATCACTAAGATAGCTCTTGAGTTTGTGTCCATTTACTACAAAATCACCTTGGAATCTGTCTCAAAGGATGAATCCTCGATTGGGATAATCATGCTTTACAAGATATAGCATGTACCATTTGGATCTTAATTTTGTAGGGAATAGTGTCAATCTGGAACTATAGACTAAGACCTAGTCACTCACCTAAATGTCATTCCTTCTCAAATGGTCATTGTGCCACATCTTAGTGTGATATTTATAGATCATGGAACTCTCATAGACTGTGATGTAGAGTTCCACCCACTCCTAAAGTTGGAGGGAGCACATTCATCAGCCACAGACAAGTCAAAGTTGAGATTCCAAATATTCAAATTGGTGTTGTGCTCCATTTCTGCAGGTAAGTGGTAAGACTTACCATAGATAAGACGGAAGGGTTTGGTTCCTGAAGGTGTTTTGAAGGCAGTGAAATATGCCCACATGGCATTGTTGAGCTTGAAGGCTCACTTTATCCTTGTATAGTTCATGGTATTTTACAAGATTGATTTTATTCTTTGATTGGAGACTTCAACCTGGCCACATGTCTGAGGGTGGTAGGACGCAACCTTGTGGTAAATGCCATATTTCTTCAACATGGCCTCAAAGTTGTTCTCTATAAAATGTGATCCACCGTCCGATATGATGGTGTCAGGAACTCCCAATTGGGGGAAGATGGTATCCTTGATGAGTTTTATCTTGGATTTTTGATCAGTGGTCCTTGTAAGATTATCCTCTACCCATTTGCACACGTAGTCCATGGATAAGAGGATATACTCAAACCCACTTGAAGAATGAAAAGGGCCCATGCAGTCGACCCCCAAATATAATTTTTTTAAAGTTCGTGCTAAGAGTTCATTGGCATCTGGTTTCATTTCAATATACTTCCAAATCTTTGACACTGGTCACAAGTAAGGATGAGTTCATAGGAATCCTTAAACATGGTGGGCCAGTAGAAACCTCAATAGAGCACTTTTCTTGTGGTCTTTTGATAACTCATATGCCCACATGTAGGGCCTGGATGACATTGCTCAAGGATATCATTGACCTCTTCTTCCACAACACATCCATGGAAAATACCATCAACACATAGTTTATAAAGATACATATCATCCTAGTAGAACTTTTTAACATTGTGTAGAAATTTTAGTTTTGCATGTCCCCTATACTGGGATGCAAGACACCAATTTCCAGATACTTCACGGAATCTGCAAACCATGGAAATTGAGGTTTGATTTGAGCAGTTGGTCACCTGACAAGTAATCATATATGTGGATACCATCGTAAGGCTGGAAGTTAAGATGGCTGAGATGATCCACAATGAAATTTTTGGAACCCTTCTTGTTGCGGATTTCTAGATTGAACTCTTAGAGTAGCAACACCCATCGAATGAATCTAGTCATGGCATCCTTTTTGGTCACCCTTCTTATTTGTGTAGATGATCACTTTAGCTCCCACCAGGTATGAGTGAAATTTATCAAAGCATAAATGATTGTTAACATCTACTTTTTGGTGGTAGTGTAGTTGTGATGTGCATCATCGAGGGTCTTAGAGGCATAGTAGATAAAGTGATGATTTTTATCAACTCTATCACCAAGGATAGCTCCGATGACATAGTCACTGGCGTCACACATGACTTTGAAAGGAAGTGACCAATTAGGAGCACATATGATGGGAGCAGTGTTAAGAGCTCCTTTTAGGTTGTTGGGACTTGTCATGCTATCCTAATCAAAGGTGAATATTGCATCTTTCTGTAGAAGGTTTGTAAGGGGTTTAGCAATTTTTGAGAAATCTCAAATAAATCATTGGTAAAACCTAGTGTGCCCTAAGAAGGCACAAATTTCTCGAACAAAGGTGGGATGAGGGAGCTTGGTGATGACTTCAATCTTGGCATAGCTGACTTCAATACCTATATTGCTCAAACCAGTAGACAAGGACAATGCCCTCCTTGACCATAATGTGGCACTTCTCCTAGTTTAGAATTAGGTGTGATTCCTCACACTTTTTGAGTACTAGAGAGATGGTGCAAACATGAGACAAAAGAGATGTAGATGGAGAATTCATCCATAAATACGCCCAACATAGTCTCACCAAGTCAACAAAGATCGTGGCCATGTAACACTAAAAGGTGGAAGGTGTGTTATAGAGGTCGAACAACATCCTCTTGAAAGTGTAGGTGCCAAAAGGACAGATGAAGGTTTTTTTTTCTTGATCATTAGAATGGATGTAAATCTGATAGAATCCCTAGTAACCATCTAAGTATCAAAAGTATTCATGGTGAGCAAGGCACTTCAACATAGAATCAAGAAAGGGAAAATGGAACTGATCCTTTCTATGGCCTTGTTTAGCTTATGGTAGTCGATGCAAATTCTCCACTCAGTAATAGTGCAGGCGGGAATGAACTCATCATTTTCATTCTTTATTACAGTGGTTCCACCCTTCTTGTGCACAACTTGGACGTGACTTACCCAACGTGAATCAAATGTTGGATATATGTTTCTAGCAGTAAGAAACATGATTACCTCGAGGTGAATGACCTCCATCATGTTGGGGTTCAACTTGCATTGAGGGTCTCATGAAGGTTTCTATTCCTCGACCATGGGGATTTTGTGCATGCAAATGGTCTGACTAACCCCTGTTGGGTCGGTCATCTTGTATCCTAGAGTGGTCTTTCTTTCTTTAATTCAGTCATAAGTTTACTCTCTTGGTTAGATGTAAGATCAGAATTGTTGATGGCATGGCAAGTTTCTTTGTCATCAAGGAAGGCATATTTGAGGCCTTCTAGAAGGGGCTTAGTCTTAGGAGCTTTAAGAGGTTTAGTTGTTTCTTCTACAATAGAGACCATTTTAAGGTCCTCCACTTTATTTGAAGTGTCTTCCTCATAAGTGTCAAGATGGGCTCGATACTAGCGGATTTGCTCATTGTTGAACTTGGACGTAATCAGATTTGCAACAATGATTGCAAGGGGTCTTCAGAAAACTCATCCTCTTGTTGCAGTTGGGAGAGTTTGTCCATGCAGTCGAGCAGATAGACTTCTTCTTGGAAGCTTGGTATTCTCATGCTCTCAGATACCCAAAATTCTAAGGTTTGTCTTCTAAGATACAGGAGTATGGTGCCTGCATCAACATCTGTCAAGGTACGGGCATTCACCAGAAATGGTTGACCAAAGATAAGGGGATAGCAAAGATCCTCTTTAATATCCATAATGACAAAATCACAAGGAACATAGGCTTCCTTTCCAACCTTGACTGGGACATCCTCAGTGATGCCCATTTTCTTAGTCATAGCTGAATCTACCATTTGGATGGCCATTACTATAGGAAACATATCTATGAACCCTAGCCTCTTGCATAGGCTAGAAGGCATAATAGCAATGTTGGTTCCCATGTTTGCAAGCCCTTTCTGATTCATATTGTCACCTAAATAACACCTCATCCCAAAGGATCTACGATCTTTCATCTTCTTAGGCATTTTGTTAAGAAGGATGTCAGTTGTGGTTCTTCTGAGCTTGAAGGTCTCGTATTCTTTAGTTGTGTATTTTCAAGTCAACATTGAATTGAGATACTTGGACCATGAGGGCATTGTTGACTTGAGAGTTATATATTGCCCATATTTTGATAATGACTTAACCATTCCATTCCTATGTATCTAATATGTTTTTTCAAGATTGATTTCAAGCTTCAGGCACATGAAAAGGATAAAATTAAACAAGCCCTAGCTTGTTCAAGTTCAAGTAAAAAACAATGCAAGTGTGCAATTTGGAGAATCACTCCAAATGACCTTAGATGATTTTTGTAATCACTTGTATTGATGATATGACTTGTAACTAAGATGAGGAAAAAAATCAGGGAAGCTTAATTCCAATGTTTGATCACTCAAATGTTAATTTGAAAATTTGTCACAGGTTGTTTATCGGTCGAGTTGGAAACTTGATCGATCCAATGATGGATTTTATGAAGAGACCAATCGGTCAAGTTGCACACTCACATAACTTAACCAACCAACTCATTGAGCAAAACTGATTTTAGCTCATCGGTCGAGTTTCCCAGAACAAACTCAACTGATAGTTTGAAAATTGGCTTTGTCTCTTAGTGGATCGATCAAGTTACCTTTTTTGAAACTCAACCAAATGTACATTATGAAAAATGTAGAAAAAGTGATTATAACTGTTGGTGAGTTGTTTTAAGTGAAAATAGCCGTTGGAACTTGGAAAATAGCTATATTTCACCCTTAAGTGATCCCACACTCAAGGTAACACCCCCAACTATAAATAGGACCCCTTGGAGTTCATTCCAAGTTTGCTCATTCATCCTATTCTAAGTCCTTGCTATAGTTGAGTGTGTTGCATCTCCTTAAACCCCTTTCTCTCTCTCATTTACATAGAATTTCCTGATTATGAGTGAGTTAGGCCAGTCGTAAGAGAGCTACTTCCTTGTGCTTGTAAAGCTCTCATTCCATTCCATCTTCCCTACCCCTTTTCTCAAAGAAGCAAAGGTGAAGCAAGTTACTCTGAGTGAAGGTGAAGCTATTGCTGTTCTTCTTCAAGGTTGAAGAAGAGGTGAAGATCTTCTCCGGGTGAAGGAGAAGGTAAAGGCTGAAGATCCAAGAAGAGTGGGTAATTCCTTGAAGGCTGGAGACGTTCAAGAGTAGGTAAGTCCTTAGAAGAAGGGGGAAGACTCTTTGTAAAGTGGGTAAGTCCTTGGTAAGTTCAAGACTCTTTGTAATGGATAGGTAAGTCCTTTGGTGGGTCTTGTGTTGCAATTCTTATAAGTGAATATATAGAGGAAAGCACTTGCAAATTCCTATAGGTTAATCTCTCTAGGTAGTGGATTGACTCTCTCCTAGTTTGGAGAGTGGAACCACCCTAAATGACCTTGTCCAAGTGCTTTTTTCATTTTATCTCATCCTTGCTATGATTGTTAGTTAGGACTTCAAATTGCACTTAAGATATTGGTTTTGATTGATATAATTTGAAGGTCTAACTTATCTTGTGAGAATTTTAAAGCTCGATTCACCCCCTCTAGAGCCCTAGATCCAACAAGTGGTATCAGAGCTAAGGATCTTCTCCAACAATCTCTCATGAGATGAGAAGATGGGCGACAACCTACTTGGTTCACTCAACCTATAGGGAGGTTTCTCCATGCGTCCTGTGGTCTTTGATGCCACCAACTTCCTCTATTGGAAGAGGCGTATGTAGTTCTACATTTAAGGCATGAATTTTGATATGTGGAAGGTGATGGCCACACAATACAAGGAGCCAAACTGAGCTATTGCAACATGGATTGAAGCTGCACTTAAAGAAGCCCAACTCAATGCCAAATCCATAAGCATCCTCTATGCAGTCATTACCCCAATGGAGTTCAACCACATCTCATCCTGGGACACCACCTATGAGATTTGGGATAAATTGTGCATTACCTATGAGGACACAAAGAAAGTCAAGGAGGCTAAGATCTATATGTTGAACAACCTTCTAGAGAACTTCAAGATGGACAAGAAAGAAGGTATTGTGGAGATGTACTCTAGGCTCAATGTCATCATCAATGACCTAGCTGCTTTGGGAAACACTTTGGATAGAGGTGTAATCAACTTTAAGATCTTGAGGACTCTACCAAAGATATGAGAGTCAAAGGTGACCTCCATTAAAGAAGTTAGGAGCCTTATTGACATCCCAACTGAAGAGCTCATTGGCAACCTCTAAGATCATGAGCCAAGGCTTGACAAGCAAGAAGAAGAAGCTAATCAAGAAGAGAAGGAAGCCAAGAAGATCAAAGATAGTGCTTTTAAAGTACAAGTGAAGGCGATCGTCCTACAACAACAACTTGCTTG
The DNA here is from genome assembly GCA_963693085.1 of Alisma plantago-aquatica. NCBI lineage: Eukaryota > Viridiplantae > Streptophyta > Magnoliopsida > Alismatales > Alismataceae > Alisma > Alisma plantago-aquatica. The sequence goes on from OY856411.1 coordinate 1,286,057,093, forward strand.
CCAAACATCTCCCTCCTCCTCAAGTGAATATGATGGGCCTAGTGAGCATGAAGCCAACTACATCAAGGGTAAGCACTTCAAGGGAAATTAATCCTCCTCCTGTACTCCTAGATGCTACAAGTGTGGACAAAGGGACACTACAAGAGTGCATGTCCCAAGTCAATAAGGACACACCACAAGGGCAGCTCTAAGAAGATGGAAGAGTATAAGAAGGAGAGCAAGTATAAGAGGAAGGATAAGAAGGAGAGAAGACACAAAAACACAGCTTGGGAGGAATCATCCTCAAGTGGCTCTAGTTTAGAAAAAGAGAGAGTACCACCTTGCACTCCTGACCTCTACTAGTGAAGAAATTGATGAGGTAAGTGAGGTAAGCTTGCATGAGTTATCTAAGGAAACTATTATTGATATTCTTGTTTCTACCTGTTCTTCTTTTGCTAAGTGTAAATCTAAAAGAAAAAGGTTAGGAAAAATTATTGATGATTTGTATGCTAAACTTGAAATTCTTGAGCTTAATGAGAAAACTCATCTTGAGAGCATTGATAACTTTCAAGGCCAATATCTTGATCTTGAGCTCCAATATAATGGAGTTGAAGTAGAAAATGGTGTCTACCTTAAGAACATTGAAACTCCTAAGGAAGAAAACCAAAAGTTCCTAAATGAGCTTGAAACTCTTAAAACTAAAAATGCTAAATTTAAACTTATTATTGATGCTCGTAGGGATGAGATAGATGTTTATCTCAAAGAAATTCAAGTGCTTAAATCTGAAAATGCTAGGTTTCTTGGTCAAGTTAATGATTTATCCTCTAGACATATCTTGCCTAGTAATGATACTGCTTCTATTTATCTTGAGAAAGATTCTTAATCGACTAAAGCCCTCTGTTTAGAGGCCGACCTTGTTCATGCTAGAGATGATATTGCTAACTTGTCTTCTACTATTATATCTCTAAATGATGAGAATAATAGACTTAGGGCCTCTGTACAGAAATTCCTCAAAGGAAAAAACTCCCTAAATGAAATACTTGACCATTCTACCAAAACAAAGTGGTACTAGTGGTTTGAGATTTGTAGGGGGAGCACCAAAGGGCAAGAACAAAGACAAAGCTAAGAAAAAGATCAAGGAGACCTCTTTGTTTATTGGAGAGTCTTCCAGCACTAAGAATCCTATGGTTCGTTCTCATTGCAAGTGTGATGATCATTACTCTACTTATTGTCCTTACAAGCCTAAGGGGACCAACCCAAAGATGAAATGGGTCCCCAAGCTAATTCCAGATCCCAAAGTTTGAGTTGGGAACCAACACTCTCCTTTCATGTAGGTAAAAGGAAGATGGATTGTTGATAGTGGTTGCACTAATCATATGACAGGTCATATAAGACATTTCAACAACTTTACCAAAAAGAAAGGAGGTTCGATTACCTTTGGGGATGACAAGAAAGGTAAGGTCAAAAGTGAGGGTGATGTAGGTGAATCCTTGTGTATCAAGAATGTTCTTTTTGTGTATGGCCTATATCATAATTTAATTAGTGTTAGTCAATTATGTGATAATGGTTACCTTGTGTTATTTACTTCTTTTGAATGCTTGATTCTAGATTCCCTCACCAATCAAGTTATATATAAGGGAACTAGAAGTGGTAATCTTTATGTAATTGTGCTTGACTCTATTAAGCTTGTTGTTGGTAGATGCCTAGTAGTCAATTCGAATGATATTTTTCTTTGACATCGTCGGCTTGGTCATGTAAATATGCATCAGTTGAGCAAAAATGACTTGGTCAAGGGACTTCCCAAATTGGATTTTGAAAAGGATTAGGAATGCCAACCTTGTACCCAAGGAAAGCAAACCAAGTCCTCCTTAAAATCCAAAGGAGTCCTTAGTACCAAGAGAGCTCTTGAAACTGCTTCACATTGATCTATTTGGACTAATGGGAACTCAATCACTTCGTGGTTCCAAGTACTGCTCTATCATTGTCGATGATTTCTCTAAATATACTTGGGCCTTCTTTCTCATTTCCAAGAATGATACGTTTGATGTTTTCTCGATTTTTTGTAAATGAGTTGAGAACGAAGATTCTTACCAGATCATTTCCATCCATAGTGATCATGGGGGAGAATTTGAAAATGATCCTTTTGAACATTTTTGTCAAGAATCTGGTTATGCACATAACTTCTCTTCACCTTGAACACCTCAACAACATGGGGTTGTAGAGAGAAAGAATAGGTCACTATAGGAGATGGTTAGGACCATGCTTTTAGAGCATGACACTCCAAAGAAGTTTTGGGCCGAAGTCGTCAGTACCTCATGCTTTGTGCAAAATTGGGGTTTTACACATCCTTCTTTAAACAAAACCCCCTATGAGCTATGGCGTGGTAGAAAGCCTTCTATTGAGTATTTCTATGTTTTTAGATGTCCTTGTTTTGTCTTGAATATGAAAAATTCTCTTGACAAGTTTGATACAAAATCTTACAAGGCTTTTTTTTCTTGGCTATATCACTACTAGCAAGGCTTATAGAGTTTTTAATATTGATCTTGCTTAAGTAGAAGAATCTACAATGTTAAGTTTATTGAAACTAACCCCTCTGTTCCCAAAGATATTGTTTCAAATGATGATGTTGCGGGTGAGGTAATTCCTATTCTAAAAGAGCTTAACATCTCCCAAAAGGGAAAAGAGGTGGTCATTCATGAAAAAGAGAAAGATGAAGAGAAGAAGGATCCAACTCCCTGATTTGCAAAGAATCATCCAAAAGAGATGATTTTAGGTGATCCATTTGAAAGAGTGAAAATGCGGGATGCATTCAATAAAGAACAATCCAACAACACCTTCATCTCACAACTCGGTCCAAAGAACATCACGGAAGCTCTTCGGGATGATGAGTGGATCCTAGCTATGCAAGAAGAGTTGGAGAAATTTGAAAAGAACAGAGTATGGACCCTAGTGCCAAGACCAAGTGATAGAAAGATCATTGGAACCAAATGGGTCTACCGTAACAAGCTTGATGAAAGTGGCAAAGTGGTAAGGATCGAAGCAAGATTAGCGGCTCAAGGCTACAATCAGCAGAAAGGTATAGATTTTGATGAAATATATGCACCTGTAGCTAGACTTGAGTCCATTCATATGTTTCTTGCCTTTTCTAATTATAAAAACTTTCTTCTGTATCAAATGTATGTTAAAAGTACATTTTTTAATGGTACAATTGAGGAGGAAGTGTATGTTGCACAACCTCTGAGATTTGAACATGTTAGTCTACCTAACCATGTTTATTTGTTGCAAAAAATCTCTCTATGGACTCAAACAAGAACCTCAAGCTTGGTATGATAAATTAAAGAACTTTTTGTTAGATCATGGGTATATCATGGGCAAAGTAGATTCTACATTATTTCTAAAGCACACTTCTAACATTTTTCTTATCACTCAAATATATGTTGATGATATCATTTTTGGCGGAACTAACCTTGATCTTTGCAAAGAATTTAGTGATCTTATGCAGAGTGAATTTGAAATGAGTATGATGGGTGAACTCGCATTCATCCTGGGCTTTCAAATCAAGTAAACTAAAGATGGGAACGTCATCAACAAAGGCATGTACACAAGTAAGCTACTTAAGTGCTTTGGGATGGAGAACACCAAGACGATGGACACACCCATGTCAAATACCGCCAAACTTGATAAGGATGAAGAAGGTGAGAAGGTAAATGATAACATATATAGAGGTATGATCGGAAGTTTACTTTACTTAACTACCTCTAGACCTGATATAATGTTTAGTGTTGGCTTGTGTGCTCACTTTTGATCAAATCCTAAGAAATAACATATTATAGTTGTTAAGAGGATTTTAAGGTACTTAGCCAAAACCCAAAACTTTGGACTATGGTATCCCAAGTCAAGGGACTTTACTCTTATAGCTTATAGTGATGTGATTATGTCGGGTGTTTGATTGATAGAAAGTGCACAAGTGGCACTTGCTTTCTCCTAGGACCATTCTTGGTATCTTGGTTCTCCAAGAAATAGAGTACAATGGCATTATCAACCACCGAGGTTGAATACATTGCAACTGGGAGTTGTTGTGCCCAGGTCCTATGGATGAAGCAAATGCTCCAAGACTTTAACATTCATTTTGATGCTTCTCCTATCTATTGTGATAATACCAGTGCAATTAATGTGTCATATAATCCTATTCTGCATAGTAGAGCTAAGCATATAGAGGTTCACCATAATTTTCTTCATGATCACATTGTCAAAAAGGATATCTATATCACACATGTAGACATAAAAAATTAGTTGGCGGATATTTTCACTAAACCTCTAGCTAGAGAGCAATTTAACTTGCTCATAACTGCTTTGAATGAATATGATATGCCTTCTAGTTAGTTGTCATCTATCCTATATGCTCTTCTTATGTTTTGATCACAATTTCTCACTAATATGCTAGAAATAGGTTTTCATGTTCTTTTTGCATTATTTTTCTCTTATTTTTGGGTATTTTTCGCAAACGCTTATTTTATCGCAAAGTATCTTCAAAATGAAAAATGGACTTGAAAAATAAATTTAATTAGCACTCTATTGGCTAGAAATTAGAATTTCTAAAGTTGGTTTAGGTTGACCATTGGTCGAGTTGCCAACTTGACCGATCAGAGACCGAGAGCTTTTTTAAAGAGCCTATCGATCGAGTTTTTGAGTCACAGAACTCAACCGATGGCCGAGCTGGAGCAAATATAAGTTAGGTTTGGTCGACTTTTCTCCCTCTCAACTAGAGAAAAATCAACCGATCTAACATCTAGCTCCCTCAAGTTCTCAACCCTAGCTCCGACCTTCCTCTCCCTAGCCCTATTTCGACCTAGATCGAGCTTCCTTGACCTCTTTCCTATCAACCCTAGGTCGGTGGATGAGTTTTGGTGGTGTTCTTCTTGTTTTTGCTCTGTCTTTCCTCTCTATTTTGTCTCCATGGCATCCAACAGGAGAAAGAGGGCCTCCCCAACTAGTGCACCATCATCGTCTACCAACTCGCGTCTCATTTCTTTTGATGACACCTTCTTTATCTCCATTGAGGCTCTTAATAAGTACAAGGAGCTCCTCCCTAGGAACCCCTTTCTATTTCATGCCTTGTTTGAGCCACACCCACAAAGACAAGAGGTGATCGATAAAGTAGCCAAGTTTTTGTATGACCACCATCTCTCCGCCTTGTGTGTCGAGTGCTTGTGCTATAACAATTCCTTAACTAACACAAAATCCATTCATGAATTCTATGCTAACTTGCAATGGAATTATGACACACTCATACCACCTCCCAATAATCAAGTATTTCTAACTACCATGATTTCCGGGAAGAAATTCCAAGTCTCTGAGGATACCCTGAACATCTTCTTTTTTGGTACTGAAGTAACTGACACTTGGCGAAAGGACTATCCTGAGTATTTTGACCTAGTCGAGCCTGAGGCCTTCTACAAGCAATATGATATTCTTCTCCTTGATATTCATAAATTCCTAAAGAAACCTCAATTCCCATATAGAAATAAGTGCATCCTTCCCTCCTCTACCTTAGACATCAAGAGACACATACTTTCCTTAGTTGTTAACTGCAATAATCATACAAAGAAAAATCAGACTGAAATTGTAAAAAACACAACGGTTATTATGTACTGTCTCTTAAAGAACATAGGAATCAAGTGGGCAAGATACATACTCCACCATATGACCTATTTTGACTCAGGAAAGAACACCCATGGAACCCACCCTCCCTACCCAGCTCTGATCCATGGTCTTTTTCAGCTTGCCACTGGAAAATCTCTTTTCCATAACCTGCACTACAAACCTATCCGGAAAGGAGTTTGCATCAGTGAGACCACACTTCAGAAGTCTGTGCCTATCCCATCCTCTACCACACCTAGTGCCTCTACCTCTACCTCTACCCAAGCACCTCCACCACCTCAGCCTACCCGACCTACCTGCGCCTTGTTCCATGTATCCAATGAAACCCTTATGGGCTACATGATGCATCAACAGGTGTAAAACCTTCAGGTTCAGGAGCACATGCATCATTACCTCTGTGCCATCATGTCCAACATTAACATGTCCTGTGCACACCCTTATCCTGCCTACCAACCCTACCCATGAGGTGACTATGCATCCTATGCATATGATCACTTTTACCATGCCCCTCCACCTACTTCTTCCACTGCTACACCCTTTGTTGTTGGTGGATCTTCCCCTGGAGTCCTTCCTCTGCCTGCTGGCCCCTTGGCCACCTTGCTTTCTAGTCTTGGCACTTCTACTCCTTCCTTCCCACAAGCCAATGAGCTTCATGCTCTTGGCATGTCTTGGGCTGAGAAGAATGCCCATTGGCCTGGCTATGGTATTGGTTCCCTTGCTGATGAGGAGATACCAGACCTGGCTGATGAGGAGGCTATTTCTACTGATGAGGAGGCTGATGAGGATGATGATGATGATGATGATGATGATGATGGCTCTGATGGCTTTGTTGGTGCCTCCGATGATGAAGGTGTTGTTGTTCTCTCTACTACACCTTCAGACGGAGATGATGACTTCGACCCGAAGTCTATAATGTTGATGATGAGGATGATGTTGTGGACTTAGATAGCTTAGATGTTTAGATTTTCTGGTTTCTAGTCTAGATGTTGATCATATATATCTTTCTAGGCTATTTTGTATTAAAAACAGTTGGGCACATTTTCTGAGTTGTATTAATTTATCATCTAGTTTTCATCATTTTGGCTTATAGTTGTTTCTAAGAACATGCTTTATGGGTTGTAATCTTAATCCTTTATACACTTACTCTTTGATTTACTATATCTCATGAGTTGGTGCCATGTTTACCATATTTTGATTAAGACTTATATTGTTTGTTTCTCTCGTCTCTATTTGATGTATGCTTTGAGATTGCATGTTGTGGATGCATGTTTGGTTGTTCTTGGAGAATACCCATTTATGTGCTCCTCTACCCCCTTCCTTTTTGATAATATCAAAAGGGGGAGAGAAGTTCAAAGTTTTGAAGCTCAACCATATTGCTTTTATTGCCTATGTGATCCTTTTCTTGTTCATTATATGCTTTATCATGTGACTTGCTAAAGGACCATATAGTATATATGCCATGTTGATTTGTGTCGATAGACTAACTATGCAGGTAAGAGTAAGCATAGATTGAGGGGGAGAATTTCACATTGTTCAAATCATGGATTCCCCTACAATTCACAAGGCAAAGGTATAACTTTACATATCCATTTCAATATGATTGAGGAATGGTTTGTCATTGTGAAAAAGGGGGAGAATGTTGACTTGAGAGTTATGCATTGCCCATATTTTGATAATGACTTAATCATTCCATTCCTATGTATCTGATATGTTTGTTCAAAATTGATTTCAGGCTTTAGGTACATGAAAAGGATCAAATTAAACAAGCCCTAGCTTGTTCAAGTTCAAGTCAAAAGCAATGCAAGTGTGCAATTTGGAAAATCACTCCAAATGACCTTATATGATTTTTGTAATCACTTGTATTGATGATATGACTTGTAACTAAGATGAGAAAAAATTAGGGACACTTAGTTCCAACATTTGATCACTCAAATATCAATTTAGAAAATTTGTCACTAGTTGTTTATCGGTCGAGTTGGAAACTCGACCGATCTAGTGATGAATTTTCTGAAGAGACCAATTGGTCGAGTTGCACACTCATAGAACTCGACTGACCGTCTCATTGAGTAAAAATGATTTTAGCTCATCGATCAAGTTTCCTAGAATAAACTCAATCAATAGTTCGATAACACTCAAGGGAACAACCCCAACTATAAATAAGACCCCTTGGAGTTCATTCCAAGTTTTCTCATTCATTCTATTCTAAGTCCTTGCTATAGTTGAGTGTGTTGCAACTCCTTAATCCCCTTTCTCTCTCTCATTTACATAGAATTTTATGATTATGAGTGAGTTAGGCCAGTTGTAAGAGAGCTACTTCCTTGTGCTTGTAAAGATCTCATTCCATTCCATCTTCCCTACCCATTTTCTCAAAGAACAAAAGGTGAAGCAAGCTACTCTGAGTGAAGGTGAAGCTGTTTCCGTTATTATTCAAGGTTGAAGAAGAGGTGAAGATCTTCTCCAGGTGAAGGAGAAGGAAAAGGCTTAAGACCCAAGAAGAGTGGGTAATTCCTTGAAGGCTGAATACTTGTGCAATAGTAGGTAAGTCCTTAGAAGAAGGCAGAATACTCTTTGTAAAGTGGGTAAGTCCTTGGTAAGGTTGAAGACTTATTGTAATGGATAGGTAAGTCCTTTGGTGGGTCTTGTGTTGTAACTCTTATAAGTGAATATATAGAGGAAAACACCTATAAAGTCCTAGAGGTTGACCTCTCTAGGTAGTGGATTGACTCTCTCCTAGTTTGGAGAGTGGAACCACTCTAAACGACCTTGTCCAAATGCTTGTTTCATTTTCTCTCATCCTTGCTATGCTTGTTAGTTAGGACTTCAAATTACACTTAAGCTATTGGTTTTAATTGATATAATTTGAAGGTCTAACTTATCTTGTGATAATTTTAAAGCTCTATTCACCCCCCTTTAGAGCCTTAGATCCAACAGGCATGTCAGATAGTGCATCAAGAAAGGGGATGTCGACATGGAGTTTCCTCATGGTATCATTAAACTTCATGAATTTGGTTCCAGTCCCATCTTCTTGACACATCCCTGATAAGATGGATGCGATATGTAGACTGGCATGTCAAGGTCAACATTCTCAACTGGTGGAGCTCGACAACATGAGGTTTCACCATACTGGAGGTTGTAGTTTCTTTTGGCAGTTGGTCTTTGTCAATCAAGATGGTATCATTATCGTTGAAATTGATATAAGTGATAGGGAGTTATTAGGAGGAGGTGTTGGTTTGTATCCCCAGAGAGCCAATAATATGATGATTGTAATGGCATAATTTGTAATTGATTTGATTAATAAATAAAGTCAAGCTTCCAATTTATTCTATTTAATTCAGTTATGAGATAATGTTGTAACATTATAAATGTTTAGAGAATAATATATTACTTAATGACGTATGTCTTCAAGTACCTGACTTGGAGAAATGAGATCATACATATGTTAAGAGTACATACATATTATCATTATGTCCCTGATTGATTGTTATTATAGAGGTTGATAGACAACAATGACACACAAGATTAGAGTGTGAGTTGGTTGATGAAAGAACCTCATTAGTTATGATATGGCTATATCAAACCAATCACATAGATGTTGACTTGAGAGTTATACATAGTCAGTATTTTGATAATGACTTAACCATTCCTTTCATATGTATCTAATATGCTTGCTTACATTTGATTTCAGGCTTTAGGTACATGAAAAGGATCAATTTACACAAGCCCTAGATTTTCCAAGTTCAAGTCAAAAGCAATGCAAGTGTGCAATTAGAAAACCACTCCAAACCACCTTAGATTATTTTTGTAATCTCTTATATTGATGATATGGCTTGTAACTAAGATGAGAAAAAAATCAAGGACACTTAATTCCAATGTTTGATCATTTTGAAAAATTAGTCACTACAACTTTGTCGATCGAGTTTGAATCTAGATCGAACAATGATGGATTTTTGGAAATGGATCAATCGATCGAGTTGAAAACTCACAGAACTCAACCGACCGACTCACTAACCAAAACTTATTTTGACTCATCGATCGAGTTTCCCAGAACAAACTCAACCAATAGTTTGAAAATTAGCTTTGTCAGTTAGTGGATCGGTCGAGTTATCTTTATTGAAACTCGACCAAATGTACTATACAGAAAATGTAGAAAAAGTGATTCGAACCATTAGAGAGTTGTTTTAAATGAAAATAGACCCATTGCAAGTTTTAAAACAACTATTTTTCATTCTTAAGTGACCCCACACTCAAAGGAACACCCCCAACTATAAATAGGACCCCTTGTAGTTCATTCCAAGGTTTCTCATTCATGCTGTCCTTGGTCCTTTCTATAGTTGAGTGTGTTGCAACCCTTTGAGCCCCTTTTGCTCTCTCATTTACAAAGCATTTCGTGATTATGAGTGAGTTAGGCATGTTTTAAGAGAGCCACGTCCATGTTATCTTGTAAATATCTCATTCCTTCCATCTTCCCAATCCCCTTTCTCAAAGTGCAAAGGTTGAAGTGAGCTACTTCGAGTGAAGGTGAGGTTGCTGGTCTTCTTTAAGGTTGAAGAAGAGGTGAAGTTGTTCTATAGGTGAAGGAGAAGTTCAAGGAGAAGATTCAAGAAGAGTGGGTAATTCCTTCAAGGCCAAAGACTTGATGCAAGTGTGGGTAAGTCCTTGATGAAGGGTGAAGACATCTTGATCAAGTGAGTAAGTCATTGTGCAGGTGAAAGACTCTTGTATTTAATAGGAAAGTCCTTGGATGTATGGTGGTCTCCTTGTATCTCTTATGATGGAATATAAGTATACATGGGTTACAAAGTCCTAGAGGTTGACTTCTCTAGGTAGTGAATTGACGGTTTCCTAGTTTGGAGAATGGAACCACTCTAACCACCTTGTCCAAGTGTATGTTTCAATCTCTATCACCCTTTCTGTGATTGCTTAGATAGGACATCAAATTTTTCTTAAGCATTTGGTTTAAATTGATATAATTTGAAGGTCTAACTATTCTTTTTAGAATTTTGAAGCTCTATTCACCCCCCTCTAGATCCCTAGATCCAACTAGTGGTATCAGAGCCAAGGATATTCTCCAAGACATCTCCCACGAGACAAGAAGATGGGTGAGAACCTACTTGGTTCACTCAACCTAGAGGGAGGCTTCTCCATGCATCCCCCAGTCTTTGACGACACTGACTTCTTCTATTGGAAGAGGTGTATGCAGTTCTACATTCAAGGGATGAACATTTATATGTGGAAGGTGATGATTACACCCTACAAGGAGACAAATAGAGCTGTGTCAACATGGAATGAAGCTGCCCTAAAGGATGCCCAACTCAATGCCAAAAAAATTAGCATCCTCTACGTAGCCCTCACCCCAATCAAGTTCAACCGCATCTCCTCATGGGATACAATCTATGAGATATGGGATAAGTTCTGCATCACTTATGAAGGCACAAATTAAGTGAAGGAGGCAAATATGTACATGTTGAACAGCCTCCTAGAGAACTTCAAGATGGGGAAGAGAGATCTTAGGATATCGTCACTCCTAGATCTTGTACAGAACCGAAAAGCCCTTCACATGGGTCGATTGGACTTGGATGGTATGATTCAAATCCCTAGGGCACATTAAAAGATGTAATATAGCCGTATAGCATATCTGTTTAGGGTTATACACAACACTCCTCACGAAGGAGTCTACAACCTCACAGGAGGGAAACAACCCCTTTTATAGCCTATGACTATGGTAGGCGGCTGGCGAGAATACTGAGATTAGCAATGTCATATGTATTGGACATGACAAGAGGATATCAAGTCATCTCATATGTATTTAACATGATGAGAAGACATGTATATACTTTCCTAGCAATCTCCTATGTATTATATACTAGTGAGAGTCACTGAACTACCATAAAGAACATGCTTAGGTGATTGTGAAGCACTCAAATGATTGGTTCTTTGGTTATGGTAATAAGGAAGAGTTGGATGTAAAGGGTTACACCCATACAAGATTTCAAACTGACAAAATAATCGCAATCTAAATTAATGTTTGATGACAATGAGAACTATATGCTAGAAATGGTTCTGAGCTAATGATAGTTGTTCAAATCTACAAAAGAACCCGAGTATCTTTGTGTTATAAGAATAGAAGAGGATATGTATGAATCAAGAAGTTCATATGTGTGAACTTGTCTGAGGTTCCAACCATTGATGACACAATAGAAATATTAGTGACAAGAATGGAGATACTAGTTAGGCTGGGAATTTTGGATAGCATACTATGGCACTTCCGTCTCATACGAATAGTCGTACAGTGAAGAGATGTGAAAAAAATTGCAAAATATCTACTTAAAGAAAACATTGCTAAACCCTCTATAAAAGTTCAATAGAAGCATGATGGTCATGTTAGATCACTCAGGTTGAGATCCGTGGGTGATTGTCTCTAAGTGCACGTGGGAGTCTATTGGTATGTATGCCCATAGAGCCAATCATATGATGATTGTAATGTCATAACATGTAATTGATTTGATTAATTACTAACGCAAGATTCCAATTTATTCTGTTTAATTTAGTTATGAGATAATGATGTAACATTATAAATGTCTAGAGAACTATATTACTCAATGACGTATGTCTTCAAGTATTAGACTTGGACAAATGAGATCATATGAATGTTAAGAGTACATATACATATTCTCATTATGTCCCTGATCGGCTGTTATTGTGGATGGTTGAAGACAACAATAATACATAAGATCAGAGTGTGGGTTGGTTGATGACTTAATCTCATTAGTCATGATATGGATATATTAAACCAAGCACACAGATACATGTTAGAGAACAGTGTATCAGATAGACCCACCATGAGACTGACACATGGAAGCCATCATCATGGAAGTCATAGTCAGCTCTCACAGTGATGGTGGTGGTTTTGGTTCTTAGACCTGAAATCACTACGCTCATCACATGTCATTGGCTACACTTTGACATCATCAAACACATCCTTAAAACATGGATTGTTATAACAATGATGATTAGGTGACTTTGAGACATGGAGAATGATTGTGACTGATAGAGATGGGATTTGTCCCTCCTACAAGAGTATGATATCTAAGGCCTCTTGATTAGCAAGACTGAGAAAAGTATGGCCACGCACATGTGAGTCAATATGTGATATTGAGATTACATATATCTCATTCAGTCTGCTCTGGTTTAAGAAATAAGATTGAATAATAATGGTGATGACTACTCCATGCCTCTAGTTCAATTTGGATATTAATGACAAAGGAACTATACAAACATTGTAACACCATACACAAATTGTAGGTTGAAGTTGTTCTCCAACTTTCCATTCACTTGGGTAGCACTGATGTGCAACTAGGTACCACTCTTTTCTTCTGATGTCATAACTTGTTATGGACATTCACTGCCAATGTAATATGGGACCTATAGGGTTACACACATATGAACTCATCTAGAAGAGGAGTTTGCTCATTAGTAACAATTGGTTACTAAAGTGTTTAGGTATTCAATTCACACAATAGATCCATAGATTGACTGACTGCACTACCAAACAAACATCTCACAGGGTGAGACAGCCATTTCGGCAGCCAAAAAAACTTCTCAAGTGTTGAGATGGTCGTTTGGGATGTCAGGTTAATCGAAAATCAAATCGGTTTAGTTTTTCCTTATGAACTGACCAGTTCAAGATGTTGAACAGATTGGCTCATCTCGACTCACCAGACGGGTGTTTGAGTTAGCGAGACGAGTGTCTGACATGTGTGAGATGGCTCAGTTGGGCGAATGAAGGTTCTGGATGTTTCTCGAACTTGTTTCAATTGCACATTAATTGTGGTGTAAGGAATTAATATGTGATATTAATTGGAATCGAATTGCCAAATTCGTGTGAGATTGGGAAACTACCAGATGACCTTATTGCATGCCAGATGACCGTCTGGGTGTGCCAGACGACCATCGTGTCTACCACAGGTTGCAAAATTTCTAGAATTGTTGTGAAAATTTGAGATCTTCCGGTCCCTTCCACTCCCTCACAGACTAGAAACCCTGACCCTGGCCTCCACTATAAATTTGAGATCTTCCGGTCCCTTCCACTCTCTGATTTTGGTAACCACGAGAGCCCAAGAAAGTCCTACCTGACTAGGGAGGGATAACCAAGGGAAAGAAACAACTGATGATCATTATTGTGGGAGAGAAGGTTGGTGACTAGTACACCAATGGGAGGAAAAACTCCTTCATGTCTGTTCTAGCAGGAGGACAAGAGTTCTAGTTGGTCTGTGTGGACTACTCTAGAGGCAGGAGTCCTTTGGCTGCTGTTAGGAAGGCAACATCAACTCGCAGTTCGTGGTGAGATCAGAGGAGCCACTGTAGTAGTTGTCTGAGTCTGTTGTCTATGGAGGAATAGTCAGATGAGTCCCATTGCAACCAGGAGATTCACAAACACTATTCAAGACAAAGTGTGCTTCTACATCAATGAGGATTATCTTTGTACTTGCTCCATGATCAGGTATATCTTCGTGAAACCATCCCTCCCATTGCATAGCTATTGATGCAATCTGGTCGTTAATGAGAGATATGTAAGTAAAATTTTTGTTTATGTTGCCTATCTAATGCCATATTTCCCTATAGGTGGATAGGATGAAACTTTCAATTCTGAAGTAGAGAAATAAGTTGTGTGATTTAGTGAATTCATATTTGTGTAGATCATCCTCAAGGTATCCTCCAAGGTATGAATCTGAACAGGTATTCCCTAGGATGTTGACACAATATGAGACAAAGAGAAGAGGCTACAAGTTTTCTAGAGGACTTCTCTCTTCTCACTCCATATCCAAATCTAAGATTGGATGCCCTAGATAGTCTACAATGTGAATATGGGACATCCAATCATCATCTGAACATCGCACAACCCTAGTTGAAGCTAGTTGTAAACTCTTCACTCCAATATTATCCTCTAAGATGGGGGATAGGCTACCCTCCTACACTACAACCATGTTGTCAAAATTTAACCAGTTTGCACATTCCCAAATGTCATCACCCTACAAGGGGGTGAATTTGAAGTAGAATTGTGCAATGTCAGGTCATGACCATCACCAAAAGAATCCCCCCCTAGCATGTATTTGTCATCACCATCATCACCAAAAGACTTTATATGGATATGTATTCTATTGAAGGTGGGATGAGAAGGTGGAAAGTAGTGCATCAACACTTTCTCTTCCAAGCACTATTGTTCTATTCATCTCTTGATTCCATGAAGAAATGGTAGAGAACAGTTGTTCATCATTCTCTATCTCAGGGGTCACTCATCTGATGTGCTCTTGTATGGAAGTATAGGTGTATGATGTATATGCATTGGCCTCGTGAGAACAATCCATCTAATTATATGATAATAGTGGGGGTGAATATAGTTTTGCTGAATTGCATGACTTTCAACTATCTAGCAATAGTCAGGACTATGGAAAAATTGGGGAGGATAGGTGGGCTGTATGATCTTCCATGTTGAGGCTAGATCCATGGATGTATATAAAAATATAGAAAGAAAAGAAAACATATAACACTATGTATCGACAAGTATGTACTACAAGAAAGAAAAACTATGCATATATATATACATGCTTATTCTAAAAAATATAATATCTTTGGACATTAAACATGGAAAACCGCATCCTCGAAAATGGTACCAAAACTTGGTCGGCCCAAGATTTGCATTCAAAATGGAGGTGGATCAAGAGTCATCAGACTTTAAACTTATAACACAAACCCTTTGGATTTTGGCAACATTCTACATGATTGAAGTAGTGAGACGGGGTCGAACACAGCGATGTGAGGATGTCTGATCACCTAAGTTTTGGTTATTACTTAGCAAAGCACAACGAATGGTAGATATATGCATAGAATTAAAACAAGTCAAAGAAAACAAAACAAATTCAATAAAGGTATTAGATTTCATCTAATCCTACTAATTGAAGAAGAATTCTAGGCTATGTAACCACAAATTGACATTCTCTATAGTTCTTTCTTAGGCGTAGACAACCCGCAAACACCCTAGAAAACAACTAACATCCCAACCCAACATGTACCATGATAGTTACTCATGTGGGGGTCATCCCACTTTCTCTCATGAAGTGTGACTAAAACCCTATCAATAGTTCAAGTCCTCTCTCATGGATTGTGGATGAACGCCCCTAACTATTTTAGAACCCTTTGGATGCCCACAATGTTGTACAGGGTCAAAGTAGTGAGACAGGGTCGAACATAGGGACATGGATGTCTAATTTCCTAAGATCCACTCTTACTTATCTAAAAAAATGTGTGGTAGATATATGCATCAAAATAAAAACAAGTCAAGAAAACAAAACAATCTAAATGAGGAAAGTAGATTGTGTCAAATCCTACTACTCAAGAGAAGGAGTTCTTGGATATGGAACCAAAAATTAAGCAGTCTTTACACCTCATTCTTAGGCATAGACAACTCTCAACATCCTAGAAAATAACTAACATCCCAACCAACCAAGTACTGTGGTATCTACTCTTGTGAGGGTCATCCCACTTTCTCTCATAAAGTGTGACTAAAACCTCATCAACAAGTCAAGTCCTCTCTCGAGGATCATGGATGGACACCTCTAACTCTTCCAAATTATCTCTTGGGTCCAAAATAGACAAGAGTGTTAGGAGTGACAAAAGTCTACCTAAAATCTATACCACAACAAACTCAGCCTGAGTTGTATCAATTGGGATCAATTTCCTTAGGTTAGATCTCTCCAACCATGGATTCTTGGTAGATCCTAACTTGGACCCTGCCATCTAGGTCTTCAGTTCAAACTACCTCTATGCCCATCTTACCACTATATTTTAAGGTTAGAAAAAATGGAAGTTAATGCAATAAATAGATCAACCAATCCAACAATCATAACCAAAAAGAGAAGATAGAACCAAAACAAGATAGATCTGAATATTAACTACTTGCTTACAGTCAAAATTCATATCATTCCTAGAATGGGATATATAGCATAGAAGGAGCTCAACTAGACATAGACAAGCACACTTGATGTCAAAAAAGGATGAAAATACATCATTTGTATAGAAACAAAGGAGATTAGTAAAAGAAAAGAGGAACATGAAGAGATTTATCCTATGGAGAAGAGGTGGCTATCGTTCCTTAGCCTCCAGATGGGTTGGAACTCATATGTTGTGTTTTTGTCTTTGGCCACTTAGAATCCTTGGCCTCCTTTCTTCTTGATTTTGTCCTAGACAACACTTTATGTGGATGGGTGGTGACAAAACCCACACCAGTCATCAAACCAAGAATGGTTTGTCTGGTGGTTTGATGGGTGAAGGTGGAAATCAATGGAAATGAGTGGAGGATGGAAATAATCAATGGAAATTAGTGTGGACCGATAGAAATGGGAATAAACCAATGCGAATGGACATAAGGTAAGATCCTCAGCCCTATCAGGCATTAAAACTCTAGATGGGTCCTGGAACAAAAAAAATGTGGAATCCTTAACCTAGTGGCAAGGGTGGGGTATTTATAGTGGTACGTTGAATATCAGTAAGTGACCACGAAACTGATTTGCTTTGGAAAATTCGGGGCTGGTTTTGTAGAATGACAGAAAATGTAAAGAAATGAACCTACCCCAGTTTGGACTGATCGAGGTCGGTTTCATGGCATTTGTCTGTTCCATCAGTCATTTAAGTCATTGGTTGATGTCATTGGAGGTCAACATTGGAGTTGGCCAAGTTGGCAAAATTAGAGGATGCCATCAATTGACTTCCATCAGTGGTTTGTTCGATGACATGTCTTGGAAAACCCAGGGGTAGGTTCCTGAATGCACCCTAGTTATGTACTATCAGTTGTGAAATGGATGATGGAACAAACGTCAGTGAAGTTGTCCATCCATTGATGCCATCGACGGCTTGAAAGATTATGGGTCTAGCAAATCGGTGGTGGGTTTGTAAACCCACTAGTGGTTCATGTAATGGCTGGGATATGTAAACAAGTTATGGGTTTGCGAACCCACCCTGAAGGATGGTTGGTTGTTGACAAACCAAGGTCAGGTTTGTGAACCTACCCTGGGTTTGTGTGATGGCTCTCTGCTGACAAACTAGGGTGGGTTGGTGAACCCACCCTGGGTTCACCCCATCAGTTGATGTGAAGGTCTGTGAAGAGGTCCATCTAGAAAATGACATTGATGAACATCATTGATTAATGTTTCATCGATTGATGCTTCATTTCTTGATGTTCATCAATTGTCATCACACTAAGGAGGTTGAAAAATCTCTAACACGATTTGGGGCATGGTTCAATGAATCGGGGCCTCGTTCAATCAACCAGGGTCGATTTTGTGTCATTGACTTGGCAAATTATATTGATGAAGATGACATGTGATCATTGTGTCTAAGACCAAATGTAGCTCAGTTTGGCTGAATTGGGGCCAATTCCATTAGGCCGAATAGGTTGATCATTGTGAATATTTCCAATCTTTATCCTAAGAAAGTGGGGAGTTGATGTCTTTTTAGTTAGGTCCCTACAAGTTCCAAAATTAGATATTTCAGTAATAATATATTAAAAAAGGGATAAATTACAAAAAGCTAAGTATCTAGAGTCATTTTGAGTTTTCCAGCCAAGGTCTAGGGGACTACTTGGAATATAACATGAAAGATAAAGTAGTGGAAGGAAATTGGCAAATTACTTTTGCAATAAAGTGTTGGATATTGTGGAAGGAGATGAATGGTGTGATCTTCAAGAAAAAGAAATTTACTACTAGTACTTGATTAGAATTAAAACCCATATAAAAGTGATATGGGGCCTAATAAGAGATTACCTATATCAGGAGAAATGCATGGTATTATAAATAGTATAATTAAAGAATTAAATGTATATAATAAGAGATCTACATGGTAGGTGAATCCAAGGTGGATCAAAGAGGTTTGCAGGAGTTGACTCTATGGAAGGAGAACTGAATGATATTCACATTGGGTGCAAGAAAGGTTTGAAATTGCAAAAAAAAATGAACCATTATTCAAGCTCATTATATAGTTGCAGTGGAATATATAAAAACAAAGTTGAGAAATCCAATTATAGTAAAAGTTGTAAAGGATTACCTCATGCACCAACAGACCATCTCAATAATTTTCATACTTAGAGAAAATAATATCTTAGATGATAAAGTGGCAAACATGCATGTAGAAGTTTATCAAGTGGAAGCAACATTCAACACTTGCCCAGATTGGCTGATGGTGGACTACCTCAGGAAGATGATTGTCAATTTTGAAGGAGAATTGAGTATGAATGATCTAATACAATAGACAGTGGATGCGATGATACCAAAAAAGAGTTATTTGCGGTACATAATGGCTATAATAGGCACACAACTATAATTAGTTACTTACAATTAACACCTAAACTTGGGTGTTATCATTGACATAGAATTTTCACTTGCCCAGAACTTTCATTGACCTAGAACTCTCATCCACCTAGAACTTTCATCGACCTAAAAATTTCATCCACCCAAAACTTTCATCGATCCTATAACCTACTAAAACCTAGCATCTTGACTCTAGAAATCCTATTCCCATGATTAGGAGTTTAAATTTTCAGTTCTTTATATTTGACCAAACAAGGTTGTAGTTAATACCTAATTATAGTTGTTTGTGACTCTACTGAATATAGTTAATGCATGTAACATGCATAACTAACTCTAACATATATAGGCTTGCAAAGAATATAATACATTTAGTCACATTAGGTTATATCATCAACATTACATATTATGATACATGCATATTAACATAATAACCTAAATATATGCGAAAATGTAAGTGAGTTCATGTAATATATCACATATGCTTCCTTGCTAACTAATAGATACATAACATCTCGTATATGTCTAGTAAGAGGTATAATGTTCCTCAAACATGAATTGGTATAACAAATGGAATTTTCATGGACCACACCATGTAAGATTAATATTGAATTAATGGACTTAACAAGTGAAACATGGAAATTTTTGCACAATAATATAACAAAATTCTCTTCATAGAAATATCAAGATAATAGGACTCTAAATAAAAAGTAGTGAGGAAAGTGTGTTTTTCATTTTTTTTTTCTACAAGAAAAATTTGCAATGGGCGATTCTGGAGGTGACAAGACAGGCGATTCTGGTGGCACGTCTGCTACTGATGGTGGAAAGAGTGTTGAGCAGGCATCATCACTTTGTCCTAAGTCTTGGTCATGGGCATACTTGTTTTAGAAGAAGGTTGAAGGAGATATGTCACTAGAAAAGGATTAGATTG
This sequence comes from Alisma plantago-aquatica, assembly GCA_963693085.1. Taxonomy (NCBI): domain Eukaryota; kingdom Viridiplantae; phylum Streptophyta; class Magnoliopsida; order Alismatales; family Alismataceae; genus Alisma; species Alisma plantago-aquatica. The sequence continues at coordinate 1,286,077,019 of OY856411.1, forward strand.
AAGTTAAGGGAACAACGCTCATTTATCCAAAGGAGGAAGCTATTCAGAATGCTGAGAGATGGAGCCATTGTTTAGCTGGGTACATCATGGGTTTTAGGCCTCATCTGCCCATACTAGAATGCTATCTATCACAGATCTCAAGGGATCGCTAGAAGTCATGAATCTGGGGAGAGGTTTCTTCCTTATCCGGTTTTCAGATCAACATGATTTGGAGTCAATTCTAGATGGAGGTGCCTACTTTGTCAATGATAAACTGATGGTCCTGATGAAATGGCGACCTGGACAAGCTCTAACCAAGTTGAAGATGGCGGAAGTCCCTGTGTGGATCAGAATACATGAAATCCCTCTCGAGCTATGGGAGAAGAACATGTTTGACAGAATCAGATCTTTTCTTGGTCACCCTTTACACATTGATAGGCTCACACATGATTTCAAACGACTTGAATTTGTAAGAATGTAGGTGTTGTTAAAAGAAGATTCAGATTTACCAAGATCTTTAGAGGTGGCTAGCGAAGATGGAGAACCACATAATATTTTCTTTAAGTATGAGTGGAGACCAAAGCCCTACCCTATTTGTAATTTTTTTGGTCATGATGACTGTAAGAAAGTGGACGTCCCTAAAGCAAAAAAGGTTTGGGTTGTTAAGAATCCAAATGCCAGTGTTACTAAAGAAAGTATCGAACTGATGAATGTTAGGAGTAATGTTGGAGGTGGCATTGTAGGTGAGGAAGGCGTTGTAACTTTGGAAGTTAATAGTTCCATCACCTTGGAATCTGGTAATATTGCTGAATATTTTGAAGTGGACTTGGAAAAGGAGGAATTTCATGGTGCAAATGAGGTGTTTGAAACAATGGGTGAGACCCTGGAGAGTAATGCAGACTCTGTGATTGTTGATTTGACTACTCCTCCTAATTCTGTTGATACCTCTAAAACAGCCAGATCAAGTCAGGAGTCGAATGGGTTTGTATGCCAAGAAAAGAAAAGCGAGTTAAGAATAGGAATCCAAGTTGTTCCTCTGACCCTGCATCTCTTGATAATAGATTTAGCAGTTTAGGAGAAGTTGAGAGTTCTAAGAATGGGAACAGACAAGAGGAGGGAAAAACCAATGAAGTACTGGGTAAAATAGTTTCTAATGGATGACATCAAATTTAAAATTTTATCCTGAAATGTTAGGGGTCTGAATATAAAGGCTCCTAAGATTTGGGTGGAAATAAGGCATCTTAATCCCAATTTAGTGATTTTTAATGAAACTATAGTTAGAGAGAGGAAGATTTATAAGTTTATGAACAAGTTTTTCCCTGAGTATTCTTGGATTTCCAATCACTCGTCCCATGTTCTAGGAAGAGTCATTGTTTTATGGAAGGTTGATTTCTGTAGTGTTGTGAATTTGGATGAATCTATTCAACATGTGCAAGCTTGTGTTCGAGTTGGTGATAGTTATTTTCTGCTCACTGCTGTCTACAGTCACAATGGTGACTACAAAAGAAGTAAGCTTTGGGATAATCTGGAAGCCATTCATAGTAGTGTGAAGAATTCATGGGTGATCATGGGGGATTTCAACGCGGTAAGAAAGGAAAGTGAGAAGTTGGGGAAGGATCATCCTTCTAGAAAACCGATGGAAGATTTTAATCATTTTATGCTGAACTGTGGGATGTTTGATTTGAACTTAAATGGACCAGCTTTCTCATGGGACAACCATCAAGAAGGGGAGAGGTTCATTTCTTCTCTTATTGATAGAACCATTTATAATAGCGAGTTCATGGAGGCCTTTTATCAGTTCGAATGATTTCTTTCTTCTAATACAATAAGTGATCATAAAGTGGTGAGCCTTCATATTGGTGTTTGTAAGTTTGTCCATGCCCCCTTCAAGTTTATTAATTCCTGGACTTCTACATATGAATTTTAGGGAAGAGTTGTGGAAGGGTGGTTCTCGGACAAGGAAGGGACACCTATGTTCAGTGTATATGACAAAATGAGAAACTTAAGAGCAACCCTGTCTAAATGGAACATAGGTTCTGTTGGTAACCTTTCTGATAATACCAAGATTTGTGAAAGAGAAGCTCTTAATGCTCAGATTGAGCTTGATAGATGTCCGAACAATGTTGAGTTGCAAAAAAAGGTTGTTATTTGTAGAAAAGAGGCACAGTTAGCTTTGTAGGCAGAAGAGTCCCTTATGAGACAAAAATCTAGGGTACAATGGCTTAAGGAGGGGGATTCTAACACTAATTTTTTCTATTCTTCCATAAAAGTTAGAAGATAGATTAATCATATCAAAGCTATCGAAATTGATGGTGTCATCTCTACAAAGAAGGAGGAGATTGTGGACTACATTGTGAAGCATTTCCATAGTATTTTTAATTCTAGTTTTCAAGGGGATACTGCAAGATTTTTGAATTTAAAATTTGACACTCTAGATAATGTTCACAGAATGGCCCTTGATAGAGTTGTTACTCTAGGTGAAGTTGATGATGTGATCAAATCTTTAAATTCTGTTAAGTGCACCGGGCTTGATGGGTTTAATGGCTGCTTCTTTAAGTCTTGTTGGAGTTTTGTGAGGACTGATGTGATCAGAGTTGTTTTTCATTTCTTCAGAACTGGAAGGCTTCTTAAGGAATCAAATAGAACTTTCATTACCCTTATCCCGAAGTCTAGAGACTCACATTTGATTAAAAATTGGAGACCCATCTACCTTTGCAATGTGTTTCTAAAAGTGATTACCAAGATTTTGTGTAAAAGACTTCAACATATTCTACCTTCTATTATCAGTCTGAATCAATGTGCATTCATCCAAGGAAGGAGCATTCATGATGCCATTCTTTTATCTAATGAGTTGATGCATGACTTTAATAGAAAGGAGGGGAAACATAAGATGTGTCTTAAATTAGACATATCTAAAGTGTATGATTCTGTCTCATGGGAGTCCCTTTTTAAAATGATGGAGTGTATGAGATTCCCTATTTGTTGGATTATTTGGCTTAGGGAGATTTTTTCCACTATCTCTTATGAAGTTTTACTGAATGGAGAGCCATCCAAATTGTTCAAACCTAGTAACGGTTTGAGAAAAGGAGATCCCTTGGCTCCTTACATCTTGTTATGATTGTGCACATCTTCTCACATCTTACCGATAAAGCAGTTGAAGATGGGAATCTTGTTCCTTTGAAGGCCTCAAGAAATTTGAAGGTGTCCCACCTTATATTTGTTGATGACCTTATCTGTGACATCCCTAGATTTTCTAAAACTTAATCTGATGTGTGACGTCCAAATTGAAACCTCACCTCAGCGAGAATCCCAATATGAGCACACCACACTAGGCTAAGAAAGAGAAAATCAAGGGAGTCAGAAGGAAACAACCAGTAGCACATGCACATGAACAATAATAAAACCATACGACACATGATCACCATTCAACATATAATTACAACATGAATTGTTACATCATTTGATATTACATATTGAACAACAAACTTCTACATACATGGGTAGAGATCTATGAGTAGAACACATTAGAATGTTTATATCAGCCTCATGCTCGGGTTGGTGGTTTCCCACATAGGAATCTAGTGGTGTATATAAGAGAGATTTGCACATGATGTGGTCGTGGGTTGAGACATGAGGAATATGTGATTAGGATGTCTCTTTGGAAAGTACGCCATTACCTCTTACTTGGCTTATTATACAATATGCTTGTGTTATATGTGTAGTAAAATACTTGGCATATGATATTGGATGAAATGATTGTTCTTGCATGATATGTTGCTTGATTTTACGTACTTATGGCTATGAACACATGAAACATAATATATTTGTTCCATTATATGAAAGCACTAATTCTCTTTGGTAGCATAGTGCTGGAAAGTGATCATTCTCTTTGGTAGCAGATCACATTGTACAATGATCTAACTCTTTGGTAGTAGATCATAAGGCCTTACATCTCATACTCTTTGGTAGCTGAGATGATGCATTATTCCCTTAGGTGGAAAATGCATGGATGATATAATGGAAAATGTGCTTAAAATATGTGTTCTCTTTTGTTAATGAATATCTTTGTGCAAGTATATGCTTTTCTTCTATTCTTCTGTTACTGCCAAGTATATTAGTTTTATCTTATTGCCAAGATATGATGAGAGGTATATAAAAGACACGTAGGTGTACTCAGTACAATATTCTTGAATATTGTGCTGACGTGTACCGCATGTAATCTTTTGTTTAGGTTGTGGTTATGCTCTTGAAGATCCAGGATAGTTGAGAGTTGTGTGGCGAGTTGATGTACAGGTGGACCTGTTGTCTTAAGATCAACCTTATCATGGAGGTTGAAAAACCAAGTAACTCTCCATGGATGGTAGGGCAGAACTTGTTCAATCAACCTTATCATCTATTCATTTATATTGGACCACAACTTTCCCTTTGCCTTGCTCAGTCATGACGAAATTGAGAAGATAACTAGGGATTTCATTTGGGGTAATTTTGAAGTAAAACTAAAGTTCATCTTATTTAATGGGACTCGATTACCAAACCAAAAAAGGAAGGAGGGCTTGGTATCGAATCTATTAGAGATCTTACTAAAGCTATTTTTGTTTTTCAAGTTTGGAATATTGCTATTAAAGCAGATTCCTTATGGATTAAATGGCTTCATGAGAAGTATTTCAGCAAGAACTAATTCTGGCTTGTTAATGAAAACTCTCTGTATTCTTGGCATCTCAACAGGATTATCAGGGATAGGGATACTATGAAGAACTTTATCTACTATGAAATTGGCGATGGAAGTGAGATTTCCTTATGGGGTGACCCTTGGATTCCTAAGTCTACTTTTCTTATGTAAAACCTTGGGAATCGAAGTACCATCAGATTGGGCTATCCTTCATAATGCAAGTTTTGCCTCCTTATGGCCAATGGATAATGGGTCATTGATAATTCTAGGAGTCATAACGAACTATATGACATTATTTTAAGTATTGGTCCTCCTGCTAAGCTCAGAGATAGAGTTCTCTTTAATGGATATTCAAGAGTCAATCTTAAAGAAGTGTGGGAAGTGGTTCATTCTAAAGCTGCTGATTCTGCTATTTTTGGATGGATTTGGATGTATAGTAGCCCTAAATCCTTTCTTTTACATGCATGGAAAGTGGGACATGGTAGATTTCTTACTAGAAATTATGTCAGAAGCATGGGTTTTAGTACTCCATCCATTTGTTTTATTTGTAGGAACGAGGAGGGGAGCTTGAATCACTATATGTTTACTTGTGAGTTTTCTACTAAGATATGGGATGAAGGTGCTAAGCTTGGTATTCTTTGTTTTTCGAATGGATCTGAGGATCTCCTTGTATGCAATAATAGGAGAAGTCATGCCTTGTCATTATGCATCTTGTTTTGGCTTTGGAAGGAGAGAAATGCCAGAGTTCATGAGAATATTGATGTCAGTGAAACTGATCTGTGGATGGTGATTTGTAGAGATTTTAAGATGGTGGTGGATGGTTTCTAATTCAGCTGCTATGGTGGTTCCCCCTTCCTTGTTTTCCCCTGAGTGATAAGAAGCTTGAGTCCTTCTGTTGATATGTTTTTGGGCATGCTTTGTAGCTGTTTGAAGATGTTGTGTTGCTGATATGTTTTCGGGCATGCTCTGTAGCTGTTCTTTTGGGGCATTTTTGAAGAGATTTCTAGGACATTCCCTTGTCTGTTTTGGGAGTGTTCCCAGTTTGGTTTTGTTTGTACATATTTTCTCTATTGTGTATAGTTATGTGTTGCATTGTACATCTCAAAACACAAAAATAGTAATACAAAGGAGCTTGTTTCACCAAAAAAAAGTAGTGATGGTAATGATGTAATGCTCTAATAATATAATGGTGATGAGCCTAAAACTCTAGTTGTATTAGAACTTATAAAAGGAAACTTTAAAATCTAATGTAAAAACCATGTTCCTTGGGTCCCAATTAGCTTGGGTGCCAAGTTTGAGATTAAATGGATAATCCTTTATTACTTAGTTTCATTAAGGAAAGAAAATATAAGATAAACTCAAAGATATTAAGTAATATACTTGATGACTCCAAAACTTGAATTTTCATGATGAAAAAAAAATTCTACATGGAAAAACTATGATAGGTGCCAAATTTGGTAATAATTGAGCAATGTTTGATCCCTCAAACGAAGTAGGAAAGAAAAATAGAAACCATTTAAAATAACTTGCATTTAATAGATGGTATGTCTAATATATCTCAGATGAACACTTGTCACACTATGTTTGGTACTTTCCTCTTTGGATTTCATTTGCATCCATCAGTTTTGGATCAGATGGATGATTAGTCATCATCTTCCTCATGCTAGTTTTAGAAACCAATCGCACAGTACATATTAATTTGTTTTCGTGATTTTTCCCTCTTCACTACATCTTTCTTCAGGATTTTTTGCTAATAGGTTCCTTAGCATATTCTACAATTTTCTATCTAAAATTCAAACCCTAAAACTCCTAATTAATTAAATTCCTAATTTGACGCTGTGTAACCTCATCTCCATGGCTAGGTACATCCCTTGGTTCCATTCCATACCCCTATATGTAACCAGAAACTACTGTCAACACATGTGTTTCCTTCCTCCATCCTCAATTGGCCTCAAGACACCATGGGGTAGCACCATGCATTCAATCATTTCATCGGTCATTATAGTTGTGACCCAGTGACTCTTGTCCCCTATGAAAAATTAAAGAGTTTGGGAAATCCTACTATGTCCCCTCTGAAAAATTAAACCCATAGTAGGATTTCCCTAACTCCCCTCTTTCTATCCTATATATTATAATGTTGTGTGATTTGGTAGCATGGTTGTAACATATCTGACCATCTCCCCTATTTTTGAGTCATTCATGTTGCTGCCTTGGGGTATTCTAGGACCTTTTGGTTAGGGGGATCATACTTGCACGTTTGCCTTGACTTTGAAAATTTGATCTGATTATTTTCCTTCTATGACCCGCACTGCTCTTGCTTTTTCTTTTTTCCTTTAGTGTCTACTTGTACAGACAACCAAGGCAAAGGTAACATGGGAGTCTCTAAGCACCCCTCATCCTACTTGTTGGATTTGATGGCATTGTCGGGTCTCAAAACATGCTAATGGTTCATCTTTAGGCAATGGGGATCCAAGATCTTCATGTTGGATCGATGGGTTGGATCTATAGAAGCTTTGTGCTTCACGCAAGCAAAGTGCAATATGCTTTTATGTGTTTTATCAGTTTCACCCCTCTCCTTTTCTTTACTTCCTTTGTTTTTCCTATAGGAGTATTTCTATACTTTCACCGATTCTGAGTTGTTGTGTTATGTTTCTTTTTGGGAGGACCCATGCCATGTGGGTCCCTCTTCTCTAAAATAAAAATAAATTATGCAAGTGGATTTTCTACTATTACGAATTGATCGAGTTTTCTAGAATTCACAGTAAATCAGTTGTAAGTTGTAAAAATAAAATGAAAATATGTTCTAGAATCAAGAGATTATTCTCCATCCAATATATCAATTTCATCACCTAATTCCAATCTAATAAATATATGATTTTTATGGATTTATCAAACTGATTATATTTTATAAATTTCAAAATTAATAATCTAAAAGTCAGAAAAATAAAGTAAGATATTGTATGAACTCAGTACAATGTAATCTATAAGATCATATGGTTTTGATAACCTAATTCATTGATGATAAAAGGCAAACTTTTATTGTTGATGATTAATGTGAACTTAACCCTAATTTCATATATGCCTTTAATGTGGCTTGTGATCATGATATGAAACTAAGATTGACTTTGGACATATGTAGACTCAATATGAGGTATGTTGCATCCCTTATTATCATATTGAGCAATCACCTAAATTTATCTCTCTCTCTCTTGGTCCTTTGGGACATACTATCCTATGCACATTATCTCTCTTCTGAGATGCTGACTTATGTGAGAAATATGTGTTGATATGGATCTTTTGATCATCTTATTTTGTTGGATATTCTTGTTGAATACTAAATGGTATCTTGATCATACTATTCCATGTGAAATCCACCATTTTTTAGGTGAAGAATTTTGTGGTCTTAAGATGTATCAAAATTTTGTATACAAACTATTTACCCACTTTTGTGGTGTATGTTTCATATATTCCATTTTTTGATGGAAATATCATTAAATATATTTATATGATTGAACTTTCACTTGACTCTACATGTATGCATGCTTTGTAATTCAGTAGCCCTAGAGTAATATAATTGTGGCATCCCTGGATTTTCAACCCCTTAATCGCACGTGTGACATCCAAATTGAAACCCTCACTTAGAGAGATCACAATCTAAGCTCACACACTAGGCCAAGAATATCAGAGGAGGTCAAAAGGAAACCAAAGTAGCACATGCACGTGAACAATAAACAAATCACAAAAACACGAGCTCACCATTCAATATATAATTACAAAATGATTTATTACATATTGAATAGTTAACTTACATATGAATGCACTACCCCTAAATATGATATTTTATAAAATACGTCCACTTGTTCATCTTCTCTCCACACAACTCCCAACTATCAAGGTCTTCAAGATCATATAACCACATACCTAAATAGAATATTACAAGTGGTACACGTCATCACAATATTCTAAAATATTGTACTGAGTATTCCTACATGTTTCATATACCTCTCTGACATTGTGACTTGGAAATAAGATAAAAACAATACTTTTCGACAAAAAAATATAACAAAAGCATACTTCGAACAAAAAAAATTATTAACAAAAGAGAACATAATTTTTAGGCACATTTTCCATTATCTCATCCATGCATTTACTACCTGAGAGTTGAATGCATTGAAGACCATTATGATCTACTACCAAAGAGGTGGATCATTATACAATGTGTTCTACTACCAAAGAGTTGGATCAATTTCAAGTACTTTACTACAAAAGAGTTGAAGTACTTTACTTTCCAACACTTTAATACGAAAGAGTTGAAGTGCTTGGATATAATGGAACATATATATTATGTTTCATGTGTTCAAGACTATATATAGAGAAAGTCAAGAAAGGTAGCATACAAGACCAATTATTTCATCCAATAGCATATGCCAAGTGTTTTGTACGCACATAATACAACCATATATAGTAGGCCAAGTAAGAGGTAAAGCGTACCATAAAAAGAGATAACCTCATCATCACATTTCTGATGTCAACTATATCTTGGTCAAACCTTGATTAATACAAGATTACATATCATGCATTATGTTCTCATCATAACCCTAGGTATGTCCATGTTAGGATTTTACCTATCTCATTAGGACATTTCCATCATTATGTGTCTTATATTTATCTTATAATGAATAATATTACACATTGTTACTACTTGACTTTTATCATATAATTATCTCTCTGATGTTATATTCCATTATTCATTTACATGCATCATTAACCCTAATATTCCCATGCACTTTAACTTAGGGTTTCTTACCATGTATTATGAGTCATTATCATATGACATGAATTTCGTGTGTAAGGTTGACTTATTGGTTAAAAATCATGTTCCATATATTTTTATGAACACATTCTATAAATTGAAACATTTATTAAGCATAAACATAATTATTGTATTTTATGTAAGGTTATCACCCCTAATAATACATATGAAGAATATTACATGGTTGCTTATACAAACACCATCATATATAACATTACATGGATTCTAGACAATATTTCGGATTTATCTACTCATTGCCATACTTTATGAACATCACTAATATATTATTATACATAAAATTAGCATTGCATCTTACATGATATATTCTAATATTATGCATCAAAGTACTGGTATTATGATTTTTTGGTGTTCTACATATGTTTAAGAGTTCTGGTATCTTGTTTGTAATTGTCTGATGTTCGTGGTAATTGTGGGCTCTGATCTCCAAACCATGACATAAACACGATTAAAACTTAGCGGAAGCGATTCGATAATCAGCTGAAGACAAAAATCACGAGAAATTAAAACTTTTCGAGACAAGAGCTTGGATCCATAAAAACTTCTTTCATAAAGTGAGATAAACTTGTTTACATCTCAGGATAATTACTTCTTGAGTAATTATATACATCAAGATACAAAATTTCAAGATCACATAACACAAGACTCCAAGACCTGAGAGTATAGAGGACACATAGGACTGACTCTAACTACACCCCATGGTAGATTAAATCTCCACCTGAGATTACTGCTGCTCCTGGTGCTGCTGCTGCTGAGACTGGTCACCTGTAGGCTGGTTCCTTCGTCTCTGACGTCCACCTAAAAAGTTGAAGTCTACGGGGTGAGACAATTTTACATAATTGTCCCAGCGAGAGTTATAACTCTCCTCCAGAAGCTTTAATATACCATCAAAGAATATCTTAAGCAGTAAAGCCTTCAAAGTATTGGATAACAGTTGCAACTATAACAAGATCTCAACATTTATGAGATATGAAGAAGTATAAGAACTATAATAGTGTAACATCAATCAACTAACTTGGAGTTATCTCTAACAAGTATACTACGTGGTTGAATTATGTTTTACAAACAACATTATGCCCTGTGGAGATGAGGCATACCACTCATACTCCAACTGATCGCTGAGAAGTCACATCAGTATCATACATAGGTCACTAAGAGAGCCGGATTCTCATGACCTTCACCTTCCTCAGTCAGTGCGAGGATCACTTGTAGGACATCTCGTGTCTCTACTACTATAGCTCACTAGGGTAAACTGGTCCTTCGCTATTCTAGAGTCACAGTGGCGTTCTGTACTCTCTTCGTCATCAGGGGATTTTATGTTTATCCCCACTGATACGGATATCTGTGTTTTCTTCGTCATCAGGAGGTTTCATGTTTACCTACCACTGAGACGGTATGGAATTATAGTGAAGGATGGATGAATTACACATCTACATCACTTTCCTACACTAGGATGTAAGGTTCTACACATCCATGTACCCCACATACTCAAAAGTATATGCTCCAGGAGTTCCCTGAGGAAAACCTGTTTCACCATCACTTAATCTCTGACAATGATGGATCTATGATCAGGGCTCTACATTATACTTGATTAGTTAGGTACATTCAGTATTCTTTAACAACATACATTGTTCTTCGAACAATAACAGTAGCATAACAGCTATAACAGAAGAATACTAAATGTAGCAGGCCTAACTCATATCAATCATAATTTCTCATCATACTCATCACAACTCATCTCTAAAGCATGACTTTGATGGTATTCATGGCTCTCACAACCCATTATCATTATGGGATGCCATTGACAAGGCATCAAGTTACTTTTCTTATTCATAAGGCTTACAACATGCCTTCAATGAATATAACATCAACATCCATACCTGGATATGATCACCTTCATATCAGAACCTGCATGGTTAATTCAACTGATAAAGGTAATACAAAATAAGGAATATACTTTCCACTCTTGTCATAAGAGTTAAATCCTCCGATTCTCATCAATTGGAATTTAATACTTATTTGCATGCCATTACCCTTGAATTAGGGTTTACTATTCACATTACATGTCATCACCCTTGAATTATGTTTTACTATTCACATTTCATGTCATCACCCTTGAATTAGGGTTTACTATTCACATTAAGGTGAGTTGATCTCATATCATCATCATGTATGAGAAACATCATCATTGATGCTCTCAGATTAGTTAAAGGTTCATCATTTATCATAATTAGGGTTTCTATGATTTCACACAGGTGAATCATACCCTAATTATACACATTCATGTGCATTGAAGATGCTTCACTTAAGTTTCCATCCAATTAGGGTTACTTTCTCTCTCTAGGGTACTTTCTCTCTCTAGAGTACTTTCTCTCTCTAGAATACTTTCTCTTTCTTCATATTAGTGATTGATGATAACATTAGACTAGATCAAGTTGGATGGAATCATTATGGTTAAAAACATCATTCTCATGTAATTAGGGTTTGAATTGAGCAAGATATAACTCAATTGACCCTTCAGGGGTATTTTGGTAATTCACCCCATTGATCATCATCATGGTACAAACCTTAGTCAATTAATCCCTTAATATACTAGGTTATCATTAGGGTTTTAGATTAGGGCATCATTGAATCATTTATGTCTTCAATTGATTGAATGAAGTCAACCATGAATCACCTTGATCGATCTCAACCATCAACCTTCAATCGGTTTGAGACCGTTTGAATATGTTGACCGTTTAGCCAATTTGACTTCCAAGACCGCGAGGGTGAGTAGACCATTTGATCCACCTTTGACCTCAGGACCGCGAGCCCTCATCCCACTCCAAGACCGCGAGCCCTCTCAAACTACTCCAAGACCGCGAGCCTTCAATTGATTTCAAGACCGCGAGAGTGGTGTGGACCGTTTGCTCACCTTTGACCTCAGGACCGCGAGGCCCCTCTCGGTATTGAGACCGTGAGCCCTCTCAAGACCTTGAGACCATGAGCCTCCTCACGACCTTGAGACCGCGAGCCTCCTCACGACCTTGAGACCGCGAGCTCACATGGTCTCAACCGCTTGGACCATCAACAAAGTTCAATGGTTACAACCGATGATGTCAACCAATGTTGAAGCCCTCAAAAAGTAAAATCCATGGTGACCAATTATGGATTAGGTCAATTAAGATTATTCTTAACCAATTGGTCATTCAACTGACCCTCAATTGTTGACCAATTAGGGTTGAAGTCGATCCAATTAGGGTTTATCAATGTTCACCCATCAACACTCAACAATGTGCAACAACACAAGGTGGAACCCTTCAATTGAGCTCCAATTGGGCCCAAACTTTACCCAAACAGTCTTGAGATAATGTGGGTGGAACCCACATGGTATTGAGACCGTTTGCCCAAGATTTCATCAAAATCTAATGTGATTTGATAGGGGTTGAACCATGATTGAGTCACAAGATCAGAATTTTGATTAATTGATAACTTATTGCAATTGGGTCCTCAATTGGTCAAATTAGCTTAACCCTATACCTTCAAACGGTCTTGGGTGATTGTCCTCTCGGTCTTGAGACCGTTTGCCCATCCAATTTTGGATTCTAGTGCAAATTCATCAAGGTCTGACATATTAAGTTGATGATCATATCAATATTTAATTGCAATATAATTTGGTATAAATGTGCCTTCAATTGGTCAACTATTCTTGACCCCAGACCTCCAAACGGTCATGGTTGATTGCCCTCGTGGTCTTGAGACCGTTTGGATGTCCCCCAAACGGTCTTGAGACCGTTTAGGTCAATCAACCCTAAAAACCCTAATTAGGTCACCATAATTTCAGTACTGATTTCATCTAGGGTTAGCCCTAGTAATCACCCTTCAACTCTTAGCTCGTTTGGAATTAGACCATTAAACTTGGTGAGTTGTTAATTAACATAATTTTGAACGGTACTTTCATATGGTCAACGCTTGGTCAACGACCTTACACGGTCTTGAGACCGTTTTCCCAAAAAGGCAATTTTAGACGGTTTGAAAATCAGGAATAAATTCAATTAAAGTTGTTACTTAAAAAAAGTCATATCTACCGATTCCTTTGGAGTTAGCCTCTCAAATTTTGAGGGTAATTAGCCTATATAATTAGGAACAGATTTCTTATACGGTACACGCTCGGTCAACGGGTCCAAATGGTCGTGAAGACCGTTTGCCCTCTCACGGTCCAGAGACCGTTTGCTCACCTCGCGGTCCTGAGACCGAGAGAGCAAACTGTTAGGACCGTTTAAGAAAGTGAAAAGCGGTGGGTTTTTCTTGGAAATCACGCCTTCATCTCCTAGCTCAAGAACAGTACGGATATCCCATGGATTTGCTTGCAAAATAGCAAAGAAAAGTAGGGAAACATGAAGAGCTATCATCTAACCGCATATAAGAGATATACATAGTAAAGCATGGGTTTAGAGTTATAAAACCCGCCTAAAGCTTGCTCCTTGAGCTCCAAGCTTTCAAGCTCCAAGCTCTAATGGTGTCCTTGAGTTCCCACAGGTTGGCCAAGGTGAAAAATCCAAGGAAAGACGAAAAGAGATGGCTAGAAAGATAGGGTTTCGTGAGTTAGTCACCAAATTGACCTTGAATTCGAGTTCTAACCATGGAATTAGGCAAGAAGAGGGATTCAAACCTACCTTGCACCCTTGGTCGTTCCTCTTTGAGCTCCAAGACAGTCCTTAGTTGTCCAAGCAAGGGGAAACAGTGATATGCACGAAGGAAAGGTTCCTTTGCTTGAGAGGTAAGGTGTATATATACATGGGTGAGGTTTCATTAAAGGCCCATAAGTTTCCCATAAATCCAACTAGGTCCTTCCTTCATTACTTTCTCATCCCTTCCTCTTTATTCTAAGGACAAAACTTCTCTTAAGGTCTAGAAAAAGAGGTAAGGAAGATCAATCTAATACTAAGGTACTTACATAAAGAGCTATTGCACATATACCCTGATTATTCAATCACAAGGTATATTTCATAACTTGATAATTCAATTGAGGTGACTTCCTCATCATTTATTCTCTAAATGATGGCAAGAGTTCTAAAAGATACATTAGATGATATATTTTACAAATTGCATCCCTTAATTTGGGTAAATTGCATTTTACCCCAAATTAGGGTTTCAAGCACCGGGATTGCTTCCACAGCTGCACCTTGGTGCCCAAGCTTGGGAAATCCCTCAAACTTTGCCAAAAAGATTTCTCATGATGTCTCAACATCAGAGGAACATCTCATCATGTGCAAATTGCAAGCTAACCCTTTCAACTGGGTAAATTGCACATAGGTCCCTGTATATCAAAACAATGTTACAACTTTAAATAAAAAGGAGCAAATACTGAAATATATGTTTCTGAGAAACTTAATTACATGCTCAGAGTTAATCACAAAGATTTAATTACATATTTAGGAAAAACACCTAGGGTTAACTCATAGCCCAGGTCAGGGATGTTACAAATTATCCACCCCTTACAAGGATTTCGTCCCCGAAATCGATAAGACATATCAAGAGAAAAGGGCAGGATACTTCCTTCTCATCTCATCCTCTAGTTCCCAAGTGGCTTCTTCAACGCCACGGTGATTCCAGAGGACTTTCACAAGACTTATATCTTTCTTCTTTAACTTTTTAATTCTTTTATCAAGGATTGACACTGGTCCTTCCTCATAGGATATATCATCATTCAATTCTACTTCCATGGGTTGTAGAACTGACTCGGTGTCTGGGTGACATTTCTTCAACATAGAAATGTGAAACACGGGGTGTAACCTCTGTAACTCTGGGGGCAGCTCTAGTCTATATGCTACCTTTCCAATCCGTTCAATGATTGGATAAGGCCCCATAAATCTAGGAGCTAACTTCCCTTTCCTTCCAAAACGGAGGACTCCTTTCCAAGGTGAGACCTTGAGATACACTCTGTCTTCAACCTGGAACTCTAAGGGTCTACGACGTTTGTCAGCATAAGATTTCTGCCTATCCTGAGCAGTCTTAATCTTTTGTTGTATTACTTTAATCTTTTCTGTGGTCTGCTGCACAAGGTCAGGACCTAACAACTGATGTTCACCAGTCTCAAACCAACACAAAGGTGATCTACAACGTCTACCATACAAGGCTTCATAAGGTGCCATATCAATACTATGCTGATAGCTATTGTTATAGGCAAACTCTATCAAGCTTAGGTGTAGATCCGAACTTCCGGTGAACTGGAGAACACATGCCCTCAACAGGTCTTCTAAGGTTTGTATGGTCCTTTCCGACTGTCCATCAGTCTGTGGATGAAAGGCTGTACTAAATCTCAGCTTGGTGCCTAAGGCTCTGTGTAACTGTTCCCAAAAATGACTCGTAAACTGAGGACCTATGTCAGAAACTATTGTGACAGGAACTCCGTGCAAATGCACTATCTCTTGAACATACAACTCTGATAACCTTTCAGCAGAATAGGTTGTTTTGACAGGTAAGAAATGCGCTGTCTTAGTCAACCTATCAACAATTACCCAAATGGAATCATGTCCCTTGCTTGTCCTGGGTAGGCCAACTACAAAGTCCATGGTCACATGGTCCCACTTCCACTGTGGTATGGGTAAAGGTTGCATTGTACCTGCAGGCTTTTGGTGTTCAGCTTTAACTTGCTAACACACAGGACACCTCATAACAAATTCTGCAACATCCTTCTTCATTCCAGGCCACCAATACAGATCTTTCAAATTCCGATACATCTTGGTGCTCCCTGGATGCATAGCATACATGGAAGAATGGGCTTCTTCCAGGACTAACTTTCTCAAGTTGTCCACATCCAGCACTATCATCCTTCCATTATAACAAGCTACCTGATCCTCTGAGTCATGAAAACCATCTTGTTTCTCATTTCCATACTTAGATCTAATCTGTTGAACTGCAACATCACCTAGTTGTGCTTCCTTAATCTGCTCTCTTAGGGTAGGTTTAATATGCATCTCAGCTAACAAACCGGCTAACAATGACACCTTCAACTGTACATTGTCTTGCCTTAACGAGATAAGCATATCTCTCTTAGAACATACTAAAGAGTTTAGTTGTGCCCTATTCATGGTTGATGTTGCTGATTTCCTACTCAAGGCATCTGCAACAACATTGGCCTTGCCTGGATGGTAATCAATTGTACAGTCATATTCCTTGATTAACTCCATCCAGCGACGTTGCCTCATGTTGAGCTCATGCTGAGAGAAGATATACTTAAGGTTTTTGTGGTCTGTGAAAATCTGGAATGTTTCTCCATAGAGATAGTGTCTCCAGATTTTCAAGGCATGAACCACAGCAGCTAACTCTAGATCATGTGTCGGATAATTCTCCTCGTGTTTCTTAAGCTGTCGGGAAGCAAAAGAAATCACTTGTTTATCCTGCATCAACACACATCCAAGTCCATTCTTGGAAGCATCACAGAAGACTACATATCCTTTTCCTTGTTCAGGTAGCACTAGCACAGGTGCATTTGTCAATCTCTCCTTCAGCAACTGAAAAGACTGTTGACACTTATCACTCCAAGAAAAAGGAACATCTTTCCGGGTCAACTTGGTCAAAGGTAAGGCTATAGAACTAAAGTTCTTAATGAACCTTCGATAATAGCCAGCTAACCCTAAGAAACTTCGAATCTCCGTCGGTGTCTTCGGTTGTTCCCACTGTAGAACAGATTCTACTTTCGTAGGGTCAACACGAATTCCCGAGGCAGATATCACATGACCAAGAAAAGATACCTCCGGTAGCCAAAACTCACATTTGCTAAACTTAGCATACAGCTTATGTTCTCTTAGCAAGGTCAAAGCTTGGCGAAGATGCTGTTCATGTTGCTGAGCATCCTTACTATAGATCAGAATGTCATCTATGAAGATGACAACACACTGATCAAGGAAAGGTCGAAAAACTTTATTCATGAGTTCCATAAATGCAGTTGGTGCATTGGTTAGTCCAAATGACATAACCATGAACTCATAGTGACCATATCTTGTCCTGAAGGCAGACTTGGATATGTCACTATCCTTAATACGGAGTTGATGATATCCAGACCTCAAGTCTATCTTTGAAAAGACTGTTGCACCACGCAACTGGTCAAAGAGATCATCAATCCTCGGCAGAGGGTACTTATTCTTTATTGTTACTATATTGAGTTGTCTATAGTCGATGCACAACCGCATTGACCCATCTTTCTTTTTAACAAACAAGACCGGAGCACCCCAAGGTGAAGTACTCGGTCGGATAAAACCTCTCTCAAGTAACTCTTGAAGCTGTTTCTTGAGTTCTGCCATCTCGGCAGGCGCCATTCTATACGGAGTCTGAGCTATGGGTTTCGTATCTGGGATCAGATTAATTTCAAAATCAATCTCCCGAGGTGGTGGTATACCAGGAAGTTCTTCAGGAAACACATCTTCAAATTCCTTGACTATAGGAACTTTAGTAGGATTGGAACTTTCCTTGGTAACATCTACCACATGGGCTAAGAATGCATAACATCCTTGCCTCAACAGCTTTTCAGCAACCATAGCTGATACAAGACAGGTGGGCAGAATCTTTCTTTCTCCTTGAAAGATCCATGTGTTGCTTTCATCAGCAAACACAGCCAACTTGGACTCACAATCCAAGACAACTCTATACCTTTCTAAGGTATCCATCCCAAGGATTATATCAAATCCTTGCATATCAAGTGGTATAAGGTCCACTTGAATGCGATGGTCAGAAAAGAAGAGGATGCAGGGAGAACATACCTCCTGCAAAACAGCAGACCCACTCAACGGAGTCTCCAACAACAAACTATCTGCTCTATGACTAACAGTCACATTGCAGTTACGAATCACTTCACGAGTGATGAAAGAGTGCGTGGCACCCGGATCAATCAGAACGGATACAACACAGAATGTAGACATATCAGAATATAAAAGTTTCATCTGACCTGCCACTACCCGTGGATTGACCACTGCCTCAGGTGGGTTCATAGCATAGAACCTCGCAGTCGCCTGGTGTTGAGGTGGTGTTGATGATCCAGCTTGAGACGCTTGTCCACGTCCTCGAGCTGCTCCTTGATGTTGTCTGCTCTGAGATCTCTGTTGATTCTGTCTCAGAGGTTGTTGTGTCACACTAGCAGGCCTAGAACGGCAATCCTTCATCAAGTGTCCCACCTTTCCACAGTTGTAGCAGCTCCTCTCCTGTTGTTGTGGTCTGGGTGGTCCAGTAACTGACACTGATGCAGAACTGTGTGTCCCTTGAAGCGGTTGACTCCGTCCTCTACCTCTGCTTGGTGTCCATTGAGTTTGAAAACTCGATCTGGGTGGTGGAGGGTTAGGTGCAGAGAATCTAGGTTTCTTGGAATCCCTAGATGAAGAACCCTGGAACTGTGGATATCTTTTATGGGGTTGTCTCTTCTCAACCACAGATCTCTCTATCCTTTGGACTGACTCAACGAAGGTAGAGAATCTCTCTCGGTTCTCTAAGGTAGATACAGGGGTTGACATATCAGAATTCAAACCCTTCTCAAATCTTCTGATTCTTTCCTCATCCGTAGCAGCCATGTGCAGACAGAACCGCAGCAACTCCATGAACTTAGCTTCATACTCGCTAATGTTCATCATACCTTGCCTTAGTTTCTCAAACTGAGAGATCTTCTCATCTAGGAAGGTCTTTGGAAAATATCTATTGATAAATTCCCGACGAAACTCTTCCCATGAGAACTCTACTCCAGGTCTCTTCTGCTCTTCCATGTTCCACCAGTGACCAGCACTGCCTTTGAGAAGATAGACAGCATGTCTAACCTTCTCAGCTTCCGGAATCATAAGAATTCTGAAAGCCTTCTCCAACCCTGTCAACCATAAGTCAGCATCTGCAGGGTCGGCAGTTCCAAAGTACTCGGTAGCTCCGACACGACGAAGTCGTTCGAACGTCTTACCGATACCTTGTGCTTCATGCTGGACAGGTGCCCTAGGTGCAGGAATGGGCATCCTATCGGTTATATGTGTCATGGTAGTCATGAACTGCCCGAACATCGTCTGTACAGCTGGGTTACTCATGTCAGCTAGGTCGAACTGGGGTGGCTCTCTTGGCGACTCAGGTGCAGGTTGTTCTATCCTCGGAACCCTTGCACCGCCTCGAGGTGCACTAGCACTACTTTCTACCACGTACTCATCATGATGTTCTGACATCCTTAGGTATCTTCTTCTCCTGAGGAGCAGAAGATTCTATTAGATAAGGAAGGAGTACTAAAGATAGACTCGACATCCTAAGTCCTATGCCTCTGTAGACTCAACTGACCTAGAGCTCTGATACCACTAATTGTGGGCTCTGATCTCCAAACCATGACATAAACACGATTAAAACTTAGCGGAAGCGATTCGATAATCAGCTGAAGACAAAAATCACGGGAAATTAAAACTTTTCGAGATAAGAGCTTGGATCCATAAAAACTTCTTTCATAAAGTGAGATAAACTTGTTTACATCTCAGGATAATTACTTCTTGAGTAATTATATACATCAAGATACAAAATTTCAAGATCACATAACACAAGACTCCAAGACCTGAGAGTACATAGGACACATAGGACTGACTCTAACTACACCCCATGGCAGACTAAATCTCCACCTGAGATTACTACTGCTCCTGGTGCTGCTGCTGCTGAGACTGGTCACCTGTAGGCTGGTTCCTTCGTCTCCGACGTCCACCTAAAAAGTTGAAGTCTACGGGGTGAGACAATTTTACATAATTGTCCCAGCGAGAGTTATAACTCTCCGCCAGAAGCTTTAATATACCATCAAAGAATATCTTAAGCAGTAAAGCCTTCAAAGTATTGGATAACAGTTGCAACTATAACAAGATCTCAACATTTATGAGATATGAAGAAGTATAAGCACTATAACAGTGTAACATCAATCAACTAACTTGGAGTTATCTCTAACAAGTATACTACGTGGTTGAATTATGTTTTACAAACAACATTATGCCCTGTGGAGATGAGGCATACCACTCATACTCCAACTGATCGCTGAGAAGTCACATCAGTATCATACATAGGTCACTAAGAGAGTCGGATTCTCATGACCTTCACCTTCCTCAGTCAGTGAGAGGATCACTTGTAGGACATATCGTGTCTCTACTACTATAGCTCACCAGGGTAAACTGGTCCTTCGCTATTCTAGAGTCACAGTGGCATTCTGTACTCTCTTCGTCATTAGGGGATTTTATG
Source organism: Alisma plantago-aquatica (assembly GCA_963693085.1). Classification (NCBI taxonomy): domain Eukaryota; kingdom Viridiplantae; phylum Streptophyta; class Magnoliopsida; order Alismatales; family Alismataceae; genus Alisma; species Alisma plantago-aquatica. The sequence goes on from OY856411.1 coordinate 1,286,097,706, forward strand.
TTTATCCCCACTGATACGGATATCTGTGTTTTCTTCGTCATCAGGAGGTTTCATGTTTACCTACCACTGAGACGGTATGGAATTATAGTGAAGGATGGATGGATTACACATCTACATCACTTTCCTACACTAGGATGTAAGGTTCTACACATCCATGTACCCCACATACTCAAAAGTATATGCTCCAGGAGTTCCCTGAGGAAAACCTATTTCACCATCACTTAATCTCTGACAATGATGGATCTATGATCAGGGCTCTACATTATACTTGATTAGTTAGGTACATTCAGTATTCTTTAACAACATACATTGTTCTTCGAACAATAACAGTAGCATAACAGCTATAACAGAAGAATACTAAATGTAGCAGGCCTAACTCATATCAATCATAATTTCTCATCATACTCATCACAAGTCATCTCTAAAGCATGACTTTGATGGTATTCATGGCTCTCACAGCCCATTATCATTATGGGATGCCATTGACAAGGCATCAAGTTACTTTTCTTATTCATAAGGCTAACAACATGCCTTCAATGAATATAACATCAACATCCATACCTGGATATGATCACCTTCATATCAGAACCTGCATGGTTAATTCAACTGATAAAGGTAATACAAAATAAGGAATATACTTTCCACTCTTGTCATAAGAGTTAAATCCTCCGATTCTCATCAATTGGAATTTAATACTTATTTGCATGCCATTACCCTTGAATTAGGGTTTACTATTCACATTACATGTCATCACCCTTGAATTATGTTTTACTATTCACATTTCATGTCATCACCCTTGAATTAGGGTTTACTATTCACATTAAGGTGAGTTGATCTCATATCATCATCATGTATGAGAAACATCATCATTGATGCTCTCAAATTAGTTAAAGGTTCATCATTTATCATAATTAGGGTTTCTATGATTTCACACAGGTGAATCATACCCTAATTATACACATTCATGTGCATTGAAGATGCTTCACTTAAGTTTCCATCCAATTAGGGTTACTTTCTCTCTCTAGGGTACTTTCTCTCTCTAGAGTACTTTCTCTCTCTAGAATACTTTCTCTTTCTTCATATTTAGTGATTGATGATAACATTAGACTAGATCAAGTTGGATGGAATCATTATGGTTAAAAACATCATTCTCATGTAATTAGGGTTTGAATTGAGCAAGATATAACTCAATTGACCCTTCAGGGGTATTTTGGTAATTCACCCCATTGATCATCATCATGGTCCAAACCTTAGTCAATTAATCCCTTAATATCCTAGGTTATCATTAGGGTTTTAGATTAGGGCATCATTGAATCATTTATGTCTTCAATTGATTGAATGAAGTCAACCATGAATCACCTTGATCGATCTCAACCATCAACCTTCAATCGGTTTGAGACCGTTTGAATATGTTGACCATTTAGCCAATTTGACTTCCAAGACCGCGAGGGTGAGTAGAACATTTGATCCACCTTTGACCTCAGGACCGCGAGCCCTCATCCCACTCCAAGACCGCGAGCCCTCTCAAACTACTCCAAGACCGCGAGCCTTCAATTGATTTCAAGACCGCGAGAGTGGTGTGGACCGTTTGCTCACCTTTGACCTCAGGACCGCGAGGCCCCTCTCGGTCTTGAGACCATGAGCCCTCTCACAACCTTGAGACCGCGAGCCTCCTCACGACCTTGATACCGCGAGCCTCCTCACGACCTTGAGACCGCGAGCTCACATGGTCTCAACCGCTTGGACCATCAACAAAGTTCAATGGTTACAACCGATGATGTCAACCAATGTTGAAGCCCTCAAAAAGTCAAAGACATGGTGACCAATTATGGATTAGGTCAATTAAGATTATGCTTAACCAATTGGTCATTCAACTGACCCTCAATTGTTGACCAATTAGGGTTGAAGTCGATCCAATTAGGGTTTATCAATGTTCACCCATCAACACTCAACAATGTGCAACAACACAAGGTTGAACCCTTCAATTGAGCTCCAATTGGGCCCAAACTTTGCCCAAACGGTCTTGAGATCATGTGGGTGGACCCCACATGGTATTGAGACCGTTTGCCCAAGATTGCATCAAAATATAATGTGATTTGATAGGGGTTGAACCATGATTGAGTCACAAGATCAGAATTTTGATTAATTGATAACTTATTGCAATTGGGTCCTCAATTGGTCAAATTAGCTTAACCCTATACCTTCAAACGGTCTTGGGTGATTGTCCTCTCGGTCTTGAGACCGTTTGGATGAGTTCCAAACGGTCTTGAGACCGTTTGCCCATCCAATTTTGGATTCTAGTGCAAATTCATCAAGGTCTGACATATTAAGTTGATGATCATATCAATATTTAATTGCAATATAATTTGGTATAAATGTGCCTTCAATTGGTCAACTATTCTTGACCCCAGACCTCCAAACGGTCATGGTTGATTGCCCTCGTGGTCTTGAGACCGTTTGGATGTCCCCCAAACGGTCTTGAGACCGTTTAGGTCAATCAACCCTAAAAACCCTAATTAGGTCACCATAATTTCAGTACTGATTTCATCTAGGGTTAGCCCTAGTAATCACCCTTCAACTCTTAGCTCGTTTGGAATTAGACCATTAAACTTGGTGAGTTGTTAATTAACATAATTTTGAACAGTAATTTCATATGGTCAACGATTGATCAACGACCTTACACGGTCTTGAGACCGTTTGCCCAAAAAGGCAATTTCAGACCGTTTGAAAATCAGGAATAAATTCAATTAAAGTTGTTACTTAAAAAAAGTCATATCTCCCAATTCCTTTGGAGTTAGCCTCTCAAATTTTGAGGGTAATTATCCTATATAATTAGGAACAGATTTCTTATATGGTACACGCTCGGTCAACGGGTCCAAACGGTCGTGAAGACCGTTTGCCCTCTCGCGGTCCAGAGACCATTTGCTCACCTCGCGGTCCTGAGACCGAGAGAGCAAACTGTTAGGACCGTTTAAGAAAGTGAAAAGCGGTGGGTTTTTCTTGTAAATCACGCCTTCATCTCCTAGCTCAAGAACAGTACGGATATCCCATGGATTTTCTTGCAAAATAGAAAAGAAAAGTAGGGAAACATGAAGAGCTATCATCTAACCGCATATAAGAGATATACATAGTAAAGCATGGGTTTAGAGTTATAAAACCCGCCTAAAGCTTGCTCCTTGAGCTCCAAGCTTTCAAGCTCCAAGCTCTAATGGCGTCCTTGAGTTCCCACAGGTTGGCCAAGGTGAAAACTCCAAGGAAAGACGAAAAGAGATGGCTAGAAAGATAGGGTTTCGTGAGTTAGTCACCAAATTGACCTTGAATTCGAGTTCTAACCATGGAATTAGGCAAGAAGAGGGATTCAAACCTACCTTGCACCCTTGGTCGTTCCTCTTTGAGATCCAAGACAGTCCTTAGTCTGCCAAGCAAGGGGAAACAGTGATATGCACGAAGGAAAGGTTCCTTTGCTTGAGAGGTAAGGTGTATATATACATGGGTGAGGTTTCATTAAAGGCCCATAAGTTTCCCATAAATCCAACTAGGTCCTTCCTTCATTACTTGCTCGTCCCTTCCTCTTTATTCTAAGGACAAAACTTCTCTTAAGGTCTAGAAAAAGAGGTAAGGAAGATCAATCTAATACTAAGGTACTTACATAAAGAGCTATTGCACATATACCCTGATTATTCAATCACAAGGTATATTTCATAACTTGATAATTCAATTGAGGTGACTTCCTCATCATTTATTCTCTAAATGATGGCAAGAGTTATAAAAGATACATTAGATGATATATTTTACAAATTGCATCCCTTAATTTGGGTAAATTGCATTTTACCCCAAATTAGGGTTTCAAGCACCGGGATTGCTTCCACAACTGCACCTTGGTGCCCAAGCTTGGGAAATCCCTCAAACTTTGCCAAAAAGATTTCTCATGATGTCTGAACATCAGAGGAACATCTCATCATGTGAAAATTGCAAGCTAACCCTTTCAACTGGGTAAATTGCACATAGGTCCCTGTATATCAAAACAATGTTACAACTTTAAATAAAAAGGAGCAAATACTGAAATATATGTTTCTGAGAAACTTAATTACATGCTCAGAGTTAATCACAAAGATTTAATTACATATTTAGGCAAAACACCTAGGGTTAACTCATAACCCAGGTCAGGGATGTTATAGTAATTATTGTGAAATATGTAAGATCTGGGAATATTTACCTTTTTTTGCCAATCAGAGGATGCCACATGTCTATCAATACCATTTCTTATGCCTCCTTGGCTCACGCTGAGTCGACTGGTTCAAGGTGATTGGGCTAGGTCTAGGATTTAGCCAATTCAAGGCACTCTTTTTCCTTTCTCTATGTGTTGCATTCCGTTAAATGCTTCGAGCGTGAGAACCAGGTTCTCAGAGTCAACGTTGTTGCCTTGAGGACGTCTCTAGCAAAGAATACACAAAGGACAGTCCTTCTCTTGAAAGCATTGTTCACCTTACATGGAAAAGGGTAATCATTCATCGAGCTTCGGTCTCCCTCTCTTCCTCGTCGGGCCCTAGATCTCAACAATGGAGGAGCTCCATCGTGTTGTATCTATTATGATGGAACAAAAAGGGAGAAAGCATCTCATGGGTCCAAACCCCTCTGGGATAACTTCAAGACCTTCGTCGAGGCCTATTCAACTCATCTTGATTAGTAATACAAATTGGATAAGCTCCACACTATGCCTTCTCAAGCCATCTTCATCCCCAGTAGCCTTCACTTTCTCAGGCATGGAAATCATAGACAGAAGGGAAAATGAGGTATATTGATAGGTTCAGATGAATACTGAGAACGTTTCCACTCCTCACATTCTTCTAAAGATCCCTAGTCGCAACTCCTTAGATCCCTCTTATAGACAATATTGTAACTAGGAGAGGAGATGCATAGGAGAAAAGGAACTGGTTCTCCTCTTAACCACACACTATGAGTAGAGGGTCTCAAGATAGTTTACGATGTGATGAGAATAAATGCTTAGGTGCAAACTTCCCTCATTCCATGATCTTGATGATCGGAGGTGAGGACTATCACAGAAATAATTGTTCCCTCTACCTTTTTCTAACTGAAAGGTTAAAGATGAATTAGTAACCATCAGATCGCATCTAGGGGTTACGATTATCCAACACACTTGCCTAATCCGTGGATCAATTAAGTCAAACATTACAGTGACTAGATTGGATATCTATGGTTTCCATCAGTCTATGCAGCCTGCCCAAACCAAAGGGGTGTGTGACACCAGATAAAATCTCAACTTTGTCCTATAAATCATCAATGATTCATATTATTTTGTATCATTCAAACCCACATAACGTCGTCTAGGAACCTCCAATCAGATTGAAATATGAACCATATCTTTATCACAACTAAATCTACATTCTACTCAAATTTGGTACCAAGTTATCAATATTTGACCAATCAACCACTTAACCCAAAATGGCATATACTTAGGGGTATTAATCGTGATATTAGCATAAATGACCTTCAAATTATGTCAAACCAATTCTTCATATGATGAAAACACACTTCATTGACTATTATTATGTCATTATAATATTTCAAACCAAAAATATCAAAATTTCATTCTATGACATCCTACACACCTTAAAATAAATTACATTATCAAAATTAGGCCAAAATCCAGTCTATCACATCATATACATCTTTAAAAAAAATGCATCCTCAAAATTAAGTCATCATCTAACTACAAACAAAAATTGAGAGGTCTTATCTACATGTAGGGTACCACTCTAGGTGCAACTCTATACAAACATCGAGGGTCCAACATCACTCCAAACAAGGTTGAAACAAGGGTTTAGATGCTTAGGTTATGTCATCACATATTTCATATTTTAGGATTTACATCCTCATCTTACCCAATCATTAGGGTTTGATTGATACATTTATCATATTAAAAAAGAGTTAATTATGGTTAGCTCACTTTATCCATCTAGATCATATCAAGGTGTCATCATCATTATATTGTGCTAAGTTACATATTTATTTTTAACTATAATCAACATCTTTGTTAAGCACTAACATTAACACCTCATTAACATGTGCCATTACCTATAATCTCATTTCTCTTTTCATATTAGGTTGCAATATTTATTGGCGATTTCATTACAATATTAACCACCCATATTACATTATGATTATTCATGTATGTGGTTAACCATCTATACATAGAGAGCTATCAAGCCAGACTAGTGTTTTGTACATCATGTCATGTCCATATATCACATATCAAAACTAGATCACATTTATTATATCATGATTTTTCTAAACAAATTTATATAAGTGGCTTGTCAAAGATATATCAAAATTTCATAAAGCCTAATTGAGGTTCTCCTAACCCTTATCATGAGGGTAGTTCCATGCTCAGTTTCTCTAAGCTCACACGTCTCTTTGAGTTTCAAAGGTACTAGCTTTATCATTCCTCTTTAGTATAGGGTTCTCATGTGTACTTCAATGGCATTAGTGACAAGATCTAGCCACTCAAGGACAAACTAAACCAAAACATGATATGAAATTATCTTTATAGGTCTCTACCCATGAAATATGATTGCCCAACACTCTCTTATATACATGACCACTAAATTCCTACAAGGAAATACCAACCTGAGCATGAGGATTTAATAAAACTAACACAATCTACCTCATCTTTGATCTTAGGACTCTCTCTCCCTCACCCAGATGGTAGGTTCTCATATTCATATTCTCATGTACAAAGAATCCTCTCTCAAACTCTAGGGTTTGGCCTTCCCAACATCTTTGGTTAACAAAGCTATATGAATTATACATAAAGCAACTCAACTCATTCACCCAGGAGTTGTTTAGTTTAGGACATATTTTATCATATATTTCTCATATTTCTCATATCTGGGAGGTTAGGTTCTCTGACCTTATCATTCTTTGTTTCACTCTCTCTAGAGCTAACCATACAACTGGTCCTAACACTAGAGGTTCTCCTACCCAGAGATATTGAGGCTTTTGCTAATCACATCTTTTCTTAACTTACCTGATCTTATCTTAGAAAAGCATACATACTTGCATCATTAATTCTTAAGTCACATACTCAAATCTAAACTCAAATTATGAAATCCATCATTGATCATCAACATATTATCTCATCATAAAACTTAATTATATTATCTAGACTCATTTCATCTATGCCATATATCATATATTCCAACAAATCTTTAGACATATAATCTAGAACTATTCTCTCTTGTATACCGATGTCACTCACTTTCACTTAGGTTGCATGACTACCTCCTACTCGTACATGTATGAAGACACAATTTTGTATTTACTTACATATATAATAAAATAGTATGTAGTTTTCCTCCGATAAAATAAGAGTAAGAGAAAACTTTTGAGACTCGAGTCGGTTGGAAACAAAATCAAATCAGCAAACTGAGTGTCCCACGCATAGTAGAGAGTCTAGAGCCATGTCAACTAGTGAAAACGGTGAGAACAAGGTGTAGATTAGTATATCCACTAAAAAAATAGATGCATTATATTTCAAGGGTTTCTCTTCCCATTCATCTCAAAATAATTCAATGCCCCACACCTCCACATTATAAGAAAAGGATGACACCTCAAGACCTACTATACAACAAGCACCAATCCAGACCTAGTTATCAGACATCTAGGCTCTAATCTAGAGTCTAAGTTAGATCTAGTCTCTTAAAGATGACTAATCGAACCCTAAAGATTTTTAAGTTCAAAATTTTCTTTAGGTTTGAGTTGCATAATGAGAAAATGCCAGGCTTTACTATTGTTCCTGCTCTAATACCACTTGTGGCATCTCTGGATTGTCAACCCGTCGACTGCACATGTGACGTCCATATTGAAACCCTCACCTCAGTGAGAATCCCAATCCAAACTCACACACTAGGTCAATAAGAAGAAAATCATAGGAATTCATAAGGAATCCAAAGTAGCACATGCACATGAACAATAAGCAAACCACAAAAACACAAGCTCACCATTCAACATATAATTACAAAATGATTTATTACACATTGATATTACACATTGAATAGTTGACTTTTACATATGCATGTACTACCACTATATAGGATCTTTAGATGACATGTCCACCTATACATATGCTCATCACACAACTCCCAACTATCAAGCTTTTCAAGATCATATAACCACATACCTAAAATAGAAGATTACAAGTAATACACATCATCACAATATTCTAAAATATTGTACTGAGTATGTCTACATGTTTCATATACCTCTCTAATACTATGACTTGGCAATAAGATAGAACTAATAGTTGGAAATAATAAAATATAACAAAAGCAAACTTGAACAAAGATGTTTATTAACAAAAGAGAACATGTCTTTTAGGCATATTTTCTATTATATCATCCATGCATTTACTACCTGATAGTTAAATGCACCGAAGGACTTTATGATCTACTACCAAAGAGTTGGATAATTATACAATGTGATCTATTACCAAAGATTTGGATCATTTTCAAGTAATTTACTACCAAAGTGTTGATGTACTTTACTTTCCAATACTTCACTACCAAACAGTTCAAGAGATCGGATAAAATGGAGCATATATATTATGTTCATGTGTTCAAGACTATATATAGAGAAAATCAAGAAAGGTAGCATACAAGAACAATTATTTCATCTAATATCATATGCAAAGTGTCTGTATACAGATATTATAACCATACTATATAGTAGGCCCAGAAGAGGTAAAGTGTACCTTGAAAAGAGATCACCTAATCATCACATTCCTGATGTCAACTATGTCTTGGTTTAACCATGATTAAGACAAGATTACATATCATGAATTAGATTCTCATCATAACCCAAGCTATGTCCATATAAGGATTTTACCTTACTTAGGACATGTCCATCATTATGTGTCTTATAATTATCTTACTCACCAATTATATTACACATTGGTATTACTATTCTCTTATCATATAACTATATCTCTCATGTTATATTCCATTATTCATTACATGCATCATTTACCCTAATACGTCCATGCACTTTCACTTAAGTTTTCTTACTACGTGTTATTAGTCATTGTCATATAACATGAATTGCATGCATATGATTGATTGATTGGTTACAATTATGTTCCATATATTACTATGAACATATTCTGTGAATTCCAACATTTATTGAGCATAAGCATAATTATTGAATTTTAGGTAAGGTTATTAGACCTAATCATCCATATGAATAATATCACATCGTCACATGTTCAAACATCACAATATATAATATTATACGGATTCTATATAATATTTTAGACTTTTCTACTCATTCTCATAATTTATGAACATTACTAGTTTATTATTATCTATGAAATTAGCATTATGAATCTTATATGATATCATCTAATTTTATGCATCAAAGTATTGGTATTATGATTTCATGATGTTCTACATACTTTTTTGAGAATTATGATATCTCATTTGTATATTTCTTACATTTGTGGTAGTTACTGTGAATTGTGTAAGATATGGAAATATTTACCTTTTTTGGCCAATCGAAGGCGGCCATGTGTCTATCAAGACCGTTGCTCATGCCTCCTTAGCTCACACTAAGTCATACAATTCAAGGTGATTGGGTCAGGTCTAGGATTTAGCTAGTTCAGGGCTCTCTTTTCCCTTTCTCGCCGTGTTGTGTTCTGTTAGATGTCTTTAGCGCAAGAACCAGGTTCTCAACAAAAGCGTCGTTGCCTTTTGGATGTCTCTGGTGAAGAATCCATGACGCCCAGTCCTTCCCTTGAAAGCACCGTTCACCTTCAATAGAAAAGGGGTAATCGTCCATCAATCTCTGGTCTCCCTCTCATCCTCATCGGGCCCTAGAACTCAACAATGGAGGAGCTCTATCGTTCTCTATTTGTTGTGATGGACCAAAAAGAGGGGAAATGATCTCATGGGTCTAAACCCCTCCAAGATAACTTCAGGAGCTTTATCGAGGCCTATTCAACTCATCTTGGTCAATAATATGAATTGGAGAAGCTCCACACTATGCCTTCTCAAGCCATCTTCATCCCCAGTATCCTTCACATTGTTAGCCATGGAAATTATAGACAGAAGGAAAAATGAGGTAGATTGATAGGTTCATATGACTACTGTGAACATTTTCCCCTCCTCACCTTCTTCCAAAGATCCTTGCACTTGATTCTTAGATCCCTCTTACAGACAATATTGTAACAAGGAGAGGAGATGTGAAGGATAGAAGTAATTGCTTCTCCTCACACTCTTGACTAAACAATATGAGTAGAGGGTTGTAAGATAGTCCATGATGTGACGAGAACAACTTCTCATTTTCCATCTTCCCTCATTTCATGATCTTTATGGTTAGGGGTGAGGAAAATCATGGCAATAACTTATCCCTCTACCCTGTTCTAACCATAAGGTCAAAGATGAATTAATAACTATCACATTGCATCCAAGGGTTATGATTACCCACACACATCCCCAATCTACGGCTCAACTAAGTCGAACGTTACAACTACTATATTGGATATCTATGGCTGCCATCAATACATGCAGCCTGCCCAAACCAAAGGGGTGCATGAGACCAAATAAAAATCACAAGTTAGGCCTATAAATCATCAATAATGCATATTATTTCATAACATTAAAACCTACATAACTTCTTATAGGAACCTCCAATCACCCTAAATTTTTTATCATATTTCACAACTAAATCTACATTCGACTCGAGTTTGGTGCCAAGTTATCATTATTTGACCAATCAACCACTTAACCTAAAATAAACCATACTTAGGGGTATTAATCATGATATTAGCATCAAATGACCTTCAACTTATGTCAAACCAATTTGAGTACCTTCATATGATCAAAATGCACTTTAGGGATTATTATTATGTCATTATAATATGTAAAACTAAAAATATCAAAATTTCATTCTATCATAATAATACTTTGGTTTTAGGAATTTATTCCCCTTTATGATATTACTATGCAATGAGATTTCAATCCTCCTACCATGCACTGAGGTTTTATTCCTCCTGTATTATATATTAGGATGAAGGATTGTATGCCCCATTGAAGGATTTTATGCCCCATACCCCAACTCTTATGCCAAGGGAGTTTGGTTATGTGTTGTTCTATGTCAAGTTTTAGGTTAGGTTCTGGAACCTAACCTCCATTAACTTTTATTTACACTATATGCTATGCCTATCTCACTTCCATGCATGTTGAGATTGTTGATGATGGGTTATGTTCCCTAACATGATTGATTGTGCTTATGTGTCACATATGGTTATGTTTATGTATGGCAAGTGCATCTTTGTAACCTTATATTGTGTTCTCTTTTATATTCAATTGGATGTTCTTTATCCCTCTTAATCTGGGGATCCTTGTATGTTTATTTGATGTACTTTTTCCCTAGTGTTTCTCAATCTCTATGTATATGCTCATATTTGCATCGTTATGTTGACAACATCAATTTTGTCTTCTCTTGTAGGGTATGCTTCCAACCCCTTAGGTGAAGGACATGGTGGACCTGACTTGATGACCTGGATTGGATTAGAGAAGATGACTCTTGGGAGATAGACTTGAGATAGTTTGGACTTCCCTCTACCTAGTTGTTGAAGTTTAGTTTCATGTAAGCCCCTTACTGGGAGATTATTATAATCTTTCAGAATCAAAAATAGTCATTACATTTATTTCCTTACTAGATTTTGGTCATGTTTACCATTCATTTGAAAAAACAAATACACCTATTCCAACATACTTGCTGGTGTGTTTGGATTAGAAGGGTTTCTTCCTCAACTGAGTAAGGAATAGATCCCCTATTGGGTTCCACTCCTTACAAGATGGTATCAGATCCGTGGTGGTTGGAATCTAACTATTTGAATATATCTCCTTTAGGATTCTTGTTCTGTCCTATAAGTTCCTAAGTAGGATCCATACCTTACCTAATCACCCCCTAAGAGAGATGTTTACCCTACTATGTCATACATGAGATGATGAAAGGAATATTTAAACTCATAGGGGATACACACTAGAATTTAGATTAGTAAACCCTAATGAGATGATGATATAGGCGCTCTTAAACTACCATATAGGTTAATGTTGACATATCTCTATGGATGTTAAGATTTGACTTTAGGGTGGTTTTCAGGATGAGAATCAGGAAATAGTTATTACGGAGATCTTATATGGGAAAAATTATGACTTGGATCTCACATTGAATTGGAGCTCATCTTGTTTTACATCATATGATTTTTTAAATAAAACCCTATTTTCCATTATACTACTATATGGGCAAATAATTTCTTTGATTGTATATGTGCTTTCTAGAACCAAGTCACAATGAATAGATTGAAGTTTCATAGAGAAATCTTAGAAGTAGTTTAAATGGAAATTTTAAACCCTAGTTTTATGTTTAGGTGACTACTATAAGAAAGTGAGGCTTGTGCTATAGATTTAGTTGACCTACCCCTTTGTCTTCCTTAAGTTGTATAAGGTTGTACCCAATGACTTTTTGATTGCCCATGTGGATTTAAGTTGTTAGGTTAGAAACACAAGGACCTGAATTCAACCATAGGTACATGTGAGCATCTTATTTAATGCATGACATATGTACATCATAAACATGCCTAGTTGACACACCTCTAAAAATGAATCTATAACCCTAATACCTTGGTGTTGTTTAATTTGTCTTACTAGGTTAAAACTTTTTAGGGGTGGAGATTACTTAGTTCATAGTATAAGGATGGTTGGATTTCAGGGACGAAATCCTCTTTAATGATTGGAGTATTGTAACTTATTGAAACATAGCATCTTGAGTCTAGAAACCCTATTCCCATGATTAGGGGTTTGTAATTTGTAGTTCTTTAGATTTGAGAAACAAGGTTGGAGTTATACCTTAATATAGTTGTTTGTAACTGTAATGAATATAGTTAATTCATGTAACATGAATAACTAACACTAACATATATATTCTTGCAGCAAATGTAGTGCTTTTATTAACATAAAGTTATATTATTAACATCACATATCATTATACATACATATTAACCTATTAACCTCAATATTTGCTAACATGTAAGTGAGTTCGTGAAATATATCTCATATGCTTCCCCGCTACTACTATACACATACTGGCTATTATGTTTCTAGTAAGAGGTATAATGTGCCTTATACATGATTTGGTATAACAATTTGAATTTTCATCAGCCACCATCTAAGATTAGTACTGAATTGGTGGATTAAATAAGTAAAATATGAAAATTCATGCTTAATAATATAATGAAACTATTTTGGTAATGATGCGAAGATAATATGACTCCAACTAAAAAATAACTATAGTATTGATGTAGTGTTATAATAATATAATGTTGTGATGAGCCTAAAACTCTAATTGTATTAGAACTTATATAAGGAAACTCCAAAGACAAAATCTAATAACAAAATTGAGTTCCTTGGTCCCAATTAGCTTAGATGTCAAACTTGAGATTACTTTAAAATCCTTATTTACTTAATCTCATAAGGAAAGGAAATACAAGATAAACTCAAGGATATTAAACAATATAGTTGATGACCCCAAAATTGGAAATTAATGGCAAAAATGGATTCTACATGGAAAATTTAGGCTAGGTACCAAATTCGATAATAATTGATCAATGTTTGATCTCTCAAATGAAGTAGGAAAGAAAAATAGAAAGCATTTCAAATTAAAATGCATTTAATATATGGTATGTCAAAAGTATCTCAGATTTAATACTTGCCACTCTATCTTTGGTACTTTCCACTTTTGAATCATGCATGACATCTTTCTAGATGCCAGTCAGATAGATTAGTTGTCATCTTCCTCACATCATTTTGGATACCAACTACACAGTATACATTAATTTGTTTTTGAGATATCTCCCTCCTTACTACATCTTTCTTCGAGATTTCTTGGCCAGTAGGTTTTTTAGAAGATTCAACATCTATCCATCTAAAACTAGAACCGTAAAACTTCTAATTAATGAAATCCCAAATTTAACACCATGTAACCTCACCGCCATGGCTAGGTACATCCCTACATATTGTTCCATACCCCTATATATAACCCAAAAACAGCCACCGCCCCTCGTGTTTCCCTCCTCCACTCTCAATTGACCCAGAGATGCCCTAGGGTAGTACCACAAAGTTAATCTTCCTCACTGGTTGTTGTACTCATGAACCATCGACTCCGATCACCTCAAACAAATTAAACCCATAGTATGATTTCCTTGACTCCCCTCTTTCTATCTCGATTTTTATAATGTTGTGTGATTTAGTCTACTTGGTTGTTGCATCTCCAACCATCTCCCTATTTTTGGCTCATCCACATTCCCCCCTTGGGGTATTTTTGGGCCTTTTGGTCAGAGGGGTTGCTCTCGCACCTTCACCTTGACCTTGGGAATTTGATCCAATTGTTTCTTGAACCAAAGAAAACTGTATGAGATATATGTAAGCTCAATATCACATATTGACTCACATGTGTATGGTCATACTTTTCTCAGTCTCATTAATCAAAAGGCCTTGGATATCATACTACTATAGGAGGGACAAATCCCATCTCTATCACTCACAACCATTCCCCATGTGTCAAAGTCACCCAATCATCACTGTTATAACAACCCATTCTTCAGGACTGTGTTTGATGATGTCAAAGTGTACCCAACGACATGAGATGAGTGCAATGATTCCAGGTCTAAGAACTATAACCACCACCATCACTGTGAGAGCTGACTGTGATGTCCATGATGATGGCTTCCATGTTTCAGTCTCACAGTGGGTTTGTCCGTTACACTATTCTCTAACATGTATATGTATGCTTGGTTTGATATTGCCATATCATGACTAATGAAATTCAGTCATCAACCAATCCATACTATGATCATATGTGTTATTATTTTCTATCAACCTTCCACAATAACAACCGATCACGACATAATGAGAATATGTATATGTATTCTTAACATATGTATAATCTCATTTGTCCAAGTCTAATACTTGAAGACATACATCATTGAGTAATATTATTATCTAGACATTTATAATGTTACATCATTATCTCATAAATGAATCAAATAGAATAAATTGGAAGCTTTCCTCTATAATTAATCAAATCAAGTACATGTTATGCCATTACAATCATAATATGATTGGCTGTCTGGGCATACATACCAACACTACCTATTTAAACTCCTACATGGCAGACCCAATTGACAATATATAGGTGACAGTGGTCCTAAAACATATGATTTGGGATCCCAATGTCGGTATCATGGGGAAGCCACTCCCTCTCTCTTATCCTATCCTTTCTTTTCCTTTAACGTGTTTTAATTATATATTTCTTTCATCAATTTGTCTACATATGAATTTGCATGCACAAATCATTCTATGATTTTGATAAATTTCCTTCCCCACTATCCTCTATATAGGTCTTTCTCGAGGAGAAGAAATTTTTTAATCGTGGGGTGGTAAGGCCATTCTACCTTCTATATCTTCATTTCTTTTCATGCATGCATGTTTAATTATTTACATTTTCCATTTCTCTGCATTTATTATATTTTTTTCTTCAAAATATATCCCATAATATATTCAAATAATTCCTATTTTCAGCATTGTAGTTTAATCCTTACTAATAAGTAGGATCTTGCCGCTTAATTTGTAGACTTGGAAATTAAGTCTATGAGGTGTAATTTCATTACTTAAATGCTTATCTACACATCTAAATCTCAAGCATCATCTTATTGTCTTGATCTCTAGATCTGTTCAATGCATTGACTCTTTCCTTAAGTTTGATGATTGATCTAAGATTATGCACCTTTTATAGTTTGAAAACATCATTTTCATTTATTCATGTTGTGAAAAACAAATCCAAGGTTCATGACCAATTGGATGAAGTTGGAGTACGATCAAACTCTGATATGTGTATTCATATATCCAAATATATTCTAAGGACCCTTAAACCATACTAAAGAGTATGACAAGGTATCAAGAAAAATATGATGAGTTTTGAGTTTTAATCAAATTGGATTGTTTTCCTACGATCTACATGCCTTCTCACACTTGATTAAATAAAAAAAAATTAAAATGTGAAACATAGACTTGGCCACCTAAAGTTCCAAAAACCACTCAAAATAATTTAAGGAGACCAAAAATTTAAATACATAACACCCATGCATACAAACTAGAATCCAATAAATAAAAGCTCGAGCTTGGATAAAAAAAAGAGAATTTATTTTCTCTTTTAGGAGAGTCGAGGATGGTGTTGAACAAATGTATGACTGTGCTCACAAATGCAGGTATGACGTGCCTAGTAGTGCCACCTAGAAAGCTCATTAGAGAGTCCTTAGGAAACACCTATAATATAATCCCAGTAGCAAAGTTGGCTCAATCATGGTACAAGAAGTTTGTCTTACGGATTTGTGCAAACTGGTCAAACTATAGGGACTGTTGCTCGTCATCTGGACCATCCTTAATGTAGACCGGGATCCTTGGAAGTCACTAGAAAATTTTCTTTCTGTTTCTACTTTGGGACATGAATAAGTGAGAGGCACACCATTCCTAATTGGCTTACATGAATATGTGATGACAACTCTTCACTCACTTCATTGCATGCACACTCACCTAAGTGGTCGTGCCTTAACTACTAAAATATATGGTTGAAGATCCCATGAACCATGTTATATTGTAGTGAATTTGCTTAAACACACTTGGTCATTCTATGGTAAGTTTAGCATGTTTTTGTTGAGCACTAGGGGTTTTATATGTAACAACATGTTTCTAGATATTCATAGATTCAAGATGTTTTTCCTAACCTTAGCATCTATCTCCAAGCATAATTTGGATATTATGTTTTTATTCTTTTAGTTGTCTTGCTTGAGGAAAAGAAAATGATTAATCTGGGAGTGGATGACAACACCCAAATTTGGGTATTAATGCTAAGTAGTTAACTATAGTTTTTCCTATTATAGACTTGATATGACCCAAAGAACTCTAGATACTTAACTTTTCTTAATTTATCCCTTTTTGAAGATATAGTTGCTCAACTAGACAATTTTTAGACTTGTAGGCACAGAGCTGAAGATACATTGACTTCCCAATACCCAAGGCAAAGACTGGAAGATTCAAAATGATCCACCAGTCTGGCCTGATCAAAACTGACCCCAATTCAGTCAAATCTGGTCGAGTTTGGTCCTAGATTCAATAAGCACCCCAACATCTTCATAGACCTAAATCTGCCAAGTTCATTTCATGAAACCAACCCCATTTTGTGTCAAATCTTCATAGACCATCTTTGACTGATGACAATTGATGAACATCAAGAAATGAAGCCTCAATGAATGAAACATTGACTCAGGATGTTCATCTATGGTGTTTACTAAATGGACCAACACGTTCACTCGAAAACCAACACTTAATGGGGTGAACCTAGGATGGGTTCATGAACCCACCCCCGGTTTGTCAGCAAAGAGTCATCACACGAACCCAGGGTGGATTCACAAAGTTGACCCTAGTCCATCAGCAGGAAACCATCACACGAACCTGGGGTGGGTTGATGAATCTGGCATGGTTTGTCACATCCCTACTGTCATACAAACCAGGGGTGGGTTCACAAACCACCGTAGTTTTCCAGACCCTTCATCATTCAAGTTGCCAATGGCATATACCAATGGATAACTTCATTGATGTTCATTCCACTTACCATTTCACAACTGATGGTATAAAACTGAGGTGGGTTCACAAACCCATCCCTGATTCACAAAGACATGTCATCGACCAAATCACTAATGGAATCCAAACAATGGTACCCTCTAATGGTGCCAACCGATGGTCGGCTCCAAGATGACCTCCAATGATATCGACCAACAACTTCAAAGACTTATGAAAATCTATGGATACCATACTAAAGCCACTAAATTGGCCCCAGTTCATCCGAATTGGGAAAAAGCCGTTAGTCGATGTTCAATTATGCTTAGCATGTCTTCACTCATTTTCAAGAATAAAGTATGGAGAGAAATTTCACTAGTGACATTATCCTGGTGAGTTGTATTCCAAGTATCCCAAAGGATAAAACACATAGCTTGACTTAACTACATAAACAAGTGGTTTCCTCACAAAAAATCATTTAAAAAGGTACCAATGCCAAAATATTTCTATTAAAGGGATAAATGGATCACATCTGAACAAGGTAAAAGATCACACCACAAATTCTCAAATACACACCAGATTTGTGCAATTGCTTTGATTTTTACATTTCACAAACTAGATTTGTCACAACATTTGTTTCATACTCAAAATCTATGCTAGGCTTATAAAGGCATGCTACTCAATTGGAAACCTAAAGAGATGGAAAACTAGAAAACATTAGCATATATGATTTATAGATTATGTAACTTCCAACACTATATTTTGACCAACAATGTGAACTCAATATCATGAGAAAACAATATTATTGATATGTCAAATCGGTGATGGATATGTATACTTGAAAATCACATGCAACTACTAGTGTATATCTATATATATCAACACAATCAATTGATTTTTTATTAGATGATTTTCCTCAAAATGTTGAACATGTTGAGCTATTATCTCTTTAATGTATGTTTTCTGTTGGGGATGAGCTTTGTACTCCTCACTATCCAGAGAAGGAAGTAGTTGAGCCACATATTATTTCTCCTACATAGATGCTATTGTCTCCTTACTTTGGTTCCCAAAGAAAGATGAACAACTTCTATAGAGAATTCATCTAGACTTTTCTCAATTTATAGGAATGTATAGCATAACATAGCAATATTTACCTTCAATAACTATAATAAGGGTACAAATTTCTCATGTGATCCTTCAAGGGAAGGTAAATGATGAGAGAGGATGATGGTTTAGTTATCACCATGAGTGAAGGAGGCATGATTATTCATCATTTGAGGAGAAAGGTCATGATTATGAGACATGACGAAATTAGAAATTAACATTTAGGTGGAATGTGTAGGGAGAGGGAAGAATCATAGTTAGGATAATTATTACATCTTGATTAAAGTTAGAATAAATGATAAATGTTGTTTAATTATTTTAGGGAGCAAAGGAAACGATTATACAGAGCAAGATGGTGAATAGGGGAATGGGTTAAATAAGTAATTAGTGATGTTTTTTGAATCAAAAAAGGAAAAGGATATTCTGATTGAGAATATGGGAGGAGTGAGAGAATATACATGGTATATGGTGAGAGAATATCATAAAGGAGAGTTATTGAGATATATAGACACTGAGAGAGTTATGAGAATAAGTGATGAATAGGGAGACTGAGACAGTTAGGAAAATAAGTGATGAGAGTTTAAAAGGAGAGTTAATGATATTTTCTAGTGATGATATAAGATCAGTTTTAATTTAACCTATTTTATGGTAATCCTAGATGTTTAGTATTAGTTTCGTGATTTTTTTTGAGTAATCTCACTTTGTGTGACGGTGGGCGTCATAGTTTAGTTGGTATCATAGCTTAAGGTTCGCTGAGTCTACATGGACATAGGACTAGGGTTTGTGTCTATTCTAGTGTTATCTGACATATTTAATGGTTACTTTTGCTTATGCGAAAGAAGAAGAAGAGAAGAAAAGATATGTATGGAGAACACAAAGAACATGCTGAGAGAAATATGTCCACACCAGGATGTTGTGCCAGGAGACAAGAAAGGGTTGACAGAGTGCCTGAGGAGCCTTGGTTTGACCCAGAAACTGTGGCCAATCCCTCTTTTCAGTTCATGTTTGGATAGTTCATGGCCACAAGGATGTATATGGTGGATCGGATGCCCATACCCCAAGCTAGAGCAGATATCCAAAATGTACTATCCCATGGTTCTAGGAAGACCTTTGAGAGGTTAATGTAACATCCCAGGATTTGAGGCCTTGGATAAGTTGATCTTAAAAGGAATGATTGGACTACCCATATCACCAAGGTGCACCTCCTTTACCGGGAGCCCATCACTAAGAACTCCATAGTTAAGTGTGCTCAGCTTGGAGTAGTACTGGGATGGGTGACCTGTCGGGAAGATGATCCTAGCATGTGTGTGAGTGAGGACAAAGCACACAGTTAAGGCTAGTGGTGGTATGTGGGGACAGTCGTCATTCCTGAAACTCTACTAGAGCCTTGGGAAGTGGGCCCGGGCGTTACTTGTGGTTGACTGAGCTGGAGAGGGCCTTCAAGATCCTCAATATCCCTAAGGAGGATAAGCAGAAGCATGTAGTGTACCTGTTCAAAGGGAGTGTTCACCATTGGTGGGCCATTTAGGAGGAGAAAAAGCCTAGTGTGGTTATCAATTGGGAAGACTTTCGGCAGGAGTTTGTGAGCCGATACTTCCTAGAGACCTCCCTGGCCAAAAAGATCAAGCAGTTCTAGATCCGACAGGGATAAATGACGATCAACGAGTATGAAGCCATGTTCATGGAACTTTTGAGGTTTTTTCCACATATTGATGTAACATATAAGGAGACAATCAGATGCTTTGAGAAATGTTTGAGCTCCAAGTTGATGATTCTAGTGTCATCTCTAGAGAACAGAGAGAAGTTTGCCATGTTTGTGGAGTCGATCTGGAGGATAGAGCGGTCAGTTGTTGAGAAACAAGAGGCAAATGCCAAGAAGAGATTGTCACAAGATAAATGATAGTCATCTAGAGGCTTCAAGAAGCCTAGGTTTTCATCACGTCAGTCACAACAAAGATGGACAATTCAGTCTCAGTGGTCGTCGATCAAGGGCAAAGGTCGTACCTTAGCCCTCGGCAAGAGCTCATAGTGCAGTGTTAGTATTAGTAATGGGGCCATCTAGGCCATAGTATAAGACCAGGATGTGCCAAAAGTGTGGGCAGGTAGGACATTTAAGGTGGGTATGTCCAATGAAGCATGAAGAGGTGATGCAACAGTCGAGACAGAGCCAGCAACAATCACAACAGTGACAATTCAACAATGGTGGAGGCCGAGGATGTGTTCAGGTGTTGTAGGCTGGTTTTTATGGGAAATCTAGAAGAGGATGGGGGAGACAATAGGAAAAAACTCTATTCTATATTATGAGTCAGTAGGAAGGAGCAGTCAACCCAAGGGTCGTGGTAGTTCAGATGGAGTTATTTCATTTTGATTTGTCTTCTTCCTGCTTTATATCTATTTTGGTTGATCCAGGTTAGATGCACTCTTTTTTTATTGGTGACTGAGAGAACCCACCCCGGGCGACCCCGACATGGTAAACTCTTGAGGCATGAGAGGGTGTGGTCCAGTCAGCCCCCTTCTGTTCCTAATCAACATGGATTACCATTCACAAAGTGCCTTTGGTGAGGTTCTGTGACAACCTGATTTTCCTCTCTCCTATTCTGTACCCTTTCTCTCTCTCCAAGTAGCATATTACTCAACTCAAAGTCCAATCCATAGTTTGATGGTTATGGGACTCCAATTTAGTCACATCATTGTTCACTTTTAACTAAATGTGGCATTTCAATGTGTTTTGAACTATGGCAATTACTTATTATGTATCCATCTTGCATATGAGATTGAGCCTTATTAGTATGAGCAATGTGTCTCCTACTGTATTAAATGTAGGAGAAGGGCTCAATTACCTTTCTAATGATATAAAAGCCACATTGATTGGACCTTCAGAGTCCAAGTTATGATACCTTGAAATTTGGCAATTTATGCCCTTTCTTAGCTCTTTTTATGCCTTTTTCTCTTTTGGGCCAGCCTATACAGGCCCAAATCAAATTGTGGCCCAGGCGCTTGTTCTCTCCTCCCCTTCCTCTTCAGGAAACTAGTGAGGTGGCTGGGAAAAAGCTTCTCCATCTCCACCCAGATTGGGTAACGGAAGGGGGGGGGCATGACCTCAAACCCTAGTTGCCTTGTTCTAGTTATAAAACCCTCTCATCTAATCCTAGCCCTCCCCCTCATTTCACCTTTCTCCTTACTTTTATTTCATATCCCTCCTCTCCTCTGCCTCCCCAGTTACCAGTGTGATGAACCCACCTATAGGCTGCTATCTCAGCCGCCTTGGGAGTTGATGAAGGGCAGGGATGAGCCGCCGAGCAGCTGGGTCATGGCCGGCATGCTCTAGACCCTTGGACACTCCTTGTACTCAATTCCTTGCAGGCCTTCGCAGGTGCAGCAGCCACCGGTAGGATGGAGCACCACCTCCTGTTCTTGCTCTGTTCCAACAGAGGGAACAAAGGTCGCGGGGACGATGGGGGGGGGGGGCGAGCCCATGCGATCGACTGGCCGTTGGATATGGAATCTGCAGGTCCAGAAGGAGGAGGTCGCTGGAGATTCAGTGACACAAATCCTCTATTCATCCTCTGCTCCAATGTTGGAATAGGGGAATCCTATGGGGGAGTCCACGAGGGTGGGCAAGACAGCCACTGACCATCATATTGATGGCCTAGCAAGCAACAACCCGGATCGGCCAATAAATTATCAAGGTAACACCCAATGTGAACTCCTATAGTTTGGATTGATATCTTATAAAATGCATAGATCCTAACTTCCTTGGCCAAATATAGTGAACTTATATACTTTTTTTGATCCTCTCGACGAGACCTACAAGTTGGACCAACTTCCAGACCCTATATCTCCCCTTAGTTCTACTGCCTTGCTGAAATACGAAGTTTGACCTTGTTGACCATGATGAATGCTTGATTATGATTAAATCTTGAAACTTTTGATGAACCTATACCCTCCTCACTATGAAATCAATAATCTTGTGATGTTGTGTGATAATAATGCCTAAGGTCAGACCCTCATAACCTATGATGGTGTGTATAACCCTAACTACCCTAGCAGTTACTTATTTGAATTTTATCACTTACTTGTTTTCCTTGTGCCCAAAATGTGATATGGAGCCTATCCCTTGTCCTTCCCCTTATAAATAAGGAAATCCTTTCTCACATTTATACCTTGGATGAGTATGTTCTACCTAAGTCAAATCTTGAACCTTGATGTCCTATATATGAACTACGTTGATGGTTGAATGTATGTGAATATGTTGATGATACCATGTTGGTTGTATGGTGCCCAGACTCTAGGGATATCCACCTATCTTTCAATAAGATTCTTATGACACTATTTTCTGATATAAACCATATCTTATGATTGGTCCTCTTGCCTCAATATATCTTGACCATGTTTCCTCTATTATGGATCCTTTGACCCTAATATGTAAGCAAGTGACTCAAACCTTGAAATGCTCTTATAAAATGAATGGAACCTCAGAATGACTTGAAACCCGAACCCCATTATCATGATGACCTCTAAATTAGTACAAGATCATATAATGAACTAATAAGCAACTTGGAACCCACCTTGGCAAAAACCCTAAAATGCACCTAATTAGGGTAATGATAAGAATCTAATGTGTATATGCAATCTTATTCTTAATCAGGTTTGGCATATGGCTAGATGGTGAAGGATATGTTAGGTTATGTAATCTCTGAATCAGGTATGGGCCTTATCTAGTTATATGACTATCACTTTCTTGCTTGAAAAGACATATATTGTATGCTTATTTGTTTACTTGCTCAAATATTACCATGTAGTATTGTTATGTCTTACTCGATGTTTGCCTCATCGATTTTATAACTTGAACACATATATATATATAGAACTCCATTATAATATTGTTGATAAAGGGTTAACTCTTGGTTACATCCTTGAGGTCCCTCTTGTATAAAAGGGTTAGCTAAGCTTGAGCACCCTTACGGACCCTTCTGACGGGAAGATGGTCAAAGTCCTTAAACATGCTTGATATTGTTGGTATAATGGAGTGAAATGACATAAAATATGGTTTCACATTTGTTAAACAATTAACATATTTATTCTTGTTTGTTTAATCTTGAAATCTTTTCAAAATTATGCAAAGCTTATACATATATGTATCTTTCTGCCCCATACTCAACACCTCATGTGTTGACCCATTTCTCGTATTTTGTTTTTAGGTTCAGAGATGGTTAGAAGGTTGATGGGCTCGGTGAGCTATGCTAGGTGTACTTGTTGTAAGATCTAGTCTTAGTGCACATGAATGACTTGTACCTTGACTCTGGAAATATGTAACTGAATTCATGAATATAATGCATTTTGTATAATTTATATTTGTTGAATGTTGAGACCGTTTTGGTGCCTTTATCTTGTTATCTGTTCATGTGTGCTAAGCTTTACGCTTCTGCATTTTGCCTTTGGTATAGGTTTGGTTCATGGGACTGGGATTTCGGTTCTGTGACAGGTTCAAACTTGGGTCCTTCATTGGGACTTACCGAGCTCTTACCACTCGGGCTGCTATGGTCAGACTGAGATAGTTCGAACCCAGGTCCTTCATCGAGATGCACTCTTTTATCACTATAGAAGTGATTCCTAGATATTATTTGATTGTTAGTCATAGACATGATTGTATTTGTTTAGAAACCCCTTTTGTTGGTTCTGCCAAGTTGTCGGAGGTGTGTCCTTCCTGCATTCTTTCTTTTTTAGGACATAACATTCAAGTGGATCTCCTACCACTTGACATGCATGGATTTGATGTGATCCTTGGAATGGATATTTGGAGAAGTATTGAGTAGTCTTGGACTGTAGTTCCAATGTGGAAACATTTTTGACAATGTTGTTTCATGGATATTCCAAGGAGATAGGAAAATTCTCCCAACGCTCCTGGTGTCAGTTATGACAACGAAGAGGCTGATGAGACTGGGATGTGAAGCATTTTTGGAACATGTGATGGATCATAAGGTGAGGAGTCCTAGTATTCAAGAAGTGCCAGTTGTTTATGAGTTTGAATATGTGTTTCTCGATGAGTTTGTAGGTGTTCCCCCTCCCCGAGAGATTGAATTTGAGATCAATCTAGTTCCTATTACATAGCCGATAGCATAGACACCGTACAAGATGGCCCTAGCTGAGATGCAAGAGCTGAAGAAGTAGTTGCAAGAGTTTCTTGAGAAAGACTTTATCAGAACGAGAACATCCCCTTGGGGTTCTCTAGTGTTGTTCGTAAAGAAGAAAGATGGATCCATGAGTTTGTACATTGATTACCGACAACTGAACAAGGTGATGATCAAGAACAAGTATCCTTTGCTAGGGGTAGATGATCTGTTTGATCTGTTGAGGGGTGTTGTAGTGTTCTCAAATATAGACTTGAGTTTAGGTTATCATCAGTCGTGGATCAAGGTGGATGACATACCCATGCCAACTTTTAGGTCTCAGTATGATCACTATGAGTATGTGGTTATGTCGTTTGGGCTAACCAATGCACTGACAACATTTATGGACCTGATGAAAAAAGTGTTCATACCTTATCTGGACCAATTTGTGGTGGTGTTCATTGACGACATCCTGATCTACTCCCATGATAGCCAGCAACATGAGTAGCATCTGTGACAAACATTGACCTTGTTGAGACAACACAAGTAATACGCTAAGTTTAGCAAATCTGAGTTTTGGCTGAAAGAGGTGACTTTTCTGGGACACATGATATCTATTGAGGGTGTATTTGTGGATCCAAAGAAGGTTTAGTTTGTGTTAGAATGGGAACAACCAAAGATGTCAACAAAAGTCTGTAGTTTCCTTGGTTTGGTAGGATACTATGGGAGGTTCATCAAGAACTTTAGCACCATAGTGTTACCCCTACCAAAGCTGACAAGGAAAGATGTATCGTTCGTCTGCAATGAAAAGTTTAGGCATTCTTTTCATCTCTTGAAGGAGAAGTTGACCAGTGCACCAATGTTGGTTCTTCTAGAGAAAGGGAAAGGAGATATAGTCTTTTATGTCGCATTGAATAATGGTTTGGGGTGTGTGATGATGTAAGACAAGTATGTTATTTCTTTTTCTTCATGACAACTTAAGAAATACAAGGAGAGATACCTGACGCATGATCTGGAGCTAGCTACAGTGGTCCATGTCTTGAAGATATGGGGACATTACCTTTATGGTGAGAAGTGTCAGATCTTCACCGACCACATGAACCTTAAATACATCTTTTCACACCAGGAGCTAAATATGTGATAGAAACATTGGATGGAGTTGATTAAAGACTATGATTGAACCATAGACTACCATCCAGGGAAGGTGAACATAGTGGCAGATGCTTTGAGCAGGAAGTCTTCTTTGACATCATCTATGGGTAAGGCACAATTGTGTTCTTTAGTGTGCAATAAGAGAGACATGTTGGTCTCCTTGCATCAGATGAATGTGAAGTTGGAGGTTTCCTTGTTAGAAGGATTGTTGGCACAACTACAGGTGAAGCCTACATTAAGGCAACAAATTAGAGATGCACAACATGATAATATTGTGATTCAACAAATCCGAGCATAGTTTGGCCACAAGAAGTGTCATGGCTTCCATGAGTCAGAGGATGGAACAATATGTTACCATGGTAGAGCAATGGTACCTGATGTGGATGATCTAAGGAAGTTGGTTCTAGAAGAGGCTCACTCTTTAATGTATGTTATGCATCCAAGTAGAACCAAGATGTACCAGAACTTAAAGGACCTATATTGGTGGCTTGTCTTAAAATGTGATGTAGCTTAGTTTGTGGCTAAGTGTATAGTGTGTCAGCAGGTTAAGACAGAACATCAAAAACTTGTAGGGACTTTGCAATTGTTCCCTATACCACAATGGAAATGGGATCATATCACTATGGACTTTGTGGTTGTACTTCCTAGGACATCCAAAGGCCATGATTGCATTTGGGTGATTGTTGACAGGTTGACCAAGTCAACACATTTCCTTCCTGTGAAGACAACATATACGGCAGAGAAGTTAGCACATGTTTATGTTGATGAGATAGTTTGTTTGCATGGTATTACAGCTACCATTGTCTCAGATAGAGAGCCTTAGTTTACCAGTCTCTTTTGGGAGAGTCTGCACATAGCCATGGTACACAATTGAGGTTTAGTACAATGTTCCACTCATAGATAGATGGACAATCTTAGAGGACTATACATACTTTGGAAGATCTGTTGAGAGCTTGTGTCTTGCATATTTTGGGAAGTTGGAATATACTTCTTTGTTTGATAGAGTTTGCATACAATAATAGCTACCAGAGGAGTATCGACATGGCACCTTATGAGGCTTTGTATGGGATTCGTTGCAGATATCTACTCTGTTGGCATGAGACCGGTGAATATCAGCTTTTGGGTCCTGAACTTGTGCAACAAACCATAGAGAAGACAAAGATGATCTAACAACAGTTTAAGGTAGCACAGGATAACAAAAGTCTTATGTTGATAACCGTCACATGCCTTTAGAGTTTCAAGTGGGATACATGGTTTATCTCAAGAAATCTCCTTGGAAAGGTGTGATGAGGTTTGAGAAGAAGGATAAATTGGATCCCAGGTATATGGGACCTTACCCTATGGTGGCACGTGTTGAGAAGACGGCTTATAAGTTGGATTTTCCACCTACGTTGCGCAGGTTGCATGTAATGTTCCATGTTAGTATGTTGAGGAAGTGTCATCCTGACATTACGTTAGTTTTACAACAAGTGGAGGTTGAGTTGGATGAGGATGTGTCATATGTAGAGGGTCCTGTGTTGATCCTAGATAGAAGGATCAAGAAGTTGAAGAAGAAGATATCATTTTGGTTAAGGTTTTGAGGCATCACTGTGGCATGGAGGAAGCCACATGGAATCTTTTGGAGGACATGCGTAGGAAGTACATGTCACTTTTTGCATAGGATTTTGGGGGCAAAATTCTTGTTAGGGTTTATGGTTGTAAGGCCCCTGACCTGGCTTTGTGCTTGATTGTGCTTGACTTTCTTAATAAGATGCTTGAACCTTAATCTAATCTCTTGAGATGCCTTATTAACATGTGACAATCTTATGTTTTTAGTTGGGTCATGTTTGGTTAATGTTTGAGTTATGTATGATTGTTTTGGACCAAGTTGCAATTTACCCAGATTGAGGGTTTATAATGCAATTTGTCACATGTAGGTTGTGCTTCTTTTTCCTTAGCATCATGAGAGAGAAGATGATGCCATGGGCCACCTTGTTGGGCCTTGGTTGATGGGGTAGCATCTTGAGGTGATATTAGGGTTTCACATGAGTTGCATGGATGGTGGTGATAACCAAGTATGTTCTTGAGTGTAGTGACCAATGTGGTGACCTTGATGATGTTCCTTGAGAGTGCTTTTACCGATACACCAGGCTTTGATGGGTTTGCTTCGAACTTGGTGCTTTGATCTTTGGTTTTAGTCGATAGGGTTTCTTTTGTGTGTGTGTAGCGGCTGATGCCTTGTGTGGTGATGTGTGCGATTGCCACACTCTCTTGAGTGGTGTGTTGTGATTGCTACACTATGTTTCCATCATCCATGATGTGTTTTGGGATCAAGTGGTCACTACAACACTTTGGTATTAATGTTTCTCTTGCATGTGTGCATGCATGGCGATCCTTTATGGGACAAGTGTCCTTTTGATTCTCTAACATCTTAACACCTCATATCATTACCTCCCTCATACCCCATGTGTATATAAGCTCTCTCCTCACATGCAAGCAATCCTTTTCACTCCCTCTCCTTCCTCTTCTTACTTGAGCTGACCTTGGAGCTTGGTAGAGCTAGAGAGGGCTGATCTTGGAGATTTGGTGGCCGATTATCCTTGCATGTGGTGATCTTGAGATTGATCATCTTCCCTGTGGTGATCTTTGGTGATTCTCTTATTGGTAAGTGGATCTATCACCATGATGTTGTTTCTTTTGCACCCTACCTTCCTTCTTCCTTCATTCTATTGGCTGTGAGACCATGGTTCTACCATGGTGGTTATTTTAAGGATCTTCTCTTCACTAAGGTTGGAGACTATGGATTGATCATGGTGGTACCTAAGTGAGATGAAGTTTCCTCCTTTTCTTCCTTATTCTCTCTTGTTCGACCTAGTGTTGAGTTTTCTTCACCTTG
Organism: Alisma plantago-aquatica; assembly: GCA_963693085.1. NCBI lineage: Eukaryota > Viridiplantae > Streptophyta > Magnoliopsida > Alismatales > Alismataceae > Alisma > Alisma plantago-aquatica. Next base: position 1,286,126,640 of record OY856411.1, read on the forward strand.
ATCTATCCTTTGACCTTGGATTAAAAAATACTCCGATCTTATTGTTTAAAAACACTTTGATGGCATAGTTGTACTTGCTTGAAAAAACTCAATATACATAACATATTCATATATAGAGAGAGATAAAGAGAAAGACATAGTCTAGTTAGATAATACTCGAGTATATAGATCACATTTTACACTGAAGTGGTGTTTACCTATTTAGAATTTTTATTAGATAATTTAAGGCACGGTTTTTTATTTTTTTAACAAATATAGGTTACATATTAAAATTTTTGTAAGTCACTCATTTAAGGACAAAAAAAATCAATTTAGACAACTTATTTAAGTGCATCTTTTTTTTTTGGTCTTAAGATGGATGATCTTAAGTTTCCACATGAGTTAAAATATTATATATATGCTATTCATAGATATTTAAAAAAAATCAATGGTTTAGATTTTGAAAACAATAATTGCATGATGGAAAATTTGTGTGCATGTTTAACATACTCAATTCTGGGTATCTAGCACAATCCTCCCTAACCTTATGACTTTCTAATAATATTGTCCTTAATACTTAATCTTGATTATAATACATTAGGAATTTTAAAAAGCTATAAACATATTGTTCCAACTAATAATCATCCTATTTGAAGGTTAAGCATACATAATTAGGATATTATAATTAATGGTTACTTCAATATTATTAGCACTGTTATAGACTCGAAATAAAATTGACTCACTAGAATTTACCTATAACTAGATGTGTAACGATCGGGCCCACTGCGTGAGGCTCTAGTAGAGTTTTAGGAATGACGAATGGTTCTACAGACCACCACTAGCCTTAAGTGCACACTTTTTCCTTATTCACGTGCAAGTCAAGATAAACTTCCTAACTAGTCACCCATCCGAGTACTACTCCAAGCTGAGCACACTTAAGTATGGAGTTCTTTAGTGATGGGCTCCCCAAAAAGGAGGTGCACCTTGGTGATATGGGTAGTCTAATCATTCCTTATAAGATCATTATATCTGAGGCCTCAAATACTGGGATGTTACAATCTCCCCCACTTAGACCCTTGACGTCCTCATCAAGGCTCAACTATATGGCCTCATAATATTTTCCCATTTCAGTGCAGACCCAGAATGGCCCATGGGCACCTAGCTCCCGATCATAGAATACCAGTGAAAGGGTGGCTACATCACCATAGATAGCCCTTTCCAACATGCCTGGACCGTACGGCTCAAGACTGGCATGCCACATGCCCATGTGGGCCCCACCTATTGGAGGGGTTTTGTCTCTGATACCATTTGTAATGACCGGGCCCACTGCATGAGGCTCTAGTAGAGTTTTAGGAATGACAAATGGATGCACTGACCACCACTAGCCTTAACTACGCACTTTATCCTCACTCACATGCAAGCCAGGATAAACTTCCCGGCTAGTCACCCATCCTAGTACTACTCCAAGTTGAGCACTCTTAAGTATGGAGTTCTTTAGTGATGGGCTCCCAGAAAAGGAGGTGCACCTTGGTGATATGGGTAATCTGATCATTCCTTATAAGATCATTATATTTGAGGCCTCAAATCCTGGGATGTGACAAGATGAGAGAAAGGAAAAGTCAAAAACTAAATTTGCCAATTAAATGACTAAAGGAAGAAATAAACTATTAAAAAATTGCACCCTCAGTTCATGGTTTCATATTTTTAAAACTACCATAAGTGGAATCTTGAGTAAAATATTGAACAAATCGATATAGCTTTTAATGAATGTGTTTAATGTACAGATAATCCCAACACAATCGAAATTTCCAAACACATAACCAACTAATAGTTATATTAATTTTTATTTCAAAAAATACCAAAAAAATCCATAGTAAGCTGGAATCACTTAGTGTATGATCTTGAGATATGATACATAGGTTAAAATAGATGCCACACCTCCAAAAGTATATGGACCCACTACACCACAGCCACCACCATTCTAGCCGACACCTACCTCAACACCATGTACAAAATACAACATACTAAAAGACAAACAAACCGATACTCTAATCATGACATATTGAAGATGGCCATCATATGGGTCATATGGTCTACCACAAACAAAATTATTTTTGACAACTTCACCCTATCCATAAAGCACACCATTCAACAGGTGGACTCAACATATCACCATTTCTTGTGTACCAAGTCACAACAACGACAGTGGAAGTAGAATCCAAAAGGACCCATGCAACCTGATGCATGAAAACAACATTCTAAGGAACCTGACACTAGGACAAATGGAGGGAGCTGGAAAAATTGACGTGCCATACCTCTAGTAGGAACTTAGAGTCTGTCTCTATTGAACGCTGCCCTCACAGGAGGAATGGATTTTATTTTGATGAACGATCTTTTCCCTAGACAAATTATATGTAATTAAACTCCTTTTTCTCACGCTCCTGAGGGATACACCACTGATGATTAATCCCAGCTTTTGGTTTTATTTTGGGTGATAATTAACCCCTTTAACTCTTTGATATTGCCTCTATGTTTTACTCCCATAGACTTATTGTGGACATGCATACATCTTTTTTTATCAATACATGGAACATATTATAAAAGAATGATACATAGGTTAAATTCATATTATAGTCATCATAGTTTGGCATGTCAAAATTCACTTTAATGGATTAATGTTAGGTATCTTAAATGGATTATAAAAGCATATAACAAGATGATGCTAATAGACCAGGATGTCTTAAACATCATTCTTAAAAGTGAGAATTGATAAGAAAATCAGGATCCATGTGCTTTGATTAGCCCATGTGTGAACTTTCATCCTAATTGGACAATGGTGGATAACTTAACTAGAATAATAAAAGAAGAAATTAAAATTAAATATAAAATAATAAGAATAAATATCGAATGTTTCTTTGTCATGTTTGATTTTTAATTTTTTCCCTTAATCAGGTTTTAAGGCCGCCATACAATCATGATCGTGGAGCATATACATCTTCTTCCTCCTTTTCCAGGTTTCTTATTTTTTGAAACAATAGGGACAAGATTTTTTCACCTCTAATCCTCCCTCTATCCTCAATATTTTCTTGCAATTTTCATCCCCTCTTATCTTCTTTTTGCATTGGTTAAACCCTATATTGAGGGGTCGTTGATGCATGCAACTCTCTAGCAAGCCATTCATGCTAGTTTTCCCTTTTTTTCTCCTCCATGTCCTACATGCCCTTGCATGCCATACCCGATACATATAATTACTCATCACTAATATTTAAACCCCCATAAACTCAATGAAACCAACCAAGTTCCCTTTTGTTTTGTAGACATATATTCAAACTCTATCTTCTTCCTTCGACCATCGGGAGTTTGGGCGGGCATTTATGGCCATTGCACCTTGCATAAGTGTCATGTAACTTCTCCTCAACCATCATAGGATCTCTAAAACTTATAAATTTGGTCCCAAGGTAGCTGCTTTGCCTTTCCCTTTTTTGTGTATGCAAGCAAACACCGACAATTCTCGACATGCCCTTCATGGTTTTCCTAGTTATTCTACCAACAACTTCAAGGTGCCATTTCAAATCAACTTTGATGCAAGGTCACCACTCCTTTTTAGTCTAGGGACATGACCTGAATTGCTTCTCACCTTCTCTAATGGAGGGAGGTAGTGTTTCCTTCTCTGACCACCTCAGGGTCCATGTAATGGGCCATTAAGTTTGTTTGCACATGTAAATACTACTATGGGATAATTTAACTGTGATCATCTGCATAAACTAGAATTAGTGTTTGCAATTGTAGCTCTGTTAATGGTGTTTTCTCACATGTTTTACCTAGAAAGATTCACCAAATGAATTACAATTTTGACCTCGAGCATTTTTCCTCTATCATGCAGATGCGAGTCTAATTTAGTCTATTGACCTTTTTATTGCTACTTTAGTGATGCATTTTGATTTTTGGGCAATGACCAAAAAGCCTTGTTACATGTATGGTTAAAAAGTCATATGCAAGGGAAATTTGTCATTTGGCCTTATTTTTTGAAGTAAGTCCTCTAAAATGAATTTACATGTAAAATTCATATGTCTTGATATATAAGTCACAAAATATAAGAAAATATGTTTTGGAACCAAATAATTATTTTCCATCCAATGTTATGATTTATATAACCTAATTTTAATATATTAATATGGGATTATTAGGACTTTTCTAGTTGGCCGTAAATGATAAAATATATAATAATTATGTGAATATAAAATATTTGGAATTAAAAGAAATTATCTCCTAGTAGTGTAATTTTTATAACCCAATGCCATTCAAATAAAAATAATAATTCCTAGGGTTTTGTAAATGTGTGTAATTAATCTTTTTGATATTGAATTTGTCCAATATATGTCTCGTGATCTTAATGTGGAATTAGGTTTGGTTGAGATTATTCAATTCAAAGAAAGAGGTATGTCACATTCACTGCTTCATAATTGGGAAATTACCTAATTTCCTCTATATTGATCTATATGATGACATGATACCCTAATTGGTGCCAACTGTATCTCTTTTGAAAAATCTTATTAAAATACCCTCATTGATCACTGAAACTTTTGGATATTTTTTTATTAATCCTCTGACCCCATTTGTTATATGTATGTTAACATCCCTATAGTTGAGTTGCACTTGTTTTTACTTATATTATACAAAATGTGGTGACATAGGAAAATTTTGACATGTGAGCTTTTGTGTGGATTTGTAAATTCCCACAACTATACTTGTATAGAGGTAATAATTCCTAAAACCGAATTTGAATGGAAAATATATGTATCATGTCCTTCTCGAAGAATATGTGTATCTTTTCTTGCTCAACCCATATTACAAGGCGTATGTGTATTTTTCTTGCTCACCCCATATTATAGAGTGGATATGCATTTTTCTGACTTGCCCCATAATATAGAGAAGATGTGTTTCATTTTAATTGCACCCCATATTTATTGTATACATGTTATTGCTTGCATGTGTTTTTATATAGTATTGGTATTGTCACATGAAAAAATAGTTGGATGTTTTTCTCATGGTTATTATTCAAGTAATTGGGATGTTTCATCATGAAATCCTATAGATGCTTTATATTTTCTTTAGTCACCTTATGACGATATTTTCTTTAGACATCTATTTTTATGAGTGCATATATATTTGATCGGGAGCCTTGATAAATTTATTGCTATCTTTTTCCTTATTATTGTCCAATTCCCTATTATATGCTCTTACCAGCTTTAACTAACTACTTGTGCGGGTTTTCTTCCAACACATTAGGTAAAGATAACTTGGTATGGATATCTAAGTTGACCATGATTTTCAAAATGTGTTTGATTTTCTTTGGAGATGGAGTTTCTGGATTACCCTATGCATCCAAGATTAGTTATCATATCTTTTGCCTTATGTAATCACCCATTTAGGTGTCATCAATGTAATGTTAAAAATTATATAGCTAGTAATATTTACTTCTTCTTCTAAATTTTGGGATTTGAACATACTAGCTAAATATATTATTATATTTCCATGTGTGTAGAAGAGGAATGATATATATAATTTAATGAAAGTATTTTGACAACATGTTGGATATAAGAAAACACCTCTTATTTATATAGGAGAAGGTGGACATGATTCTGGAAACTTCTAGAACTAACTTCCAGACTTGACTAGACGCTATACGGGCCTACAGACTCTGGCCCATAAATGATAGACTATTACTCCCTTTCAAGGTGGAGCATGGGAGAATCACATGCCCAACTTGGATTACAGAAAGAAACAAGACATAGAAAAAAGTAATGACTAACACATGCCCCTGATTTGGAAAGATATGGACTTTCACATGTTTGACTTTGAAGCTTCACCTGAGATTGATAAATAAAGAATCTTTGAAAGAGATCAATAAACACCAACCCCTTGAGACATATGGATGTTTGACAAGGTTGGAGCTTGTATCTTAGAGTATTCTAAAGGAACATGCAAAGATCTTCTGAGTCATCAACTATGTTGCTACTATTGTCAAAGTAGTTTACAGAAGAAGACCACCATGTAGTAGCCTTGATAGGATCTGTGTCATAGAAATACTAGGGTATAGTAGACACTCAATGTGCTTGACGAGGTACAGATGAACAAGGATGAAACATTATAAGCATATCTGATTGAATTCTCTTTAACAAAAGGCATGTTTTATTGGACTGACACACAACCAAATGTGTGAATTATCCAATATGCTTCATTGCCAGAAGACCGAAGTCTATCCAAAGTATAATGACCAAGACAAGGCCTATTAATAGACATATTATCATGACGTAGAAATCCAATGACATCCAATTGATATGAGAAATCATCTTGTTCAGATAATGACAAGTGAGAAGATGAATTTTGAATAAAAATCCATGCTTGAAAACCCAAAATCTGAATTGTAAGGATGGACATCAGCCTTGAAGTAAATAGTGAGATTTGGAAAACACGTAAACTACACAAAACTCGTTATGCATACAAAGATCTTATTTCTCTTTCTTCTTTTGATCTCTAAATTTTACACATCATCTCTTATCATCATCATCCTTTTCTCATATCCTCTATAACTCCCTTGCACACCAACCATGAAGAGACCACAACATGTTAGGGTGGACAAAGGAAAAAAGTAACTCTCATGTGACAAGACTTCAATAGAAGTATGGGACATGAGGTGGAGAAGGAAGATATAAATGGAGAAGGATTTTCTTAATATGTACAAAGAAATTGTGTCTCTTGGATGCTTGACATGCTTGAATGACTTTGACCTCACATTTAAGAAGGCTTGAATTTGTCCTAAAAGGGAACAATCCTTGCATATGAGAAAGTTAGATATTGTTCTTGAGAGCAAAGTGCATCACACAAGTGACTATATGACTTTGTGTTGGTGCTTTAGAGAGGTTGAATTTCTAACCAAGTTGCAGTAGAAGAACTGTTAATAAAATTCAATATAGTATGATACCTAATAACATGAAGTGAAGAAGAAAATAAATGGATCATTATGCAACCAAAGGGGGCCGAGACTCTGCGATATGGACTTGGTCAACCAACAGAAGCATTTAAAAATCTAACAAAGATGGATTTTTTATGGACTAGACATGACTTGTGGGATGGATGACCCATAATGTGTGAAGACTCATTGGGGATCTTATGATCTTCGACACAACATTTGTGATGATATACATGACATTTCAAAGTTTCCTAGAGATTTGATCTAAGACACAACATGCTTGACATATGATAGAATTTGTTAGTCGTAGCTAGAAGATGAAAAATCCTAGCAGCTACACATAATGTTGATTGGATGATATGCCGTGTCATCCACCATCATTGATGGGATTGAAAATATTGATGGTAATATGTCGTGCCAAATACTAAGAAAGTGTGTTGACTAGAAGTAGATTTCTTGTGATAAGCCATGTTATCATCTGACATGGTGTGCTGATTGGAGTATATTTCTAGTGACATCTCGTGTTGGATATTGAAAAGATCTATTGACTAAAGTAGATTTTTGGTGACACACAATGTTGGATACTAACACAGTGTGCTAATGAAGAGCTCCACTGTGGATGAAGTTACACATAGTGTAGATGACTTATGAACTATGTAACTTGCTGCCGGGGTAGTTTTGACCTGTTAATTTGGCCAAGACAAATGTAGAAATGATAGAGGACTTCTTCCCTATATCCATGGATGAATTTTGAAGGTAGATACTAACCTTGGATGAATGATCCTAGGACTTATATATGAGGCAGTAGGTAACGATGACTGTTTGATGGTGGAGATGACTTCCACCATGGAAAAGATCACCATGGGGTTGTGGATGTTGGAGAGAACTTCCACTTGTTGGTGCAACTACACCCTGACTGGTGCAACTGAACTTGTTGTCATTGATTGACATGATAGCATATGGACTTCAAGCATGTAAAATACAAACATAGGGAATATGAACCCAAGGACGATGGATACATGAGGTATGTCAGACAAGTACAAAAATACTTTTTAGATTTGGACTTGATGGAGACATAGATGGTGATGGAGATAGAAGTGGTCCTACACAGAGAGAGAGAGAGATAGAGATAGACCTATAAAAGGGAGATGGGGAAGTCTGCATGGGCAACCAGTCTAGATTGGGTGGCCACTCATGAGTGGAAGACATTGCTGTCTTGGTCTATAAGGTTGGGATCAATGCTCTAATACCATGTAGAAGAAGAATGAATATGGATGATAGATTGAGTGTTTGTTAATAATATGTCAGATACAAGAGAACCTTTCTCATTTATATAGGAGAAGATGGGCATAATTTTAAAGACTACCAGACTAAATAGACTCAGTATTGGAGTATAGACTTTGGCCCATATATGATATGACTATTACTTCTATGTGTATTGGTGTTTGTCTTTGGGATTATTCCTTTTTCAATTAAGCGAGGAGTTGACCCCCTCTTCCTTCTCATTCCTTACAAGTATGGTATTATATATGGGTGGGCAAATATTTGACTATTTCATTTTGATCTCCCCTAAAGTTCTTTATATGATCATCACCCTAGGACCTAACCTTTAGAGTTATTTATTTTGACTTATTAGGTTAAACACGAAAACATCCAATTTTTTGGATGTTACATACCTATTTTACCCTTACTTCTTTTAACTTTTCTATTTTTATCTTTCTAATTTGCTTTTGTTTCACTAGTTCATGAATAATTACTTCCCTAATTACCTTCTATACCCCTTTTTTAGGAAAACCACTCTATTCAGCCTAGTCGTCGACTAAAGACCAACAAACTTCATACACAATGCAAAAAGGCTGAATGAGATATGTTAGAGGAGCCATCTAGCTCACTATACATAGTCAAAGTTCAGCTTGACCATCATTCCTTGATCAATGGAATAATCACAAATAGAAATGACAGGCTGATAATTGACCATATCCTGATGGAGAGCCGGCCTGACGAAGCACAATCCAACGAAGTACAACTCAATAAGGCCACCTCAATGGCTCAGTATCCCATTGGTCCCTCTCTTACCAATCCCATAGACTAATAGGAATCTAGTTGGTAGTTGCCTAACGAGCGATTTCTCAATGAGTAGATTACTTGACAAAGATACTGGTTGATGACAGTCCAAATCTGTTGACCGAAGTGCCCTCTGAATAAAGGACACCACCTCTATAGAATTAGTTAAAAAAGTACATGCCCCAAGGTACGTGCCCCAAGGTCTAAGGCGCGGCAAGTACCCTGCACTCAAATGTATTAGCTACATGCAACGATGCCTATAAGTAGAGGATCAAGAACTCCAATACTGATAATTCATCTTCCACCATGAAGTGCACCCAAATTATTCCTAAATCCATTGGTCGATGAAACTAGATAAGAGTCAATCTTTGTTGATCTCTAACAACCATCTCCAAGTGCTAATGATCTTCCTCAAGAGAAGAAGAACCTCTAGATCTCACCAACCATGCTCCAACTAGATCTCATGAATAAGGAGGTCTTCACCCACTTTCATTCTATAGAGTTATTGTTTGTTGTATCTTCCTCCTTTCCTAGTTTATCCATCTTCCTCATTACTTCATAATGTCATCATATACTTGTAAATGCAAAATTTCACTCACCACCATGAGTGGCTAGTCCATTAACTTTGGTTGGGAGTAGCCACAAAGGCTCTTCCAACATGTAAAGACTTATATCTATTGATGTATATACTCTTGGAAATGTTTATATCCATACCAATATTTATAATGCTTCACTTGCATGATTCTCTGCCATCTTGTGTTGATGCCTAGAGAGAGTAGCACTAACCTATATCTAAGAGTTATGGAGTATCATGAATGCATGAAAATGTTGGAATGCTAAATATAAGGATCATATGGTTTTATGTTGATTGTTTGTTTGTCATCTTGAGAGAGACAGTCTTATAATCTAGATCTATCCTAAGATCAAAAGAGGAGGAAATAGACACTTATGATGATTGCATGTAAACTTGCTAAGGGTATACAATGGGTATAGGTTTAGCATATTGATGAGAGATCTTAGATGGTGAAACCCAATACAAGTTCCATCCTTCCATATATTTGAAAAAACATTAAAGATTCTTGTTCCTATTTTGTTTTGTCTTATTCTTATTTATTTTTGTTCAGTTGTTATCTTATTGCTTGGATACCACCTTTTAATAAGGAACACCTTTCTTGCTTTGGGTTTGGTGTAGCTACTCCAAATCTTAATATTCTTAACATTTACCATCCTTTTCCACAAGATTGACCAAGTCTACTACACAAGGCCCCGTAATCATTGTTGTGGGTGCCTAAGTATCAACTTATAAATATATAGTCTGATTACTGTTGATCCATTTCATTTTAGATGTGCGATTTTAGGCGACCAACTTTTGGCTCAGTTATCATGGACAAGGAAAACCAATACTATTAAGAACCCTAAGTCTACCTAGCATACACCCATGCCTTAATTCTAGTAATAGACTTAACTACGCATTTAGATCTTACAACACCTACTTTGTTGAACTTCATATCAAATGTCTAGTTCTAACCTAGACCGTGTGACTTATTTTAGGAAGTTATTGTGATCCAGACCACTTTTCACTTTATCTACAAGGATCATGCCTCCTTTTAGAAGAGTCATACTTAACATGTATGAACATGCCAAGGAGCATCATGAAAATCATCATGAGGAAGAGGAAGATGAAGACCATTTCCACGAAGCCAATGGACACAACCCTCATGTACCTCCAAGGCCACATTATGAAGACAATGATAAAGAAGATAGAGGCCTATTTCTTAGAGCCCTTTTAGCCACATGAGCCAATGAATTTAGGAACCTTGTAGTCATATTGAGGGTCAATGATGCCAACTACGATCTAAATCCAACACTCATCAACATTATACAAGGAATAATTTTTGGTGGAAACTCCCTTGATGAGAATCCCCCCACCATATGGATGCTTATAAGAACATTTATGACACCCTAAAGATGAATATGGTGTCGTAAGAAGTAATATATTACAAAGGTTTCCATTTATCTCTCAAGGATAGGGCCACTTCTTGGTATCTTTCCCTAAAATATAAAAGTATCATCAGATGGGGACCTCTTGTTGACACCTTCGTCACAAAATTTTATTCAGTGGAAATGAACATACACAACTGACATAAGATAATTGGTTCATGTAGAAACCAAGTGAGAATTTATATGAGGCATGGGAACGATTCCAAGAGTACCAGAGAGACTTCCCTCATCACATCTATGACAACATATTTCTTGTGACCATCTTCTATAGTGATCTCACCTCTACTGAAAGGACTTCACTAAATGCTAGTTCTGAAGGTGACTTACTAGGAAATAAAACAAAGGATTGTATGACTATAATTGATAATATGGCTATTTTCAAGCTTGCATAGACTATGAAAGAGGTCCAAGAGGTAAAGTTTCCACTGTAGGGACAAATACGAATGAAAGACCCTCGAATATATAACTACTCAGATTTAGAAGATTGCCATTGACATTTACCACATGAAAGATTCTGGGACCAATGGGAAGAGTAGACCCAGAGATGAAGTGTGTTACATGCAGGGAAGTGTGACACGATCTAGACCACTTCATATATACCCATGAAGAGGAGGACAACCAAGACAATGATACTGAGAACATCTTGTATGCAAGTTTTAAGAGACCTAACCATCCTCGATTCTCTTACGGGAAAAAGGATGCTTCTGAAAATGCTCAACAATTGAATATTCCAAACAAATCTCCTAACAAACTACCTAGATTTTCTAGGGGAGGTGGACCATCTGGGTTCAATCGTAACACAAACTATCAGCAGAACAAGGAAAAATTTCAAGGTCAGGGCCAGAATCGAAACTCTAGAAGTTCAAGCAAAGGTTAGAGCCATGGCCTGACCCAACAAGATTTGATGTTCAAAATGTTTGCGTTCAAAAAAAGTCAGGAAAACATAAATGAATATTTGAGGCAGAGTGCTATCAACCATATAGTCCTTTAAATCGTAGGCAATATATTAGGAGGTGTCAGTACGCAGATGGATGATATGCAGGCATACATCAAAATGATCGACCAAGAGCTATCAAATCTTTCTGATTTGATAAAGAACCCTCAATGGATGATTCTGTCAAATACCGGGCATAATCCAAGATGTTAAAAGTTAAAAATTGATACCATTAGGTCAGGAAACGTCTTGAAGAATGAAGCATCAACGGTTCAACTGGAGAGTTGTCCTATCCTAGAAGAAGATGATGAGGCTATATTTGTCGACAAAGAAGAACCACATGATCTGGTATTAAAAACACAAAGTAGGATAAGGGTAAGAAGAAGAGATCTACCAAGGATAAGGAAATTGACACTGTGCGGAAGCCATTTGGAATAGAGACCCATATGCACCAAGGATATCCTTTCCATACAAACTAATCAAATCACACATAACTTTAAAAGGTATGAGAAATTTATTGAGGTTGTAAAGAAATTGCATCTTGGCATCCCCTTGACGTAATTGAAGAAATGCCCACATATGCAATGTTTTTTAAATATCTAAGTACAAAGAGAAGGCATGGAGATGTGATAGAAACCATTAAGCTTTCCAAGACGTCTAGTGCCTTTGTGCAACTAGTTATGTCGACCAAGCAAAAAGACCTGCAAGCTTTCACTATCCCAATTCACATGGGAGACAATGAATAAAGGAAGGGATTGGCTGACTAGGAGCCAACATCAATTTAATGCCTTTAACCCTTGTACAAAGGTTGGGTCTTACAAACTTGGTGAAGAATGGAATGCACATTCATTTGGTGGATCACACTTTCACTAAACCCATTGGGGTAGTGGAGTACATGCCTATCCGAGTTATGAGATTCTTCATCTCATGTGATATAGTCATTCTTGACATAGTAGAAGAAATAACGTGCCTAATGATATTTGTACGACCATTTCTCTGTACGGGAAGATAATTAATTGATGTAGAAGCTGCTATCATTACCATAAGAGTTGGTAATGATCATATTGATTTCAAAGTCCAGGATTCTATGACAGAGCATTCCCTCTTTGAATTAGTTTATTTCATGGACGACTACAATCAATTCTTCAAGGAAGTATAGGAACAAATTGTCATAGTCGATCCACTAATGAGGATTCTGAATGACCCCAATCCTATCCCTGATGACCCAATAGTGATATAATTATTTGATTATCTGGATGGACTGACAAGTAACTATAGTGAAGATGAAGACTGTGTCACTGAAACTATTAAGTATACTCTCCTAAAGAAATGTCTGAAGAAAAGGAAGCAACACAACCTAATTCAAAGCTAAAGTAGCTCCCAAAAGATTTTAAATATGAATTTCTTAATGAAGAAGGAAGGAATCTATTCATTATCAACTCTTCTTTGACTGACGATGAGAAATTGATGCTATTATCTGAACTTAAGATGAGAAGGAAGTTGATTGGTTACTATGTGAATGACATTGAAGGTCTGAATCCTACTAACTACATGCACATGATTCACCTGGAACAAGACCCAATTCCCCTTGTCTAAGGTCAAAGAAAACATAACCAGAATTGAAGGGAAGTGGTAAAGAAGTACGTCTTGAAACTTTGAGATGTTGGGATTATCTACCCTATCAATGATAGTGTATGGGTAAGCCCCATTCATGTCATACCAAATAAAGGAGGAATGGTTGTAGTAAAGGGAGAAAATGAAGATGAGATAGCAACAAGGATGATTACTTGTAGGAGGATGTGTATTGACTGTAGAAAATTAAATCCTGCTACCAAGAAGGATCACTTTCCCTTGCCCTTCATTGATCATGTCTTGGAGCATCTAGCTCATCATTGATATTTCTTCTACTTAGACAGATACTCTAGGTTGTATCAAGTCCCCATACTTACAGATGACCAAGAAAAACTACCTTGACACACATATGTAACACCTATGCCTTTAGACGTGTGCCTTTTAAAGTTTATAACACCCCGATGACATTTGAAAGATGCATGATATCTATATTCTACAAATTATAGGAGGAAATAATAAAACTTTTCATAAATGAATATTCAATTTATGGAACTTCATTCAACAACTACCTAAGAAATCTCTCCTTTGTACTGAAGAGATGTGAAGAAAAACACTTAGTCTTGAATTGGGAAAAGTGTCACTTCATGGTTCAGGAGGAAATTGTTTTAGGAAAAAAATGTTTCTACAAAAGGTATCAAGGTTGGCTTTAGTAAAGTAGAAGTCATAACTAAACTTTCACCTCTCCTTGGGAAACTACGAGTTAAACATTAACTCTCATGTTTTCATCTATACTCATTTTTTGACACTCTTGAGGACAGTGTGTATGATAAGGTTTTTTTTTGGGGGGGGGGTGAACAAAAAATCTAGGTACACCTTCTAACCCAGCATCCCCACCTCTACATATATACATATTTTTTCTTTCCATTTTCCATTAAATCTACAAATTTTGCTTTAAAAACGTTTCTAGTTTTACATATCTTAGCTAGATAAATCCCAGTGTAGGAAACAATTTTGCTTTATGTAGATTTTAGATCCCATTTTCCCAGATGGTGTATTCATTCTAATATTAGAATTTCTTATCTTCAAGATGCTCCTTAGTGTAATCATTTCAAGAGTGATCATTTTTTGCTAAAAAATCACCGAATAAAAAACCAATTGACTATGTCTTTACGCCATCTTTATGACAAGACACTGTAAGAAGTAGAAGAATGCTCTGAAATAAGGAGGATTTAAATTAGTACACTTCCAATCTATCACCCTAGCCACTGAGTACATGTTGGAAAGAGCATACCTCTCACAAAAGGGAAACAACTACCCTTCTAGTTCTCAATCCCTCCTAGAGATCAAAAAAGACTTGATGACCCACACATCCTAAAAATCCTATTTACCTAAGCCTTGTGAGCAAGAATAAAACCTGAGTGTGAGTAAAAGTATGAGAGTTGTGCCTGACAAGATGATGAAGGCATCTGCTTGGCCGGTGTATAGCTACACTCAAGAATGCAAATATGTAGAGGCCAAAAGCAGATCCCGGAAGCCAAAATATTACCCACCTATCTTTTAAAGGCGATCTCACATAACCACCTAAAACTACACTGGGACCAAAAATTGAGTAACACTATCATTATAGCAGTAATCATGGCTGAGTAACCCTGAGAAGGACAAGTAACATGGTAGCCTTAGCCCACCCCAACATAGCTACCTAGGTTATCCAAAATAATAAAAGTTGGGTGTGAAAGTTACCTCTAGAGAGAACCATGCAAGATTACAAATAACAAGATTACAAATAATAAAAAGACTTTAAGTAAATCGTGAAGGAGAAATAATTCCTCAAAGAAGGTTGTAACAGATAAAAAGTCACACAACTCAGGACCTAAGAGAGTAAAACTAAGGAAATGATTAAGAAAAACAAGCACTCAAGCATATATCTTGTCTTAAAGATGGCATAAAGACATGGTCAATTCTAAAAAAATACTAAATTAATAAAGTCATCAACTATTGATTGATGTTTTGATTATATTTATTAGCTTAAGGATAAGAAAAATTCTAAGATGGGGGTGATAATATCCAATGTTTTGGATGTTTCATGCCTATGCTTACCCTTAATTTTCCCCAATAGCATAGATTTACATAAAGTTCCCTGCAACACTTGCATGTTTTCTTTGTTTACCTTAAAGAGACATTGACTTTTCACCTTCATGTAGAAAATCTATCACTTGATGGTTATACAAAGTACAATAAATGGAGTCAGCCAATTCACTATTTGAATGATCCACTTTAGCACAGACCACAACACATGGTTGCATCACATCACCTTTTTATGGTGCCAACCAACATACTAAGCAGAGGAATTTCCTAGCTTAACTACCCATCATGTATCAAAACTAATGGCATGACTGACTTCCACCTATTGGAGGTGCTATAGTAGGTCTAGAATATGAAAAGGAATTGTATTAGATTCTAAAATATGTATAATAGACTCTCTTATATAGGAGTTTAGAGAGTAGGAATAGTCTAGAACAAGATTATTATAGAATAAAGGAAAGAGGATAATGGCATAATAAACAAAGACCCATAACACAATGATAAGAGATAAATAAGACAAATAAAGCCAAAAAATATATATACCAATACTCCTCCTCAATTTGGAGCATAGATGTCAATCATGCCTAGCTTGGACGTTAGAGTAATGAATATGGCCTTTGGAAGAATTTTAGTGAAAATATCTCCAACCTGATCCGTAGTAGGTGTATAACGAGTAGAAATATTACTAGATAAGACATCTTCCCAAATGAAATGACAATCAACTTCAATGTGTTTGGTGCGTTCATGGAAGGTGGGGTTTCTGGCAATGAAAATAGCAACTTTGTTGTCACAATGCATTGGAATAGACAGAGCAACAAAAATATCAAAATCTCTTAGGAGACTGCGTACCTAGATTAGTTCACAGGTGGTGTGATCCATAGCTCTATATCTAGCTTCACCACTAGAGCAAGCAACTATAGTTTGCTTCTTGCTCTGCCAAGTGACCAAGTTCCTAGCTACAAGGGTGCAATATCCAGAGGTGGATCTATGATCTATCCTGCTTCCAGTGTAGTCAGAATCAGAACATCTAGTAAGGTCACAATGCCCATGTTGTTTGTAAAGTAGGCCTTTTTCCAGAAGAAGTTTTTAAATATTTTAGGATATGGCAGACCATCCCAATGGCATTGACGGGGCTTATCCATATATCTACTAACCAAGCCAACAATATAAGTGTTGTCATCCCTAGTTACAATAAGGTAGATGAGTTTCCCAACCATTATACGATACTAATGATGGTCAGGATAAGGAGGAAAAGTGTTTTCATCCCAGTTAGTGTTAAGATCCAAGGGTGTATTAGTTGGTTTAGCCCCAAGCATTCCTTTCTCAGAGAGGAGGTCTAAAACATACTTGTGCTATGAAAATAGAGTACAGAAGAGGAACAAGAGACCTCAATGCCCAAAAAGTACTGTAGTTTGCCCAAATCTTTTGTAATAAAGTACTTCTCCAAATATGTATTAATAGACTGGATGCCATATGAGTCACTTCTAGATAGGATAATGACATCAACATAGACAATGGGAACCAAAAGGCCAGATGTAGAGTTTCTAACAAACACAGAGTGATCAGATTGAGAGTGACCAAAGCCAAAATTTTGAAGAATAGAACTGAGTTTGTCAAACCAAGCTCGGGGAATTTACTTAACACTGTAAATAGGTTTATGAAGGTGACAAACTTTTGAAGACTCCCCCTGAGTCAAAAATCTAGGAGGCTGCTCCATGTAAACCTCCTCATGTAGGTCCCCATTCAGAAATGCATTTTAAACATCTAATTAAAATATGGGCCAGTCAGAGTTTATAATTACAGAAATAAGGATACAAAGCAAATTAAGCCAAGCCCCAAGAGAGAATGTTTAAAAGTAATCAACTCCATAAGTAGGAGTGTAGCCCTTGGCTACTAAGAGGGCACTAAGTCGCTCAATAGTGCCATCAAGTTGATATTTGATTGTGAAAATCCATCTCCAATCAACTGGGGAGCAATCCGGTGGTGCATCAACCGAATCCCACATGTGCTGATTAGTGAGTGATTGCATCTCAGTCTCCATGGCTTTTCACCATGTTGTATGCTGAAGAGCCCAAGTAGCATTCTTAGGGATAGTAACAACACTTAGGGAAGAAGTGAAATTTGCAAAATTAGTACCCAGGTGAGCAGTAGTGTAGACATTCCCAATGGGATGTTGGGTGCATGACCGAGTGCCTTTACATAAACTAATAGGTACAACCAAGTCATAAAATAGCTGAGAGGTGGATGGAGATGTAGATGAGGACGGAACACTTGGTTGCCAATAAAAAAATAAGGCATGCGATTAATTAGATAGCACACAGTGGAGACAACCTCTGGCCAAAACATTTGAGGAACATGATAATGAAATAAAAGAGTCTGCACCAACCTCAATAAGATGGAGATTCTTGAGTTCAGCCATGCCATTCTACTGGGGCGTATATGCACATGAGGTTTGGTGAATAGTACCCATTTTGGTGCAAAACATATGGACAAATTTCTGCATAAATTCAAGAGCATTATCAGTCTGAAAGATTTTTATAGATTTATCAAATTGGGTACGTATCTCAGTAAAGAATGATGTGATAGTATCAAGTATATGAGATCTATCTTGTAGTAAAAATAACCAGGTAGTTCTAACAAAATCATCAATAAAGCTTATGAAGTACCAAAATCCAGAAAAACTCACAACTAAGTATGGTCCCCAAATATCAACATGCACAATATCAAAGGGATGTTTTGAACTAATATAGTTTTTCTTAGAAAAAGTAGATTGAGTCTATTTCTCTAACTAGCATGTTTCACAATGAAAAATAGAATAAAAAATGTCACGTACTAATTGCTTTAATTTTGTCAGCAAAGGATACCCGAGGTAATAGTGCCGCTGGATGCCTGTCACAGAAGTAGTCAGACAAGTCATCATTTTTGGTGCATCCAAGTAGTAAAGTCCATCTGGTCCCTGATAGCCCAAACCAATCTTCATATTTGTGCCCATATCTTGAAAGATAACATCATTCAGATCAAAGGTAATTGAGCATTGTAGGCTCTTAACAGTTCTACTCACAGATAAAAAGTTGATAGGAAATTTAGGAACATAAAGTGCAGAGTGTAAAGTAAGACTACCAGAAGTATACATATTTCCAATCCCTTAAGAAGGTGTCTGAGAACCATCTGCTACAGTGACGGGCACAATAGTAACAGTTTTATGCAAGGTAGAAAATAAAGATGGATTTCCAGTAATATAAGAAGCGGCACCAGAGTCAATAAACCATTTATTTTTACCAGATTGTGCCAGGAGAGCAGATTGTGTCAGAAGATTAGAACTTCCAGCAAAAGTGGTTTCAGTAGAGGAGGCATGACAATCCTGAAGCAAATTCTTGAATCTATATAAGAGCCAATCAAGAGAGGGTAGAATAGTTGTAGAGTTAGCAGTGTCAGGTTGCTCTAAAAAAACCTGATTTCCCCAAGTAGGTTTGTCGTGCTTGATCCAACAACGGTCTTCAATATGATTGTGATGCTTGCAAAAATTGCAGTAGAAAGATTCAATGGTGACATCAGAGCCAGATAAGTGTGAACCACAACTAACTCCAAGAGTGGAGTGACCGCATCTACGGTCATGACCATGGCCTTAACCACGGAAGGAGTCCCCTGAGCGGACAACAAGAAAAACATTATTAGACAGATCAGGTGTTGCTTGAGATACAGAAGGCAAGCGTTGTACGCATTTTAGAACATCACATAAGGTGGGCAATAAATCGTTGAAGAGAATTTGATAAACTACACCCACAAAGGAGGGTGGTAGGACAACAAGAAATTAAACAAGCTACAATTCATTCGATTGCCGATGGGCTTCCTTAATATCAAAAGATATAGGTTGATAAACATCAAACTCATCCAAGATGCACAACACTGATTGTAGTAATCTTCAACAAAGTATGTAGTAGAATATTTCTTCTTGGCCAGTTGTTTGAAAATATCAAACACCTTCTTGGGATTTTGTTGATCAAAATATACGTGAGAGAGTTGGTCCCACATATCCTTAGCTCTGTGCAGACGCATAAGGGTTTGGTAGATTTTGGAGTCCACATTGTTGACCATCTAGATCATAACGCCAAAATCATCCTTAGACCACAATTCATAAGCCTATTTACTCTTGTCATTAGCAATAGCAACAAGGATGTCGGGTCCTTTAGTAGAAAGATGGGAATAGCGTCCCTGAGCCTTAACATAGAGAGAAAAAGATGTTGTGTAGAGGTGATAGTTAGATCCATCCAACTTGACAATTGTCACACAAAGATTGCACAGAGGATCAGAGTATGCCATAGGGAATACAAAAGTAGGAGACATAATAGCAATTTGTAGCAGTCAGAAGAAATATCTGAGGCTGACACACAGTAGTCAATAAACAAAAGTAGTAGAAACCCACATGGGCAGATCTAGAAGAACTTGTAGGTGGACATAAGACAGCAGAAGGAGATATGTCGCATCAGATCTCAGAATCAATGTAGGGGTTATAGTGGATATAGAAAACCTACACCAACATGGAGGAAACTTATTCTACCATGAGGCGTAGGCAGAAGAGCAAAAAAATCTGAATACACCTTCAACGTGCTATGACTGGAAGTTGGTCCAGAGATGTACAAGAAGAAGGTGAGGAGAGCTAGCACAAAATTTGTCTGGATGAGAGAGATTGTGGGTGGATGGGTGTGTATGGGAGGAATGTGGTGGTGGTGATGCGGTAGGCTGTGCGGTTGCAAGAAATCACATGCTGGTGATGTGATGGAAGAGGCTCGGTGATGGTGTTTGCATTAGTGGTGGTTGGGGATTAGGCAGGGGATAGCTGGGGATGATGTGTCGGGGTGCAGCGAGTTGATGTGGTCGGATCTGGGGTGGGGAGCGATGCAGGTGTTGCTGCAAGTTGGTCGAGCTATTAGGGTTTGGTATCAGGTGGTTGGTTGGGCAAGTTGGGTTGCAGAGGTATTGGGAAGTTGGCTGTGGGACGAGAGGTGTAGGTGAAGTGGTGAGGACGGGGAGCGGTGCGGGTTGGCTGCATATTTTGTGGATTGATGAAGGCTTCTAGAAGTGGATGAGGATGTGAGCATGATAAAAACTATAGTGAGATGACAACATAGTGGAGTTGATAGTAGGAGCGGCGATGGGGTGCAAGTAGGTTGGGGTGGGGAGCGGTGGTTGCAGGTGTGTGCGTGGATGGCTTATGAGTGGGATGACACAAGGTGGTGACAACGGGCTGTGCTTCAGGTGGGATGGGGACGATGAGTGGATGGGTGTGCGTCGGGCAGTGCAGGTGTCAGGATGTGGTGGTGTCAGGCTTCATCGATGAGAAAGGATCGGGTGAAGGAGAAGTGGGTGGTGGTATGATGAGCGGCTAGATGGAGGAGTGGGAGTAGGGTGGTGGTGGCTGGTATGGGCGCGAGGGAATAAAGAAGGATGGTGTCTAGGGTTCAAAGGGAGGAAGATGGATCATGCTCTGATACCATCTAGAATATGAAAAGGAATTGTATTAGATTCTAAAATACGTATAAGAGACTCTCTTATATAGGAGTTTAGAGAGTAGGAATAGTCTAGAACAAGATTATTCTAGAATAAAGGAAAGAGTGTATGGGCTAATAAACAAAGGCCCATAACACAATAATAAGAGAGAAATAAGACAAATAAAGTCAGGAAAATATATATACTAATAGTAGGATCATCTCCTGATGGCTTCTCTTGGCACCACCAGTCGAAGGCATGAATTTTGTTTCTTGATGGCCAAGCGGGATGTTACAACCCCAATTTTCGGGTTGTTTTGGTTGGAAATGCAATTTCCCCAATAAATGTGTGATTGTGTAATCGTGTGATTTATGTACCTTAAATGGATTCATTTGATAAATAGCCTTGTATGTTTGATTCCGTGGGCCTTGTTGGCTATTGGGCCCAATAACAAGAAAAAGGAAATAAAAAGGAAAAGGAATCAATTAATAAAGGAATAACTAAGATAGTGAGAAAAGAAAGATGTGGAAGCATCTAGAAGGCTAAGAATTATCTTTCAAGGAGGGATTTCATATCTTTAGGATTTCTTGGGTTCCAAGGAGTCCAAGTTGCAAAGATAATAGGAGAAGAAAGAGATAAAATCAAATAAAGCATTATTAAGAAGGAAAGTTGAGATAATGATGAAAATATAAGAAATATGTGAAAATATGGATAATGGAATCATTATGAATGCGATTTCAACTCCACATGGTTTCTAATGGTAAAAGGAATCAAAATAAAGAAAATAAAAGATTAAGAGAGAGAAAATATGCATAAAATTTGCCTTAATAAGTGATAACTTGCATATAAATAAAAGTCTCTCATACTTTCGAGTTTGAGTTCAAAACTTGGCACACAAGTAGTTTATGTCATTATGGACTTTCATATAAATTTGAGATTAAAAGGATAAATGGTTTGGGAGATATGAATTTTGTAAGTTTCCTAAAGTGTAAAGGATAACATTAAATGTCAGAATTTATCTTGGACTCTTGTTCTAATACGGGGCCTGATAGCCGTTGGATCCTTGATCCAATGGTGGCTTTTTTCATTTGAGATTAGAAAAGGGAACAGTAGAGGGAGATTTCCCACTCGATTCTCTCCCCATACGATCAACATACGAATCTAGAAATTGTCCCATTGGATTCAAGAGGTGAAACTGAACTAAGCAATCCTAATCTTGCCCAGTTTCTGTCTGGGAAAGGGATTTGCCCAAATCCCTGTTGAAATGGAACTCCAGGGAGAACCAGAGTCTCTGGTACATTACCATACATGTCTATATAAGATCCCCAATTTTTTTCCCATGAGCTTGGAACCAATGTCGCGAAGGGTAAGATGTCTGAAACGTGTTGTCTACCCATGTGTGCGCCGTAGGCGAGGGATCCGAACGACGATAGCCATGTTTTGTTGCTTCTACCGCTGCCGGACGAGGTAGAGTTCTTGAGGATGGGAGGACCCGAAGTGCATGTTTCATGCCCTCATGGAGGTGGCGTCGAGCCATCTAGAGCAAGCTCTGCAGGAAGAGCGAGGGAGGGTCGTCACCGAGGATGGAGCAGCCGGTGCTTTGCCTTTCCGCGAAAATAGGGGAGCAGGGTCCTGTCTACGCGGCGCCTACGTGAGGATGAAAGGAAGGGGAGTCGGATTTGGGCTTCCAGGTAAATGGACCCAGGAAGGGATCCGCGAGCCAAGTCATCCGCTGAAAGGGCTATGAAGCCGGATGGATGACGTGGCGCTCTGTCATTGGTCCAGAGGTATGTATCTTGTGAAATTCATATCTAAAGATTGGTAGGTCTAATCAAGACATGTTATATATGTAAATTGATAAGAAAAATGCAAGGAATCCAATAAAAATATATTTAGTGCCTGATTCTGATCCTAGTTCAAAAAGTGGTTAAAGATGCTAACCTTAATGCCTTATAATGTGGAAAACCCTAACTTGTTGATTCTATGAAATTGGGATTATTAATAGGGATAATCTACGAGCCTATTAACCTATTGTTAATAAAAAAGATGTTTTGAATATCTAAGTAGATAATCCATGGGCAAAATAGCTTAATTTAGGTTTTGATATGTTAATATGCATTAATGGGCTTAGAAACCCTAATCTAGGTAATTAATGGTTTCTAATGAGATATATTTCGAGATTTCTTGTATGAAAGTAATACTAAGTTTATCCTAAGACTATTAGGAAGATGTTAATGAGGAAATCAGTGTTTGCTCTCAGTCTTTCTATTTTTAGGGTTTTGGTAGTTATAATGATGAAAAGTGTAGAAAAACCCTAATGAAACCCTAAAATGGATTAGGAAACCCTAGGAAGCAATTTCAAGTCGAATAGATAGATTCTTGATAAAGTGTGTAGTAAATAGGTTACCTATGCTTTTTCAGGAATTCTGTGATTGTTGAATTGCTTGCTTGGATTGCTTTCTTGGTTGGAAATTGCTATTAGCTTGTGAAATCTAGTGAACATGTATGTGGTTACTTTATGAATAATCGCCTTATGTTTCACGGAATTTTCACGAAGTTTCCAGATTTCTATGAAACCTAAACTATTGATTGTTTTAATCCTGCAATCTCATAAAATGACTATGTGTATAACAATTAATTATGAGTGTACTTCTCGAACCTACATACCACCCTGATGTATGATGCAAGACCAAGCCCCAGAGGGAAGACCATTGAGCACCTCGAAAGGTGACCCCAAGCACCAAGCTCAAGATGGAGAAGGTGGCCTTATGTCCCTTGCAAGGACAAAACCCTAAGAGAGGGTAATATAGGGTTTAGGGTAAAAGCGGTTGAGAAGTTACATTGAAAACGTAATTTGGATTTTTAATCAACTATTTGCTGTATTTAGGTTGTTAGAGCCTATTTGTGATGTTGTGTTTGTCCCCACATACCAGTATAGTAATATACTGACCGATGTATTGTTTGATGG
Organism: Alisma plantago-aquatica; assembly: GCA_963693085.1. Lineage (NCBI taxonomy): Eukaryota > Viridiplantae > Streptophyta > Magnoliopsida > Alismatales > Alismataceae > Alisma > Alisma plantago-aquatica. The sequence continues at coordinate 1,286,150,700 of OY856411.1, forward strand.
CGTTTTAGGTATTTCTGAAAAAGGACAAACAATAAATTGAAATATTGTGAAGATATAATTAATTTGTTAAAGGAGGATTAGTTAGATAGACTTGTTCAGTGTATAGAAGTCTAAATTCGAATTTTCAAGGTATGCAAAAAGATTAATTTTATTTCTAGATTTTCAGTTTAGAAATAGTAGAATTTGATAATTATTTTTGATTAAATGTCAAACCATGGATCCTGAATTATTGGGATAGCATCTCTGACCTTTTGGTCTCCCTTGATTGGGGGTTACCGGGAGGTGGGGTCGTTACACGAGACGTCGTCAACCGACGAACACCCAACCAGACTCATGTGCCAATGGCTCGGCTGGGCTTCTACCTACCGAAGGTTCAGAAAGCCTCTCACCTTCTGATGGTGTGACTTCCTTAGTCAGTTGAAGGAATATCTGCCATCCTCATCTACTAATGGTCCAACATACTTACTTGTTATCTCACCCTTGTTTATCGCATCTTCATTTGGTTACCCTCATTTTGTAAGAACATATATCTTGGTTTTGGTTAGGCATAACTAAGATAAGGCTTAGGATTCCTAAGACCTTCCACCCTAGTCCTTAAGATTGACCCAGTATACTACACAAGGCCTCACTATTATAGTTTCAAGCACCTAAACATCAAGTTATAAACATAAAGTATGATTACTCTAGATTTGCTTATTTTTTGATGCATGATTTATGGGGATCAGATAGGTTAGGGCCACATTGGGCATTTAGTCTCAAAGCATCATGCAACTCAAGTGATGGGTCTATTGACTCAGTGTGGAACATGAAGTATGTTGGAGAAAAATTGAGAGGCAACATCACTTGAAACTAAAGGGATGGTGTGGGGAGCTGGAGAGGTTGGAATGATCTATTGTTATTATGGAAATAATAGAGGTAGGGGATGACTTAGTGCCACTACCCAACTACTAATGTGTTACCAATTCATGTGAACGTGTGATAGGTAAGGATATCCGAATCTAGATCAAAACATCAGAGCAACTAAGGTCTAAAACAAATTAAATCACCCTCACTTATATATTCACTCGCAAACTACCATAGAGGGTGTATTTAACATCTGATTAATCCCAAAATTGGTTGGTTATAGAACTTGGGTATGGGGTATGTTGAGGCCCACTCTTTTGATCAGTATAAATACCAACCATTAGAGATAATCCCAAAACCTAAACCCAGATTATGAAATAAAATAATGAATTCTCGATAAAGGTGATTAAACAATATACGAAAAACACAGATAATTTTTTCCTTTTTCTTTCCTCACAAATTTATAAATCAATGTCACATCAAGGACATCACATTCAAATATCACAAATCTTATTCAACTCCATTAAAACCAGAATCAAATCTTATTCTCATATGCAGTTTAGTTTATATTAGATACATGTACATTGGTGAACAAACATAGTCTACAACACATCACGGGAAAGAGAGAGTACAGGGACATTCTAATCTATCTAGATTATGCTATCTATATCTTCTTTGTCATGACCTCTCCTCTGGATAGCATTATACGTAAAAACATTTGAAACAACCTCATGAGACTCATATAGAGCCCCAGTGAGTGGATACCTCCCACTCAAGCTAGGTACATGCATCAGCATCAGATTAAGTATAATAAACTTAATAGGAACATGTAGATATTGAAAAGTCTAGCAGATAGTTCTATCATAAGTCATATCTCACTTACAATGGTAATCTAATACAACAGATAAGGTAATCACTTAAACTAATTATAAATTTGAAACATCTTTTAAAGCATGTCTGTGAACAAATCAATAGATACTTCTTAGTTCAGATTAAGAATCATACTGCATGAGTAATAAGTCAAGTTCTTAGCATTTTGAATCAATACATAACTATAAAATTATATTTGTGACACTCCACCAGCCGGGCCAGGAGCACATCCTGCAGTCCTAAAGCTGAAGTACACATAATACATATCTACCAAGCAATACTATCAAATAGCAGACAATCCATCTCATATTCAGAATGGATATAAATCCCATCATTTATAACTTGTCAGGATGACAGATCATAATATGAAATAGAAAATGTCCATAGCAACATGATTACTTTTCACAACATGAAGCTTAATCAACAATGAGAAATCAACAACTAGCAGTACAAGGAATGCAATAGTCATTCAAATCATGTTCTACACAGCTTGTCATCTTTTATTCATTTACCCTGAAACTACTTGTCTTGTACCTCACCAAGTAGAAGTCGCCATGCCTGATTCTCGTGTCAACGACTCACCGTCACTATCTTAGGGTTTAGCCGACCACCCTAAGATATCAACAACAGACACTGGCCACCTCAGGGTCATGTCCACATCTCGAGTACACGAGATAGGAACCAGCAAAATAGTATATCACATATCATAGTATTTCACATATTTTTCATTTCACATTTCACATTTCACATTTCACATATTTCATTTCAACAGAGTCTATTCCATTTGGACATAGACTTTCACAACAAGGATTTAGGGCCAGAGCCACTCCAAATGACTCACTCCTAAATCCTGGTGGTCTAACCTTTAAGGTCTCAATCCACACTCTGGAAATCCTTCTCATAATTCATCAATTACTACAAGGAGATCTATTTTGTTTCCCCAGTGTGGTCCTCAGGAAAAACTCACGGTGTTCAGGGCACCTAACTAGATGTTACATCATTTCACTTATTATTAATCTCTTTTACTCTTCTTACAAGAATTGAAAACATCATATATCATATCTGTGTATTCTCACGTAACTAGAATAAAATGAAGCGGATTAAGTTTATCAATAAGGACAATGATCAAAGTAAGAAGCACAATAAATATGCATATTGCAACACATATGATTATTTCTATCTTCTACATCATCTCATAGAAATCATCAATAGTGGGGCTTCAGCCCGAGACATAATCTTATTGTCCATCATTTACCCCATCAAGGTTTTATCATCATCAATGGGCTTTCAACCCTAGACATAATCTCATTATGCAATATTTACCCTTATCAGGGTTTCTCAATGTAAGGAGTGGATATTAAATTCAATTTCAACATAAATCTTATCAATTCATTGTATATCACAGTTCTGAACAAATATTAGCAGAGGCATTAGAACTAGCAATAGTAAAAGCATATAGATATCATGTATCATTCCTCATACTCAGAATAGATTTATCATACAACATATGCTTGTTCCATCCAATCTGAATAGATCCAATAAATTTCATGCATATACATGCATAACAGACTTAGTTCTCTTCTTCTTTTATTTCACATTCTTCATATGGGGTTACTAATCAACACATGTTGATTATCATTTGAATTCCATCAAAATAGTTCATTCTCATAGTACAAGTATTCTATCAAACAATCACAATACAAGAACACATTCTTGCAAATCAATTCAAATGCTTGAACCTCATCTTTTAATTGAATTAAACTACAATTATGTACATTCCTTAATCCCTCATTTGAGATTGTTAGTCATTAGCACCATTTATCTCAACATTTTAGGGTTCGAGTTTGTTTCTTAAATTCGTCTACTAATTCTCATCTTTTTCCTTCAATTTCATATTCATCAATCTCAACTTCTCTCATGTCATGTTCATTAAATTACTGGAACCAATCATTTTTAACTCACTTGACATACAATACTTCTATTTTCGTTGATATCCATCAAAGTCTAGTTTTCATATGTTTCATTCAATTTGGATTAATCCACATGTAATTAAAACAAAGGATTAAAGACTTCATCATAATAACTTCATTAGTTTCATCTTTAACTTGCCATCACCATCAATACATTTTTTTCTTCATATCATTTCTTATATTTAGATAAGTGTACCATGTCATTGACTTCTAATGTCATTCCCATAATCAACAATGATCATTCTTTATTATACTAAAACAAATTCATTAGACTTAGATGATATTAATAAGACTCATCATATTCAATTGAAGTATTAATACTTTCAACTACAACATTTGATCACATTTACAACATCATATACAAGTTCTAGCTTTATCATTCATAATATTCTTAATAATAAACTTTTAGGATTTTCAAGAAGTCATTCCTTAGTTCAACATATCATAAGAATGATATCATTTAGTAATCCAATCATGACTCAAGGATTCATTAGGGTTATTCACAAACATGGAAACCCTAGTTTCCATTTTCACACATTTCATTCATCAATCATAAGTATACATTGATCAATTGACTCATTTGATTCACTTCCTCAACACAAATTCTAATCAAGATATGTGGTCATTCAATTCCATTAACATTCAACAATACACTTGTATAATACAATCTAATACAATTCAAATATGAATCTATCCATGTTAATTCAATTCCAAGCATATCAGCCATTAGGCTGACATTTAGGAAAAATTCTCATGAAATAGAATTTTCATCTATCCGTAGGATTCTACATGGATCCTCAATCAATATATCAGGAACTAATCAAGTTCTAATCAATGAGAAATAATCAAAATCAATAGAAGTCGATCCCCTAATATCTTTCCCAAATCAAATCCAGTCACATACATATACAAGCAGGGTTTCTGATTGTTTTAGCCAGATGGAATTAGGCTTTCAACTTGAATACAAAGATTAAGAGGGAGAAAAACTCTCACCTCAGGTGCCAAGCACCTTAAAAATGTAGGTCAACCTCTGAATTTTTGGAAACCTAATCAAACTCTCACAAAAGAATCCAATTCTTTCTCCTCTCAACTCGGAAATCCTAGAAATGGGGATATGAAGAGAAAGAGTGAGAAAAGGGGGATATTTGATGTGATTCTGAATCAAATAGAGGAGGGATGGAATCTTGAAATGTGAGAGAAGATTCACCATCAAATTCTTTGCAAAGAAGCTAAACTTACTTGGTTTCATCATATTTTGGATAGAGAAACCCTAGGTCAACATCTCCACCACTTTCTCAACTCAAAACCCTAGCTCTCCTCTCTCTCAAGAATTTCATTTCTTTGATAGGAAGGACGAGTTATGAGATCTTCTTGTGTGTTAGGTTAGTCATATAGATGAATTGAGGTGCTTAGAACAATTGCAAACAAGCCCCTCAATGTATTTTTATTTTGCTCAGACTGGTTGGTCGGATGAGTTATAAACTCGACCAAAACCACACTTTTTAGAACTCAATACTCATCAAAAAATTATGAAACTTTAACCCAATGTCTGAAATTGAGTTTATAAGAAACTTTAAAAATTTTAGATCATTTTGAATTACCAATAAATAAATAAAAATAAAATACTACACTACTATATTGCAGTCAGCAACATGATCGGTCGAGTTTTTCCTTCACAGAACTCGACCGACACCCCTCTCTGTAGGGATAAAAAATCATAAAAAAATTACACAAATTTAATAGGATGTCTATAATATAGTTTTTCAACTACATTTAAAATTTTATATCAATTGGATGTACCAATAAAAAGATAAAATTCAATTACCACACTGCTATATCAATCTAAAAATATGGTCGGTCGAGTTTGAAACTCGACCGATAAATAGGTCAGAACATTCTTCAAAAATTCTGATATTTTTCAATAGTGTTCACATTTGATATATAAAAATTATATCCAAATTTTAATTAAATATGAGTTACAAATAACATATAAAATTATTTAGTGAGACATTATACTTAGCAAATTCTATTTTCATATGTCATCAAAACCCTAATTTGGGCCGATTAGGGTTTCCAAATCTTAACCCTAATTATGTGAATCAAAGTATGATTAAACCTTCTCATTATATTTAAAACATCAAAACTTAACTACCAAAACTAATAAAGCTTTAAACAACGATCAACTTAGTTAAGCATACAATCATCCAAGTAAACCCTAATTAGATGACTAATTTAAAAACGGGTCATTCTAGGGTAACCTAAACTTGAACCTAGATTTGGTATTTGGGATTAATTCTGTTACATTTTTTATTATGAATTAATCACATAATTAGGGTAATAAACTTAGCCTAATATTAAAAAATGATGAAACCTCTTATACTATCTAAAAAAATTGTACCTCTAAGACTCTAGGACTATCCTAGTTCGTATTATTATGGTAGTATATTTAGATTACTATTATTACTCATTAATTCTACAATTTAAGTATTACGGTAATAATATCCTAAGATTTCATATTTACAAAATCCTAATGAGTCAACTAGGTTAAGAGTTCTAAATATTATCTATTCCATTCTATAATAAGAAAAATGGACACTAAGAGGTACCTAATTGATTAAGGGACATGAAAGGAAAAAGAAAGATTTGTACCTCAAATTGGGGATGTTACACAAAATCCAAATGGAGAGTATTGACATTGGCCTTGAACAAAACAATGAGATCTGGACAAAATGTTAAGTACACAAAACTCCATCGGTAGACAATCTTCTTCTTCCTCTTTCCTATTTTGAGCTTTGAACTCTACACCTCATCTCTTCTCCTCGCCCTCCTCTTCTCATCTCCTTTATCTATCCTTTGCACACCAACCACAAAGATACCAAAAAATTTGTTGGGGTGAGCAAAGACAAATAGAAACCCCCTGTGACAATACTTCAGTAGAAGTAGGAGACATAGGGTGGAGAGGGAAGAAGTGATTGGAAAAATATTTGCTTGATACGACCAGAGATGTTGTGTGTCTTAGATACCTGATAGGCTTGAAAGAACTAGACCTCACTCTTAATAAAGCTTGACTTTGTTCTTGAAAGGAAAGAATCCTCACACATGAGAAAGTTTGATCTTGAGCCTGAGAGAAAAATTGCGTTTGAAATGTGATGATAGGACCTCATGTTGGTGCTTTAGAGAGGTTGACATGGAAATGAAGTTGTAGTAGAAGAATGGATAACTGTAATTCAATGTAGTATGTGAACCGATTAAACGATACAGAGAAGAAAATGAATGGATCTTTGTGCTACTTAAACGAGGCAGAGCCTATGCAATATGGACTAGGTCTAGCAATAAATACGATTTAAGATATGGGATATATGAATCTTTTCAATACTAGAAACGATAGTGGGATTGATGAACTGTTGTGTGAAGACTCATTGGGGAGCTTGTAACATCTGATGACATGTGTAATGATAGACATGATGTGTTTAAACATGCTTAGAGAACTGATCTAATGCCCGACATGTTTAACATTTGACGAATTGTGTCAGTCATCATTGGTAGTTGGAAAACCCACGTAGCAATGTGTTGACTGGATGGCACATTATTCCAATGATCACCACTAAGTGAAGGAAGCCCTAATGGTGACATGTCGTGTTGGAGTATTGAAATGTCATGTTGACTATAGTAGATTTCTGATGACACGCCAACTTTGAAATTAACATGGCATGTTGACTAAAGTATATTTCTAGTGACATTCCATGTTGAATACTGACACAACATGTTGACTGGAGAATTTTTTTGGTGATATGTTGTGTTGGACACTGACAAGGCGTGTTGATGAAGAACTCTTGCTGCAAATGAAGTTACACATTGTGTAGATGACTTAAGAATTATGTAACATGCCACCAAGGTAGTTTTGACCTAGAGATCGGGTCAATACTAATATAAAAATCACACATGACTTCCTCCCTATATCCATGGATGAATTTCAATCATAGAGACAAGCCTTGGATGAAAGATCCTTGGACTTATGTGTGGAAGATAATGTAAAGGGGACTATTTGATGGTGGATATGACTTCCACCATGGAAAACATTATCATGGGGTTGTTAATGTTGGAGATAACTTCCACTTATTTATGTAGGTAGATATTGATTAGTGCAACTAGACTTTTTGTCATGAAGGAGGACTGCAACATTAGGACTTCATGCTTGTAGAAGACAAACACAAGAAGATGAACCCAGGGAATACTGATACATGTGGATGCTAGACATTGATGAAGGAACTTGTTAGATTTAGACATGATGGATATATCAACAAAGATGGAGGTGGAAGTGGCATTACACACAGAGAGAGATAGGTTAGAGATGGACATGTGCAGAGGGTGATGGAGATGGCTCTATGGGAAGCCAGTCTACACTGGGTGGCCACCACGAGAAGAAGATACTGCTCTCTTTCTCTCTAAGGTTGGGATCGATACCATGATACCATGTATAAGGGGAGTGTATATGGACGATATATTGTCATTTTGTTGATAATATGTTGGATATAAGAGAGCCCCTCTTGTTTATGTAGGAGAAGGTGGACATAACTCTAGAGACATTCAGACCTGACTAGACTCTATATTGGCTTATATATTCTGGACCATATATAATATGACTATTACTTATATAAATGTTTGTGTTTGTCACAAGATTATTCCTTTCATTCAATTAAGGAGTCGATCTCCTCTCCCATCTTATTTCTTACAACTATGGTATCAGACCTAGGGTAGACAATTATCTGACTGTATCAATTTTGTCTCCCCTAAAGTTCCTTATAGGATCCTCACGCTGTCTGGAAACTCTCTAGATGACATGTTTACCAATAGACATGCCTATGTTGACCATATGATGATGGAAGAAAGATATAGAATCTTATCAGGTACCCTTAAGGGCCTTGAATAGTTAACACTAATGTGATGGGACCCTTGATGCTCATACCCTATAATGTAAGTTGGTTGACTATGTAGCTCTTGTAAAGATATGAGATTTGACTTTAGGGGGATTAGTTAATGAGTATATAAAGTAGTAGTATAAGTAGATGTTAATATGGAACATATGTGACTTGGTTCTTGCAGTTGATTGTGCTTCCATAGTTTGTTTTATATCTTACAGTTTTCATCACCAAAAATTACTTTCCATTTTACAACTATATGTACATAAAATGCTTTTAGACAAATTAATGATTTCTTACACTAACTTACAATTAAGGAATGTATGAAGTTGGTAGGGAAGCCTTGAAACTAGTTTGAATAGAACTGCAAAAACCCTATTTTCACAATATAGTGATGATCACTAAGAAGATGTATCTTGTACCTAAGGTGTAGAGGACCTACCCTATTTTTATTTATTAGGTGGGTGAAGAGTTTAACCTAGTGAAGTACTAAATGCTCATGTGAACTATAGGATAGTTATGAGACATGAAAACTTAGCCTTAGTTGAGATTTTCTAGTTGGAGGCATGAACTAAGTACACAATAATCACACCTCATATTCACAAATAGAAAGATGTCTATATAACCCCAAATACCTTTATTGTTATTTAGTTAAAACTATTCAGATAAATCTTTTTTTTGTATGGAAAGTAGTTGGTTGGTAGTGTATGTATGATCATATTTCAAACACTAAATCCTATTTAAGGGAGTGAAGTGTTGTAACATACCCAATTCTAGGTATTCGACTTGTTCCTCCCTTACCTTAAGCTTTTTGATGATGTTGTCCTTAATATCCTTTTTCCTAACTTATAATACACTATGAAGTTTAGATATCTTCTAACATAGCGTTTTCACTATTAATCAACCTATTTGAATCTTTAGTAAGTAAAGGATAACATTATTGTTTGGGGTTAGTTCTATTATTTACCACTATAATAGATTTACATTTAAATTTGGTTCTCTAAAATTTTCCCTAGAACTTGATGAGAGAAAGGGATAGTCAAGTATGAAATCTAAGAATTAAATGACTAAAGGAAGAAATAAATACAATAAAAGATTGATTCACCTTCACTTCATGGTTCTATGTATATAAAACTATTATAAGTGGAAACTTGAGCAAATTTTGAAAAAGAAGAACATATGTTTTAGGATATATGTTTAATGGATAAATAATCCCAAAAGAATCATGACTGCAAAACATGATAACCAACTAATAATTATAGTTACATTTATTTAAATAATGCCAAAAAGTGCATGTAAGCTAGATGTATTGGTGTATTATATTGAAATAGGAGGCATATGTTAAACTTGCATTTCCATCATAATTAGGCTACATATCAAATTTTAGTTAAGTTGGGTAATGTTAATTGCCTTAAATGAATTATAAAATAAAAAAAGATGATGTGAAAGGAAAATAATATATTAAATTATGTTCCTAAAATGTGAGAATTCGATATTAGTATTAGACTTATGTGGTTTAATAGCCTGCACATGAATTCTCATCTTAGTTAGACAACAATGTCTATATTAACTAGAATAATAAAAGAAAGAACTTGATAATAGGAATTTAAATGAAATATCATTTTAATAGGATGAAATAACTAGAGTTATTATATCACACTTGATTTTCAAACTCTCTTTTATTTGGTTCAGATTTTGAGGAGGATGCATGATCATTGTCATGGGGAAGAGTCATATGGGTAAAGGGTATCTCAACCCAGTTACTGAGGAAAAGTTAGTACCACCTAGTTCCCACAATAATATAATGGGTAACTCAACACACATATATGGAATAGACATCACCACAAAATTCCAAAACACACTACAAGCATCATCACCTTAAGTGTAACAAGTGCTTACATTTTTCTAGTCATCAGAATTTCATGCTTATAAATAGGAATATGTGATTATGGTTTATTCATACTTATCACAAAGGACTCATTCTAGGGTTACTCCTTAAGAATGTCTAAAATAATATTGTAATTACATCCTGAATTTTAAATCATAAAATGTGACAATGATAACCAAGTAAGAATGTGTCTTACCAAACTTTCACGCTTAAATAAATAAACAAAGATAAAAGACCAAAATTCCCCATATAGGGCGTGGCACATAAGATATATTGCTATTTGTGAAACAATCATTAGGGTAGCTAAATTGTTCTCAGATGAACATCTCATTATCGAAAAATCTGGAGGAGAAGTCACCCAAATGCCCTAAGATGTAATGCATTATGGAGAAAGTGCAAAGGCATGGGTGGGAAATCAAATCAAATTTCTTTGTACACCTATGTCTCACAAAATAGAAAGCAACATTGCTTATCACCGGTATTTCCCATGAGACGGGAGAACAAAATCCAAAGGTGATGAGAAACAAAACCAATAAGACAATGCCTCACCCTTCTCAACATGTCTAAATGAGACTAAAACAAAAGAAAAACTAAGACAAACCACTCCCAACACAAAGATTCATCTCAATAATACAAATCATCAAGGGGAGGAAGTCAAAATGTGGTTTTTCTTATAACTACAAATCTTGAGGTATTAGGAAAGCTTCATGAACGATCATTGTATATGATAGAAAGGTTTCTATGTCACAATTGGTCAGTATGTCAGTAGTAGAGTAGCTTCTCCTTTATTCTATAATTGGGGTTGGGAAGCATAGGTGAAAATTTGAAGAAAATTGAATTGTGGAAAAAATCTACAAGGAGTTGTAGAGGTTCTCAATGGACAAATTAAGAAGAGAGATCTCTAGTCAGTTTTCCTGAAATCAATGGTCACAAGGTTAATGATGATCGTATGGAGTTAGATTCAAGGAACAATATAAAAGTTGACACTTAAAACGACCTTCATGAGGTTCTTTGCAATATATTCAATCAATCCAAACACAAAACAACAACATAGAAGAGTTGCCATCACCTCTATAAAAATGACTAGAGAAGAAGAATATCAGAGGATATGATATTCATTTTATCCAGCACAATAATCCTAGAGCTATGATTTGATGAACTTGGGGAAGACTCCTAAATCTAATAAACAAAAGATCATGCAAAATGGTGAAGAGGAGAGAGGTATATACAGGGGTGAAAATTGATAGTAATGTGTCATGTGAGGAAATATCCTAACCTATAGTCCGGACAAGGGCTGATCATCCTGTAGACAAATCAGACAGCTAAAATAATCCCTAAGTTGACATGCCTAAAAATGTGCAACATACAATTAAATTGGAACCAAAGCCTGGCTATAATCTTTTGATATCTAGAGTTAATTATAAATGCTTTATATTTCCTAATCAGATTGGGGTAATTAATCCAAACAACATGACATTTGATAACTAAACTAATTTCAACATGTAGAATCCTATTGTTGGACCCAACCTAAAAAATCCAATGGATCCTACAGTCATGGGAACAAAAAAATGTGTGGAGGAAATGATAAATTGATAAATGTTAGTCGCCACCCAGTTTTATACGTAAAACAAGGAGAACATGAAGTTGGCATTTAAATCAGTGGGAAAACACATAAAAACCCAATTTTGACTCCTCCCAGGGGAGGATAATAAAGGTGTGCATTAATGCAGAGATCAGATTCGGGGATCCTGTTACAAGTGGGGATGGTATTAGCACCCCCATCTTGCCTTATGAATAGTATTGCAACCTTTTTAGTCATCTCAGATTAAAAAGGTGGTGATTGAGGTCGTTGTTAAGAAAAATGTCGGTAAAAATGATATGAAAGCAATTTTTATTGTTCACAGACCTTTGAGACTGAAGATGACCATGGCTTTCCCATCATAGCCCTAAAGGTCCTAGTTTAGGTGTGTTGTGGCACCAACTTCCCAAGGACCTCCCACAATGGAAACTCATCATTGGCATGTAGGACTGATACATAGGAATAAAGAGAGGTCAGAGACATAGATTCAATATAGCAAGATTAGATCTATGAGAAAGATCATGCATATATGAATAGTTATGAATAGATTAGAGAGAGCAACAATTACTGATATATATAACACAAAAGTAGCAGTTACTGTTGCACAAACTATCAACATTAATAGAGCAGTTGGTGTTAGAGGAAGGACCCTCTAAACACATGTAGAAAATAAAAGGGGGAGACAGTCGGTTCTATGGATTCAAAAGAGATTAAAGGGCATGAAATAGATTGTGTATGGGGGTCTATTTATAAGTAGATTTTATGATTTGAGATTCTAGACAGATCCTTCTAGAAGAGGAGGTAGATCACCACAATGCACCCATGGAAGGGTACATGGATCCAGACGATCTTCCATGTGTCACACCATGAATGGATACAATACACCAAATGTCCCTGGGCGGAAAAGGTAGTCTCCTATTTTCCCAGTAATTTTAGGAATGTTTTGGTGAAAATCAGGGAGAACTTGCACATAAAGATAAGTCAGAGTTATATCCCAGATTTTCCTAGACAAGGTAGTTGGAAAAGGAATATTTAACTCCATAAAATTCAATTAGGAAATTTGTAAGAATAGCCTATTTAAGGAAGAATTGAAGGAGAATTGCACTTTCAATCTGAAAGAAGGTTTCTTTGCAGAAGGGCCAAAATTGGGCAAAAAGGGGTGGATAAAATCTTTTGAGAAAGTGAAAAAGGGTGAAAAAGGTATATGTGGAAATTAGGTAGGATGCAGAACAAATTCCATCATTAGCCAGATGACTAACATTTATCGTGAATTTCTACTGAGCTAGCAAAAATGGGGTGTCAATAGTTTTCCCCTCTCATGGAAAGGTTCTAAATAAGAGTGAGAACATCATTCTTGAACCAAGTATGACCCCCATTTATGGTCATAGAAGGCCAAAAAGGTTGGACTCATGAAGAAAGTTTTGACTAACCTTGTGTAGGGTGAAAAGAGGACGTGATTTGGGGTTTGTAATAGAGACATAACTATCATGAGTCTATGATCATTGAGAAATAGTGTCAGTTGCTCTGCCTAAAAAATATCTTGGAGAAAAATAGTAGTCATCCCTCTTACTGCACATCTTTAGTTTTTTATGAAAAAATTTTGAGTGGGCCAATTTAAAGTTAGGACCAGAACTCTTAAAAGTCATTGTAGGAAGAGTTTGCCTATAAAAAAGGGATTAGATCATAAATATTGGTGGTTTTATTTTAGACTAGCTTTTTAGATTGAAGATAACCTTTTTGGCCAATGAGTTTTATTTTAGACAAGATTTTTAGATTTAAGGTAACTTTTTTTCAATGATTGTATTGGTTAGCTGTTTGATTGATTAAGGCATCTAAGATTGAACTAATGTTGGATGCCTTGGACATTATCCAATGAAAGGAATCCTCCATAATGTGTTCCCTTATTGGTTCGCCTTTCATCTTCTCGAGTGTCAATGCTTTTCAACTATATAATTCTCAATCTTGGAAATTTGATATTTGAGCCACATCTTAGAGTCATGAGTCAGGGTTGCAGTTTGGTTCATCTTTGAGTCATGATCTAGGATCTTGATAGATTTGGAAATATAAGTGTAGGATTGGTTCAATTTTAGGTCATGATCAGGAACCATATGTTGATGTGGAAATGAAGGCATGAATTGTTCAGTTTTAGGTAATGATATAGGACCATTGATTTATGTATTAGACAAATATCTAGATTTAAAGCATTTTCAATTTTAAAAAATGTTGAAGATAGATAATCTTGAGCATTAGACAAATTTCCAGATCTAAGGTGGCATTTACGGCCTATGACTACAAGTGTCATTTTTCTAGTTATTAGAGCATTATCTAGCAATTTAAAGAGTTCCAGGTTTCTTAAATGGATCATTGAAAGCATTTTCTTTGTTGTTCTAGTCTTCAAACATGATCAAGATGGATACTTTAGGTATCAGACACATTTTCAGATTTAAAGTGACCCTTACAGCCAATTGTTGCATTGGTCATATGTTTAATCCTTAGAGCATTTCATGTATAAATAAGATTGATAAAATTGATAGAATTGGGCTCCAGACGTAATTTTCAATTTAAGGTGGCCTTCATGACCAGTGACTATATCAGTCAATTTTTTGTTTTCAAAAGTTCTCAAGATAGATAAAGTTGGGAACGAGACAAATTTCCAATTTAAGGTGGCATTTACGACCAGTGATTATGTCAGACAACTATCTATTCCCAGAGCATATCTTGAATACAAGATGGTTCAACATGATAAGAGAAAGAATGCCTATTCTACATAGGGCTTTGATCAAGGTGCCCATCTATTGATAGGGATTTTGCAAGGAGTGACTGCTCAAATGAAGGGTTATGTTGGGTGCACCTACCTGAATGTAGGGCATTGCAGGATGTGCTTATTATAATGTGGGACTTGAGTTTCAAGGAGACACCTATTTAGGATAGGGCTTGGTTCATGAAGAATGCCTACTCAAGATTAGAAACATCAAATTTTTTAGAGACAGTTGATACATGCATATTCAGAGCAGGGATATAGTGTAGATGCGTATATGAGTATAGGGCTTGATCTGAATACCTACATGATCATAGGATTTTTAATCCATAGGGATACCTATTCATGGTAAGATTAAAGTAGGGCTTAAACTAGATGGAATGCTTATTCTTTATAGGTTGGGTCAAGGGCGCCTACTAGATGAAGGGCTTAGATTGGAGGAAATACCTATGCATGACGGAGATTGTGGAAATCCCTACATGAATGTAGGGTTTTTGTCGGTGTACATATATAAAATATGACTTGAGGCGATGCATATATGAATGTAGGGCTTTAACCAAGGGAGTTTTCTGTATAGAATAGGACTTTTAGAAGAGGAGATGCCTATTTAGGATAGGGCTTGAAAACATGGATGTATCATGGTCATATTGAATAATGAGCTTTTAAATTTGAGTAGAATGGACCACAATCCAAGATTTAGGATCTAGTGATAGGTAGGCATCAGGGGCGATCAAGATAATAATATGTGAGTGCCTACGTGGTGTAGGGCTTAGATCACGTAGATAACTATTAAATGTAGGCCTTTGAGAAATGAAATTCTTATTCTGGACAGGTCTTGAGAGTAGGGGTGCCTATCGCTAAGAGAGCTAAATGTAGGTGCTTACCTGAGTGTAGAGATTTTTCATTAGAAAACAAGGTTCCTATTTAGGGTAGGGCTTTGAAGCAAGAAGTGCCTATCTATATAGGGCTTTGAAATTGGCAAGAGCCTACTCCTTATAGTGATTTTGGAAGTGCAAAGTGTCCATTCAGGACAAGGCTTATAAAATCAAGGTGCTTACTCAAGGTAGGGCTTTTAAAAATGCCTACCTAGGATATGGATTTTGAAAGCAAGGTGTCTACTTAGGTTAGGGCTTTTGATAACTAAGTGCCTATTTAGGGTAAGGATTTTTAAGTCTGATACCTACTCAGGGTAGGGCTTTTGAAAGTGTGAAGAGCCTATTTGGGATAGGGCTTGTAAAAGTAAAGTGCCTACTCAGGGTAGGGTTTTTGAAAATACCTATTCATTATGGATATTTTGAAAGTGAGGTGCCTACTCAGGTTAGGGATTTTTAAGGTAAGGTTCCAACTAAGGGTAGGGTTCAATGTGGGTTGGTCAAGTTTAAGGTCCTGATCTAGGACCTTAACTAAGGTTGTCACCAAAAAGAGGAGTCTGTACATGACAAGGCTCGTGATCTAGTTTAAAGTCTTAGTCCAGGACCCATAAGAGATTTGGAAGTTAACATTGTGATTGGTCCAGTTTTAGGTTATTGTCCAGGATGCAAAAGATAATGGAAGAGACCATTAGCACAAATGGTCATGATTAAGGATGCCTATAAGAGTATAGGACTTTTAAACTGAGGAAAATGCTCAAGTAGGTGTGCATACACCAATGACATGATTAATGACTCCAGGTGTCATGCTTTAATTCTGAAGTCATATGCAGGTTGTTAGACCTCAGTTTCAACTATATTAAAGGGAAGGAATGCCATTGCAAAAGATTTTACAATGCTAATGTTCTAGAATCAAGACCTAACATATCATTTGGTTTGCTTGGTGATGTGAACTTGATGCTGCATTTTCGATAGGTCTCTGGTGGGCCTATGATAACTGATCAGTGCATCTTGATTGGAAGGTAGAGGCTTGAAGCTATTCTAAGGCTGTCATTAATAGATGTTGTATCATGTTATCTCTACTGTGAGAGAAGTGTTCTGAGGAAACATGAGCTCATCATAGTCAAGTTGTTCTTTGACAAGGTCTTTGGACCATTTTTCCTTTACTGTTTCATTAGTTATTATGTAGAGAGCATGACATGTGAGGCCATGATAATTGATAAGAGGTAACCCTTATTCATGAGTTGTAGGTATGTCTTGGAGAGCAAGTAAGGTTTTAGTGTGGGTATGTATGCCCAGAGAGCCAATCATACGATGATTGACATGGGGCATAAGATATCTGATTTGATAAATATAAAGGTAATTGTATCTATTATGTTTGTCTCAATCATGATATGATGACATGGAATTAGTATATGTCTATAGAATGATGTTGATGGCATATGTCTTCAGGTTGAGGACCTGAACAATGAGACTATATGTATGATAAAAGTACATACATTCTTGTTATGTCCCTAGTTAGATGTTACTGAGAAAGTAGAATAGAAAACAATAATACATAAGAATAGAGTGTATGTCGGTTGATGACATAATCTCATTAATCATGATATGTGACATCAAGCCAAGCACATAGGTACATATTAGAGAATAGTGTATTGGACATAGTCACCTTCAGAGTGATTCATTGAGATCATGGGATGGTAGTCAAAATCAACTCTCATAGTGATGGTGGTGATTGTGGTTCTTAGACCCGAGGTCACTTTACTCATCACATATCATTTGATGTACTTTGACATCATCCAACGTGACCTTGAATAAAGATTACTATAAAGGTGATGCTTGAATACATTGGGACACATGGGGATGACTGTGAGTGAAGTAGATGGGATTTGTCCCTCCTACAAGATTTTGATATCCATGCCACTTGATAAGTGAGATGGAGAAATGTATACCCATAATCATTTGAATCGATATATGATATGATAGCCCACATGCATATCAGACAATCTGCTATGTTGAACCAATCAATTCAAGTGTTGAACCAATCGATTCAAGTGTCAGGTCAATTTAACTGAATTAGATGAACTTTGCCAAACTGGGGCATGGGCCGAGCAACTCACTTGTTGAACTGACCAGTTCATGGTTTGAAATGACTGATTAAACTTGTGAACCGCCATGTTCAATGATCAATAAAATTGGATCAAGGATTGATGTTGATGTCATTTTGTGTATCAATCATCACATTGAAAGCCAACATGTTTGCAAATAGGAAACTGGTAAACGAACCAAATCAACATGTGAATCGATCAATTCAGCCATAAACCAACCGGTTCAATAGTGAATTACCTAGTTCATCATTCACAACTTCTAAAAATTCATGAATTTCCTTCTCTTCGACTCCCAGATGAATTGGAATCCTAACCCTAGCCATCTACATAAAGGGGGGCAGTCTAGGCTTTCAGAGACACAACAATAAGCTATGAAAATTGTTCTCCACTCTAATTGTGGTAACTATAGAGCCTAAGCAAGTCCTACCCATAAAAGGGAGGGACAACACGGGAGAGACAACAAGGCAAGTCAACGCTAGCACACTGACGTTTGAAGGGACAACTCCTTCCCGTTGATCTGGTAGCACAATGTGGAGTTCCTGGTGGTCTGCATAGACTACTACAAAGGTAAGGAGACCTTTTCCACCCTCTAGGAGGATGATGTCAACCACCATCCATGATGTTGCACCAAGAGGCCATTGCTGACGACTGCTCGAGTACTGCTTGAAGAAGAAGGACTATATTTAAAGAGTTGTCTAAGGACTTTCTCTAATACCATGTAAATCTATTCATACCTTCTTTCCTAGATACATTGTTGCTGAAGCAATCTGCTAGTTTGCGAATCTGACATTAATTTTTTTTCCACTACCTTATTTGTTGTCTCGATTTCTAAATAGTGGTATCAGAGTCATGTCAATTTACTGTGTATCTGGATTTAAATCGCTATGATTGGATTTATTTTATTGCATACAATGTGAATATTTAAAATGATTAATGTGCATATCCAATTAAGTATCACATATGATCCCACAAATATACATATACACCCATATATATGATATATATGCAATCAATACATGTTACCCTAAAAGGTGTTTTGATGGTGAATGTTAGCATGGTTATGGCCATTAACCCCCTAAATCATTATTCTTGGTCGGATGGTTGTTTATCCTATTTTGTATCTTGGTTTGCATACTGCGCCTCTCTCTCCTTTTCCATACATAAAAGTACTAATTCTTTCCTTCCTATGCTCCCCTCGAACGTAACTCAAAGTTTCCCTATTACCATGTAATATGTTAAATAGGATTAGGATAGTTTTAAATCCTACTATGGAAAAGAAGACATTCTATTCCTGACCAACCAATCATTTCAAAAGTCAAACCGGTCAATTAGAGGACCAAGGAGGCCAGCCAACAGGAGGAGTTGACCGGTCGGCTGGTGGCCCAACCAATCGATTGGAGGAGTCTAGATTTTTCTTAAACCAGAGGCAAGCAACCATTACAAAAGACCAATCAACTGACCAAGAGGCCAATGATTAGTTCAAGAGTTGAATTGATCGACCCAAACTGGTTCCTGCATAGATCTTCATCAACAATAGTTTGCTAGATTTTATGTAGACCTTAGGTGGTATTAATTCCTTGTGGCTCCAATGAATTACATTAATATGGCCATAACCATCGCTCGTATGTTTTTTGAATGCATATATTTTGTTTTAGATATAGCATGTATATGATACATAGTATAAGTATGTGGTGATTAGATATGTACATGTATTTATATATAAATCTATCAATCAAATATTAAGT
Source organism: Alisma plantago-aquatica (assembly GCA_963693085.1). Classification (NCBI taxonomy): domain Eukaryota; kingdom Viridiplantae; phylum Streptophyta; class Magnoliopsida; order Alismatales; family Alismataceae; genus Alisma; species Alisma plantago-aquatica. The sequence goes on from OY856411.1 coordinate 1,286,170,249, forward strand.
CTTAAATGCTTTCAATAAGCAAAACACATGAAAAGCTTGATCAATTAAGAATGGGCATGCCAAGCATGGTGCGCTGTCCATTTCATGGAAGTGTGATGGTAGTCATGTGGGCCTACCAAGTAGGGTGTATTACTATCATGTTGGCTTTTGGGTCAGACTTAACTAGGTGATATTAATGAGATTAAGTACCTAGAGGCATGCAAATGACTATGGCAACGAGTTGCACATACCCTCTACCTAAGAATTGTATGAGATGCAATTGGTAAAAGTTGCCTACCTTAATAATTGATTATGGATGCTGGAATTGGATGGGTAATAACTCAATTATTTTGGGTCTTAGATCATGAGAAGGTTGTATGCCGCAATCTTCTGGATTGGTAGTGAGGGCTGTCAGTTTGAACAAAATAATGGATAAATAATTAATTAAAGGCCTAATAGTATTTTCAAGCTTATCAAATCAAATTAATCAAGAGTGTTTTGACAAAAGTTACCATTTTTCTTTTGTAAAATCTATTGGCAAACACAAACACGTTATCTTTTGTGATCGTCCCTTGAGAATGAAAAGTTGAATGGGAATAACTTCTACAACTAGTTTAGGCCATTGAGAATCGTTCTCACTCAAGAGCACAAGCTCTATGTCCTGGAGACACCAGAGACAATTGAACCTACTCCCTAGGTTCCTAAGCCTAATAGGGATGCTTGCTAGAAGCACTTTGAAGATGTATTGGATGTCAAGTGCTTGATTCTATGCTCAATGAACTAAGAGTTGGAGAGACATCGTGAGAATATGAATATTATTGAGATGGTAACACATCTTAAGAACATGTACCAAGATCAAGCAAGGCAAGAGAGATATGATGTCTCTAAGGCATTATTCGAGTGCAACATGGCAAATGGAGATCTAGTAGGTCCTCATGTACTTAGATTGATTGGATATGTGGAGAACCTTACTATACTGGGATTTCCCTTTGGTCTAGAGTTGGCCACAGATGTGATTCTGCAGTCACTGTCATACTCATATTACCAGTTTTTTATGAACTACAAAATGAATGATTTTGACAAGCTTTTGTTAGAATTATTTGGCATGTTTAGGACAGTTGAAATGTAGATGGAGAAGGAAAAACCCAAATATGTGATGATGATCAACATATCAAAGTACGAAGGGAAGGGAAAAACTAAGAAGAGTTCCAAAGCTAGCCAAAAACTAAAGTCTTCAATAATGAAAGCTAAGGGAGGAGAAAATAAAGAAGGAAAGTGCCACCATTGTCACCAGCCTGGACACTGGAAAATGAATTTCCCTCTTTATATAGAGGATCTCAGGGAGAAGAAGGAGATGGAGTTCTCCACTTCAAGACCCAAGAACAAGTAAGCTAGAACTGTGTGGAGCAAGAGTTGCTGCCACTATAGTTGGAATTGTCATTCATGTAATGGGAATGTAATAGAATTAGTGAATTGATATTATGTACCTTCCATTAATGAAAACATCATGTATCTTGTATGGATGAGAATATGATGAATATATTTGATGTTTTTATTTGAAAGATAAGATCTCTTATGGAAGTGACCTCAATGTCTCATAGTTTAATTTGATAGTTCTAGATATGATTATATATATGACTCGATGACTCATATGATAAATACCTATAGCATTGTCATCTAGAACACATAAATGAGAAATGTATTTTTGGAATCCATAATGATGGTTTTCTAGATTCTTTTGGTTATTGAACCAATAGAGACATGCAAGTCTTATTTATTGGGCAATATGACAAAAGAACCTCTCACTAGATGTAGTGGGAAAGTAAGTATTCTATTACGGCTCGCACATATCGATGTATGTCGACCTTTTGGAATAAATGCTAGAGGTAGTTACTAGTACCTCATTATATTTACTGTTGATCTCAGTAGATATGGTAATTTGTATTTAACGAAATACACATATGAATTTCTTGAAGCGTTCAATGAGATCATGAAAGAAGTACGTAACCAACTTGGTAAAAGTATTAAAGCACTTAGATATGATCGATGTGGAAATATTTTAACTAAGAGCTTGAGGTTTTCTAGGAAACCATGATAGTGTATCATGATGAACTCCACTTGAAACACAATCTTGGTGTTTCAGTAAGAAGGAATCACACCCTATTATCTTGGTGTGATAATCAATAAATCTAGATAATCTTCCAATTTCCTTTTAGGCACATGCTTTACACCAAAACAATGTACCATCTAAAATGGTTAAAAGGACACCATATGAGATATGGCATAGGAAGTGTCCCAATACATCTTTTATAAATATTAGGATTGAAATATTATATAAGAAAATAGTTTCTTGAAAAGCTTTGTCCACAAATCACATAAATTTTATTTTGTTGAATACTAATTATATTCCAATCCAACAACAAAATTGTTTGTTTCCAGGATGGCTGTATTCCTAAAGGGAACTTAGTTCCAAAGGAATCAGTGGGAGATACGTAGAACTGAAAAAGTTTGAGACCAATAAGAAAACATTAAACCTAAAGAGGTACAACAGGAACAAGGAGAACCACAAGTTGTTGTGGAATCTACAGTTCCTTATATAACACAAAGCCTCATAGATCTAGTAGTACACACCTTGAGTTTGAAAGATTATGGTATCTTATAACTCAAAAAGGCGGTGAGTTGATAATAGGTGATGAGCCAACAAACTACCTGGAAGCTATTGAGGGACAATAATATGAAGATGACGTGAGGCCATGAGATCCAAGATGGACTCCATATACACCAACAAAGTATGACCTTCACAAATCCACCTAAAAGGGTAAGACCCATATGGTGCAATTGTGTCTATAAAAGAAGACTGACATGGATAGTAGTGTACAAACTTATAGGAGCATATTGGTTGAAATGAACTTCAAACAAGTTCAAGGTCTTGAACATGTTGAAATCTTTTCACCGGTTGTCATGGTTGAATCCATCAGGAACATTATTTTCTATTACAACTTAGTATGACAATAAGATTTGGAAAATGGATGATAAAACCGCATTCCTTAATAGGAATATTGTAGAGGATGTGTGTGATACAACTTAAAAGGTTTTATAAATCAGGTTATTGAAAATAAAGTCTATAAGCTACAAAGGTCAATCTATAGTTTAAGGCAATAATCTCAGAGCTAGAAGTTTCAATTTGACAAGGCAGTCAAAGAGTTTGACTTTAGTCAAAATGAATTCTGTGATTACAAAATATTTAGTGGGAGCATATTTATATTGCACATAATGATGGGGAATAACATCCTTATGCTACAAATGTTAATACCTGGAAAGGATGTACCTTCTCTATGAAGAGATTAGGTGAAGCATCCTATCTGATAGGAATTAGGATATATAGAGATAGATATTGAAATCTTCTTGACCTAATTAAGAGAACATACATTGGCAAGATGCTGAAGGTGTTCAACATGCATGACTCAATGAGAGAAAGTATGTGAAATTAGTCTCTCTAGAGTCTAGTGTCCTAGTTCTTTTGAAGAATGGGAAGAACATGAGTAAGATACCATATGCAATCACAATTGGATCTATCATCTATGAAATGTTATGTACTCACCCCATTATCTTGTATGTATTGGTCATGATGAGAAGATATGTACTCATCCAATTATCTTGTGTGTATTGGAAATGACGAAAGAATATCAGTCAGAATCCAATAAAAGTCATTGGACTGCCATAAAGAACATCCTGAAGTATATGAGAAGCACTAAAAGGACCAGTTCCTTAATTACAATAATGAGAAAGGATTGGGTGTTAAGGGTTACAAACATGCAAGCTTCCAATGTGACAAAGTAGATCACAATCTAAAATTATGTTTGGCCTTAAGATATAACTGTAAGATGGAAAAGTTCTGAGCAAGAAACAATTGTTTTCTTCTACAATAGAAGTCAAGTATCTTGCTATTTTGTGAACACAACAGAGGATACTATATGGATCTAGAAATTCATATAAGATGAACTTGTGGGTGATTCCAACCATTGATGACGTAGTTCAAATACTATGACAATAATGAAGCTACTGGATAGGCAAGGAACCTCAGATAACATACTATAACACTTCCATCTCATACAAGAAGTCATATAGTGAGGAGATGTGAACACTTGCAGTATACCTATTGGAAGTAAACATCGCTAACCCTCTATAAAAACACTTGTGTTGTAGAAACACGATGGACATGTTGAAGAAACCTTTGAAAAAGATCCATTGGTGATTGGATCTAAGTGCAAGTGGAAGTCTATTGGTATGTATGCCTAGAGAGCCAATCATATGATGATTGACATGGGGCATGAGATACCTGATTTGATAATTATAAAGGTATTTCTGTCTATTATTTTTGTCTCAATCATGAGATGATGAAACAAACATACTAGATTTTTAAGGAATGATGTTACTCGATGACATATGTCTTCAGGTTGAGGGCCTAAACAATGAGATCATATGCATGATAAGAGTACAAACATTCTTATTATGTCCCTAGTCAGATGTTACTGAGAAAGAAGAATAGGAAATGGTAATACATAAGAATAGAGTGTGTGTTGGTTGATGATAGAATCTCATTAGTCATGATATGTGACATCAAGCCAAGCATATATGTACACATGTTAGAGAACAATGTACTAGACAAACCCACCTTGAGAGTGATACATGGAGACCATGGGATGGTAGTCAAAATCAGCTCTCATACTGATGGTGGTGATTGTGATTCTTAAACCTAAAATCACTACAGTCATCACACGTTGTTCGATGTATGTCAACAACATCCAACATGACCTTGAATAAAGGTTATTATGAAGGTGATGCTTGAATACATTGTGACACATGGGGATGAATGTGAGTGGTGTTGATGGGACTTTCCCCTCCTACAAAAGTTTGATACCTAGGCCACTTGATAAGTGAGACTGAGAAATGTATGGCCATACTCATGTGAATCAATATATGATATGTGAGCTCACATGCATCTCAAACAATCTTCTCTAATTCAAGAAACATGGAGTTAAAATTGAGAGGATGACAATTTCATGCCTTGAGTTCAATCAGAATATCAAAGACAAAGGAACTATATGATCACTATAACACTAATCACAACCCTTAGGTTGAAGTTGTTCTCTAATTTTCCAATTACTTGAGTAGCAATGATGTTTTGGTAGATACCTCTCATTGCTTGAGATGTCATAAGTTGGTTATGGCCAGTAACTACCAATGAAACTTGGGACCTATAGGGCCACACACATAGGATGCACTTGGAATGAGAATTTGTTCATGAATGATGTTTAACTTGACTATAAAGAGTTTTAGGTTTTCAAATTAAACAACAATGGTTGAGTTTTGGTTGACAGGTCTGTGAACCGACTGGTTGAAGTATTGAACCGATCGTTTCCATGTGAAGTCAGTTTAAACTGAATTGGCTAAACTTTTCCTAAACCGGGGCATTATACGACTGATTCATTGTCTGAAATGACCGATTCAACTTCTGAACTGCCCTGATCAATGACCTGTATAATTGAATCAAGGATTGATGTTGATGTCATATTATTACATTAATCATCACATTGAAAGCCAACATGATTGTGAACAGAAAACATGGTGAACCAACTGGTTCAACATGTGAACCAACCGATTCAATAGTGAACCGCCCAGTTCAATGTTCACAACTTCTAGAAAGTTAATGGAATTTGGTCTCTTCGACCGGATGAATTGAAACTTGACCCTGGCCATCCTACATAAGGGGGGGGAGTCTAGGCTTTCAAATACACAAAAACAAGCTCTGAAAATTGTTGTTCTCTCTAGTTGTGGTAACCAGAGAGCTCAAGCAAGTCCTACCCATAAAAGGGAGGGATAACAAGGGAGAGACAACAAGGGAGAGAAAGTCCACACTAGCACGTTGATGTTTAAAGGGACACTCCTTCCCATTGGCTATGGTAGCTCAATGTGGAGTTTTAGGTGGTCGGCATGGACTACTACAGATGTGAGGAGGCCTTTTCCACCTGCTAGGAGGACCGCCGTCTGTGGTGTTGCATTAGGATGCCATTGTTGATGACTCCTCAAGTGGTACTTGAAGAAGAAGCACGGTGTTGCAAGAGTTGTCATTGGACTTGCTCCAAGACCAGGTATATCTCTTGCATACCTTCATTCCTAGATAGATTGTTGTTGATGTGATCTTCTAGTTCGGGAATCAGGCATTAAATTTTTTGTTGCCTTATATGTTTCCCCGATATAGTACCTCGAGAGATGATATGCCTTGTTTGACTCTTTCTAGGAAGATATATGCAAGAATTATTGGAGATAGATTTGACTTAGAATCTATCTCTATAATGTATAATTCATCTTGCCTTTGGTGTCTGCAATCTTCTGCCAATAGTTCCCTAATGGAGTTTGCAGGAGGGAATATGTCATGATTATTGAAGGAGGCCTTCTTGATGTTGGAATAATCATGATGCTGATGCAAAGAAAGCCACTACCATCTGAGATATCCCTTCTTCATCACTCTTTGTCGAGGCAAGGGGTTATCATGATTTGAGTTATGGTGTTAGCATTTTGTCCTATTGTTTTGTTTTAAAGGTTTTGAATTCTTCTTTTGACATTAATGTAATCATGTTAGTAGATAAGAAGTTGTTTTTGAGGTCAGTTTTCGATTCAATTTTTGAATTAATATACAATGGTTTATGCATTATTATGTAGCTAATTACCGTGTAAGATGTTAGGATTGGACCATTGGAGGGCTTTTGTTGTTTGTTTGTTTCTTTCTTTTGGGCTTAGGTCATTGGTAAACATTTAAGATTTCTAGACTAAGACCCCTTTGATGAGTTGGTGGTAACCAATGCTAGTCAGGAGGCCTGTCATGAGATGCATGGGTGGTCATGTAATCGTTGTAGCTCATCTGATGGCAAATGACAACTAGCCTGCTCACCCCACTTTCCACTTTTTAGTACGGGAATTTAAGGTGATTTGAGACCCCAAGCATATTTAAGCATGTCCAAAGTCTTCTATGAATTAATTGGTTCTTGGGATGATCACACACAGATGTACCACTAGGGGAAGGCTTGTTTAGGGTGAATTCTATGTTGCACTATCTTTTGGTTTCATGTTTGTACGAATCAAGTTGTACCATGTAGAGAGCTTCCGAGTGGCAATTCCCTACCCAGTTAGGTTGAGGTGCCAGGTGTTAGAGACACCTCTATGGGCTCTATTCTTGACACTTGTTGGTGTATGCAGCGTGTCACAAGCTTGGATCCACATTGTCAGTTGTCCTTTGGACTTGGTTTTATGCAATTAATAATTTTGCATTCAATCCCAAGGACATTCATGCTTAGAACCTTAGGATGGCAGTTTTAGAGTCCACTGGTCTTGGATGTCATCCTTTATAGGCAATTCACCACAAGCATATGTCCAAGTTAGGGTGCCCTTTGGGCTTCACAATTGATGTATGTTTGGTTAATTCTTTGATGTTGTGGACATTGATGCTCAAAGCCTTAGGATGGGAACTTGAATTTCATAGTAATGGAAGTTTCCTAGCGAAGGATACACATTTATGGTCCCCAAGATAGATAATCCTGGAAAATGGTGAGACATTGACAATGCTACAAGGGATCCAAATATCCTTGTCATCTAGATCACCTGTCTTTATTGGGCTCTGTGAGCAGGGTTGATGTCATATTTGAACATCTAAGTTCATGTAGGGAATGTCCCCTAAATTTGTTTTTAGTATTTCTTGACTTGGTGGGTCTTTTCAAACTTGCCTCTAGTTTCTCATCTTGAGAAGACCAAAAAGAGGACATTTGCTGATTTTCATGTGGTGTCATCTTGCAATTGTAGCATTAGATTATTTTATTGATTGAGTGATTTTTATGGGTGAGATTAGGTTTGTGAACCATTAGGGCCTCAAGATAATGGATGTGCTCCGTCCATCCTAGGACCTATGGTTCTACATTGACCCTTCCACCTCAGAGTGCACAGGGAGACACATCTAGGCACTTAAGTAAATGAAGTGGATTTTTTTTATGATGATGATTTTTTTCAATTTGAAAATATGAGTTTTTTTCATTTTTCATTTTTGATTTCTTTCTCATTTTGAAATCTTTTGATGATTGTTCTGAAAGTATTCTTCTGATTTTTCATTTTGATGATGTTTTTAAAGCAAAAGTTATTACATAGATCCCTCATGATCCCCTAATGCTTTGGGAATTGTGAAAACTATGTTCTCAGTGCTCTCTAGCAGAGCTCTACCTTGAGTGGATTCTCAATCAACTTTGTGATTGCATTTGCTGGTGTGTTCCTATTGTGCTATGGCTTGAGAAGTGATTCAACCAATTCTACACTACACCTGGCTCTTTTGTGATAGGCTTTGGACTGACTTCTGTAAGGGCATCCATTTGGACCAAACCAACATCAATTAGGCCTTGAATGTCATTCTTGAGGGATATACACCAATATATTTTGTGCCTCTTGTTGCGATGGAAATCACAATAAGCGTTGGAATTTTAGCTATTTTGCAGGGCATTTGAGGGATTCCTTATGGTTGGAAACTTCAAAAGGTGCTATGAGAGAATGCCACTATGAGAGGCCTCTAAGGGTGTGAACCTTCTTTTTCATCCATGTGTCAATATCTCCTCTGTGACAATGATGGGAGCAATAGTTACTTTTGAAAATGTACCCCCCTTTCATCATGCATTAGTAATCAGGCATTGCAATCTTCTGGTGGTGAATTTTGAAGGTGTCTATTTTTACAATCTTTACCTCTAGATATCCTAGTTTTGGCATAATTTCGATCATAGTGTGATAAACAACTTTTCAAATCTACGAGTGAATTGTGACTGTCAATGCTACGACCAAACCTAGATGAGGCAAGTACCCGTACGATCTTGAAACTAGAGGATAATTCCAAGTGGAAATGGAGGATGTGTTATGTGATTGACTCCATAAGATCTCTTCTTGTGAGCCAGATTTGTAGTCTTTTGAGCCTTTGCATCTTTTGGCTTTCTTCTTTGATTAATAATGACTTTTGATTGGTCACTGGATTCTTCAATGTGATCATATGTTTGGCTATTCAATGGAGTGATTGTATATGTCATTGATGTCTCCTACAACTGATGCTCAGATGTAAACTTCTTGTATTGGTATACCCTTAGTGGGAGTTGTACAATATGGTATATTTGTTTACCCTATAGGTTGTATGGTGACAATAATTGTGCATGACCTATGAGGGAGAACACCTATTTCTTTCGATTTGGATGACCCATGTTAGTTGTGACTTTCTGCTTTCTGCCAAACTTGAGTGTCTCTATGAAGCGTGGTTCATTAGCCCATTGTGATTGCTAAATGAATCCTATGTCAACCTGAGTCTTCCCTTCACCATGAGAATCTTCAACTAGTGTCTTCATAACCTCACTAGTGTTGGACTATTCATTGGTTCTTGTCATATCAAGAAGCACTTTCTGAGGCCGTCAGTAAGCATTTTCTTTCCAAGATTATTGTGACGCCCTCCTCTGTGTTGAATGTAGAATGATTCATTGTTAGGTTCATGAGACCTACATGGAATATACCCCTTGTGTAGAAAATAGTTTAAAAGGGAAGAAATATGGTCGTAAAGAAACTACCCCTTGCGTTAGGCACAAGATTCAACATATGGCATTTATGTTTTATGTAGCCCCAAGTTACTAGTAGGAATCAACAAAAACCACCCCTTGCACATAAGAGGATTCCAAAAAGAACAATAGACAAAGGTTAACATACTCCTTGCATGGGGGAGGAGACACAAATCATGTAAAAAATATGGAAGTTCACCCTTTACATTGAAAGGAAATTTTCATGTATCAATGGAGATTGTATCCAATGGTATGAGGAGAGGAGCATGCCCTAAATTGAGTGATATGGAAGGATATTTCTAGTCTTGTCATGAGGTATGTCTAGTAGAATTGTGATAAAGCATGATGATCATGGTTGTTGGCTGAAGAGGAGTGATGTTATGATGGTATCTAGGGACAAGGTGACCCACTTGGGGCCAGAGACTGTGGCTAGGGACTGATGCTGAGGTTTCTCTTTCCTCAGGGGTGACTTTATGAGAGAAATGCTCACGAGGAAAAGGGGTATCCAGGGATAATGTGACACTTTACGGGCCAGGGACTATAGATTAGTATGGGTGTATGAGTTTTCTCTCTCCTTAGGGCTGACCTTATGAGAGAAATACTCATAAGGAGAAGGGGATATCCAGGGACAAGGTGACCCACTCAAGGCTAGAGATTGTGGTTGGATAATGGTGTGTGAGATTTTTCTCTCCTCAGGGGAGATCTTATGAGAGAAATACTCACAAAGAAAAGGAGTGTGTTAGAACAATTTTAGGTCATGGTTCAAGATTGTAAAAAGATGTCACCATGAAAGCATGTAATGGTCCAATTTTAGGCCATAGTCTGGGACCATATGGATATGAGCGTGAAAGCTAGGGTGATGGGCTAATTTAAGATCATGGTCTAGGACCGTCAAAAGATGTGAAGATGAACACATGGTGATTTCCTAGTTTAAGGTCATTGTTTGGGATCATATAGTTATGCGAATGAATGCTAGGGTGATGGACCAATTATAGGTCATAGCCCAGGACCAAATATATATGAGTGTAAAATCCAGGGTGATAGCCCAGCTTTAGGCTGTAGTCAGGGACCGTATAGATGTGAAAGTGAAGGTGCACTGATGATCCAATTTTAGTTCATGGTCTAGGACCATGGTATTGGGTAGGAAAAGATGGGAAGACCATGTCTAATGGGTGACATCTCAGTAAAGATAAAAAATACTTTGGATTAATTAGAGTTGGCATGCTCAGGGCAAGAGTAGATATTTCAATCGCAATTTGGAAGTTATGTCCAGCATTTGAGGATTGAGCAACCTTTCAACGTAATTGTAAAACTTTGTTTTGGAAGGATCAAGCTGAATAAAGTCCCTTCCATGAAGTATTTTGTTGAGTAAACATGGGATGTGTGGTGGATCAGGAGAAGAGACCACAATCGGGAAACCTTTTGACATGGATCAAGTCAAAAGATTTTTGGAAAGGTATTCCAACATTGAAAAAATCTTTCCTTTCTTTTATTTGAGTTTTGAGAACATTTTTCAACTTTTTTTTGATAGGCGGTTCAACTTTGTTGAGTGTTGAAGGATATACATTTTTCTTCTTCAAGAAAAGATTGTTCTTTCTTGGAATAAATTTGTTCTTTTTTCTTTTGAAAAGATTGTTCTTTTTGTAAATTATGTGTTCTCTACTTAAAAGATTTTTATTTCTTATTTTGAAAGTATTTTTCTTCTAAAAATATTTTTTTAAAGAATTTTCTTTTTTTATTATGAAAGAAAACATAGTCTTTTTTTGAATGTTTGTTCAGTGAACACTGTTGAATAAACAGATCATTTGAGATTGCTGGAGATCATTGAAAAAATTTCCAGTTTGGAAAGATCATGGAGAAAAAATAATTGATGATTAAGATTGTTGAAAATCATTTGGCATCCTTTTAGATCATTGGAGATTTTTACTTTGAATTTGTTTGAGATCATATGAGATCATAAGATTGTTGATTGGAGATTGTTGTTTAGATAATATTGAATTAACCATGAGGATGTTAAAAAATGATGAACAATCTAGCATGATGGTTACAAGTTTAAATCATAATTTTTTCAACCATCTTAGAATTATCAAAACACACAAAAATATGAAAAGTTGTAAAACAAGGAACCACAAAATGCATATGTAGAAAATAAAGTCCCTCTTTTATCACATGAGTATAGATGTAATGTTACATCCTTACTCAAGCATGAGTTGGGGTAGGAAGGGTTGGTCCTTATCTCCTCTACAGCAGATGACACTCATCGTGGGGATAATCTTGGTTCAATAGATATGGGTCCTACTCCCATACAACTCAATCGTGAGTTCTAGAAGGGGGGTGTTTTCAAGACCTTTGGACGTTCAAATTACATTGCACCCATACCTTTTACTTGCACCCCACACCACTTTTTGATATTCAACGTGAGTGTTGGCACCCATTCTATGACATATGGGATTGTAGGTGTTCATTGTGCATGTCTAATATGTTAATATATTTTGATCTATCCCACAATAATAAATTATGAAAGATAAATGATAGGTGCATAAGAAAACAATCATGCAATTATTAAGAAAGAGAAGATCTTACTTATTTTGAAGATATCTCTCATCTTTTTCTCTCTTTCCTTATTTTTTTCTAAATTAATTAGAAGGAAATCGGAAAGAAAAAGAAAAAAAGGGAGGGAAGCGAAAGCTAACCCCAAAAAGAAAGTGGAGGTCAACCCTAGAAGGGAATTGGAGTCTAACCCTAAAGACTTCGTTCAATAGAAAATATGATAGTTGTTATACTGCCAAAAATTGAAATGATGTAAACTAAAGTGAATTTTCTTTTCACTGTCGAAACATATGATTCTGCCAACTTTGTCAAGATCCAGAAAAACAATAGGTAGTGATAAAGAAAAACTTTCTTCTTTTTGGAAAAATAGAGTGTTCCTTTGGTTTTCCTATAGGATAAAAAGCTATTTTTTGGGAAAAGTTTTTTACCAGTGGATTGCTCCTATCCACAATCAATTTTTTTGTTGGAAAAACTCTAGATAATTGTCAAAAATAGAAAGAATGAAAGACAAATGAAAAAAGTATAAACCTCGATTTATTGACAAAATTTGAGATGATGAAAAGAAAAACACAACTCGGATAGTCTGAACATTCCCCAACGGAGTTGCCAATCTGTTGTTCCCAACCTGAAAAATCCAACGGATCCTACGATCATGGAAACAACAAAAAAAGTGAGAAGAAAATGATAACTTGATAAATCTTGGAGTCACCACCCTGTTTATATGTGAGATAAGGATAAAACAAAGTTTCCATTTAAATCCACGGGAAAACAAATAAAATCTAAATCTTGACTCCACCCAAGGACGAATAAGAAAGGTATGCACTAATGTGGAGATCAGATTCAGTGATCCTATTATAAGTGGGGAAGATATTAGCTCCCCATTTCTCTATATGAATGATATTGTAAACTTTTTAGTCATCTCGGATAAGAAAAGTGGTGATCGAGGTTGTTGTTAATAAAAATGACGGTAAAATGATATAAAAGCAAACTTTATTGTTGGTGGATATTTGGGGCTGGTTGCGGCCGTGGCTTTCTCATCATAACACTAAAGGTCCTAGGTTTCATGTGTGTTGTTGTCCCAATCACCTCAGGACCTCTCAAAGTAGAGATCCACATTTATGGTTAGGACTGATGCATAGGAAGAGAGAGAGGAGAGGGAGAGAGAGATAGATTCTGTAGAGCAAGATTCAATATTTGAGAAAGTGCGTACAAAATTATACAATTATGAACAGATCAAAGAGAGAAGTAGTCATTGATACATATATAATATAAAAAGCAGATATTATTGTTGCACAACCTACTAACATTAGCAAAGCAATTGCTGTGAGAGTGAGGATCCTCTGATCACATATAGAAAATGAAAGGGAGATTTAGTTGTTTCTCTGGCTTTAAGAGAGAGAAAAGGAATCTAAATAATATTGGGTATGAGTGTTTATTTATAGGTAGCTTTTAGGGTTTGGGATTCTGTGTAAAACCTTCTGGAAGAGGCAGTGGATCACCGTGATGTGGCCTACAGAAAGGCACATGGATCAAGAAGACCCACCATGTGTCACATGGAAGATGGCTACAATTAGACCTGTCAAACAGGTAGGTGGGTTGGGTCATTGCGGGTGCGGGTCTGGCGGGTGCGGGTCAAAAAGATACACTTCTAAATGGGTGGAAGAAAAGCACACCCAAATCTAACCTAGTGGGTTGCGGGTTACCCGCAGGTGCCCATGTAAAATGTGTCCAATCAATAATAAGTTGTTGGTTTCTTTCCTTAACACTAAAAATAACTAAGGCTGGCAAAACTCGACCCGACCCTCCCGACCCGACCCGACCCGACCCGACAAAATCAGGTTCGGGTCTTGATTTTTTCGACCCGACCCGAAATGACCTGAATCTGAAAAACTCGAAATTATTTACGGGTTGAGTCCGGGTTTGCAATTCTCAACCCGCAAAATCTGATCGACCTGAAATTATGTCTTCATATATGTATATATATATATATATATCATTTTTGGCCATACAAAATTTAAACACATTCAAACATAAAAATAATATAGTTTATACAAGTCTTTGCTTGTAAAATACTAATTAACCAACAAATTCTACAACAATTTCGGGTCTAATGGGTTTTTATTTTTGATTTTTTCAGGTTTGTATTTTCAGGTTTTCCGAGTTTGTATTTTCGGGTTTTTTGGGTTTGCATATAACATGGTATTTTCGGGTCCATCGGGTCAAACCCGCAAATAGTAATTTCGGATTCGGGTCGAGGAAGTATGACTCAAAATTATTTTTGTGTCGGGTTCGGGTCGAGTGTATTTGATCTGACCCGAATTGACCCGAAATAGGACCCACTCAACCCGGACCCGATGCCACCCCTAAAAATAACATTTAAATCAGCTTTTAACTACTATTTTATGTCAATATAGTGCAAAGGAACCAACCAACTACTATGTTTGATGTCAAACCATTCAATTAGTTGTCGAGATATGTTTATGCAAACTTAAAGAAGTAATAACAACTAATTGTTGTATTTTGATGTAAAACTGATGTAGTTTTTATAGATATATATCACAAAAAACAACACATAATTTTGTCATGTAACATTAGACATTTCTGATATTATAAGTACTTATTATTGCCTATTGCAAACACAAAATAAGAGAATACAATTATTTTCGATAAAGGTAAAGAGTTAACTTGTATGATACAAGTATCATCTTTTGATAGGTCTATGTGTATGTTATATATATAAATATACTTGCTTTAGTTAACTGGGTCACCTGCGGGTGCCCGTGGATCACCCATGAACCCCGCTAAATGAACGGGTGGGTATGGGTTTGGGTGATTTTCAGCGGGTGGTAAATTTTACCACCCAAACCCAACTTAAATGGGTCGACCCGTGGGCACCCACGGATTTTGACCCAGTTTGATAGGTCTAGCTGCAATTCTCTCGGTGACCTGGGTGGAAAAAGATAGTCTCCTATTTTTCCTATAATTTCAGGAATGTTCTGGTAAAAATTGGGAAAAACTTGCACAAAATGATAAGTCTGAGTTATCTCTCAGATTTTCCTAGAAAAGGCAGTTGGAAAGGAAATATTTAATTCTAGACAATTCAGTTGGGCATTTTGTGAAGAATAGCCTATTTAAGATAGGATTGAAGGACAATTACATATTTGGTCTGAAAGAAGGTTTCTTTACAGAAGGGCCCGAACTAGGTGAAAGTGGGTAGAAAAGGGTGGATTAGATATGCTAAAACTAAGAAAAAAGGAGGAAAAATATGTATATGTGGAAACTGGGTAGGATGTTGAACATATTCTCTCATAAGACATAGGATTAACATTAATCGTGCATTTCTGCTGAGTGAGAAAAAATGAGGCATCAACACCTGTTAGGTTTTTATTTTCTTATTTTGAGATCATTTAACCTAGTTACTAAATAATTTTGATATTAAAGTTTATTGATATTATTACCACAACTACCATCCTAGTCGAGATATCTCTCAAATATATAATAAGGATGGGAGGAAACTAAAACTCTTGACGACAAGGTCACAACCGTCCTGAGGGTTTACATTCACATGAGCATGCCTAACCCAACAGCTACTAAGGCACAAGCAGACCACCTATTAAACCATGCTAGGTCGTACTTGTCCTCTTTCCTCAACATGAGATCAACTCAGTTGTGAGGTGTTCATCAAACATACCCTTAACTTAAGGGGTTTCCTTTACCTCTACACATGAGGAGTACCATGCTCGAAACTATAAAGACTCAAATCTCATCATGAGCATCGGGTACACTACTTCCCCTCTTAGGCCTAGGAACCCTAGGTTCATCTTTCGGTGTCCAACTGCATGCTCACTCTCTTAACCACGAATAAAGCATGTCCAAGGCATGTCATGTATTCCCATGATCCTTTTACTTGAGCAACACATCAGAGTTGAGTCCTCCTCAAGGACAACCAACTAGGTATAATGCCTCACAATTGGTTACTTAAACCTCCTCAAGGTCTAAGGCACTCTTTGTCTCACCTCAACAGGTAACCACTTATACCATAGGCACATAGGTACCAGAAGCATCATCCTCAACTCCCCACTGCTCCTCACATCTCGGGTTTTTAGGCTTCTAACCTCCTTGTTGGGGTCATGCTTTCTCTCTCTAGAGCTAACTCCACATCCAGCCATACTACTAGAGGTCCTCTCTCCATGAAGGATCAAGCTCACATGCATACCTCTACGTGGGTGAAGCCTATGCTCAAACTTATTTTTGCTCATGATTACCCATAGCCCCTTATTCTTATCTCATAAGCCATCCATCTTGTCCTTCTGGTCTCAGTTTTAACTTGTTGCTCGCACTACTGACGTATTCTGGGTGCCTGCCATGCTCATATAAGCTCATGGGGTTCCATAGGTTCTTCTCTAACCTCATCAATGAAGGAGCTATCCTTCACTCCAACATGCACGACCCTTTTTCAGGGTAGGTCATCAAAGGTACTAGGTTATCCAACATCTCATGGCTCATAAAACATCTAAAGGCATGTCCACCCTTGATCTACCATGACATCTAACTCGTTGTGTCATCTCTCTCTATCCGCCACTTAGGGTTAGGGTTAACACCATCTGGAGGATGTGCCATGTCTCTACCTATAATGGAGATCTCTGCCTCCATGACTAACTCTCTTTACTTATCCTCCTGACAAGGAGGTATATCCTCAGGTCTCTCCTAAGGGCATGACAACTTATGTCATACGACCTAAGCATGTATCTATTCTTTAGTTTATGCTTACTCTATTAAGCTTATGTTCATGACATCTTATTTACATGCTTTTCTTTAATTTGATGGAGGATTCCTTAAACCTTACCAACGTTACCCATACCTCAAGAGGGTGAGGAGAAGAGAGAAAACCCTAATCCTTAAGGTCCTTAATAGAATTTTGAGTTGAGAAGGGATGAACAAGATGAGAGAGTCATAAAGGTGTTGGCTAAATGGACATCTAAAAATCCATTTGTTTTGATTATGACAAACATTTCATTCTTATTTATCTAACGAGCTACTTGAGTGTGCAGGATGACAAAGTAGCAAGGGAAAATCCAAGAGCTTACTCAGTTAAATTTTCATGCAATGTAATCAATGTTGTAAAACTTGTACAAATATATAATGTACAAGTACTTAGAATTGCATGTAAATCGAGCGTTAGATTTTCCCTAGCCAAACACCATAGTTAGTCATGTCATCCCATTTGAATAGGATCACCTTTGCACACTCACACATATAATTAGTGCTTAAATTGAAACCTTGAAACAGGATCATTCTCGGTCGACAAACTCCTCGACCGAGACACTCTCGGTCGACAATCTTCTCGACCGAGAAAGATCCAAAGTAGCCGTTAGACACATCTGCAAACTACTTAGTCCAAGAGAAGCCTGTCGGTCGACAAACCCTCGACCGAGAGGTGTCTCGGTCGACCTCTATTCGACCGAGACGATCTCTGGAATTAGCCGTTAAACAATTGACAAGTAGTTATAAAGAAGTTGCATATCAGAGAATCTGTCGGTCGACAAGCCTTCGACCGAGAGGTGTCTCGGTCGACCATTCCTCGACCGAGACGATCTCTGACAGACTTTGCAGAAAAAGTAACTAGCCGTTGCAAAAGCAACTAGTTTATCCTTAACGGCTAGTTAAGCACTTAGAACCCCCTAGAAGTTGTCTAGAACGTCCTTAAGCTTCCTTTGACCATTCCTATAAATAGGACAAGCCTTAGGACACAAAAAGACACTTGCTACACTTGATATACTTGAGAAAACACTTGAGCTCTCTTGTGCAAACTGTTGTGAATTGAGCATTGTGATCAATTGGCTACTTTCCCCTTAGCTCAATCTCGTCCTATAGGCTAGATTTTCCTAACACTAGCAATCACAAGTCCATCCTCTTGGCTAGGAAAATCCAAACGCTTGATCTAGGCAAATCAAGCCTTGAGCTTCAAGGATAAGTTGTATTTTTTCTTATTTCTTTCTTGTTCCTTGTATTACTTGTACTCTCCTTGCTACTCCAGGTAGGAGGCTGCGGATTGGAGAGGGTAAAGCTCTTCGTGGAGAAGAGGAGGATCTTTGGACTACTTCTGAAGGCTGTCTTGACGGGAAGCTACTTCGAGAGGAAGGCTACTTCAAGGGGGAGCTTGAAGTTACTTCAAGGAAGGCTGCTTCGAGGTTGGCAAGACTACTTCAAGGAGAAGGCTGTCCAAAGGGTGTTTGGAAAGTATTGTAAATTTTATGTAATGTCCTTGCGAGGTAATAAAATTTAGTACTTTCAAAATCCCGGTTGGGTAAGCAACCGGGTAGTGGATTGACTCCTTAGTATTTGCTAAGGTTGGAACCACTCTAAAACACCTGTGTTCCTCTTCTTAATCTTTATTTTGGTTGTTTAGTTTAATTATCTTTAAAAATCTCCATAAAACTCTATTCACCCCCCCTCTAGTCGTTTTTCAATTGGTATCAGAGCAGGGCTTCAAGGAACCTTAACACGGTCTTGAAGAAATGGGTGATGGAGTGCTCAACAACCTCAACATTGAAGGAACGCTCGTTGCTAGACCTCCAGCATTCGACGGGACAAACTATCAATACTGGAAGAGAAGAATGCAATTCTACTTCCAAGGAATCAACTGGGATCTTTGGAGAATGGTATCTACACCATACACACTTCCACAAGATGATTTCATAGTATGGGATGCTAATACGGTAAAGATGGCCCAGATGAATGCAAAGGCAGTAAGCATTTTATATTGTTCCATCTCAGTAGGTGAATTTAATAGAGTATCAAATTGTGATACCGCATATGACATTTGGCATAGATTATCTATAACATATGAGGGTACTGTTCAAGTTAAAAATTCTAAAGTTAGCTTGCTTAAAACCAAGTTTGAACATTTTCGCATGGATCCAAACGAAACTATTAGTGAAATGTATTCAAAATTTTCTACTATTGTTAATGGTTTGAGTGCTTTAGGGAAACCTGTTCTTGAGGAAGATCATGTATCAAAAATACTTCGATCTCTTCCTCCAAAGTACAAACCAAAGGTGACAGCTATTGCAGAAGCAAACGACCTCACTCGCCTCAAAATGGAGCAGCTCATCGGAAACTTAGAAGCTCATGAGGCAGATCTAGAAGAGGAAGAGAGAAGAGAACATGAGCGTCAACGTGGGCCAAAGAAAGACGTGGCTCTCAAAGCATCAAAAGCTCTCACACAAGAGAGTGAGGAATCCAGTGAAGAAGAAGGAGAAGAAGCATTGATAGTCAACGGTAAGAAGTACAAAAGGTTTAAATCTAACAAAATTTCTAGTTCCTCTACTCCCAGGTGCTTTGAATGTGGAAAGAAAGGGCATCTTAAAAATGAATGTCCCAAAGCAAAGAAGGGAAAGAAAAGCTCACATAAGAAGAAAGGAGAAAAAGCCTATAAAGCTGCATGGGATGATACAAGTGACAGTGAAAGCGGAGAAGAGAAGGTAGAATGTCTAATGGCAAGAGAAGAAAATGAAGACCCTCAAGAGGTAAGCCTAGTTGATCTTCCTAAAGAAGAGTTAGTTACTAGTTTACAAGAAACTCATGATAAGTATGTTGATGCCAAGAAGAAACTAAAGAAGGCTATAAAATCAAATAATGAGCTCATTGCCAAATTAGATGAACTTTCTTCTGAAAAGAACAACATTGATCTTGAAAATGTTTCTTTAAAAACATCTCTAGATGATTGCACTAGAAAGCTACTTACTTTGGAAACAAATATTGATCTTCTATCAAAAGAAAAGACTGATTTGTTAGCCAAACTACATGATTTTCAAACTCAACCTATCTTGTGCAACCATCCGGACTATGATAATATTGTAAAAGAAAAGGATTCATTGTTTTCTGATTTAGACCAAGCAAGAAAAGATATACATAAAAAGATGAATGACATTGCCCAGTTGCAAAGAGAACTTTATGAGTTAAGAAGAAAAGATATTCTTGATAACATATTAAGATCTGGTACTGTATTCAATGGAAGAAAAGGTTTGGGATATGTTTCAAAGAAAAACCAACCCAAAAAGACCCAAACTATGTTTGTACCCAAGAACACAATGGCTAGAAAGAGAAATGAAATTGACTCTATTACTTGCCATTTCTGCTTACGTCTTGGACATTATTGTTTTTCATGCCCCTACAAGACTAAGGAGTCCAACTTAGTTTGGATCCCAAAACCCCAAACTTAGAAGAATGGAATGTAGTTGAGATATGACCAAATGCTTAATTTTGCTATTTATATCGTCTTATCTCAACAAAAGGTGCCATGCTCATTGTTATTATTCTCTCTGCATTGTTGTACTGAAACAGAAACTTTTTCGGTCGAAGTATTGTCGACCGAGCTCTGTGTCGGTCGAAGTATTGTCGACCGACTGGATGTCTTTAACAAATCAAAAATTTACAGCACCTATTTCGGTCGAAAATTAGTCAACCGAGAAATTTTCTGTGTTTTTGGTTGTAATACAGTAACCTTCTTGATCGACAAATTGTCGACCGAGACAGATATCGGTCGAACAATTGTCGACCAACTGGTTTTCTGTATCAGAACTTTTATACACATAAGCAATTAAAAAGTTTCTAACCTTATCGAACCATCACATGGGTACCAAAATCTACATTCTAATGCAGGAATGGGTAGTTGACAGTGGCTGCTCCAAACATATGACAGGAAACAAGGACGCATTTCAAACTTTTGAAGAAAAGAAAAGTGGAACGGTCACCTTTGGAGACAATGGTAAGGGCAAGATCGTTGGAATAGGTAATGTTGGAACAAATCTTGAAATCAAAAATGTTCTACTTGTTGATGGATTGCATCATAATTTAATTAGTGTAAGTCAACTATGTGATAGTGGTTATGATGTGTTATTTAACAAAACCTGCTGCAAGTTATTGATAGAAAACACTACAAATGTCGTTTATGAAGGAAATAGAGTTGGAAATCTTTATATCCTTAAACCAAACTCTATGAAATCAGTAGTAGGTAAATGCTTGCTTGCAAATGAAAATACCTTACAACTATGGCATAAAAAGCTAGGACATGCTAGTTCACATACTATTAAAAAGTTAGTGAAATATAATCTTGTTCGTGGATTACCTACGTTGTCTTTTGATCAAGCTGAAAACTGTGAACCCTGCACAATGGGAAAGCAAACCAAAACATCGTTTAAATCAAAACATGTACTTAGCACCAGTAGATCCTTAGAATTAATTCATATGGACTTATTTGGACCAATGAGGACACAATCTATTGGTGGTAAACGATACTGTTTTGTTATTGTTGATGATTATAGTAGATATACATGGGTACATTTTATTGCAACTAAAGATGATACTATTCATGTCTTTATGCAATTTTGTTCCAAGATTGAAAATCTTTTACAACATAAAATATGTACCATTAGAAGTGATCATGGTGGAGAATTTGAAAATCATACATTTGAGACCTTTTGTACATCTCAAGGGTATACTCATAATTTTTCTGCTCCACGTACCCCACAACAAAATGGTATAGTTGAACGGAAAAATCGATCCCTACAGGAAATGGCTAGGACCATGATGCTTGAACACAACACACCTAAAACCTTTTGGGCTGAAGCTGTAAACACTGCTTGTTATGTGCTTAATAGAGTAACTGTTCACTCTCATTTGAAGAAAACTCCATATGAAATACTACACTCTAAGAAACCTAGAGTTGACTACTTTCATACTTTTGGCTCCACATGCTACATTTTAAATACCAAAGATGATAGAGACAAGTTTGATTCTAAATCACACAAAGCATTCTTCTTGGGATATTCCACTTCTAGCAAAGCCTTTAGAGTATATAACACTATATCTAGAAAAGTTGAGGAATCCATTCATGTTTCTTTTCATGAAGAATCAAAATATGAAAATCTAGATATCATTGATCTCACTAATCAATTCAAAAATATGACCATTCCCAATGATAGTGAGAAAATTCCTATATCCGATCCCCAAGTTGAAACACAACCTACACCTAAGCTTATCAAGGATCATCCCCAAGAACTAATTATTGGAGATCCAAATGATAAAGTCAAAACTCGGTCTTCCTTCAAAGATGTTGCAAACATGGCTTTCGTTTCTATCATTGAACCTAAGAAGGTATCCGAAGCTCTTAAGGATGATTACTGGATAATAGCCATGCAAGAGGAGTTAAATCAATTCACTAAAAATGATGTATGGGATTTAGTTTCTAAACCACAAGACAAAACTATCATTGGAACTAAATGGGTTTTTAGGAATAAGCTCAATGAGGCAGGAGAAGTTATAAGGAATAAAGCTCGATTAGTAGCACAAGGATATAATCAACAAGAAGGAATAGATTTTGATGAAACAAATGCACCCGTAGCTAGACTTGAAGCTATTAGGATGTTACTAGCTATTGCTGCCCATAAAAACATTAAGCTATATCAAATGGATGTCAAAAGTGCATTTCTCAATGGCATCATACAAGAAGAAGTTTATGTTGCTCAACCACCTGGCTTTGAAATACCGGAAAAAGGTGACCATGTTTATAAACTTAAAAAGGCACTTTATGGTCTAAAACAAGCACCTAGGAATTGGTATGAACGGCTCAAGACATATCTTTTTGATAATGGTTTTTCTATCGGAAATTCAGATTCTACTTTATTCTTCAAAACATATGCATCCGATTTCTTAGTTGTGCAAATATATGTTGATGACATTATTTTTGGAGCCTCTAATGATTCATTATGCACACAATTCAGTGACATTATGCAAAAAGAATTTGAAATGAGCCTCATGGGTGAACTAACATTCTTTCTTGGTTTTCAAATTAAGCAAACACCCGCAGGAATTTTCATAAGCCAAGAAAAATATACTAAAGAACTTTTAAAACGTTTTGGGATGGATCAATGCAAACATGCTACTACTCCTATGGCTACCTCTATCAAAATTGATAAGGATGAAAATGGGGAACCTATTGATGATTCCTTATATAGAGCCATGATTGGTAGTTTTCTATATTTAACTGCTTCTCGACCGGACATTATGTTTTCCGTCGGTCTTTGTGCTCGATTTCAATCCCAACCTATGCAATCTCATTTTCTTGCAGTGAAACGAATTCTTCGATATCTAGCCGGCACTACTTGTTTTGGTTTATGGTATCCAAAAGGACAATCCTTGGATTTTAAAGCTTATACTGATGCAGATTACGCTGGTTGTCGACTTGATCGCAAAAGTACTAGTGGTGGATGTTTCTTATTAGGAAGAGCCTTAGTATCTTGGTTTAGCAAGAAACAAAATACGGTTGCCCTATCTACAACTGAAGCTGAATATATGGCTGTCGGGTCTTGTTGTGCTCAAGTGCTTTATATGCAACAGGTATTAAGCGATTATGGTTTTAATCTTTCATCTACACCTATTTTTTGTGATAACACAAGCGCCATAAACTTAGCACATAATCCTATTTTACACAGCCGGGCAAAACACATTGAAATCCGTCATCACTTCTTAAGGGATCACATCTCAAAGAATCATGTTTCCCTTCATCATGTTGATACAGAAAATCAATTGGCTGATATTTTTACAAAACCACTTCCCTTGGATCAATTCAACAACATTAGAAAGCAACTGCTTATTACTCCTTTGGAAGATGTTTTCTTTGATATCTGCGGTTCTTAAAACGAATATGTTTACTTGATTCATTTTGGCTTTTCAATGGACATCTTTTTCATTAGATTTGATGGGATATCTAATTAAGGGGGAGTTTTTACTAAAACGGTTATCTTCTTAATGGACATCTTTTTCATTAGATTTGACGGGATATCAAATTAAGGGGGAGTTGTTATTAAAAATGTTATCTTTTTGAAATGACAAAGGGGGAGAGATATATAAAACTATAACTTAGTAATTATGAAAAACTCAATCAATGAGTTTCATAAATATACTCTTGGCTTTACATTGAAAGTTGCTATATTCCCAAATGAACTGGATTTCATGTTCCATAATTCATTGGGAATAATAAGCACACATTTTATAAACAAGAGCAAAAGTTACATGCGGCAATCTAAAGGTATGAAATTCATATATTTTATATTTCCTTATTTATACTTTTGAAATGTTTGTCATCTTCAAAAAGGGGGAGATTGTTGGCTAAATGGACATCTAAAAATCCCTTTGTTTTGATTATGACAAACATTTCATTCTTATTTATCTAACGAGCTACTTGAGTGTGCAAGATGACAAAGTAGCAAGGGAAAATCCAAGAGCTTACTCAGTTAAATTTTCATGCAATGTAATCAATGTTGTAAAACTTGTACAAATATATAATGTACAAGTACTTAGAATTGCATGTAAATCAAGCGTTAGATTTTCCCTAGCCAAACACCATAGTTAGTCATGTCATCCCATTTGAATAGGATCACCTTTGCACACTCACACATATAATTAGTGCTTAAATTGAAACCTTGAAACAGGATCATTCTCGGTCGACAAACTCCTCGACCGAGACACTCTCGGTCGACAATCTTCTCGACCGAGAAAGATCCAAAGTAGCTGTTAGACACATCTGCAAACTACTTAGTCCAAGAGAAGCCTGTCGGTCGACAAACCCTCGACCGAGAGGTGTCTCGGTCGACCTCTATTCGACCGAGATGATCTCTGGAATTAGCCGTTAAACAATTGACAAGTAGTTATAAAGAAGTTGCATATCAGAGAATCTGTCGGTCGACAAGCCTTCGACCGAGAGGTGTCTCGGTCGACCATTCCTCGACCGAGACGATCTCTGACAGACTTTGCAGAAAAAGTAACTAGCCGTTGCAAAAGCAACTAGTTTATCCTTAACGGCTAGTTAAGCACTTAGAACCCCCTAGAAGTTGTCTAGAACGTCCTTAAGCTTCCTTTGACCATTCCTATAAATAGGACAAGCCTTAGGACACAAAAAGACACTTGCTACACTTGATATACTTGAGAAAACACTTGAGCTCTCTTGTGCAAACTGTTGTGAATTGAGCATTGTGATCAATTGGCTACTTTCCCCTTAGCTCAATCTCGTCCTATAGGCTAGATTTTCCTAACACTAGCAATCACAAGTCCATCCTCTTGGCTAGGAAAATCCAAACGCTTGATCTAGGCAAATCAAGCCTTGAGCTTCAAGGATAAGTTGTATTTTTTCTTATTTCTTTCTTGTTCCTTGTATTACTTGTACTCTCCTTGCTACTCCAGGTAGGAGGCTGCGGATTGGAGAGGGTAAAGCTCTTCGTGGAGAAGAGGAGGATCTTTGGACTACTTCTGAAGGCTGTCTTGACGGGAAGCTACTTCGAGAGGAAGGCTACTTCAAGGGGGAGCTTGAAGTTACTTCAAGGAAGGCTGCTTCGAGGTTGGCAAGACTACTTCAAGGAGAAGGCTGTCCAAAGGGTGTTTGGAAAGTATTGTAAATTTTATGTAATGTCCTTGCAAGGTAATAAAATTTAGTACTTTCAAAATCCCGGTTGGGTAAGCAACCGGGTAGTGGATTGACTCCTTAGTATTTGCTAAGGTTGGAACCACTCTAAAACACCTGTGTTCCTCTTCTTAATCTTTATTTTGGTTGTTTAGTTTAATTATCTTTAAAAATCTCCATAAAACTCTATTCACCCCCCCTCTAGTCGTTTTTCAATTGGTATCAGAGCAGGGCTTCAAGGAACCTTAACACGGTCTTGAAGAAATGGGTGATGGAGTGCTCAACAACCTCAACATTGAAGGAACGCTCGTTGCTAGACCTCCAGCATTCGACGGGACAAACTATCAATACTGGAAGAGAAGAATGCAATTCTACTTCCAAGGAATCAACTGGGATCTTTGGAGAATGGTATCTACACCATACACACTTCCACAAGATGATTTCACAGTATGGGATGCTAATACGGTAAAGATGGCCCAGATGAATGCAAAGGCAGTAAGCATTTTATATTGTTCCATCTCAGTAGGTGAATTTAATAGAGTATCAAATTGTGATACCGCATATGACATTTGGCATAGATTATCTATAACATATGAGGGTACTGTTCAAGTTAAAAATTCTAAAGTTAGCTTGCTTAAAACCAAGTTTGAACATTTTCGCATGGATCCAAACGAAACTATTAGTGAAATGTATTCAAAATTTTCTACTATTGTTAATGGTTTGAGTGCTTTAGGGAAACCTGTTCTTGAGGAAGATCATGTATCAAAAATACTTCGATCTCTTCCTCCAAAGTACAAACCAAAGGTGACAGCTATTGCAGAAGCAAACGACCTCACTCGCCTCAAAATGGAGCAGCTCATCGGAAACTTAGAAGCTCATGAGGCAGATCTAGAAGAGGAAGAGAGAAGAGAACATGAGCGTCAACGTGGGCCAAAGAAAGACGTGGCTCTCAAAGCATCAAAAGCTCTCACACAAGAGAGTGAGGAATCCAGTGAAGAAGAAGGAGAAGAAGCATTGATAGTCAACGGTAAGAAGTACAAAAGGTTTAAATCTAACAAAATTTCTAGTTCCTCTACTCCCAGGTGCTTTGAATGTGGAAAGAAAGGGCATCTTAAAAATGAATGTCCCAAAGCAAAGAAGGGAAAGAAAAGCTCACATAAGAAGAAAGGAGAAAAAGCCTATAAAGCTGCATGGGATGATACAAGTGACAGTGAAAGCGGAGAAGAGAAGGTAGAATGTCTAATGGCAAGAGAAGAAAATGAAGACCCTCAAGAGGTAAGCCTAGTTGATCTTCCTAAAGAAGAGTTAGTTACTAGTTTACAAGAAACTCATGATAAGTATGTTGATGCCAAGAAGAAACTAAAGAAGGCTATAAAATCAAATAATGAGCTCATTGCCAAATTAGATGAACTTTCTTCTGAAAAGAACAACATTGATCTTGAAAATGTTTCTTTAAAAACATCTCTAGATGATTGCACTAGAAAGCTACTTACTTTGGAAACAAATATTGATCTTCTATCAAAAGAAAAGACTGATTTGTTAGCCAAACTACATGATTTTCAAACTCAACCTATCTTGTGCAACCATCCGGACTATGATAATATTGTAAAAGAAAAGGATTCATTGTTTTCTGATTTAGACCAAGCAAGAAAAGATATACATAAAAAGATGAATGACATTGCCCAGTTGCAAAGAGAACTTTATGAGTTAAGAAGAAAAGATATTCTTGATAACATATTAAGATCTGGTACTGTATTCAATGGAAGAAAAGGTTTGGGATATGTTTCAAAGAAAAACCAACCCAAAAAGACCCAAACTATGTTTGTACCCAAGAACACAATGGCTAGAAAGAGAAATGAAATTGACTCTATTACTTGCCATTTCTGCTTACGTCTTGGACATTATTGTTTTTCATGCCCCTACAAGACTAAGGAGTCCAACTTAGTTTGGATCCCAAAACCCCAAACTTAGAAGAATGGAATGTAGTTGAGATATGACCAAATGCTTAATTTTGCTATTTATATCGTCTTATCTCAACAAAAGGTGCCATGCTCATTGTTATTATTCTCTCTGCATTGTTGTACTGAAACAGAAACTTTTTCGGTCGAAGTATTGTCGACGAGCTCTGTGTCGGTCGAAGTATTGTCGACCGACTGGATGTCTTTAACAAATCAAAAATTTACAGCACCTATTTCGGTCGAAAATTAGTCAACCGAGAAATTTTCTGTGTTTTTGGTTGTAATACAGTAACCTTCTTGATCGACAAATTGTCGACCGAGACAGATATCGGTCGAACAATTGTCGACCAACTGGTTTTCTGTATCAGAACTTTTATACACATAAGCAATTAAAAAGTTTCTAACCTTATCGAACCATCACATGGGTACCAAAATCTACATTCTAATGCAGGAATGGGTAGTTGACAGTGGCTGCTCCAAACATATGACAGGAAACAAGGACGCATTTCAAACTTTTGAAGAAAAGAAAAGTGGAACGGTCACCTTTGGAGACAATGGTAAGGGCAAGATCGTTGGAATAGGTAATGTTGGAACAAATCTTGAAATCAAAAATGTTCTACTTGTTGATGGATTGCATCATAATTTAATTAGTGTAAGTCAACTATGTGATAGTGGTTATGATGTGTTATTTAACAAAACCTGCTGCAAGTTATTGATAGAAAACACTACAAATGTCGTTTATGAAGGAAATAGAGTTGGAAATCTTTATATCCTTAAACCAAACTCTATGAAATCAGTAGTAGGTAAATGCTTGCTTGCAAATGAAAATACCTTACAACTATGGCATAAAAAGCTAGGACATGCTAGTTCACATACTATTAAAAAGTTAGTGAAATATAATCTTGTTCGTGGATTACCTACGTTGTCTTTTGATCAAGCTGAAAACTGTGAACCCTGCACAATGGGAAAGCAAACCAAAACATCGTTTAAATCAAAACATGTACTTAGCACCAGTAGATCCTTAGAATTAATTCATATGGACTTATTTGGACCAATGAGGACACAATCTATTGGTGGTAAACGATACTGTTTTGTTATTGTTGATGATTATAGTAGATATACATGGGTACATTTTATTGCAACTAAAGATGATACTATTCATGTCTTTATGCAATTTTGTTCCAAGATTGAAAATCTTTTACAACATAAAATATGTACCATTAGAAGTGATCATGGTGGAGAATTTGAAAATCATACATTTGAGACCTTTTGTACATCTCAAGGGTATACTCATAATTTTTCTGCTCCACGTACCCCACAACAAAATGGTATAGTTGAACGGAAAAATCGATCCCTACAGGAAATGGCTAGGACCATGATGCTTGAACACAACACACCTAAAACCTTTTGGGCTGAAGCTGTAAACACTGCTTGTTATGTGCTTAATAGAGTAACTGTTCACTCTCATTTGAAGAAAACTCCATATGAAATACTACACTCTAAGAAACCTAGAGTTGACTACTTTCATACTTTTGGCTCCACATGCTACATTTTAAATACCAAAGATGATAGAGACAAGTTTGATTCTAAATCACACAAAGCATTCTTCTTGGGATATTCCACTTCTAGCAAAGCCTTTAGAGTATATAACACTATATCTAGAAAAGTTGAGGAATCCATTCATGTTTCTTTTCATGAAGAATCAAAATATGAAAATCTAGATATCATTGATCTCACTAATCAATTCAAAAATATGACCATTCCCAATGATAGTGAGAAAATTCCTATATCCGATCCCCAAGTTGAAACACAACCTACACCTAAGCTTATCAAGGATCATCCCCAAGAACTAATTATTGGAGATCCAAATGATAAAGTCAAAACTCGGTCTTCCTTCAAAGATGTTGCAAACATGGCTTTCGTTTCTATCATTGAACCTAAGAAGGTATCCGAAGCTCTTAAGGATGATTACTGGATAATAGCCATGCAAGAGGAGTTAAATCAATTCACTAAAAATGATGTATGGGATTTAGTTTCTAAACCACAAGACAAAACTATCATTGGAACTAAATGGGTTTTTAGGAATAAGCTCAATGAGGCAGGAGAAGTTATAAGGAATAAAGCTCGATTAGTAGCACAAGGATATAATCAACAAGAAGGAATAGATTTTGATGAAACAAATGCACCCGTAGCTAGACTTGAAGCTATTAGGATGTTACTAGCTATTGCTGCCCATAAAAACATTAAGCTATATCAAATGGATGTCAAAAGTGCATTTCTCAATGGCATCATACAAGAAGAAGTTTATGTTGCTCAACCACCTGGCTTTGAAATACCGGAAAAAGGTGACCATGTTTATAAACTTAAAAAGGCACTTTATGGTCTAAAACAAGCACCTAGGAATTGGTATGAACGGCTCAAGACATATCTTTTTGATAATGGTTTTTCTATCGGAAATTCAGATTCTACTTTATTCTTCAAAACATATGCATCCGATTTCTTAGTTGTGCAAATATATGTTGATGACATTATTTTTGGAGCCTCTAATGATTCATTATGCACACAATTCAGTGACATTATGCAAAAAGAATTTGAAATGAGCCTCATGGGTGAACTAACATTCTTTCTTGGTTTTCAAATTAAGCAAACACCCGCAGGAATTTTCATAAGCCAAGAAAAATATACTAAAGAACTTTTAAAACGTTTTGGGATGGATCAATGCAAACATGCTACTACTCCTATGGCTACCTCTATCAAAATTGATAAGGATGAAAATGGGGAACCTATTGATGATTCCTTATATAGAGCCATGATTGGTAGTTTTCTATATTTAACTGCTTCTCGACCGGACATTATGTTTTCCGTCGGTCTTTGTGCTCGATTTCAATCCCAACCTATGCAATCTCATTTTCTTGCAGTGAAACGAATTCTTCGATATCTAGCCGGCACTACTTGTTTTGGTTTATGGTATCCAAAAGGACAATCCTTGGATTTTAAAGCTTATACTGATGCGGATTACGCTGGTTGTCGACTTGATCGCAAAAGTACTAGTGGTGGATGTTTCTTATTAGGAAGAGCCTTAGTATCTTGGTTTAGCAAGAAACAAAATACGGTTGCCCTATCTACAACTGAAGCTGAATATATGGCTGTCGGGTCTTGTTGTGCTCAAGTGCTTTATATGCAACAGGTATTAAGCGATTATGGTTTTAATCTTTCATCTACACCTATTTTTTGTGATAACACAAGCGCCATAAACTTAGCACATAATCCTATTTTACACAGCCGGGCAAAACACATTGAAATCCGTCATCACTTCTTAAGGGATCACATCTCAAAGAATCATGTTTCCCTTCATCATGTTGATACAGAAAATCAATTGGCTGATATTTTTACAAAACCACTTCCCTTGGATCAATTCAACAACATTAGAAAGCAACTGCTTATTACTCCTTTGGAAGATGTTTTCTTTGATATCTGCGGTTCTTAAAACGAATATGTTTACTTGATTCATTTTGGCTTTTCAATGGACATCTTTTTCATTAGATTTGATGGGATATCTAATTAAGGGGGAGTTTTTACTAAAACGGTTATCTTCTTAATGGACATCTTTTTCATTAGATTTGACGGGATATCAAATTAAGGGGGAGTTGTTATTAAAAATGTTATCTTTTTGAAATGACAAAGGGGGAGAGATATATAAAACTATAACTTAGTAATTATGAAAAACTCAATCAATGAGTTTCATAAATATACTCTTGGCTTTACATTGAAAGTTGCTATATTCCCAAATGAACTGGATTTCATGTTCCATAATTCATTGGGAATAATAAGCACACATTTTATAAACAAGAGCAAAAGTTACATGCGGCAATCTAAAGGTATGAAATTCATATATTTTATATTTCCTTATTTATACTTTTGAAATGTTTGTCATCTTCAAAAAGGGGGAGATTGTTGGCTAAATGGACATCTAAAAATCCCTTTGTTTTGATTATGACAAACATTTCATTCTTATTTATCTAACGAGCTACTTGAGTGTGCAGGATGACAAAGTAGCAAGGGAAAATCCAAGAGCTTACTCAGTTAAATTTTCATGCAATGTAATCAATGTTGTAAAACTTGTACAAATATATAATGTACAAGTACTTAGAATTGCATGTAAATCAAGCGTTAGATTTTCCCTAGCCAAACATCATAGTTAGTCATGTCATCCCATTTGAATAGGATCACCTTTGCACACTCACACATATAATTAGTGCTTAAATTGAAACCTTGAAACAGGATCATTCTCGGTCGACAAACTCCTCGACCGAGACACTCTCGGTCGACAATCTTCTCGACCGAGAAAGATCCAAAGTAGCTGTTAGACACATCTGCAAACTACTTAGTCCAAGAGAAGCCTGTCGGTCGACAAACCCTCGACCGAGAGGTGTCTCGGTCGACCTCTATTCGACCGAGATGATCTCTGGAATTAGCCGTTAAACAATTGACAAGTAGTTATAAAGAAGTTGCATATCAGAGAATCTGTCGGTCGACAAGCCTTCGACCAAGAGGTGTCTCGGTCGACCATTCCTCGACCGAGACGATCTCTGACAGACTTTGCAGAAAAAGTAACTAGCCGTTGCAAAAGCAACTAGTTTATCCTTAACGGCTAGTTAAGCACTTAGAACCCCCTAGAAGTTGTCTAGAACGTCCTTAAGCTTCCTTTGACCATTCCTATAAATAGGACAAGCCTTAGGACACAAAAAGACACTTGCTACACTTGATATACTTGAGAAAACACTTGAGCTCTCTTGTGCAAACTGTTGTGAATTGAGCATTGTGATCAATTGGCTACTTTCCCCTGAGCTCAATCTCATCCTATAGGCTAGATTTTCCTAACACTAGCAATCACAAGTCCATCCTCTTGGCTAGGAAAATCCAAACGCTTGATCTAGGCAAATCAAGCCTTGAGCTTCAAGGATAAGTTGTATTTTTTCTTATTTCTTTCTTGTTCCTTGTATTACTTGTACTCTCCTTGCTACTCCAGGTAGGAGGCTGCGGATTGGAGAGGGTAAAGCTCTTCGTGGAGAAGAGGAGGATCTTTGGACTACTTCTGAAGGCTGTCTTGACGGGAAGCTACTTCGAGAGGAAGGCTACTTCAAGGGGGAGCTTGAAGTTACTTCAAGGAAGGCCGCTTCGAGGTTGGCAAGACTACTTCAAGGAGAAGGCTGTCCAAAGGGTGTTTGGAAAGTATTGTAAATTTTATGTAATATCCTTGCGAGGTAATAAAATTTAGTACTTTCAAAATCCCGGTTGGGTAAGCAACCGGGTAGTGGATTGACTCCTTAGTATTTTCTAAGGTTGGAACCACTCTAAAACACCTGTGTTCCTCTTCTTAATCTTTACTTTGGTTGTTTAGTTTAATTATCTTTAAAAATCTCCATAAAACTCTATTCACCCCCCCTCTAGTCATTTTTCAAAAGGTATCTTATTTCGAGTCATATCCTAAGACATCGGCCAGACAGTCACACAATCTGGGAGTCCTCGTATTCCGACTAGCGGTGCGGAGGAAAATATTGCCAGCCCCCGAACGTGATCCTTTTCTAGACACCTCAATCTTTCGTACAATCCTCTAATAATTCCCTCGATTCTATGGAATTTGTAAAATTTAATAATTATTAATGATTAGATGAGGAACCTATGCATTGATACCAATTGTTATGACCCCGCCTCCCGGAAACCCCCAATTAAGGGAGACCGAAAGGTCAGAGCCGTTAACCAATAACCCGGATCAAAGGTTCGACAAATAATCAATAACAATTAATAAACTTTACCAACTAAACTGAAAACTGGTAGAAAATTAAAACTTTGCTTACCTTTTTATAACCTTGGAAATCTATCTATCCACAGCTTGAATTACTCTATCTAATCCTCCTTGCACTTTATTTCTTAATTTCACGATGTGTCACTTTACTGTTTGTGCTTTCAGGGTTACACCTAAAATGTCGACAAACCAAACAACGATCAGCATACGGAGATATGCTGGTATGTGGGGACAATCAAAATTTCACAGATATGGCTAACAATTTAATAATCACAATCAAATAATTTAACAAGCCAATTTACATTTTCAATGTGTCATTCTCCACCGCTTTTTCCCTAACCCTGGCATACCCCTCTAGGGCCACCTTCTCAATCCCGAGCTTGGTGCCTGGGAGTCACCTCTCACGGTGCTCCATAGTCATGCATCATAGACCACCTTCTCATTCTCGAGCTTGGTGTCTGGGGTCACCTATCATGGTGCCCATTGGTCTACCCTCCTGGGCCTGACCTTTATGGCATCTTCCATCAGGGTGGCATGTAGGTGCGAGAATTCACATATATATATAACTGTCATAGCCATAGTGACTTTATAATTGTAGTGTGAACACCCAAACTATTTAGATTGCATTCAATGTGAGGAAACATTCAGAAAACCCTCGGGAAACTAATGTGATTAATCATAATTAACCACATACCTGATCTAGAGTAACTTGTTGTCCAAGCAATAATGATAAAGAACAAGCAAAAAGCAATAAAAAATATCCTAAAATTAATGCATGACATCCAAGTGTTATAGTTTATCCAAAACATTCTATAGCTAGACTTGGATTCCACCTTAAGCTTTCTAGGCCACTTTAGGGTTTTATTAGGGTTTTAGCCTCCATAATACTTTTATCACATTTAATGCCCTCTTATTTCACAAACCCTAGTTTCAACATCATAGGCACAGTTAAAGTCCATTATTTCTCTTTTATACTAAAACTACCATCTTTATCTCTTTTAAGTTACTTCAAGATCATTAGACTCAATTACCACCTTTAGTTTCCTTCGAATTGACAACTCATACTTTATCAGGATTTAATTCATAATTTTATTCCATTTACTATTAATTCCTCATTTATCCATTAGAAAACTCTAATCACCAACTTGAGGGTATTAATCATGAAAACTCAGTTCTATAATTATATTTTCAGATTTAGTCCATTAAAACCCATATTTTCTCAAATTAGGGTTTCGAAACATAATTATGTGCATAAACCCTACAACAAGCATGAAACTACCTTTTTCAAAATTAACTCTCCCTTTTATTCTTAATAGGTTAGTATTTCTCAGAATTAGGGTTCCAAACCAAATTAACCCAAAAGAGTTATTAATTACGAGTTCCATATCAAATTAGGGTTTCACCATAATTTAATACACCAAAGGTGATAACTTTGTGTAATTTTTAAATTGCAAGCAATATCAGGTTCCAATTATATTTTTATTGGCTTCTTCACGTTTTTCTAATTAACTTTCATGTATAACGTGTCCTTATTCGACCTACCAATTATTTACTACGAATTAGCAAATTAGTTACCTTTTCGGCCAATCACAGGCTGCCAGGTACTCACATGGTCTGCTTGTTTGGCAACAAAGGCTGGGGTGATGGATTCCTCTCTTGCCCTCGGCCGGCTCCAACTCCCAGCTACCCGCTTAGGGTAAAATGGTTAAAACTCACCCCCTTCCGTCTTCAACCTTGCGATGCCTATGCGCCGGGGCAGACTCCAGGCCAGTCAACTCACCGGTGGACTATGGCCGCCAGGGTCGCACTCTTCTGGGTGAAGGCACGGATGCCACCGCCACCACCTACCGGACTTGTTGGTTCACTCAACTCCACCGATGCTAGTCCTTAATAGGCGGATGACAAGGGGAGTAACTCCCCTGTTCTTGCGGCAAAACAGAGCAGACCGCGGAGGCTGCTCCACTCCGTCTGTTGGCCCACCCTCTCCTCCCAAGTCCTCCGAGAAGGCACGCAGGAGTCCTGTATCTCTCCTCCAAGCAGATATGAAGTCATCTAAATCCCCACATGTGCCTCTGGTGGTCGGGAATACCACCCGTGCGTGGCCGTCTCGCCCGAACAGGGCATCGATTGAGCAGAAGGAAACGACCGGATCACCAGGCCTGGGGTCGACCTATTGGCAGGGACAATTGCATGGATGCCGTGGACCTCGTGGGGGGGAAGTCTATATCCTCACTAAAAGGGGAATCATCCCCTCTTATATAGACCAGCGGTAGGCCAGTTCCCATGGAGTCTGACTCCATTGGGGAAATTATCAAAACCGCACAAAACAGGGACAACCAAGGGTTTATCCAAACTGTTTTGATCTCCCAAGGATGATTATCCACCCTCCAAGAGTCCCAGTGGATCAGGGAAAGCGATATACCGAATTGATCTCACATTATATTGCTCCGGTTTTCCTAATCTGGCTCGAAGAGCAGTCACCGTTGGATCTGGATCCAACGGCTAGCAAGCCTCGTATTAGAACATCAATCGTTACATTTAATGTTACCCTTTACACTATAGGAAACTTGTAAAATTCATATCTCTCAAACCGTTTATTCTTTTAATCCCAAATTTTAGAGGAAAGTCTATGATGACTTAATCCTAGTATGTATCAAATTTGAGACTCAAACTCAAATATATGAGATGCTTTTCTTTATATGCAAGTTATCATTTAAATTAAGACAATTTAATTTGGTATTTCCTCTGTCTTTGCCATTAAGTTATTATTTTTAATTACTTAAACCTCAAGGAACCTTAATGGTTCGGAATCCCATCTTGTAAAATAGCCTTTTACCTATTTTTTATCTTATTTATCCTTTATTTGCATTTTCTCTTTCTTCCTATTCATTTCTTTAATAAAATATCTCTTTTTGAGGATTTCTCTTTATCTCTCTTTTTATTTTCCTTATTGGAATTCCTTTTAATGTTAGGAATCCTTAAGATACAAAATTCCACCAAGGATAACTCAATTATACTTCTTTCCACTTATTTTCCACATTTTACCATTGTTCTTAATAAAGAAATACTTAATTGATCTTTTCTTTTCTTATTGCATTTTCTTTGCTCCTTTAGATTCCTTGGGACCCAAGGAACCCAAGAGGCACGAAATCCAACTTTGGATTGCATACTTTTGCCTTCAAGAGGTTTCCACATCTTTCTTTTCTCAAATTCTCAATTATTCATTTATTAATTGAATTTCCTTGTTATTGGGCCCAATAGCCAATCAAGCCCACAAAACAACCAACAAGGCCATTGTAAACGAAATCCATTTATTCAAAACAAATTATATCATTATTTGTTCCAATTTCTTTAATATGAGAGATTACATTTCTCATCAAATGAACCCAAAATTTGGGGTTGTAACAGTTACAACCTGTAAAGGAAAAAGTGCTTTGTTGTAAACAAGTTGATCAGTCGATTAGACTCTTCCACTCGATTGATTCATCCACCTGTCGATCAATTGGTCTTTTTTAGTCAGTCCACTAGCTTTTGTCTCAAGTGGTTGTCCAACCAGTCGATTGGGCCTCTATTTAATCAATTGGCTTCTCCATTCTACTACCTCGTTGGGCCACCAGTCGATCAACTCGACTTCCCAATTGGTCGACTCGCTTGATGAAGAACGCCTTTTCTTTCATTGATATAGAAATTAAACCTAATTCTTTTTATTTATTACATTGTAAGAGGTGAAACCTCAAGTTTCATTTGAGGGGAGTATAGGGAGGAAAGCATTAACTTACATATGGAGAAAGAGAGAGAGACTCGATATGCAAACTAAATTTAAAAGACTGAAATTAAACCATTCAACCATGCACACAGATACAAGGGCATTGTCCATAACCATGCATAGACCCACCATAAAAATGATTTTAAGGTGACATGTATGAATTGCATATATATATATATATATATATATATATATATATATATATATATATATATATATATATAGAGAGAGAGAGAGAGAGAGAGAGAGAGAGAGTCAGGCTAGAATACACTTGTGTATTCGGAGCATAATACACTCAAGTAGTTTTTCATGATGCAATACTTTTTTCAAAAATCTAATCCATTGATCTTCTTAAACATCTTGTGAATAGCTCATATAAAAAATTTGAGCACATTTGGACATTTATAGGTCATGTTATAAAGACCGTAAAAATTATGCATTTCAAATTAGTTTCGTGCATCGATTTTGTTGCCCTTGGATGAGTGACTTACACTCATCCAAATGGACTCAAAATTTATATGTAGCCTAATTATAGTATGATAGTGAAGATCAATGATTTACATTTTTGCAAAGAAATAGTCTTGATATGCAAACACACTTGAGTGTATTCGTGTGATCTGTACACTTGAGTGTATTCTAGCCTGACTCTCTCTCTCTCTATATATATATATATATATATATGTATATATATATATGATCTATAGTTAATTCCCTAGCGTATGTGGTTTTAATCAGATATGCACATTAATCATTTAAATTATTCACATTGTATGTAAAATAAATTCTAAAAGAAAAATCGATGATATCGATAAATCCCAAAACATAGTAAATTGAGGTGGCTCTGATACTACTATAGGAAAATATGGCGATAGAGATGACAATAGAAACAAACAATTTCTTGTTATATTCTCCATGACCAGCTGATCATGTCAATAATAATGAAGTGAGAAGGAGGGTTGTAAGGCATATACCTTGTCTCGGAGAATGTCTAGTGATTATTTTTCCTATTCATAAAAGTGTTAGCTTTCAATACAATGATTAATGCACATCATGACGTCAACATCAATTCCTTGATCCAGTCCTACTGATCGTCTAATCGGTCAGCTAGACTTTCTAGTTGGTCGACTAGACACTCCAATCAATCGACTTGTACACCAGTAGATCAATTGGACACTCCACTCAGCCAACTGTCAGGTAGTGTTGTTTAAGTTGATTACTTCAATATTTTAGTAACCAATTTAAACCTTATCCATGAGTAAACTCCTATTCCAAGTGCATCCTATGTGTGCGACCATATGGGTCCCAAATTACATTGGAAGTGAATGTCTATAACTAGATTATGACATCACAAGCAATGAGCAGTATCTAGAAACACATAATTGCTACCCAAGTAATTTTAAAGCTGGAGAACAACTTCAACCTACATCCATGATTAGTGTTACAATGATCATATAGCTCATTTGTCTATGATATCCATATTTAACTTGAGGCATGGAATCATCATCCTCTTAATATTGAATCCATGTTCTTTGAACTAGAGCATATGATGTGTGATGCATGTGAGTTCACATGTCACATATTGAATCACATGAGTGCGGAGATACATTTCTCAGTCTTGCTTATCAAGTGGTCATGATAACAACTCATGCACAAGGAACATATCCCATCCACATCACTGATTATCGATCCCCATGCATCATAATGTATCCAAGCACCACCTTTGCGACAACCCTTATTCAAGGTCATGTTGGATGGTGTCAAAGTTCATCGAACAACATGTGATGAGTGTAGTGACTTCATGTCTAAGAACTACAATCACCATGATCACTTTGAGAGTTGATTCCGACTACCATTACATGGTCTTTAAGTATCACTCTCAAGGTGGGTCTGTCTGTTACACTGTTCTCTAACAAGTACCTATGTGTTTGACTTGATATCTTATATCATGACTAATGAGACTTTATCATCAGTCAACACACATTCTAGTCTTATGTATTATTGTCATCTATTTTGCTTCCACATTAATATTTGACTAGGGACATAACAAGAATGTATGTACTCTTATCATACATATGATCTCATTGTTCAGGTCCTCATCCTGAAGACATATGTCATCAAGTAACATCATTCTTTATACATCTAACATGTTTGTGACATCATCTCATGACTAATACAAATATAATAGACATAATTATCTTTATTATTATCAGATCAAGTATATGATACCCATCACAACCATCATATGGTTGGCTCTCTGGGCATAAATACCAACAATATTCCTGTTAGCGAACAAATGAAAACTATAGAAGATCGAATTGCTCAAGAACGTTGGGTGCTACTGATAGAATTTTGGAATAGTCAACCAAAAAAGGTAAAGACCAAAATTTTTCTGAATTATCTTGATATGTTTTACTATTTATACTCATATTAACTATTGATATTAACTTGTTTATTGAGTAGAAAGAAGCACGAGTGAATCAAAGAAATCAAAGTGTTTTAAAAGCTACACACACAAATGGACCAATATCTTTTGCTGAAAAGCATCTCAATGCAGTAAGATTTCTAATAAAATTTAGAATTATTTAAATAGCTTATGATTTTAATATGTTAGATATGTAATTTTTTTGTTTAGGAGAAAAATAGTGAAGAAGCCACACTCCTACAAACTTTTGTTGATGGTCATAAGAAAAATAATGGGGAATATGTAGATGAAAAAATAAGAGAAATTTGTGTAGTATTTATGGCATCATATGCATTCTTCTAAAGTAAAAATAATAACTTGATATATGAATTTACCTTACAAAGAAAGGTAATAGAAAGGTGTATATGATTGGGATTGGAGAAGACAAAAGATTCTCTAAAATTTGGTCATGTTGTAGACTCTGTGTATGGATCTCACCATGGAGGATAGGACAGAGGAGTAAGTGGAGATATTACTAGAAAAATTTGAAGAAAAGAAGAAGAGGAGACTAGTAGAAAATTCAAAGGGGAGTGCAACAAAAGCATGGGAATCACAATTGCAAGAAAAGGAACATCAAATTAAAGAATAATAATCTCATGTTAAAGAAAAAGAACGTAAAATTGAGGATTTACAAGCTCGGTTGAAGATACTAGAATCACATGTATTGTTTAAAATTTTAAATTAAGGACAACTATATAGAATATTTGGATTTATTTATATTTTATATGTACATTGTAGGACAAGGCAACAACTCCTGAATCTAGTTTTGACATGGCATAAGAATCCTCAATATGTTAGCTATTTTGATTTATATATATAGCTATATATTCATATCATTGCTTGAATAATAACTAAACATTGTTTTTTAGTTTCCAAATATAGGAAGAAATGTGTTATGGTTTTTCTGATTTAGGTAAGATTTATTTTTTCTTTTACCATAATAAGTAATATTTTTTATTTGGTTAATGTGTTGCTAGTTTATTCCTTCTTGCCTCATTGTTGGATACTAAGTGAAATGTCAAAATAAGACATGTAATATTTTACATGTCATTGAATGAATATAGATATATAAATCTTTAAATTTACTTCTACATGGTGCAATTGTGTTTGCATTAATTACTTTGTTATGAAATAATAAAGTACATACATAATATGACATTTGTATATAATTATAAAAATATTATGAACTTATCTATATAAATGAATGTTGAAAAGTACATTTTTTATCATGTATATTTGACTTAAATACTTTTTTAGGAATACGACTATTGTATAAATTATTTGATAATGAAATGCACACTTTGAGAGACATAATCTGTAATTAACTAGAATATTATACAACATTATTGTAGTTACTGCTACTGTGATACCATATCATGTCAGATTCTTAAATCACTACATGTTGTATTATTTAAGTTCAAACTTGTACGAAAATAATATGGTATTTTTATATTATTGGAAATGTGTTGTTCATGAACTCGAACCGATGCAGATTGAGATATCATAATTTTGAATTGTTTCAAAGATATGAATATTATTTATGATATTCACTTTGATTGTTAAATAAAATATCATACAACGTTGTTACATTAAGTACTACTATAATAGCACAACATGTTAGATCCTTGAATCACGTATATTATAATTTAAGTTCAAACTTATGTGAGGATCACCGGTAGTGTGTTTCCCTCAAAATTGAAGAGAGTGTAATTGAAGTATTATGTTTTTTGAATACTTTCAAACAAACAAATATTGTTTTTGGGATTCTTTGGGATTGTTAAGTATTAAGGAGTGTAAGATCTAAAATGAGTACATCTTGTAAAAATATTGCAATGGATCAAGGTTTTTTTCATGTAATATCCAATTTACATGAGGTTGGATATTTACAATTTCACTGGGATCTGATTTTTAAAAAATTATTATAAAAAAATAAAATAGTCCACGGTTTTCATAGTCTACTGCAAGGTTTTTATTTATAATAAAAGATAACAATAATCCATGGCTATTAAAGTGGACTAAAGTATTTTTCATTAAATTAAAGGAATAACAAAAGTCCAAGATTATCATAGTCGATTATAAAGTTTTTAATTAAAATAAAGAAATAAAAATAGCCTACAATTTTTTATCGGTCAATGGATTCAACCGTGGAATATAGAGAATATCTACTGACACCTAATCTACGGTGATAAGTCCACTAAAATCATAGATTATGAAACATAGTCCATAATTTTATTTGAGGTCAATGGACATTTTTCCTCTAGCAATGGGTTCGAAAACATTCATTGGGCCTCTGGTATGAGTTTTCTTGATAAAACAAATCATTATCTAGGTAGGGAAAAGGTGGTGATATCATCCAAGTCGGCTAGAACATGTTGATAATTCTTGGAACTTTGAGTAGTATTTTTTATGAAATCGAACTGGCCACCATTAACCAAGTGCGTCATTGTTATGTCTGAGATTGTAGAAGTTCAAATGAGGATCCCAGAACCACTGGAGTTGCTTTTTGTATTGATATGCTTGACTAGTTCTTGGCGAAAGATTGTATGCGCTAAACAAAGACCTTTTTCCCCATTAGAATAATAGGGGTCAGCGTAGAAGCTCAAACCCATGCTTGATAAAACCAATCATTATCCTCTGATTTGGGTTATTAGCGTTCGTTTACCCTCAATTTCCCGCATATACTCAAGGAAACTAAAAAATAGTGAATTAAATTGATTATTGGATGCATATAAAAGGAGTTGAACTGTTGGGGATTTGAACAAATTCCAATCACTTTAATGAAGAAGTTAAAATGTGGTGTCTATAGAGTCGGCCATGAAATTTCTTCTTCCACAAGGGTTCATAGGAAGAGTTAACTGTGGATCACAATAGGAATTAGTTATATTTTATCGGAATCAACCTGATAAGTAGTCGGAGTTGTTGCTTTCTCTTTGTCGCGATGCCTTCAACTAAATTATTGGGTTGGTGGCAAAGAGCAAGTTCTCCTTTGCTAGACAGCAAGTACCGTCAAGCGCAAGACACACTACCATGCGAGAAAGGAACTTCCACATTTATCAGCTTATTCACAACATAAACCGCATGGAACGAAACCCAATAACGGAATCAACCTGATAAGTAGTCGGAGTTGTTGCTTTCTCTTTGTCGCGATGCCTTCAACTAAATTATTGGGTTGGTGGCAAAGAGCAAGTTCTCCTTTGCTAGACAGCAAGTACCGTCAAGCGCATGACACACTACCATGCGAGAAAGGAACTTCCACATTTATCAGGTTATTCACGACATAAACCGCATGGAACGAAACCCATCTTATCCTAGGATGGATGTGTGTACTAACACGAGGACTAATTTTCTGTTTGTCTCTTGTTCACTTCTTCGCAGACCGATTCAACTTTTGAAACAAAATATCTTTCACAAAACCACGGGCCGATTAATTTTTTTATGATAAATAGAATCATTGCATGTAAACTAAAAATAATAACAATTCTAATCAACAGAGTCATAACAACTAAGTAAATAACTGACAAGAAAATAATTCGGTGAAACTGAGAGCAAATTTTATCAAGTAAACTAATTTCAAAGGATTATTTGGATTGTTGTTCTTTCACAATTTCTTACTCACAAAAGATACCATATCCCACTATCGTTCTGTTCCCTTTTGACTATTTTTTAACCTTTTTTTTCGACCAAAATATTGATCATGTTGACACACGATGTAGTGGCATGTTGCACGCGATGTTTCCATCGGCAGCCAATATCATACGGTGTTAAGTGTTATTTTAGAATTCTCATAGTACGTAAAGCTATTTTGAAAAATAATACTTTATGCAGATGTTATAGTTATATTATTTAAAAATATAATGAGATACAATGCACATCAAGTAGACTGAAAAAGAATATAAAATTTACAATTATTAGACTCTAAACATATTGACTATCCTAATAGTCCATAACAATATTACAATTCTAAATAATAAAATAAGATATTTATCCCAAACCTAAATGTTTGGTAATGCAGAGAAAAGTCCCCTCCCGGCTGCTGCAGCCGTGAATAGTCGCCCACTCGCCCATAATAATAACAATTCTAATCAACAGAGTCGTAACAACTAAGCAAATAACTGACAAGAAAATAATTCGGTGAAATCGAGA
This sequence comes from Alisma plantago-aquatica, assembly GCA_963693085.1. Classification (NCBI taxonomy): domain Eukaryota; kingdom Viridiplantae; phylum Streptophyta; class Magnoliopsida; order Alismatales; family Alismataceae; genus Alisma; species Alisma plantago-aquatica. The sequence continues at coordinate 1,286,213,997 of OY856411.1, forward strand.
GCAAATTTTATCAAGTAAACTAACTTCAAAGGATTATTTGGATTGTTGTTCTTTCACAATTTCTTACTCGTTCTGTTCCCTTTTGACTATTTGTTTACTTTTTTTTCAACCAAAATCTTGATCATGTTGACACACGATGTAGTGGCATGTTGCACGCGATGTTTTCATCGGCAGACAATATCATACGGTGTTAAGTGTTATTTTTAGGATTCCCATAGTACGTAAAGCTGTTTTGAAAAATAATACTTTATGCAGATGTTATAGTTATATTATTTAAAAATATAATGAGATACAATGCACACTAAGTAGATTGAAAGAGAATATAAGATTTTACAATTATTAGACTCTAAACATATTGACTATCCCAATAGTCCATAACAATATTACAATTCTAAATAATAAAATAAGATATTTATCCCAAACCTAAATGTTTGGTAATGCAGAGAAAAATTCCCTCCCTGCTGCTGCCGTGAATAGTCGCCCACTCGCCCATAGGGACCAAAGAACGACTCCCCACCTCTCCACCATCTTTTTCTTCCTACAAGCTGTGGCTCCCACCCCTACTATACGTTCGTCTAAAGTTTAATTTATCAACCAGCTCAGCTCGAACATTATTATCATGTTTTAATTATGCTTGGGACTGAATAGAACCGCACGCCTCACATAATGCACCAGAACGACATTGCTGGTTTGTTCCCTATATATATATGAGGCCGACTAGTGCTTGTACAAACATCCCACTATCTATATCGTTCCTCTCGCAATGGCATCTTGTGGTAGCGTTAAGCCCGAAAGCCTTGCTGCCGAGGACACCCTGCCCACCGAAACGGCAAGGAGGTCAGCTGACTACATGCCGAGCTCATGGAGTGACGAGTTCATCCAATCACTTGACGGTGATTTTCCGGTAAGAACAAAAAAATGCTGTCTGTTTAGAGTTTTTTTTTTCCACCGATCTTAGTACTGCTTAGAATAGTTTAAATATAAGAAGACATAACATGACTCAATTTATCTATCACTCCTCGCCATTAAATGGCCTGCTGTTCGTATAAACAGCAAGCGCCGAGTCATGTGAAGTCAGCTTGGCGAGGATCCAGACGTATAGGATAGGCGGACAACAAGTGTCCAAATTTATTGTTTCGATACGCACGCGTTGCACTAAATTTCAGCCGTGAATACACACAATTGTTTTTTTTAAAGTCGATTTTGAAGTATATGTAAGGTTAGGATTGAATGAAACAACAAGTGCAGCGCAGATTTGAGTTTGATAAGGTATAGATTTAGGGGTTGTTGAGTGCCACCAAATCTGTTGTATTGGATTTGTTGTTCCGGTTGTGTCTTAGAAAATCCTTGTCATTCATTTATCCAAAAACTCACTCCTAAAAAATTAATGAGGTGTGCGGAAGACTAAAATTAACAGAGACACGTTGGGACAGCATGAGACAACATATTTGAACTCTTGTTGAGTAGGATGCAATCGGATGACAAATTTCGAGTTTGATGTACATATTTACATACATATTCACACAACTACATCCAGGGACAGTGTCGGCCGAATTTTGAAGAGGGTCACAAATAAAATTAGTCGCCAACTAATATTTATAAGAAGACATAACATGTTGCAGTTTATCTATCACTCGCAATTAAATGGCTTTCTGTTCGTACAGACAACAAGCGTTGAGTCCTGCGAGGTCAACTTGGCGAGGATCGCGAATGTGTAAGATAGGCTGACAACAAGGTTTCAAAATTGTTGTTCCAATACAAAAGTGTTGAACTAAATCTCGGACGTGAAAGCACACAATTATTTTTTTTTAAAGTGAATCTTTGAGGTATATGTAAGGTTAAGATTAAATGCAACAACAAGTACAACAGCAGATTTGAGTGTGATAAGATGCATATTTAGGAGTTGTTTAGTAGACGGCAATCATATGACAAATTTTGAGTTTGATATATATATTTACATTACAAATTCATACAACTACATCCACAGGCGGTGTCAGCCGAATTTTGAAAGAGGTCACAAATAAAATTAGTCGTTAACTAATATTTATATCAACAATAACAGTAGTAGTTGTCAACTAATATCTAAACCACACTCAAACTAATAACATTATAATATACTAATATATTCCAGAATGAAAAGAAGGATCTCATTTGACGTAGTTTCAAAATTTTCTTTAAATATTCATATCATACACAAATTTCACTATTACTTTATTATTAATAGTGTCCAATACTTATTTTGATAAAGACAATCATTGAGTCATTGAATCACTTATCGTTCATCTAGTTGCGCCAAAGAGTTTCAATAAAATTCATGATAGCAGATGAACTTTCAACTATTGCTATTATCACTAACAATATCAATGCTTAATTTACTAACTTACATACATCTACAATGACTTTATGCTTTCTAACCAAATAAATTAAATAATGGAATCACTAATAGTTTGTATTAGATTATATTTACTAATATCTCAAAATTTAATAAGAATAGATAAAGTGGTACATTCAATACAGCAATCACTAATATGTTTAGTTTATGATAGTTGTTACATAAAGTATATTAAAATAATGTCAATTATAAAAATTGAATAAATAAAAAAGAATATATAAGAATGTACATATTGCTTTTTGAATTGAACTAAATCTCAATAGTGTTTATCAGTCATCAATTGTCAACTTATAAAAAATAATATTTGAAATAGTAATAATTGTTTGTTGCTGGAGACAATAACCACAAGACCAGGATGCGAAAGGAATTATATGTATCTAAATCCAATATTATAAGGGTTTATAGGTTATGGTGATTGACATAAAATAAATTCAAATTCAAATTATCGATAAAAAAAAAAAAATTGATATGTTAAGTGTTTACACAACCGCAAAATAATGGTTGCTTTTGTATTATGTTTAACTATAAAGATAAAACTAAATACAATATTTAAATATTCATTGTCTAAATTCTAATCATATATCGGACCTAATCAGTCTACCGCAATTCACATCAAAAGAATCCATTTTCCTGCTAATCTAGTATATGTTATTTCTAATTTTTTATATTATGTACTCTGTCATGTACATATTATGGACAAAATGTAATTTTTATAAAGTTCCTTGCAGATATTTTGTTAAAACTAAATAGCCATAGGTAGACAAGTCAATATAATATAGTTTTCTACATTGACAAAATAATTTCTAGATTACCCTTTATGATTCAAAATAATTTCTAGATTCTTGTTTATGATTTAAAATAATTTCTAGATTTTCTAAATTTCATATTGACAAAATAATTTTTAAATAACCCTTTATGAGTCAAATGTTGAAGACCATCTTGGAAAAAATATACATATAATACACACATTTTGTGGAAACTAAACATCCATAAGTATTCTAGTCAATAAAAATATATTTTTTTGGAATTAGTACATGTTGAATTGAGTCATTTTTGGAGTTATCTTTTTGAGTCAGTCATTCAAGAGTTTTGTCTAGTCAAATTTGTTATTGTAATTAAATTACATTTTTATGGAGTTAAGAAGGGGAATTCACTACCACTATTTTTTTTAATATGGAGTTGTCGAGGGAGGCGGTGGTGTGTACTTTCCCCTTTGTGCTCCCCTCCCTTAGACGTGATCATACCTAACTACACTAAACCTAATTTCGATCAAAATAAGTTCCATTTATATGGAAGGGGAGAGAACTTCTTCATTGGAGCCAACTTGGCAATCCTCCTGAATGAGACATACACAAAACTAACCCCACTTTGCACTTGTTCTTTCATGTCATTGTGTGGTTGGTCCATGGTTGAGCATATGGAAGCATGCAATAATTTTCCATGTGTTCAGTCATAGGGTTAGCAGGTTGCACTGGAGGACCGATGAGATTTCAAAAATTTCTCTCAAATGTCCACCGATTAAAAAAGTAATAGAAAAAGAAATACCTAGTGACACTCTAGAAGATTCCTATTGGGCTCTTACAAATAACTATAAGAGGCTCCCTATAGAAAAGTTGTCTTTGCGCTAGGATTTGGGCTGAATTGTTATGAATGTA